>CM040441.1:19387774-20627318 GCA_022749755.1 Azadirachta indica
GCTGCATTGCCTCCAAGAACCACCACCCTATAACCCTTTGCAACTTCATTGTCGTTGCCTTATCCACACCCTTCATGAGCCTCCCTCCTCACTGCCACCCATAGCCCCAGTACGTTCGAATTGCTGCCCACTCCTACCGATTTGCTTAGTGTTGAGATAAGGTGGTTTTAAATGCATTTAGAAGAAGAAACGGTTTTGAATGCCTTTGGGAGAAGAAACGGTTTTGCATTCAACCCGATTTAGTGGATTTGTGTTCGACGATTTTGAATGCAAAAGAGAGAGAAAGTAAAAAAAATAAATTGAAGTTAGTAAGAAAATAAATAAATAATATTAATAAAAAATATCATTATATAAATAATATTAAAATAAAAAAAAATATAGTATTATATTTAAAATATTGCTTGTGAGACCCATATATTATGTCTAAGGCCACTACCTGTCAAGTAGGACCCATTATTTTATAAGATAAAAGGTTATTTTAATAATTGTGCTCAAAATTTAAATTTTTAATTAATTTTATTGAATATTGGATGTAGCTGATAATTTTTGAAGGCATAAGGTGGTTTTGGTTAATTAGACTAAATCCGAGAGGGTATCCGTCATTCTCCCTTATATATCTAGTACCACTATAAAAAAACCTTGCCCAACAAATAATCAATATCATCGATGACAATTATTTGCATATTAGAATTAATTTAGTTTTAAAACTATTCCCTAGTAATATTTCAGGAAAAGTAAAAAATACAATGCAATGGCATTTAATTAAGTGTTTAGTACTCATTTCAAAATCTTATTAGTTAATATATATATATTTAACAATCATTATTTACTAGTAATTTTATATGTATGCAAAGGGTGAAGCTAGGGTGGGCTAAGCTAGAAATACTTCACAAAATATAGCATTAAATACTCACAAAATCATTAGTTGAAAAAGAATGAATTTCAAATGTTCGGAAAACATAATAAATTTTTTCTTCAACTTCTTTTGATGGACATACTAACAATAAAATTGCATTTTCATTATCTTTATTTTTTCAGATATTTTTTTTAAGTACTTACTTTTCATGTTCCCAAACTTGTACAAGGGAAGGATTAACAATCCCATGAAATTGCACATATTTCATGTTCCCCAAAATATAGCATTAATTAGTTGAAAAAGAATGAATTTCAAATATTCGGAAAATATAATAAATTTTTCTTCAACTTCTTTTGATGGACATACTAACAATAAAATTGCATTTTCATTATCTTTATTTTTTCGGATATTTTTTTTAAATACTTACTTTTCATGTTCCCAAACTTGTGTAAGGGAAGGATTACCAATCCAATAAAATTGCACATATTTTTACACTATTTTGTGGATAGTTAGATTTATATATTTTTAATAGTTGATATTGAATTTAGCATGTATATTAATTATAGTATATTGGTTATGCATTAATTATATGTATATAAAAAAAAAATTTGGGTTTATGTAGTTTTCTCTATCACAAGGAGACAAAAACTAGAGATGAGAAGTCAAGGAAGAGAATTTTTCTTTTTCTAGAGAGTGACAAAAAAATATATTAACTTTGGAAAAAAGAATTTTTGTATATAGGCATATATTTGGTTATGAATGACTTAAATTGTGTTACTTTAATCAACTCTTTTTGACACGTATTACTCATAAAATGACTTAATTTATCCTTCATTACATGTCACATGTTATCCTTTTGTTGAGTTGTTAGGGTTACCTTATTCTCTTAAAGTTAGGTGTCAAGCTCTAAAGTTTCCTGCTAGGTGATTCCATGTGGTCCTTAATTAGTACTAGGTTTCTACCTATATTAGTTGGTCTTGCAAGTTTTTTGACCTTGACAACCTACAAAAAGAAAAATAGATATATTTTTTTAACATAATCTCTTATTTTTTAGAGTTTGACTTTTGTGAAGCCATACATTGTCCCTTTCTCTACCCTCTAGAGGTTAAGGAATAACTCTACACTTGCTCTTTTGGGCCAATTAATTATTTTTTATAGGCTTAACTTCTTAGGAAGGCTATTTACAAGTTGAACCGTTTTCACATATCATTGGGCTTGGACACCTGATGGACTTATTTCATGCCATACGTTTAACAATTTTTGTACTATAACAAATCATATTTATTAAAATCAATATTAAAATAAAATTCTAAAAAATAAAACTTACAAACAAGTTAAAGAAAAAAGTATAAAACACCACACTTACAAATAAAAGACAAATTAACCTGGTAAAGTTTGTTATAAGGATGGTGGTTAATGATGGTTATAATTATACTAATAACGTAGATACTAGTTAAATAAGATTTTATTTTTTGATTAAGAGCATGGTAGAATTAATAGCCAATCACCTTGGTTGATACCCTTAACTTCTAACCATTCAATTCCTTTTAATTACAAGTTAAGGCTAATTTCTTCTTAAAAAAGTAAGTAGAGACAAATTTTATCAAGATTAAATGAATATTTCTATGGATGAGGTTAGATTAGATCTGATCAAGATATAGAATTTTATAGGCAGTATCAGGTTAGATTTGATCAAGAAATTTGGTCAATTAAGATATTAGGAGGACAATTCTCGTCCTAAAAAATAAGTGGATGCGAATTTCACACTTATTGGGTCAATAATTTTATTTATATAGAGTTATGTTTGTATTATATATTCAATTTCTTTATACTTATCTTTTTAAAAATAAAAAATTCTATCTAAAAGGTAAATCAAATAGGTTCTAAGGCTTTTTTCTTTGGGTGTTATTATTGTAAAATTATTACATGGCACAAATTATTTATTCTCATCAATGATACTATTGTTTATGTTCTAGTTAAATCAATACTTTGATGCCACATCATCAAATTATAAAAAATAATTTGTGTCTATAATAGGGTATCAACGTATGTTTTTGAATTAAGTAGATGATTTAACATATTTTGATGATGATGATGATGATGATGATAATAATAATAATAATTTTCATTGTGATTGATACAAATTCAATAAGCTTTAATAATTTAATTATCCCTCCATTACATTTTCCATCAACTCGATGTCGATGGCATTATAACAGACACTAGAATAAATCTGAGTTTAAATGGAATGGGGTCCAAAAATTAAAATAAAAGATAATCTAAAATATTGAAACTTCCAATAATGAATAACACACCATGCATTGGATAAAAAGCCTTTTTTCTTTTTTCCTTTTTAAAAAGCATATTAGTTATGCATTAATTACATGTTTATAGAAAGAAAAATGTGAGTTTCTTTAGTTTTCTCTATTCAAGGAGAGAAAAACTAGAGATGAAAAGTCAAGGAAGAGATTTTTTTTTTGTTTTAGACAGTGCCAAAAAATACCTCAACTTTGGAGAAAAGTATGTTTGTATGTGGGCATATAATCGGTTATGAATGACTTAAATTGTGTTGCTCTAATCGACCCTTTTTTTGACATATAGTGCTTATGAAATGACTTATTTTGACTTACCCTTCATTACATGTTACATGTTATCATTTTGTTGGACTATTAGGGTTATCTTATCCTCTGAAAGTTAGGTGTCAAGCTCTAAAGTCCCCTAGTAGGTGATCCCATGTGGTTCTTGATCAGTACCATGTTTCTGCCAATGTTAGGTGGTTATCCAGGTTTTCTAGCCTTGGCAACCTGCAAAAAGAAAAATAGAGATATTTTTTAATATAGTCTCTTATTTTTTCGCGCTTGATTTTTATGGGGCCATACATTGTCCCTTTCTCTAACACACTTTAGAGGTTCAGGAATAACACTCTACTTATAGGCCTCTCATAACTCTAGACTCGCTCCTATGGGCCAATTAATTATTCTATATTGGCATAACTTGTTAGGAAGGCTATTCACAAGTTGAAACATTTTCATAGATTGTTGGGCTTGGATAGGTGATGGACATATTTCATGCTATATGTTCAATTATTTTTGTACTATAACAAATCATATTTATCGAAATTAATATTAAAATAAAATTCCAATAAATAAAAATGAGAAAAAATAAAGAAAAAAGTATAAAACATCATACTTACATGTAAAAGACAAATTAACCTTGTAAAGTTTGTTGTAAAGATGGTGGTTAATGGTGGTTATAATTATACTAATAACATAGACACTAGTTGAATAAGATTTTATTTTTTTTTGATTAAGATATGGTAGAACTAACACAATAATATTATGATATTTTTGACATTACCAACATTTTAAAATAGTTAAAATAGTTTTTACAATTTACCAAAAGTCCTTCATTCATAACCAAATAAAATAAAAAAATCAATTGACATTAAAATAGTATTTTTGGTCTATTGGAAAATTAAATCAAACAGGCACTAATTCTTATAACATAGATTGTAAGTTATCCTCTATTTGCAAAAGATGTAAAGAGAATTCTAATTTGCATAATTTTAATGTTTTTCTTTTCAACTTATGAAATAAAAAAACACAATAAAAATAATTATTTACTTTCCTTTTTATAAAAATTTAAAAAAAGAAAAAAGAAATAAGATTGAGAAAAGAAATGCAAATCATTTTACCAGAGTTTAGATGTTTAATTCTTCCTCCATATACATATATATATATATATATATATATATATATGCACATTGATTAACTTGTGAATAGCTAGGCTTGTGATTCTTTGAGTGCTCAATGACATTACAAACGAAACAACTTTCTAAGATAAGAAAACCAAGGTGAATAACTTTCAAGGAAAAATGCAAAAAGTAAAACATGTTACATGTTCTATTATTCTTTTTCATAAATTAGATAAAACATTAAAAAAAGAAAAAGAAAAAGAAACGTAACATGGTTTATACCTTATACTCTCTTTTTATAGAACAAAAACAAAAAATTAACTTAAAAATAAAAATAATGTTATAAATATCAACTCTTTTTATACAAATTGCTATAAAAAATTCTATTTCTTATAATTATTTTTCTTTCTCTTATAAATAATTTATACATTTAGCAGTATTGTAAAATAACCAACCGTTGTGGTTGGTACCCTCACCCTCTAATCATTTAATTCCTTCTAATTATTAAGGCTAATTTTCTTCTCAAAAAATAAGTAGAAACAAATTTCATCTAGATTAAATGTATATTTTTATCGATACTAAATTAGATTTGATTAAGAAATTGGGTCGATTAAGATATTAGGAGGTTGAAATAGTTTTTTTTTTTTCTCTGAGCCCCAAACATGATTGAAATATAAATATAACTGAAATATGAATCTAAATGTGATATTTATTTTTTATTTTAAAACATTTGAAAATAAGTATTAAGTTGTTTGTTTTAACAAAATAAAAAGTTTGGAAATTAATATTTTAACATATATACCCTTTTAAATAATATGCTTATATTTATAATGATTTTGATTATATTAGTAGAATAATAGATAAAAAAAAATTAATAAATGATATTAGTATGTACATTATTATTTGTTTGACATATGTTTTTTTTAAAAAAATAATTTTTAATTCATAATATAAAGATCAATAAAAATTAAATAAAAATAATAAGTTTTATTATAATATAGTTATAATTATGTAAATATATAAATTTGTTGTAATAATTAAAGTATAAAATAAGTAAGACTTAGATTACAAGTAGAGATGACCCATAATAGAGAATAGATATATAAAAAATAGTTAACTAAGGTTTTAATTTTGTTAGTAAATAAATCGATAAAATGGGGTTATTTTGGAAAATAAAATATTAAATTATTCAAACATTTGTTCATTCAAATTTAATTCAAAATTTTTAATTTAATTATATTCAGATGTTTTTAATAAATATTCAGACATAAGTTAAAAATAAACGGTTATTAAATATTTGAGTAATTATATTCAGATTTTAACCAGAAAAACAAACAACTCCTAATTCTCCTCCCAAAAAATAAGTGGATGTGAATTTCACACTTATTGAGTCAATGATTTGATTTACATTGAGCTACGTTAGTATTATCTATTCAATTTCTTTATACTTATCATTTTCAAAAATAAAAAATTCTATGTAAAAGGTAAATCAAACAAGCACTAAGTTTTTTTTATGGTGCTATTACTGTAGAATTATTACATGGCACAAATGATTTATTCTCATTAATTACATTATTGCTTATGTTTTAGTTAAATCAATACTTTGATATCACATCACCAAATTATAAATAATAATTTTTACATATATTATGTGGTTACCCAATATAAATTAAAATAATAATTTGAAAATTCTAACACAAAATTTAAGATTCTAGAATAAAGTAAAAAATTAATATCATGGGTACTTTCGTCAAAATTAATTTTAAAATATTTATCAATCACCTCTTTTTAATTTCTTTTTTTTTTAACAAAAATTTGTTTTAAATTAAAATAAATGAATTTTAATTTCATTTTTTTCAATAAAAATAAATAATTAAAATAAAAGCACAACAGAAAAAATACAAAGCTATTCATTTCATAACACCTAGATAAAGATCATGATAGACGAATAAAAATATCAAGCCAATTAACTTAGCATAATCTACTTGATTTAAGACACCAACTCCTAAGTCAAGAACAATTCATCTTTTATTTTTTTAACATTTATTATTTAAATATTGGTATTTGAATAATTTATTTTTTAAAATAATTATAGAAAAATAGACTATCACTATTTACATAAGACATTTCTTTAATACTTTTTGTTGGACCGTAACTCCCAATTAGGGACAGACGGGAATGAGTTCCCAACATCTCTACAAACTCATCTTCAAGCTTTTGCATTTAGTTGGAATTAACAAATAGAATAAGCCTAGCCCAACCCCTGTTGCACCCTAATTCTCGACTTCATACCAAATTTGATTTTAATTGCACGTTAGACCCATTGTCTCAAAGTTCTATAGAACTGACATCCTTAAGCTCATATTGTAAAGGCTAGGTCCATATTCTAAAAGAACCTTAATTCCTGACTTTATACCAAACCTGATTTTAGTTGCACGTTAAACCTATTGTCTCAAGGTCCCATGGAACTCGTATCCTTAAAGCCATATTGTAAAAGCCATGTCCATAATCTAAAAAAAGACCAAACAGTTAAGGAATAAAACATCTATACTTTAAAATGGACTAATATTTACATATATCCTTATACTATTTTGTGTATCATTGAATTTAGATACCTCTAATTATTAAAATTGAATATAACATATACATTAATTATAATATATTAATTATTTGTTAATTACATATATCATATTCAATCTCAACCGTCGGAAGTACTTAAATCCAATAGTCAATAATTGGTGTAAAAAATGTCTAAAAAATGAGACTTTGTTACTTTTTTTTTTAATATTTTCTTTTGTGTATCACTCTTGAACTAAATTTTACAAAAGAAATTATCCTTTTATTTTTACAACAAATCTTGCAAATTTTTTCTACATTTTTAAAATTAAAATTAACAAAAAATTAATAAAACACGCAACTTAAAAATTTATAAAAATATTTAATAAATTACAAATAAGCGTGGTTATCATTATCTTATAATATATAAATGACATTACAAACATTCCATTCGTATCTTGTAATGTAAGTAATTGGGTTTATATTTATAAATATAATAGAAGGGTTTTATATTAAATTCATATATTCTTGAGGATAATTTTTTGTAAAATACATGGATTAAAGATTGTCATGCAATATAGCCCTCCATTTTCAAGGCATATGCGACGCTTGAAAATTTTTCAAATAAAATTTTTCAAATAAAATTTTTTAGAGTAAATCTTTTATTCGTAAAATTTTTTTTAAGTAGAGATATTAACAAAAATGTATTAATCATTTGATAATCACAAATAATTTTTAAGAAAATTTAAATAAT
Organism: Azadirachta indica; assembly: GCA_022749755.1. NCBI lineage: Eukaryota > Viridiplantae > Streptophyta > Magnoliopsida > Sapindales > Meliaceae > Azadirachta > Azadirachta indica. The sequence goes on from CM040441.1 coordinate 19,395,635, forward strand.
TACTTTAATAGAAAAATATTTAATGTTATATTTTAAATAAATAACATAAATTTTTTAAAATAAAATAAGAGTATTTTAAATAATTTCGTGAAAAAATTGAAAAAATTTTATTATTAAAACCTTAAATTTTAAATTTTTTCTTATAAAAGAAAATTAATTTTTATAATTTTTAAAAATATTTTTTCAATGCTAGTTTAACGATATCCAAAAGTTTATAAAAGAACTTTTATCATTAAAAAAAAAATTTACCTTGTAAAAAAAAACTAAATTAAATAGGCACAAACATTATTATTATACAAAAACAGATTCAGGACAATAGTACAAAGGATTAGACTATCTCTTAAGTCTATTAAAGTCTACTGAAGTCTGCTTTACGCAAGAATAATGAGATCGTTATATAGACTTCGAAGAAATTCCAAAACAATTGCCATAATGATAATTACATCTTTGCCATTACACCATTACAAGATACTTTCTCATCTTTGAGGAATTTTCGTTTTAGCTTACACACTGATAATTATATATTATTTACAACATATTATATCTGTCGCCTAGCGAATATATTCATATTACTTTATTGTAATGAGTGTCCCGTGTCCTAGTAATTTTAAAAATATGTTAAAATTTTTAATTTATTAAAATAATATTATTATTTTAAGGGTTTACTAGTACTGATAAAGATGTTATAGAAATCTTTTTCAGCTACACTTAGCACAGAGTTCGGCCTCCTTCATTCCGATCCATCACCATTTCTGAACTTCAGTTTTGGTGTTTAATCATCTCAACGTTCATCATTTCCGAGCGTTAATATTTCAGTTGGAAAATTTAACAGGAACAACAGTCTGTTCACTGCTAGATCAACCACTTCCGTTCCTCCAAAATATAACTTTGTAGCTTTGTTTCCAGAGAAAATGTCTCAGGCTAGAGCTCTTAGACAGATTCTTGAATTGCCGGGGGTTCATCAGGGCCCTGCTTGTTTCGATGCTCTGAGTGCGAAGCTTGTGGAGAAGGCTGGTTTTAGTTACTGCTTCACTAGTGGTATGAGCTTCTTTTCTCCTTTTATTTATCTTTTTTGTTCTTATTAGTTGATTTCATCATCTGGGTGTGGCTGTATTTGAAATTTGATTGATTGATTGATTGAAATCAGATATTGAGTGTGAAATTATTTATTTATTTATTTTACACGGGGAGAATGATTTTTTTTGTGGTCGCTTTAAAATTATGTATCCAGTAAGTGTTTTGAGTGGTCTTGATCATCTGTTCTAAAGTATGCCTACATTTCTTGCTGAGAATAGCAAATAGGCTTTCTTTCTTTTTTGATTGATAAAATCAATGTCTGATTTATTTGGTGATGGCCTGTAAATGTCATAAGATTATGAATTTAATTATTTGATTAAATAAAACTACTATTTTTTGTCATCTGGGTTTAATATAATGGGCAGTCAAGTTTGCTAATATTTACATTACTCCATTAGGCTTTTCGATATCAGCCGCCAGGCTGGGGCTGCCAGACACTGGATTTATTTCTTATGGAGAGATGGTGGATCAGGGGCAGCAGATTACCCAAGCTGTGTCGATTCCGGTCATTGGGGATGGTGATAACGGATATGGGAATGCAGTGAATGTGAAGAGAACTGTAAAGGGATTTATTAAGGCAGGCTTTGCAGGGATCCTTCTTGAAGATCAGGTTTCATAATTTTGTGCTGCAATAATCTGCTTGTGCTATTTTGTGTAAACTATTGTTGTTTCGTACATTATACAATATTTTTTCAGCTCAGCAACTTGTGCCATGACTATGCCACCATCAATTTTACCCTGTCTAGGCCCTTGATCCTTATGAAATTGTCTTTTCAAGGTATCTCCAAAAGCTTGTGGTCATACACGTGGCCGGAAAGTGGTGTCGAGAGAGGAAGCAGTGATGAAAATAAAAGCAGCTATCGATGCTAGGAATGAAAGTGGCTCTGACATTGTTATTGTGGCACGAACTGATTCTCGTCAAGCAGTGTCTTTGGAGGAATCACTCTGGAGGTCAAGGGCTTTTGCTGATGCTGGAGCTGATGTTCTGTTTATTGATGCACTAGCCTCAAGAGAAGAGATGAAGGCTTTCTGTGAAATCTCTCCACTAGTTCCAAAATTGGTATGTTTTATTCCCCTTATAAGATATTTAAGTATTTAAAACCTACTAATGTGTAAGTGATATACTTAAATCTTATGCTTAATTACCATACCTTTAAAAAAATTGGTTTTTGGTTATGTAATATAATCCAAGCCTTCAGCTAAGTTTGACAACAAGTATAGTCCGAGATTTAGAAAATTGTTGTACAGTTGCTACAAATCTTCCTTGACCAAGTTGGTGAAAGGCAATGCTTGTTTTCAAACTTTATGTCTTTGCCCATGGGTGTTAATAAGTTTTATTGTTTACTTTTATCTGTTCCTGGTGAGGTATCTCATCGTATATATTGAATTTTCTGATTTTGATGTTGTTGATACAAAATTGATTTTCAAATGTAGTATAATTTATGATAGACAGTTGTAAATTACTGTCCCGAATTTGTAGCTGGTGCACACCCAGAATCCAATAATCTAGACAGCTGAGTGTTTTGAATGTGTTGAATTGACCATATCTGGTGAAGTCCAACTGATAGTTTGCTTTCAAATGTTTAGGTGTGAAGTTTCTCTTAAACGGCTTGAGGCACGCTTGGAATCTGTCATTTTCTCTTTCCCTATTTTATTGAGTGCCTTTGCTTGGTATGGCTTGTAATGAAAATTTCGAATGTAATCCACCTAGGGACAGAATACTTCTGCATGTTGGTTTAGGAATGCTTTATAGAGCTTTCATTAAATTGTGAGCCAAAAAAATGTTTTTACTTTCTACATTCATAGGATCTTACTATCTTAACTTACATTGGCATGTTTGGGACTGCGGTGTCGTCCCTTTAATCCACAAATTTTGTGGAATAATATTACTAGATATTAAGTATGAGTGAGAGGCTGAGTGGTAAAAGTTTAGGCACCAAGTAAAAGTGAGTGTTTACCAAATGCTATGGACGCTATACTCTTAAAGTGACATAGAAGCATAGTAGTCACACACATATGCGGTGTGTTTTATATTGTAAATGCACAACTATACACATACCAAGTTGTTTCCTTGTGTTCAATTTTTCAAGCCGCCTGTTCTGACACCCTGTATCCGTGTTAAAACACGACTGCTGTCTTTGCGTTTATAGATTATAGCCATATATCTAAGGGTAAGAACTTCAGTTATAGGTAAAATGACTTATGCTGCATTTGCATCTGTTGGAACAATTGATGTGTTTCATGTTGTAATCTTTCTTCAATTTGACAATATTTCTTAATGAGAACCTTGATTCTCAATTTTGCACGGCATAAATGCTATTATTATGCTGTCAAGAAAGTGTAAATGAAATTTCTTATCTTGAATGAATACGGTGATATATGAGCACCAATATGATCTCATATGTTCCCAATTTGTGCTCTTTTGTTCTATCTCTCCTATTAACACCTGCATTCTTTCTCATTTATTTAATGGTTTTCAGTTTCATCTGTTTAACTTGAATTCTTATATTTGTATTCTTGGCATGTGTTAGAAATTTGTGATGAAGTAAAAATTATCAGTTTAACATTTCAATATCTTTGTCTAATAGATCTCTTTCTTGCATAGGCCAATATGCTTGAAGGTGGGGGAAAAACGCCAATACTTAATCCACTAGAACTTGAGGAGGTTGGATATAAGCTTGTGGTATACCCCCTTTCCTTGGTAGGAGTATCCATCCAAGCAATGCAGGTTAGATTTCTGCTCTGTTTTCTACTGTGCATGTATTTCTAATCAAATTTCATGGATGGATGGATGGATCTGTGTTACTTCAAAAGGGAAAAGGTACATAGTGATGGAAATCTATCACTCCATACAGTTAAAACAATAACTCTTGTGCTTTCAGAAGTAGAGACTGTACTTTGTCAATGTGATTAATATGCTTTAAAAATGTTAGTTACAAATTTTATTTAATTAATTAATCTTTTATCCCAAAGGATAGTGCGGTTGGTTATGCCTATTATAGTGGAAACAAGATTTAGGGATTGAATTGCCCTCATACCAACCTAGGAGGTTTGTGTGTTTACTTGAAACAAGAAAAAGAAGCAAGCATAGCCCCAAAGATCATCTTTTTGGCGGTCAGACTGATTGACCCTATAAGCACCTCCGTCAAATTAGTAAAGTATCAAAGCTGCTAGGTTGTGCACTTGCTAGCACTTGACTAATTCAATGGAAAGTGAGGTATAGGAGAAGGTGAGGTTCTTCTTGTCTTTCGGTTGGTCAGGTTGATTGACCAGGTGACAATCACCATCGCATTAAAAATCCCGTGGCGGGGGAGGGGGAACTTTGTCTTTCTCTTTCGAATAATTTCTATTTTAGAAATTATCTTTTCCTCTTCTGTTTTTCTTTTTGTTGTATAATAGAAGTTATTTTTTTTTCCTTTTATAATGCTGATAATTATTTTTCCTCTTCTCCTTTAGAAGAATTTCTATTGATGTACTTGAGTTGATGAGTTGAAGGGCGATGCCCAAAAACTTGAGAGTTTGGATTTTCTACCTATCATTCACTACTGAATCAGGCATGTACCATTAGGACGTCACTTGATTCTTATTTCGATGTTTTATCATTTCTGTTTTCAAGTGAAATTCACAAGGCATTTAGTTTGGTGGCTAGCCAGATTGGTTAAGGCCAATATTAAATATCTTTAATGTCAGATAGGAATTATGTAATTGATATCTGAGTTTTACTTTCGATAACAATAGGAAAGTTGGGATAAAATGTTTTTCTCTTACTGATGTGTCAGATAATGTGGAACTATTAGGGACTGTCATGTATTAAGTGGCAATTCACCATATCTTTCTATATGCTGATTTTGTATAAGTGCCACTAGCAAATCGGTTAAAATACAAATCCCAATTTTGTATTGGTAGCAGTATTACATTATATTTTTAAGCTTAGCAATTTTAAGATGATGTATTCTTTCATTAAAATCTGCTGCTTGGTGAAATTTCAGTAGTGTAATTTGAAATATTGCTACACAGAATGACCCGTTATTCTTTTGTGGTAAGTTTTTTAATACTACTCCTGGACTGTAAGTTCACTTCTATTACTCATTTGCAGGATGCACTGACTGCCATTAAAGGAGGCGGTATTCCTCCTCCTGGAAGTATGCCAACGTTTTGAAGAAATCAAGGAAATCGTAGGTTTCAATGCTTATTACGAAGAAGAGGAGCGTTATGCCACTCGTCAGTTGTCTTCAGAAGAAGCTGGTGAGCTTTTTGGTCTCTAATACCTAATAAAGTTTTTTTCCCCACCAACTCTAGGTGTCGCCAAGATTATCAGATCTCTCTAGACTTGTAATATGGAGCCAAGCTTATAACTTATAGCGGAGTATTGTTTTAGTGAACATTCATCAGACAAATAACTTTAGTGAATTTAGAGAATTTGACAACTGCTTCTATGCATAAATCTTCTGGCAGTCATTGCAAGCATTAAGAGTAAAACCTACCTTCACAATATATGTAAAGCATAAATAAGAACCATTTATATAAACGTAGACTAATTAAGAACCATAAATAAGAATAAGAATATACTGGAAATCGAGGAATTTTATTCAAACGGTGACAGAATATTCTGGTAATTCTCAATTTTTTCTGTTGGAATTTTACTCATTTACCAAATATTGTTTGATTCCGTTTGCTTATCTAAGTATATCCATGTTTAATCTTATTCCAGGTAATTAAATAAGTGTTACTTGAAAGTCTTCAAGTGGAGAGATCCATCACTCCTTCAGCTTATATACTTCTTCAACTGGATGTAATATGGGAAATAAGGTTGTAACTCATTGTATTTATAATTGTCTTATGGAGAGCTTTGTTATTTCCTGTTTCAACTGGATAATATACACTTATCTTGTTTTCCCCTTTTCAATTAATATCTTAAGATGATAATATTAAGACACTGGCGATGGTGACGGAGTTGCCCTTTACCATAATTTTGAGAATATAAATATGGTTTATCTAATTTAAATTGGTAGTGAGTTCAAGATTTTGTATGATTTGGTTATTAAATTGGAATATATTTGGTAGTGTTAATTGATATTTAAGTGATTTCTAAGTTAAAGCATTTTATTTTTTAAATTAACCATTTTTGTACTTGATTATAAAAAATATGCTTAACGTAGAGCCCCTTTTAGTGCCAAAGTTTTGTTTTAATACCCTCGATAGTCTCATTAGTTTCAAAAAATATCTTTAAAAGTGTCATTTTATTAAAAAATGACAATTATACTCCTATATAATCATAGTTGTTTAAAAAAAATAACAAATAAATTTTTAAAATTTGGAAAAAAAAATAATATATTTATATAAAATATATTAATTAATGAATGATATTAGATTATATTCGATCAAGATATTGGGTCAACTAAAATATTAGTAGACTAATTCTCCTACAAAAAAGTAAGTGAATGTAAATTTCACAATAATTGAGTCAACGATTTGATTTATATTGAGATATGTTAGAATTACATACACAATTTCTTTGTATTCGTAATTTTCAAGAACAAAAATTTCTATCTAAAAGATAAAGCAAACAGCCCCTATTTTTTATGAAGGTGGTAGTATTGTGAAATTATTATATGGTATAAATTATTTATTCTTATTAATTATGTTATTGTTTATATTAAATCAATACTTTGATGCCACATCGTCAAATAATAAATCATAATTTGTGCATGTAATACGAGTGTTGGGCTGCTTTTTGAACATTTAAATTAACTTGATTTTTCATCTGCATGTTAGTCTAATAATATAATTATTGAATTCACATTAAAGAATAAAGGTTCAAAAAATGAAAGGTAAATATTTAAATTTATAAAACTTTAATCAACATTTTTATTTAGGTTAAACATAATAAAGAGTCTTTTAAAAGAAGTAATATTTCATCTGAATTATATATAAGTCAAAATATTGAATTATTTTTAATTAAAAGTCCACTAAATCCTAAATTATTTCCAATCAAAATCCTACTAAAACTAATTTTTCAAATAACTTAACAAATCAATGACTATATATAAAAAAAAAAAAAGAAAGGGGTTTTTCTCTAAATAAAAATAAATTTATTGGTTGATATTAGATAACGAAATTTAAATTCAACAACGAAGTTATCCAATATAAATTAAAATAATAATTTGAAAATTCTAACACAAAAATTAAGATTCTAGAATAAAGTAAAAATTAATATTGTGTGTAATTGTCAATAAGTAATTTTAAAATATTTATCAATCACCTCTTTTTAATTGCTTATTTTTTTATCAAAAAGATTTTTTTAATTTAGAAAAATGAATTTCAATTTCATTTTTTCCAACAAAAATAAATAATTAAAATAAAAGCACCATAGGAACAGGGATGACAAAATTCCCTATGAGACCCCAAACCCATGAGGATCCACCTCCAATGGAAAAGAATTTAGATAAATTTACAGAAAATGAGATGGAAAACAAGGAGAAATTAATTCTCAATTTATAAAAAGGACAGAAATTGGTTTACCTCTCCCCACCCTACCCCCACCCTATTTCCCATTAAAATATAATATAAATATATTATAATTTATAAATTAAATTATATATATATAAATATAATTTTATATTATAATTTCTAAAATTATATATTATAATAAAATGTAATTAGTAATAAAAAATTGTGGAGTTATGAATTAATGATATAAAAAATAGAATATACAAATAAAAAGTAAAAAATTAAAAAGACTCTATATTATGTTTCCAATAATATATTAATAATATTTTTATTTAAATTAATTAAATTCTTATATTATTAAAATTAATTTATAAAAATAATATAAAATAACGAATTGATATAAAGATGAAAAACTCATTCCCTGTGCGGGGATTTTCCATCCCCATCCCATTAAATTTATTAGGGAATGGACAGGAAATGGAGGTTAAAATAGAAAACGAGGTGAAGAATGGGGCATGCCTCCTCACCTCCACTCGCCCCATTGCCATTCCTACAAAGGAAAAATATAAAGTTATTCATTTCATAACCCCTAAATAAAGATCATGGTAGAGGAATAAAAATAGCAAGCCAATTAATCTACTTATAAATTAAGACATCAACTCCTAAGTCAAGAACACTTCATCATAAATTAAGCCATCAACTCCTAAGTCAAGAACACTTCATCTTTCTTTTTTTTTAAAACATTTATTATTTGAATATTGATAGTTATAATAATTTATTTTTTTAAATAATTATAAAAAAATTTTGACTATCACTATATAAGAAATTCTCTTAATACTTTCATAAAAAAAATAATTTTTAAAAAAAACAATCAACAATCCCATATTTTTATATATATTCATATACTATTTTGTAAACTATTAGATCTAATTACTTTCAACAGTTAAAATTGAATCTAATATATGATACACTAATTATATATATCAAATTTAATTTCAACCGTTATAAGTATTTAGATCCAACAGTCACCAATTAATATGAACATATATGTAAAAATATAAAACTTTGATTTGTCCTTCTTTTTTTTTATATATTTTCTTCTTTATATTACTCTTGAACTAAATTTTACAAATAAAATTATCTTTTTAAAATTTTTATAATAAATTTTAAAAATATTTTTCTACGTTTTTAAAAATTAATAAAACACATAATTTAAAATTTTATAAAAATATTTTATGAATTACAAATAAGCGTGATCGTGACTGTCTTATAATATGTAAATGACATGACAAATGTTACATTTTTGTCTTGTAATGCTTATATTTATAAATATAATAGAAGGGTTTTCGTTGTAAATTCGTACATTTTTAAGGATAGTTTTGTAAAATACATGGATTAAATATTTTCATGCAATATAACCCTCCGTTTTCAAGGCCTATATTACGACACTTGAAAACTCATAGAAGCAATTAGCTTTCAACAGAAAAAAATTAAAATAAAAAAGAAAAGGGAAATGAAACCTTGTTCAGTTACAGTTAGCACAGAGTGCAGCCTTGTTCATTGTGATCCATCACCATTTCTGAACTTCAGTTTTGGTGTTTCATCATCTCAACGTTCATCATTTCTGAGCAATAATATTTCAGTTGGAAGATTTTACAGGAACAACAGTCTGTTCACTACTAGAGCAACCACATCTGTTCCTCCAAAATACAGCATTGTAGCTTCTTTTCCAGAGAAAATTTCTCCGGCTAAAGCTCTTAGACAGATTCTTGAATTGCCGGGGGTTCATCAGGGCCCTGCTTGTTTCGATGCTCTCAGTGCTAAGCTTGTGGAGAAGGCTGGTTTTAGTTACTGCTTCACTAGTGGTATGAGCTTCTTTTCTCCTTTTATTTACTTTTTGTTCTTATTAGTTGATTTCGTCATGTGGGTATGGCTGTATTTGAAGTTTGATTGTTTGATCGAAATCAGATATTGAGTTTGAAATTATTTATTTATTTTATTTACATGGGGAGAATGATTTTTTTTGTGCTCGCTTTGAAATTATGTTTCCAGTAAGTCTTTGAGTGGTCTTGATAATCTGTTCTAACTTATGCCTACATTTCTTGCTGAGAATAATATTCAAATAGGCTTTCTTCTTTTTTGATAGATAAAATCAACGTCTGATTTATTTGGTGATGGCTTGTAACTGTCATCAGATTACGAATTTAATTATTTGATTATATAAAACTATTATTCTTTGTCATCTGGGTTTAATATAATGGGCAGTCAAGTTTGCTAATGCTTACATGTTTCCATTAGGATTTTCGATATCAGCCGCTCGATTGGCATTGCCAGACACAGGATTTATTTCTTATGGAGAGATGGTGGATCAGGGGCAGCAGATCACCCAAGCTGTGACAATTCCAGTCATTGGGGATGGTGATAATGGATATGGGAATGCAATGAATGTCAAGAGAACTGTAAAGGGATATATTAAAGCAGGCTTTGCAGGGATCATTCTTGAAGATCAGGTTTCATAATTTTGTGTTGCAATAATCTGCTTGTACCATTTTGTGTAAATTATTGTTGTTTCATACATTATACAATATCTGTTCAGCTCAGCAACTTGTTCCATGACGATGCCACCATCAATTTTACCCTGTCTAAGCCCTTGATCCTTGTGAAATTGTCTTTTCAAGGTATCTCCAAAAGCTTGTGGTCATACACGTGGCCGGAGAGTGGTTTCCAGAGAGGAAGCAGTGAAGAAAATAAAAGCAGCTATTGATGCGCGGAATGAAAGTGGCTCTGACATTGTTATTGTGGCACGAACTGATTCTCGTCAAGCACTGTCTTTAGATGAATCACTGTGGAGGTCAAGGGCTTTTGCTGATGCTGGAGCTGATGTTCTTTTTATTGATGCACTAGCCTCAAAAGAAGAGATGAAGGCTTTCTGTGAAATCTCTCCACTAGTTCCAAAAATGGTATGTTTTATTCCCCTTATAAGATATTTAAGTATTTAGAACCTACTAATGTGTAAATGATATCTTAAATCTTATGCTTAATTACAGCACCTTTAAAAAAAAAAAATTGGCTTTTGGTGATGTAATATAATCTATAGCCTTCAGCTATGTTTGACAAGAAGTATAGTCTGTGATAGCCTAGAAAATTGTTGTACAGTTGCTACAGATCTCCCTTGACCAAGTTGGTGAAAGGCAATGCTTGTTTTCAAACTTTATGTCTTTGCCCATGTTTTATTGTTTACTTTTATCTGCTCCAGGTAATGTATCTCATTTGATGTATTGAATTTTCCAATTTTGATGTTGATACAAAAGTAATTTCAAATGTATTACTGTCCTGAATTTGTGGCTGGGGCACACCCAGAATTCAGTAATCTAGACAGCTGAAGGTTTTGAGTGTATTGAATTGACCATTTCTGGTGAAGTCCAACTGATGTTTTGCTTTCAAATATTTAGTTGTGAAGTTTCTGTTAAACAGCTTGAAGCAAGGTTGGAATCTGTCATTTTTTCTTTCCCTATTTTATTGAATGCCTTTGTTCGGTATGGCTTGTAATAAAAATTTGGAATGTAATCCACCTAATGACAGAATACTTCTGCCCGTTGGTTTAGGAAAGCTTTATGGAGCTTTCGTTAAATTTTGAGCCTAAAAAATGTTTTACTTTCTACATTCATAGGAAATTCTTATCTTAATATACATTAGCATGTTTGAGATTGAGATGTTATGGTTTTTAATTCACAAATTTTGTGGAGTAATATTACTAGATATTAAGTATGAAGGAGAGGGTGAGCAATAAAAGTTTGGGCACCACGTAAATTACCAAATGCTATAGTCACTATGTTCTCAAAGTTACATCGAAGCAAAGTAGTCACACACATAAGCCGTGTGTTTTGTATTGTAAATGCACAACTATACACATACCAAGTTGTTTCCTTGTGTTTCAATTTTTTCAATCCGCCTGCTCTGATAACCTGTATCCATGTCAAAACACAAAGGCTTTCTTCATGTGTATAGATTATAGGCATATATCCAAGGAAAGAGCTTCAGTTAAATTAAATGAGTTATGCTGCATCTGCATCTGTTGGAACAGTGGATGTGTTTCATGTTGTTATCTTTCTTCAATTTGACAATATCTCTTAATGAGAACCTTGGTTCTGAATTTTGCATTTGCCTAAATGCTTTTATTTTGCTGTCAAGAAAGTGTAAATGAAGTTTCTCATCTTGAATGAATACAGTGATAGATGAGCACCAATATGATCTCATTTGTTCCCAACTTGTGCTCCTTTGTTCTTTCTCTCCTATGCACACTTTCATTCTTTCCCATTTATTTAATAGTTATCAGTTTCATCATTGAACTTGAACTCGGCTCTTTGTATTCTTGGCATGTGTTAGAAATTCATGATGAAGTAAAAATTATTGGTTTAACATTTCAATATCTTTGTCTAATATATCTCTTTCTTGCATAGGCCAATATGCTTGAAGGTGGGGGAAAAACACCAATACTTAATCCACTTGAACTTGAGGAGCTTGGATATAAGCTTGTGGCATACCCCCTCTCCTTGATAGGAGTATCCATTCAAGCAATGCAGGTTATATTTGTTTGCTGTTTTCTACTGTGCATATATTTCTAATCTAATTCCATGGATAGATTGATCATGTGTGACTGCAAAAGGGAAAAGATACATAGTGATGGGAATCTCATTGCAAAAAAATTAAAATGATAACTCTTACGCTTCAGAAGCGGAGACTGTACTTGTTAATGTGATTAATATGCTTTAAAGGTGTCAGTTATAAATTTTATTTAATTAATTAATCTTTTATCCAAAAGGATAGTCCAGTTGGTTATGCCTATTATAGTAGAAACAAGATTTAGAGATTGATTTGCCCTCCTACAACCTAGGAGGGGTGTGTGGTAACCTGAAACAAGAAAATGTTTTTTGTTCTTTTATGATCCTGATTCTAATATTTTCCTCTTCTCCTTTAGAAAGAGTTTCTATTTTAGCAGGTTAATTCTTTGCAACAGATTCATACATTATTTAGGTTTTGACACAGCTTTTTGGTTGGCTTGCCTTGAATTCACATTGTGATGACCGGTTGATATACTTGGTGAGTTGAAGGGGAATGGCCAAAAACAAGTTTGGATTTTCTAGCTATTATTCACTACTGAATCTGGCATGCACCATTAGGTTGTCACTTGATTGTTATTTTGATGTTTTATCAGCTCTATTTGCAAATGAAATTCACAGGACATTTAGTTTGGTGGCTAGCCAGATTGGTTAAGGCCAATATTAAATAACTTTAATAATTATGTAATTGAGTTTTACTTTTGATAACACTAGCAAAGTTGGGATAAAAAGTTTTCATCCTACTGATGTGTCAGATAATGTGGCATTGGTGGGGACTGTCATGTATTAAGTAGCAATCTACCTCATCTTTCTATATGCTGATTTTGTATAAGTGCTATATTAACTATCAAATCAGTTTAGAGTACAAATCTGAATTTTGTATTTGTAGCATTATTACATTATATTTTTATGCTTAGCTATGTTAAGATGATGTATTCTTTCATTAACATCTCCTGCTTGGTGATATTTCAATAATGTAATTTGAAATATTGCTACATAGAATACACTTACCTCTTTTGTGGTAAGTTTTTTAATATTGTCCCTGGACTGTAAGTTCACTTCTATTACTCATTTGCAGGATTCGCTGACTGCCATTAAAGGAGGACGTATTCCTCCACCTGGAAGTATGCCAACTTTTGAAGAAATCAAGGAAATGTTAGGTTTCAACACTTATTATGAAGAAGAGAAGCGGTATGCCACTCGTCAGTTGTCTTCAGAAAAAGGTGGGTGAGCTTTTAGGTCTCTTAAACCTAATAAAGTTTTTTCCCACCAACTCTAGATGTCACCAAGATAATCCGATCTCTCTAGACTTGTAATATGGAGCCAACCTTGTAACTTATAGTGGAATATTGACCAGCAGATTATGTCTTCCGTCCCCCATTCTGCTATCAATTTAACAAATTCTTTGTGGGTGCAACTGAGTTAAAATTGCCTTTGCATAAACTGTTCTTTAACTCACTCTAACAAGCTCTTTTCAGTGAATAAATTAATTCCAGTTGCTGTTCGATAGTTTGCACATTTTGTCTGGTTGAGAATCATATTGGCGGTCTTATGAATTTTTTGAAACCTGCTTTTTTTAGAGAGTTCATTACTGTTCTGCCCTCTTTTATCAGACAAAATAATTTTAGTGAACATTTGTCAGACAAATAATTTAGTGAATTTAGAGAACCCACAACTTGGTTGGCCAATTTTTGTCCTGTTTGCCGGTCAGTTTTAAAGTAATCTTAACACAAGATTGATTCACATAATTTTTAATCATGAAATTGTTATATGTCAGTGATCAGTAACTCATATGGTATACAACCAATGGCTCGAGAGGATACATCACAAAGAAGTCAAAGTTCCCAAGATCCTATAGTCGAAGTGATAACTCCTGAAGTGTACACTAACTCTGGTGCAGATCGTTCAGGGAAACCTTTTTCTGGGATCTGGTCTCGGACATTGAGAATCAAAATCACTGGCAGAGATGGATTTGAGAAGCTTGATGTCAGAATTCCGGTAATTCTCTTTCCATGACAGTCAAAAAGATCCATATTACTGTTCTCCTATGATTACTTCTAGTTCTATCTCAATATTCCTGCCTGTTTCTTTTAATCCAAGTGACTGATAATTAGCCTACATTGTACATTCAATCAAATCCAGTCATGCTGCCCAGCATCATATGCATTGAAATAGGACACAGAACATTCAATATATAAACTGGTTTGGCTTTTTGATAATTGAAATTTTCATGGATATATATACTTCTCAGAGAATGAACATTTCATTGATATAAATTTCTTAAACTTTTTAAAATAAAAGGCAGTGTTAACAAATGAACTCAACCTACATTAATGCTTCACAGATTATGTGCAAATGTCATGAATATGCTGAACAAGTTTGATTTTTCTTTTGAAATTTTAGATTTTATTTCATGGTAGAGGTTATATGTTTCTTTCTGTTCTTCAATATGTACTGCTTTTAAGATGACTAAAATTATTATTTTGGTGTTCTGAATTCGTTTTTCTTTTCCTTTTTTTTTTTTTATAAGTTCTATATTTTACTTATTATCCCAACTGTTTACAGCCATTCAACTCATTCTTTCTTCATGTATAATTAGCACAACACAGCCTTATCTTCGATAAGATACCATCAGTTAGAGCTACAATACTTTCCATAAAAATTTCAGCTGCTTACCTTTGTTATTTGCACAGTACTTCCATTGCCTATCTTGGTTGCATACTCCACTGTAAAAATTAATGGCAGCCGGTAATAAATATTTGGCTGGGGATGTACTACTTCTTAGTAATGGTAGAAACTTGGTGGTACAGGCTGTGGAAGACCATTCTCTTTCTCTCTATCATCAAATACAACAAAGATATAACACCTTCTTATTTAAGCTTTGCTGCAATGTAATAACCTTAGGTCTTACTCTTGGGCACCTAACCTTTTCAGGCGGTTCACATCTTCTGTGATAATCTCCTGCATGAATGATGCTACCAGATTTTAGTTTTTATAAAATTGATTATCATCTTATTCATTTTTTCCTTTCTCCTTTTTTTCCCCACAGGCTGGATTTTTAGATGGAATCACAAATATAGTTCCAGGTATAATTTTATTGAACAAACTTATTGAAGACTTACGTCTTTTTCAGATTAATCCTGAAGTCAATCAAAAATTTTGCCTGTTATGATATACAGCGTTGGGGGGCGTAAACATCAAAGAACTTTTGGATGATGCTGCTGAAGAAGTAGGAGGCAAGATACTGTTAGATTTTAATGATACAATGGGCGACAGAATTCAGGTCTTTCTAGAATGAGTACACCAGCACCAGTTGCTGCTATGCACAAGATAAAAGGTAAATGTACCTATCTCTATATCTGAAACAAAGTCAATCTCAATTTAGAATGGCTGTAGTACAACTGCTTCTATGCATAAATCTTCTAGCAGTCACCTGTGAGCATAAAGAATAGAGCCTACCTTCACAATATATATAAGCATAAAAAAAGGATGCTGATTTAAATTGTTGAATTGTGATGTAATGAAACTCTAAAGAGCTGAGCTACCTCTCTTAGCTTTCTCTCCCTAATAGGAGTTCAATTCCCTACATGGTCACTGGAGTAATTTTTCTTAATAATATCATAGGGAGTAGAAATCTTCCACCCCAAACGAAGATTTCTGGACAGTACTTTAGTTATGCATCTAAATTCCCAATTGACCCGCGAGTGAAAATATCACTATTAAAATATTTATATATAATGTAAGGCATTAGTGGAGAGAAAGGACAAGTGAATTCAATATTGAATCTTCAAGTATATATTAGATAATATGAATAGCCTGGATAAAAATTATTAGGTAACACAATTCTTGATTATTGACTAAGCGTTCAAGCCGAGAAACTCAGAGAACTATAACCTAGACTAATTAACAACCATAAATGAGAATAAGTGTACACTGGAAATCAATGAATTCAATTAAAAAAGTGACAAGATATTCCAGTAATTACTTCTCAAATTTTTCTGTTGGAATTTTACTCATTTACCAAATATTGTTTGGGTCTGCTTCCTTATCTGAGTGCATCCATGTTTAATCTTATTCCAGATGATTCAATAAGTGTTACTTGAAAGTCTTCAAGTGGAAAGATCCATCACTCCTTTAGCTTATATACTTCACGAAATTTACAAAATACAATATGGGATAGAAGGTTGTAACTCATTGTACTAATTGTATGTATAATTATCATATGGAGCTTCGTTATTTCCTGTTTCAACTGGATAAGATATCTTGTGTTCCTCTTCTCAATTACAGATAGAATCTCCAAAGGATTTAATAGGCTTTGAGCAAAAAGAATTTGAAGTGTAGAGTAGAGATGTCATTTTTAATATGCTTTGATGAAATGTAGAATGTTAATTTTGGAGATAAATGAAAATTTATTGTGAAGAAAGAGCAAAACAGGTAGCAAAAGTTCTTTTTGGCAAATATAAAGTATTCTTGATATATCTTAAGCTGATAATAGTAAGACACTGGTGATGAAGTTGCCCTTTACCACAATTTAGAGAACATAAATATGTGTTATCTAATTTAAATTAGTAGTGAGTTCAAGATTTTGTATGATTTGGTTATTAAATTGGAATATATTTGGTAGTGTTAATTGATATTCAAGTGATTTCTAAGTTAGCACTTGTAGTGCCCAAATTTGGTTGGTGGCACTTGAGTTCTTGTTAATTTTTTTGTGATCTCAACGTTATCGTGAATGCATGCCCTCAATTACTATTAAAAAAGGAACAAAAATGAATATGTCTCATTTCGGATTATACTTGTTCTATTAGTCAGATTTTCAGTTTCTTTTCTATCAGAGAAAATTTTATTCAATTCAGAAATGAAATTTTCAGAAACAATTCATGAATCATCTAAATTAAATTTTTTTCAGTTTCGTACAATTCATGAATTTCTTTCAATATTTCTCTTTCTTTCAATGTAAATAAGTTTCTAGATAAAAGTTAGAACTGTTTAGTTATAACCTATACAATAAAACGTAGATATTAATCCTTACAAACAAGAGAGATAACTATTACCTCAACACCAAAGAAGAGTTCTCAACCCAAAGCTTTATTTCTGTCCTAGTTGATCTTCATTCGACATTAAAAATAAAATTTTAAAAATTAATTACGGACGTATTCTATTTTTGTACAGTAATTAAAATTTTATTGTCATATCCTATATTTTTCAATCGTTTCTTCTGTTTGGGTTCCTTCCTTTCTCGTCTCTTCTTGCATATGTTGCCAACCGTCTTTCACCCGTAATCTGTTTTTTTATTCTCTCTCTAATGAAATTAGATGTTTCTTCTTCTTCCCTTTTTTTTTTTTTTTTTTTGAATTTTGTTAGCCAAAACGTGGTTTAATGTTTGTTTTAAGTTAAAGTTTGGTTGATTTTACATCTGATTTTTTAACAAATTTTAGGTCTATTTTTTTAGAGGTTTCAGTACAAATTTTAGGTTCAATTTTCATAACGCAGTCAATAATCCTTACAAAGCACAACTGAGAGTTAGCCAATGGGTAAAGAACAAAATGCAAGATTGAGAAAACGTATGAAAGAATTTAAGAAAAATATTCCATCAAATGTATAGTTCTCTTTTAAATTAAAAAAAAAAAAAAAAAAAAAGGAATGATTATGATTATTTTGTTAGAATTCAAACCTTATGATTATGATTACGACTTACTACCTATATTTAAATGAGTGAGAACATGTGGAAATAATAATAATTCAAGAGAATTTAATTTGCAAGCAAGATAGATGAAAGTAAATTTTTCTCATTATTTTACATAAAATATTTTTTTATACAATATGTTTTCATATTTAAAAGTATTATCATTGTCAAATAATTTTTATTTTAAAATAATATTTTTAATTTTCAAAATATTTATTTTACTAAAAATTAAATATAAAAATGTCGCTTATGCATGTACATTATTTTAAATGCATATTTTACTCTAATTTTATAGTTAATTCAAAAAAATTTGCATATATTTTCTACATTCATAGTTCGATAATAGCAAGACTTTCTAATTACAAATCCAAACACTTAATTTAAAACTAAAATCGTGGCATAAATAATTTTTTATAATTTGTATCGACACTATGAATACATTTCTGAAAACTACTAGAAGCATAAAAACCCTAGCGTCATACAAGCAAAATTCTTCCCTTATTGACACAGCAAAAATTACACTTAAATCAATAGGCCAATACAACTAAAAAGGAGCGCAGTATAAGCGAAAAAAATTGAATTTATCAAACTTATTGTTTTGAGTAGCGTAAGTAGGCAGGCACACATGTAGATCCTTCCAATTGTCAAAGAATATATATGAAAACAGAAGAAAGTGGTGGGGGGCAGACAAACGTACAAAAGGCTTCCTCACCGTTACAACTTCACAACAGCTGGAAATATCGAAGAACAAAAACGAGCTATCATAAACCCAAAGGAAGGAACGATAGCATAAATGACAGATCTAAAATAACATGAATGAGCATAAATCACTTTGGACCACTCCCCGGAAATATTACAACTATTGATGATAAGATACAGCTCCCGAAAACCATAAAATGGTACTGGAAGCTTATCGTAAAGGGTTATACGGTAACACTAGATTTGTTATGCCAACCTTTTTCACCTCATATAAAACAAGTATCTACTACCTCCCAGCTTGGAAAGGGGAAGCTGCTGTATCTCATTGGTAGCCACCACCATATGGTTGTTGAGGAGTGTAACCGCTAGCACCCATCATCGGTTGATAACCACCAGGCATGCGTGATCCTGGGGGCATCATCCCAGTTTGTGGCTGCATAGGGACTCCTTGCCCCATTCCCATATTCATGCCTGGATTCATCCCCATTCCCATCGCCATACCCATTCCCATAGGTTGATTCATGCCTCCATAACCACCCATTCCCATTCCCATGCCCAAGCCTGGACCAGGACCGCCACCCATTCCCATTCCCATGCCCATGTTAGAACCCATCATAGAATTCGGAGGAGCCCGTATAGCACCAGCACCTGCACGGCCTAACCCAGAACCAGACCCCATAGCTTTACCCATGGTGACAGTAGATGTTACTGTAGTCTGCGGAGGTTGTTTTTCCATCCTCTTTTCCTTGCGATTAATGGCATCAAAATCAACACCAATATCTGCCAGCGGATTTGTTTTTGCTGCATACAGAAAAATCTAATGATGTTAATTTTCTGCAGTCAACACTAGAAACCCAATAATATATTTTTGAGACTTCAGAACAAAGCACTTACGTCCAGATATATTCAAATTAACTAGCCCCCTACTAAGTGTATCAGCCCAAACCGCTGATTTTGGCTCAAACTTATCCTTGGTTGGTTGAGATTGCGGAACTATAGCAAGTGATCCAGTTGATGAGGAAACAGCTGGTTGTGAAGCTGTTGGAGTATTTGAGGCAGCTTGAGGAAGAAGGTTACTCCGCAACTCATTGGCCTGTTGTGTAGCTGGACCACTTGGATTTTGATAAGCAGCATGTGAAGCAGACGGGACTCCAGAACCTTGATGCGATAGGAAATTGCCACTGTTAAACTGAGCAGCTGTTCCAGCTGGAGTCTGAGGAGCCATGTAGGAAGCACTAGGAGCTGTGGAACTACCCTGCGAGATGAAGTTACCATTGCTATGTTGTGCAGCTGACCCAGAAGGCATCTGAGGCATTATGTTTGATGCTACTGGATTGGTGGATCCCATCTGTTGATGGAAGCTCCCATACGTATTAGCACTCGGCACTCGGCTGTGCAGGTTGGCCAGTTGGAGACGAAAAGGATAATGGCAAAGAAGCAACAGGAGCTGGGGAACTACCCTGTGAGATGAAGTTACCACTTGTATGTGCAGCTGACCCAGAAGGCATTTGAGCTACTAGTGGATTCGTAGATCCCATCTGTGGATGGAAGCTCCCATACATATTAGCACTCGGCTGTGCAGGTTGGCCACTTGGAGATGAAAAGGCTCCAGGCGACACTACAGCAGGTGAAGGTCCAGATGGAGGGAGAATATCTGCCAAAATATCAGTCTCTGGCTGTGAAGTTGGCAGTTCTTGAGGCAAAAACTGAGAGTTTGCAGGAGAAGGTTGAACATTAGAGACATTTTGTGAAGAGTATGTAATGCCATAGAATGAGTCTCCAAAGTTGGGAACTGATTCCATGTTCGGACCAGCTGGCTGAGGAATTTCAGCATTTTGGTTCAGATTAGGTTGGAACGGAGCAGTAGATGCTGAAGTCTGTTGTTGAACAGGGGCAGTATCTGTTGAAGGGATAGCCTTGAATGGAGAGTCCCCAAACGGATCTTCAAATGTCTGCATCAAAGAAAAGTACTTTCATCTAAGTTTGACAAAAGAAATTGAAGAAACGCAGAAATATGCAGAGTCCAAAGCAATTATAAGAGGTTTTTCACTTACCTGGTCTGCCAACTTGGTAGTTGGCAGAATAAACAGAACTTCATTAGACATAAGCATATAAAAGTTATCCACAAAATTTGAAAAACGAACACAAATCCAAGAGAAATCTATTTCTAGCCTTCAGGGAACATGTCTAGCTAGGAAGACCATACATGCATGTGAATATTCCCTAAAACTGAAACCATTCCATAATGAATGCATTTAGTTGTTAACATCTCAACAATGACATCTCTCATAAGCTTCATATTTTCTATACAATTTTCCGTTTACTCCTATTATGGAAAGTTCAAAATGAACTATTTGGCAGATTGCGTGCAATCACCTCATTTACCTCTTCGCAGCACAATCCAAGTGGTGGTTCTATCCATTAGAACTATAAAGTCATTCCCAAAATTAAGATGCAAAGAACCAGGAAAATATCTAGCCTACAAGCAGTCACATGTTGCCTGTAGGTAATTATAGCATACACTTGGATGAGCATAACATTTGAAGTGCTAAATGAATGCCTAAATTTCTTTCTCACAAGCTTACCACTCACAATTTTTCCCATAACCATATTCTCTTGTGTCTTTTACCTAAAGTAAACATAGTAAGTTTTGAGCACTCCTGAAAATCAATTTGTTATTATTAAAGTCATATATGTGCCTTCAAATGGCTATTACAGCAGAAAGCAACCACTGAGCATTAAGAAACTAGACAAAAGCTGAATCTCAAAAGAAATTGAAATGGCCCAAACCTCTGCTTTATGTTGTAAAGTAAACCAAGAAAAATGGATTTCAAGACATTTCATATTAAGAGAGTCATCGTGTTACCTGATTCATAACATTAGATGCTGATTGTGTTGCACTAAATGTGGATGTGGAACCAGAATTTGCAAATGCATCAGCTTCAACAGTAGAAGTTGCAGGCTCAGCCGGCATAATGGCCAATGAATTTGAAGAAAATGAGTCAGACAGAGAGCCAAGCAAGTCCATTTCTGGACCGTTCGAGGTAGTAGGGGCAGCATTAGTTGACGTAGCAGCAGATGCTGACAAGAGAAGAGAAGAAAAAGAAAATGAGTTTCCGGTACTGAAGGATCATTGCAAGAAGCAACAACAAAGACAATTCTAGCTCCTCAAAACCACTACAACCACAATCACATCAAACTCTAAGATTCTGCCAATCATGGCACATCATATCTCATAAAAGACCTCAATCAATTTACTGAGTATAAAAAAATTAAAACATGTGATACTTTATAATATTCCCTCTTTTGTATGAATAGCCCTTTTCTCCATCAAGCAACATAATTTAAGCATAGAAATAGGACATGATTAGCCAATCAAAATTACAGAAAATAAGAACATCCCTCAAAAACTCTCACAGGGGCACAAAACAATTATATGATACACATCACTGGAGTGCACAAATAGACTTCATACAGGGTTACCATCTTGCATTAGTGTGCATGCTGATACAACAAAATTTGACGTCCCAAAAAAAATCAGCATGTCTAGAACAGGTGAACTTCTAGAATACATCCCAAATAATAGTTTAAACTAAAGTCCATGAATACTGCATCTCTCCTAGACGAGATCACATGCAAGTAAAAATTAACTTTCCAGAAAGCATTATCAGACAATAGCCAGATAAAAGTAGATAAATTTACTTCAAACCAAGTTACTGAAGACAGTCGACTAAAATCCACACAACCCAGCACTAACTCTCGCTTTGCCTAACAGCCACACTTACGTCAAATTTTTTTTTGGGGTTGGGGGGGGGGGGGGGGGGGGGGTGTGTGAAAGGAATTAAGCTACAAAAGATTGTATGTGATATGGAATATCTAGGACATTGCCATTTGACTAAAAGAAAAAGTTGTAGCAAGTATTGAATGCAGAAATAGAAACACAATATGCATCTATGAACCTTAATTGATCAATTGAGGAATTGTCCCATGTGTCAAAATGGCTTTCGCAAAAATCAACTTTACATTATCTCTTTTTCAACACAACCCTCCTAAATGACAAATGCCAGCCAAATGCTTTATGCTTGCCAAGTTGTCATTAAGGATGCATTTGGGAGCGCTTCTACAAGTTCAAAAGTGCCTTCTCAACTTCTCTAACCCTAAAAGTGCTTTTGTCTATTTTAGCCAAACATTACATAATAGACAAGAAAAAGGTTTGCCCATCTGGGCAACACTTCTACAATAGCCAAAAGAACATCCCAACCCAGCCTAACAAATCAGCTTTTGATGCCATTGCTATACTCCCACATAAAAACCACAGGCAAGTGTCCACAATGAGTTAAACTATTGTGGTACTTGTCAGAGCACTGGCTACTTATTATATATACAAGCACTCTATATAGAAGCATAAAAAGAAACAGTTACGATACAACTATAATTTAAAAGAACCCAATGCCAACAGTGGATAGAATAAACAAAAAACAGCCTCACCCAATGTCAACATGTTATTAAAGTCAAAACCAAAAGAAACCATGAGGAGCAATATTTGCCAGCACAAAAATAAATTAAATAGGGCAGTTCACCATTTGAACAAAACAATGAGGTGAGTATGCAAATTAGTGTACCTGGAAGTGAACCACGTGGATCAAATTCATCAGAAGCAACAACTTCCTGCTTTACAGATGTAGAGTTGCCAAAACTGTTAGTTGCTTGAATTGGATGTTGATTTGAATGTGGAGAAGAAGATCCAGGAGCAGCAGGAGAAGAAACTCCAGGAGCAGCCGGTGAAGAAGAAGTTTCAGGAGGAGCAGGTGGAGAAGAAGCTCTTGGAGCAGGTGGAGATGAAGCTCTTGGAGCAGCCGGTGCTGAACCTTCTCCATCCCTTTTATTAACCATGTAAACAATTTACCACACCCATGAGTATGTTGTAAGCAAAATTTTACTGCATTCTGTCATAAAATGAATACCTTTCACTGTGAACAGGACTTCGAGATTCGCTTAGTGCTTCTTCATAACTAGGAGGAGCACCAAGATTTTGTTCAGAAAATTTCCGCTCCATCTGCCTGCCAATAAATAATAGTTGAAACTTTTGAGTCATAGTCAGAGCTTAACAAGAAAAAAGCAACATCCAATTACATCAGCTAGTTGCAATAAATCCACTATGCTCATATCTTTGCTATTGATAACAATCATTACTTTTGGGAAAATAAAACTCATGGATGTGCATCATCCACGAAACATTTTACTTACAGCAAGGACCCTAAAGCTTGAACTGCTCACATTTCAGTGGTGCTGTCCATTAGGGCATTATTTTATATTCTTTTTTATATTAAGTTTCTAGCCCAATGCTTGCACATTCTCCCTTTAACTGGCTTTGTCAGTATTCATAAGAATGTATGAATTAATGAAAGCAATGCGGAACATCCAAACTAACAAGGTTCTAGAAGCCACTTAAACTAATATAGTTCTTAACTAAACCAGTAACATAATGTTTCTACAGAAAACAGATGCATACCGAGTTACTTGGTGACTCTCATCGTCCAAAGCATGGTTTCTATCAGAGTTCCTGCTGGAGCCATCTTGGTAACCATCAACACTTCTACTTCTTCCACGATAGTCATAATCCCTGTAGGTATCTCTGCCATACCGATCTTCGTAATCTCTTCCATAACGATCACCATCACGACCATACGAGTCTCCATTTCTGCCATACCGATCATCATCCCTGTAGCCATACTCTCTCTCTCTACCATAACCATTCTGATCATCATCCCTGTTTCCATAGCGTCCTTCATAACGATCATAATCATTTCTGTCACCATATCCTCCTGAACTTGAATATGAACCAGGCCTATACATTCCTCCAGCTGAAGTGTTGCGAAACCTGTTGACAAGCAAGAAAAAGTTTTAAATTAAGAAAAGGTTGCAGAAAAATTTCTGAGATTGTCCCAGACTATAAAATTTCATGGAATATTTGGCAAGAAATATCCGAGTTATGCTGACCTCATTATCACAAGAGTGAAAATTTAATGAAAATGACTGACCAGTCTAGAAAAGATTATGTTGCTACCAACTTCCTAGGCTCATTTATATAGAGGCCAGGGGTTAAGGAGGCTAGCCGCAGGAAAAAAAGCTCAACAGATTTAAAAATATAAACTTGAAAAGTAAATAAATAAATTAAGTCCCTGGATGCTGTGTGACATACACTGGCTATATTGACCTTACCATGAGAGCAGAACTTCCATGAATGTTAAAAAGATTTCGAAAGTAGGAAGTAAATGAAGGCTATATTCAGCACATAAGACAACAATGCGGCAGTATTTTGGTGTGGCACAACAAAGGGATATGACCAGACTCTTAAACTGCTATAATGCAATAAAAACTGAACATTGGTGATGGAGGGTTGTGTTAAGAGATCTTTGAACTTATCATGAAGTTGACTAGCCAATATAAATACTAATATTTGCCTACCCTTGGCAAGCAAATAAGTAAAAAGAGAAAGCAAGGATGGCTGCCATGCCTCCCACACCATCCCACTCCCAACTGTCGTTTGTTGTTGCTGACAAGGTAAACACCCCAAGGTAAACAGACTCAGACCTACTATTTTCCTTCAGATGAGAGGGATAGGGTTGAACAAAAGCAGGCAATGAATCAAAAATCAAATAAACTCTCCTCCGGTATAACCCCAACAATACACTGCCATATCTCCACACTAACAAGAGTGGATCCCAATCAACTTGCAGAGATTTGATTTCACATCAAGGGGTGAAGTCCAACTTTTGCTGCTGGATTGCTAGAGCACATGCCCCTCAAATTGAAATCCATCCCAATCATACCAAACTCAGATTTGAACTATCTATGACATCAATTATATTTGTTTAGTTCTTTATTAAGTAAAGAAAATTATTATTCTTCAAAATTATGTAACGCTTGAGCATAAACTTTTCATTTCATACACTATATATAAACAGTACTACATTCTTTTTTAAGTAAATGCTTACAGAGTAATTGCCAGTCAAAAATATAATATATCTAACCAGTTCAAGTCCAAGCTCCAGAACATAGGTTAAGATATATAACACCAATCCAATGCTTTATCTCAACACGCATCAAACACAAACAGGCTTAGTATGAGGAAATGTCATATTTTATCTTACTCTATCCTCACATAAAATCCATTCCTATCCTGTGCAGCACACACAAACAAGAAAACTTAAACACAATTTTTCATCACAACAATCAAGAAAACACATAAGAGCATAAAAGCATTAACTCAAATGCATTGACATATAAGTTTCTGCCATCATAAAATTTTTCCTGCCTAACAAAAATGATGCAAGTAGAACCAAAGCTCAAATTTATGTGCTATGTTAAAAAACAAAACACAACATTTCATAAGAAAGCAAAAACAAAATATACTTCTAATATAAAATAAACCTGAATCTATATGAGTATCATCCAGGTATAAAATTTGAAGTTTATGTGTAACCTTTTCTTATATACAAAAAACTTAAGGAGGCAGCCATAGACTATGTCACCAGAAAATAAATGTCTATGAGATGGTATGATCTCAAAAATTAAAGAGGTTGGGGATTAGAGATATTAAAACTGTATAAAAAATGCGTTGGCAGAATGAATTTAGCGTTGTCCTGTTACATAACATTATAAAAAAATAAATCTCTTGATAAAATAACATGGGTAAATACAAAACATTCAAAAACCACAAGTAAATTAGAATGATAGTTACACTAGCCATGCAATAAAACCAACAGCAGAAACCCAAGAGGATTTAGGCAAATTGTTCCTAGAGCAAACTCACTTGTCCCTGTTAGCAGCAGCCTTCTGCCGAACTTCTATTATCCTTTCCTTATCGTTTACTAGGGCCACAAGGCTCTGAGATTTCTTTCTGACATTGTTACCCTGGTCCCTCCCACTAGAATCAATATATTGGAAATCGGACAAAGTCTGTACCATAAACAAAAGATTGGTCTTAGACATTGACAAGATTATCAGAGACATGTCATGTAATCAACTTTTTATGGCTTTCAAACAGCATTATGGAACTGGAAATTACCGATATTTGATATGAGTGCTCTCGGATATCATCTATGACACGCTCAGACCCATGGGCTACTAGGTATTCCAAAACAGTCAAAGCCTGAAGCAACACTAGAAAAATTTCAGTTCTATTTTGCAGGAAAATGTAGTAAAAAGATGCAACATCTGTATGAAAATAAATAAAAGCTATAATACCTAAAATCACAGCAAGTTAATAGCTAATAAGAGTTTTGGATATAGAAAATAATTTATACAACCCAAATGGAAAGATACATAAGAAAAACAAATTTATCCAGCAGAAAAACAAATAACAAGTAGAAGCCAAATGATCCAACTAACAAATACAAATAAATGCTGACCTTGTAGACATGACGCCAATTCTTTCCAGTGTCATTAATCCGTTTCCAAATCACTGCCATAATCATCTGGTATTCATGACTGCAAAATTTTTCAAAATAAGTTCCTTTGAACTAAATGAAGCACTGCAAAGCACCAAAGAAAAGATTGTTCAAGCTTACTAGTTCCTGGTAGCCTGTGCAATATCTGCAAGAAGCGTTCCATGCGGACCCCATGGCTCATTGCTAGTAGCATCAAGGACCTGAAAAAATAATTGTACATACAAAACTAAAATCACATGATGTCACATCACAAGCTCTCTATAAACTAACTCAACACAAAACAAGCCCTAGAGCAACAGATATAACAATCACCATGAAGGAATTGCCCATGTCAATTCGGCAATTGTTAAAAGGAACTTCATGAAGATACCTTACAATACCATATCCACAAATCTAACCCACACTAGCCATAACTAGCTAAACAAACAAGGAATCTATAGGAAAAAGGGGGAAAGTTTACCTTTTGTTCTATTCCAGGAACTTTAAGCACCTTTTTGTTGACCTCTCTCTTACTGCAAGAAGACAAAAGGAGAGAAAATTTAGAAATTTATCAATCAAATGTGTGATAAAAGCATCTGAACAAAAAAGGGACCCAGAGGTTCACGATTAGAAAGCCTTGAATTATTGAATTCCATCCAAAATTCGAGTTTAATTTCCTTTTTAGACCATTTTTACATTAAATGATACTAAGAGAGATTGAAAACTAAAAGTATCAATGTGGTTACCAATATAGGAACTGTTCATTAAAATAATTCTCAGACTTACATGTCCCTAAATGTTTGATCGAAAACTTTCTTCATTGCCGACAGTGTATAAAATAATCAATGAACTTTAATAACAGTTGGAACTGCCCCCGCCCACTTCAAATGAAACAAAACCTCTTCAAAATATTTTTCATGCCCTGTTTAAAGAAAGATCAAAATGATTAATACCAGATGCCAATACAATTAGTTATCAATAACAACATCAAGGAAACAAGAAAGATTCTTTCAAGTACAAAAGGGAAACAAGAAAGATCCTCTCATATGATAACAATGTTGAGCAAATAGATAAACCAATACATCAATTAGTAACACAGACTCGAATTACCCACCAAATTTATCAACCACACCCAAATCAAACATGAAATAATCATTGTGAAAATGAAATTAAACTAAGAATTAAATCTCAATTAGATAAAATTGATGATTTATAGACAAACTGAAGCAGACATATCATAAAAGAAATCTAAAAGGGGTTCAATTTTATATCATCGGTACAGATCCATCAGAAACCCAGAAGCAAAATTAAGCAGAATTGCAACGTAGTACTTGTAAACCAATACAGATGAAGGTTCATACGCAAATCAAAAGAATGCAAGTTATGATCAAAACAAGGGAACAATTAATTTAATTTATACAGCAATTAAAAATCAAATTATAGACAAGTAAAGCAGAAACAGCTGATTCAGATTTCAAAATTAAAAAAAAAAATTAGATCTAGAGCCAAAACAATTGGAAATGAAATCCAGATCCGATTCAGCGGCAAAACAGAAAAATGAAACCTCATCGAGACGAAGCGAAACGAAACAGATTAGAAATGAAATCCAGATCTGACCAAAGAGACAATTGAGAGAGGTCGTAAACTAAATTCTTTAAGAAGAGAAAAGGAAAGAAAATGCTTACCAAGAAACAGGAGAGCGGTCTGTGTTTATGTTTTGGTTCAATTTCTCTTTCTATAAAATCGGGGGAGAGAGAGAGAGAGAGAGAGAGAGTTAAAAATACAAAGAAAAATTGAATTAAAAAGACAGCGCAACTTACACGCAGCTAATTTTGGGCTTCATGTTTTTTTAATAATTAATTAATTATTATTATTATTATTATACAGACGGAAATTACATTAAAAAAATTAAAATATCTGTTAATTTTTTTTTAAGTTTTGTATTCAATTGAGCGTAATCTGTCTATTTTTAAAGAAATTTACTTTTGATTTAGAGAATTTATTATTAAAGTCATTTATTTTTTATTGTAATAATTTAATTTTAATTCTTACGAAGAAGTGGAAAGCTGGCGCAAGGTTGGCTTCTAGATTATTAATAATAACATTTTAGTCCTTAATATTAAAAAAATAACAAATTTGCCTAATTGTCTTATACTTGAGAATTTAGTCATAAGAATTTAGTCCCATCTTAAATCTTTATTCACAGAAATTACTTATAATTCTAAAATGTCATATTTGAGAACATGATATCAAAATTCATTATTTTATTAAATTTTAGGGCTACGTATGTTATTAACCTTCAATTTCTTGTTTCCCACTTGCAACTAGATTCTAACTTTCAACGTGTCCAAATGACATATTAAAATAATGTTGCATAGAATAAAGTGCCCCATAATAATTCTCTTTCTTGTTAAGTTGTTAACACCATCTATTCTTACCATTTTTAATTTTCATGCCTTTCTTTTTTGTTGTGTCGGTCTATACTAAGTAAAATACACAATTATGTATACAATTAAAATTTTAAAGAGGCATTCTGCTTCCCTAACATTTGTGAAAATTACATATAAAGAAAAAATTTGTAAAAATTTACAAAGACTTTCCTATTATAATGTTATTGTCTAATTAACCATGGGTTGAAAATTAGAAAAATAGTAAAAATTTAAATAATATCATTAGTGAAACTCTAACCCTACCATTCTTTTACCCAATCATTTTTTTCTCTTAAACTCTAAACATACTGACCTAAAAAAAGCACTTGAAAAGGAATCCCGTTGGCTTACCTATCCCAATAAAGTTTATGATTGGCCCAAAGAACATCTCGAGATTTAGGCGACTACATTTAATATGACTAGTAAATATGTCCCTCCTCATATCAACATATTTTATTATCTAAATAAATTACACTTATTTTTTAATACAAGTAGCCGAATGGTTTGTTATAATTTTTTACTATCATTCGACTTTTATTGAGGCTTTTACTTCTGTTCAATATATAATAACAAAAGCTAACTTTAGTTGGTTAATTTGATTAGTTCATTGATGGTCGATAAACATGATGGTCTAAAAGATAATCCCACATGTATTTCATGTATATCTCATTAGTGATTTTAAAAAACCTTGTGAATTGACTAAGGCTGCAGTTATGATTTTGACTATATTCATTAAATCTTTTGGTTTAACAAGTTATTCTTTACCTTGAGACCAAATTGTGTATTGGGCAATAAAATTGTAACAAGCATGCCAAAAGCAATTTCAGTAATAAAATTTTATTTGATAGAGCTATAACATGGAAATGCTAATGTGGTACATTAAGAGTTTAAAATAAAAATTGAATAGGTAAAAAGGGTTTCATTAATGAGATCATTTGGACATATAGCACTTTTGTAACGGTTACCTAGATGATGGCAATATAATAGGGGAGGTCTCAATAACTTTCATAAATGTTTCTCTTTGTGTAATTTTTGTGAATCTCAGGGGAGGTATATACAAATATTCTAAATTTTAAATTTTGTGTGCTGTAATAATTAATTTGTCTACATACTTTTTGAAATAACATAATATACTATAATTTTGTTAATTTTAACATTTTAGTCCCCATAAGTTGTTAAAACATGGTTAAAACACAAGCAGGGGTAGCAAAAATTCCTGTATGGACGGATGCTCGAGTTGTTCAAGTTGGGAAATGCTATAAATTTATTCTCTTTCGATGAAATGAGTTGGAGACTAGATGAAAAGTCATCTTCGTCTATTTCTTGGGCAGGAATGAGGATTGGATTTATTAATTTTTTGGGGTAATTTGCATGTCATTTTATTTTATTTGATAAAATAGCACAAAAATTTAATTTTATCAATTAAGTCCTTTCATTTTATTTGATAAAATATCACAAAAGTTTAAAGATTTTCAATGTAATTGATTAAGTCCATCAAGTTTTTAACATTAAAAGAAAATTGTTGGAATTGTCAGTTATAAGGAAAAAAATTACAGAAGTTTTAATTATTAGAATAATAAATTTTAATGGAAGAAAAATAAATAAATATCAACTAAAATAACCAATTTATAATCAATAAGCTATTTTTCTTAAATATAGTAATATTAAATTAACAAAGACAAAAAAGATCTTCGAAAGATTTTATTTTCTCTTTAGTATTTCATTTTCTCATTTACCAAATAAAATATTATTTCTATAATGTTAACAATAAATATAAAATTCTAAGATTCATTTATTATATTTTCTCTAATTTATTTTTGTCAATTTTATTAAGAATTAGAGTTATAGTTTATTTAAATCAATATTTATATATAAAATTAAAATAATTTAAAATAAATGATCACATTTTCTCTATTTTTAAAAGGTGATGAAAAAAGTTGAAGGTAATAATTAATCAAATTTGTTTCTTTGTTCTGATATAATTCTTGTTAATTATAACATTTTAGATAAATTGTATCAATTAAATTGGTGATTATTGTCAATTATATTATTTTTCACATATTATTTATAACATTATTTTTATTAAATTATTGTGATAATATTTGAACAAATAGTGATGACTGGTTATGGTGTCTATAATTATTTGTATAAGATTTACAATTATTATTATCATTTTGTTAAGTGTGTAATTATTATGAGTATCATTTTATTTTTTTCATATTATCATTAATTTGTTTTAAATTTATTATTTATATTTGTTATGAAAATATTAACAAAAATAATTTTGATTTAGATTAAACTCAATAATAAAAATTAGACTAATTAATAGAAATTAAATTATAAAAAATTCAAAGAATTAGAAGATCGAGGATGAGGATTGGACTTTGCATTTGAAAAATTCTTGTCCTATATGTATTTGACTCTGTCCTTCTTTTCACCCAAACAAAGACAGGCTAAGGATAGAGATCCCTCCTAAAAAATACCCGTTTGTCTGAAAAATTTTTAAAATTGTTTTTGAATTAAATTCTATAAATAAAAAGTAGAAAATGAAAAAAAAGGTCGTTTTCTTAATTTTTATCTTAGTTGTATTCTAATACAGTTGAAACACTATTTTTTAGTATTTTAAACTTATTTTATAATATCTCTTTTTTAATTTTAAATTTCTAACTTCTATATTATTTTTAATTTTGATATTTATTTAAAAACTTGGCTCCATTTTATTCATCACAAACTTTCTTCTTCAAATTGTCATAGTTAGCTCTTTCTCACAGTTCATTAAGTCAATTGTTTGCATTTTTTTAAGGTATGTTCTAATATTTTTTTAATTAATATATTTTAACAAAAAAATTTAATTTTGAACAATATTTGATTTTTTAATTTACATTTCTTTTTCATGGTATGCAATTTAAATTTGTATCATATTTTGGTTGATATGATTGTATGAATATTCTTTTAGACATAAATTTATACTTAATTGTCATGCATGTATCAATTATTTATATAATTAAAATTATGATTTCTATTGGATAGGATGGGCCCAAAAATTAAGGTAAGAGTCCATGATTTAATGGAGTTTTTGAAAACTTATAATTGCATGTATAAATTAAGATTGTACATATGAATTGGGATTCTACTTGATTAAGTGGAGACTTTTAAAAATTGTAGTTATACATATAAATTAGGATTTTTAAGATAAACAAAATAATATTTATAATATTTATGTTCTAAATTAGTGAAATAGTGACACTAAGCTTTCTAAGTTGTATTTCAATTTTCATATAAGTGATGTGGTTTTCATAATTTGGGTAGTTATTATTTATTTTATGAAAGTTACATTACTACTTGGACTATAATTGTATAATTACTTGAAATTAAAATTACTCATTTGCTTAAACAATAAGTGGGTATGTGTGTACATAATCCTAATAGAAAGATAAAATATACAAATAAAATTATTATTTATTTATATTTTTTCTTTGTGAAATATGATTATAACACACCGACTATCAATTAATATAGAGAAAGGCATGATTGGCTTTAATAGGAAGAAATAAATTTAAACAAAATTAACTTTTCTTGTCAAACGTGAAGTTTTTGGACTTGTAGTCCAAACACCTAAAATGATTAAACTCATTGGATATAAATGAATATTTGTAAGAAATGTAATGAAAATAGCAAGATTATAAGGTAAAAAGACATAACTCATTGTTCAAGGTTTTTCTCAGAGATTTGAAATTAATTTTATTAACACATATTTTCTTACAATGGATCAAATTACATTTGATTTTTTAATAAGTTTGACGGTCTTTGAACAACTTGATATGTGTCTTATGAATATAGTGACAATTTATTTGTATGAGTCACTTGGTGCTAATATATATATATATATATATACATAAATATACTTTGAGGATTCAAAATCCCTAAAATATCATAGTTTGTATTCAATTAACCTACAACGAATCTTATATGTATCGAAACAATTTGGAGGTACGTAGTATAATTGTGTACATGAATACTTGATTAAAGAAAAAGATATTAATAATTCAGTATATGCCCATACATAATTATAAGAAATGCAAAATCTAGATTTTACCATGAGAGCACTATATGTTAATGACATGAATTCAATTGGAACTTTTAAAGACTTCTAAAATTGATGAATACTTGAAAAAAAATTGAAATGAAAGATTAAGTAAAACTAAATATTGTCTTGGCTTGCAAATTGAGTACAAGCCTAAATTTTTATACATTAATATGTCTATCTTGAAAAGATTTTAAAATGTTTCATTCTAAACAAAACTTATCCATTAAATCCATCTATATTTCATAGCAGACTCCTAATTAGTTGAATCTTTAACTTGCATTGTTTCAATATAACATTTTGGTTTTATCAATCAATAAGAAGTAATACAATGAAGGCAAGTAACCCTCTGTTGGTTTAGGAATTCTATAAGAGCATATTAACATAGAACTTGATGTACTTGGTTTCTCTTGAGTGGTTTCTTCTTCGGGATTATCTTAACCTCTATGTTGCACATCCTTACAAGTGATCTTTTTAAAACCAACAAATTCTTTCTTTTCAACATTAGAATCAGTTTTACAAATTCTAATGCTGACTTATCTTTATACATTACTTTCCTATTGAATATAACATCACTATTTCTAATGATTTGATGATTTTTCATAATCTTAAATTTGGTATGCAAATTCATCATTTTCATATCTAATAACAGCCTATTTTCTAGTTTTAGGATCTAGTTTACTTGTTTTAGTATAATTTATATGCATATAAGATATACAATCAAATACTCTTAGGTATAAAATGTTTACCCCTTTTCAACTTCAAACTTCCTCTAGTATTTTTTCATCTAAAGGGATAAAGGCTCGCAGTTGATCAGGTGAAAGTAAAGGTGGATCGAACTCCAATCTTGGCCTATGTCTCTTCACATCCGACTTTCATTTATGTAATCATGAGGGATCCAGTGCTAAGGCTCTATAAAGTTATTAAGTTGGCCTGTATGTATTCTTATACTCGTTGCATGTTCATTCAAAGTTCTGCTTATATGTTCCACCATGCAATTTTACTACGATGTCTTGGGAATGGTATTCTTCATTCTAATCTGATTAGTTACACAAAGTTCTCTAAAATATAGGTCTTTGTATTCTTTTTCATTATCAAATCTCTAGCTCTTCACTTTTAAGCAAGATTCATTTTTTACCATAGTTTTTTATTTTCTAAAATTATTAAAGACTTTCGATATTCTTTTAAGAAAATAAACCTGAACCTTCCTTGTAAAATCATCAATGAAGGTGACATAATATAGAGAACCTTATAGGGATTGAATTTGAGTAAGTCCTTATACATATATATGAACCAACTCTGATTTTTCTAACTAGTTGCTCGCCAATTTTTTAGAAGCTAACTTTTTTTTTTGGTCCACCAAAGATGCAAACCCCACATAGACCAATATCAACAGATTTTAAGTCTGATAACTTTCTTTTGGCCATAAGCGACTCTTTTCCTTTCTAGCTCCTATGGCCCAACCTTTAATGCCATAATTTTGACTTGTCATCTACATTAACAATAGCAATGGTATTCCCCATGTGTTAAGGTGTTAAAAATGTTTATCGAATAAATAGGGGAAAATAACTTAGAGAGTTTAAAAAATTTATATAAATATACAGTTTTAATATCAAATAATAAGAAGGAAAAAAAATACCTCTTTATGTTTATCAATTTTTTTTATTATAGGTTTTCTTTCACTAATGGTTTCCAAACTAATTCTTTTTTGGTGGTAGGAAAGAGAAGAGTGAGCATATTTAACAAAAAGATCTTACGAGAAAAGTGATTTTTTTGCTGTAATACACGTAAAAAGAAAGACTTTAGGGTTTCTAACACTTTAGGTTTCTTTTATATCATCCCTATTTTAATCAAAATAATTTTAATTAAAGTCAAAAAAATTAATTAATTAATAACATTTATTCATTAATTAAATATGAAAGACAACTCCTTAATTTTAATTAAAATAAATAAATTAATATTTATTAATTAATTAAATTTGTAAAATAACTTCTAATAGAAGTGATATTCTAACTAATTTAAAATTAATATTTGAAAGAAACAATAAAGAGGACAAATATCTTTTTTGAATTTATCCATTTAATTAATTAAATCCAAATTAAAATACGTATTCTAGAAAACTATTTTCTAAATATATAAATATTAAATGTTATAATTTGATCCATTGTATTATTTATTGTATGATTTAGGAGATGGTATTGGGGACCTATGGACCTAAAATTTGAAGTTCCAATAAATTTAGATAATTAATTAAACTTTTTAATTTATTAATTTTTAGTATTATTTCACTAAAAATCTGGAATTGAATTTTTGAAATTATTAATATATTTTACTTACAAAACTTTGAGTAATCTATCAATATAATCATTATATGTAATTTAACCATCTCTAAACGATCCATAATTAGAGTTAGGTTAATTTTTCGTTTTACTCTAGTTAAATCTTTATTTTTTATCCTTAAGTTTCATTAATTCTTTACTGAATAATTAGTTTATAAATCAATTGTAAATTGAACACTTAAACTATTCAATTCCAGAATCGACAGTTAAGGGAACCATCCTCTAACTTTCAATAGAAAGGAATGGATTTCGTATCTGTAAGTCATATTCCTAGCTATTTATTTCGTTAAATCTTCAAGATACAAGTGTTGAGTTGTTTTTAGAACAAAAATCTTAAAAAGTAACATAAAAAACTCAATAACATAAAAATGAGTTTATAACTATTTAGGATTAAGATTGATTTACGTATAATCATCTATTGATATTATTTGAATTCTCAGAATAATGTAATTTATATGTAAATTCAAATTATGTTTGATCAAGTCCTATGTAATCATATTTTTAATGTTAGTGGATCGCATGAGTAATATTTAATTAAATAACCCAACTTTAATTAATTTATTATGGATTGTTTTAATTTATTATCCATAATCATAATCCTCTCGTATGTATATAACACTTATATATACTAAAATTATGGTTACATAAATAAACTAGCATTTTTCTGATATTAATTAACATCAAATATATACATAATTAAGTATAAAGAAACAACAATTTTGTATATTTTAAAAAGTGTACAAATTACTTGCTTTTAAGACACTATCCTTAACATGAGGCTATGTAAAATACCATTATTCTATTCTCCATGTTTGAGGTCACATAAAGAGTTCTTGTCTTTTTTCTATAAGCTATGACAAGAGCTCCCCTGGAAATCTTCATTCACAACTTAAAAAGGTTATCTTGTAACTTATTTATCAAGTTGCATGATCTACTGAAATTAAATTCGTTCTAAGATCATGAATATGTCTTGCATTTCTCAACATCTATATTGTCTAGTTTGACAACTTCATATGAATTTCTCCTTTTCCCCTGATTTTTAAGGTCTTGTCATTAGTTGAATGGATTTTTTTGAAATCATTATTAACGTACTTTTATATGATCTCAGCTCATAGAGTAGAATTAAATGATGTTTCTAAATCTAAAATCCAAGATTCTGATGGATGGCTGATACTCAAAATTGGAATATCATTTATTTAAACCATTGAAGTACAAATTTTAATATGCTCATAAGTGCATCACTAGTAACCAATGACAAATTTATCTCGAGGTCAATCTCTCGTAAAATTGTAGTAGTTCAAACTCTTATTTATTTCCCTTAAATTACTAAATTTAAACAAACTATAAGATCCTGACCACTTTAATCAAATGAAGTGTAAGGGACTTCAAATAAAATAATTAACTAAACTAGAAAAATGAGAAAATAAAGAAGTTATGTTAAGTCTAATAAACCGAACAAGAGTAACTTTGGAATATTAATTACCTGATTCATTTAATATTTTAAGGCAAGATTGAATAGTTTATTGGTCTTTCCAATAAGGCTAAAAACCTCTAATGATCGTGGTTTATTCACACTTACAATCAATTAATTAATTTCTTTA
Source organism: Azadirachta indica (assembly GCA_022749755.1). NCBI lineage: Eukaryota > Viridiplantae > Streptophyta > Magnoliopsida > Sapindales > Meliaceae > Azadirachta > Azadirachta indica. The sequence continues at coordinate 19,433,051 of CM040441.1, forward strand.
ATGTAAAGCCACTACTTATTTAGTTGGATTAATGATAAGGAAATCACACGACCATTTAAATTAAACCAAATCAATTAATTCGATTTATACTTTTGTTCAAGAAGACTAAATTAAGGCAAGATGATATTTCTTAAACCTTAATCATAAACAATAGATGACCAATCTATAATTCATAATCAAAGGTATAAAGGATAATAAATAAGAATTAAACTCAAACTTTTATTAAACATAATTCGCCAAAATATCCAATACAATCATAGTGGCTAAGCCAAACTTCCAAGTTATATTTATCCTTTAATTATGAAATTCAAACTAATGAATTCAAATATTAAAGTTCTAAATATATTAATCAAACGTAAACAAACCTTAAAACAAGTCTTCCTTTTATCGAAGGTTTACTCCCAGGTTTTCAAAATGGTTGATCTTCCTTCTTAATCCCTTTGTGAAGATTATTGATTGAAGAATGAGGAATCACCAATATGTATATATATACCCTCTCTCCTTCAAAAAAACTTCTGTCATAGTTAATGAGAAAGTTATGCTCAAAATTCCTCTTGTGTGTCAAGGAAAAATTTTCTTCATATAGTCTCGACTTCCAGCTTGATTTTGACATTTAAGACATTCGAATTTGATTTTTGCGGTGAAGTGCAAAATTTTGTATATTTGAATTCTCTTTCCAAATATGGTTAAATCAAATTTGGAGAAAAGATATTTAAGAAAACAAAATCATTTGTTTCCTTTCTCTTTCTTAAGCATGTTTTTGGGCTTTTCTCCTGTACTTCCTACAAGTTACAAAAAAAAAAAAAAGAACTTAAAGTAACATAATCTTAAGATAAAACATATGAAAAATAGTTAAAGAAAAAAAAATATTAGGATAAATATTGGCTTATCAAATTCTCCTAAATCTAGATTTTGCTAGTCCTCAAACAAAACAAAATGAAAAATATAAATAAAATTTTAAAAACAAACCTAAAAACTTGAATCAACAAAACTTTTATGCCTTAGTTCTCATTAGGGCTAGTAACTAAATAAGTTACACATAACTATATTTAGAATATCAACATAATAAAACTCATTATTCAAACTAAACACACAACATTATTGCAATGCTCAAAACATATCCATAGGATTTTCCAAAAACCTTATGTCAAGAATCTAATTCGCTTCAATTCTAAACCTTATAAGATTTGCTAATTAAAGCACATTGATCTTAGGTTTTTAAGAAACTCATTAAGCATATGTAAATAAAATTTATGTAACCAAGAGATAACAAATATAGATTGATATGAATGTAGATTTAATTAATAAATGATCATATATTCATAAAAGAGATCTCATGAAAAGAATTAAATTTAGGATTGTAAAAGTGTCACATTGCACTATATTATATTCTAATCAAACTTCTTAAACAAGAAATATCAAGCATCTGCTTATAGATAGATGAAGGTTGGTAAGAACTTCACATCATAGGGTTGCAAGAACTTGACTTGTACCAAAGCTCTGCCACCTTACTAGAGAAAATTAAATTTTTTTTTTCACTCCTTTTTTTAAAGAGACTCGAAGGTGAATTTATTTTTTTTCGCAAACGATTGCTTGGATTTGCTCTAAAGATTTTGAGCATAATCCCCATACGACCTTAAGAACAAGAAGTTAATTATTATATAGGATATATAAGGATAAACATACATGTACTCAAATTCCTTAAGTTATTCAACTAAAATAAAGAAAATAAATGACATGATTCTTTAATTGAAGTTTAAAATCCTAACATTGAATGCAAAACATATAATGATATTCTAAAAATTAAGATCATAATGAAAAATGTTTAAAGAGCATAAGGAAACTAACTCTCACAATAAAATGTTTAAAACCTATAAAACTGACAGGTAATCTCCGTTGTCTAATTCTTAATTATTAAGTTTAGGTTTATTTCTATTTCAAGATTAAGAGCAGGGTTTAAAGATTATAGATATGTATCAATTAGCACAAAAAAATTTGAAAGTGCTAAACATTGTCCGTAATGTTTGAGTTATTAACTATAAGGAGTTTGACTGACTTAGTTAATTCTGTAAGTTGCATTGCCATCTCATTGTTGGAGCTCAACTTATTCACCTTAACTCGCTTTCTCTAAAAACCTCCTATCTATATGTAGGAATAAAAACGAATGCAAAAAAACAATTATGCAAAATGAATCAAATGCATGGTATTAACCAACACTGCACAAAATACAATTAATCACAATAAAATATTAATGTATGCAACACTCCCAAATACTCCAAATCCGAAAACTTCTTCTAACACAATAGATAAAAATTTAATCACATAATAAAAAATTAAATTCAACCATTAAAAAATATGAGAACACTTCCCATATTTTCAATTTCAATTTCCAACAACTACTCCACAATAAATAATAATTCCAATATTTCAAATTTTAATTTTTCAACAACTACTCCACAATAAACAACTGAAATTAGAAAATTAAATCAAGGAAAGCATTTTAATTGTGGAAATATAAATGCAAAAATTAAATCAACATCTATAACACGATATTTATACGAGACAACCTTTGATCATCATGATTTAAGATAAAAACCTCTACATATGATCGAGTTCACGTGTAGACAAAATAATACATTATGAAAATACACAAGTTTACAATGGATTTAGAATACTTACAAAACCTCACACTACCAAGTACATCTCATCCAAACCCAATGCATCAACCTTCACGGTCCTCACATATTTTCCACCATGTAGATCACAATTTAATCTCCTTATGATATCAAAAACAACTAATAGTTGTTGTAGGAGTAATCGACTTAGATTTAACAACTCCAATCACAAAGAAATCACATCTAAGTGATTGTTTAAGCTTAACTAAAACGAAAAAACTAAAAAATCACTCAAAAAACAACCTCGAGTATTTAAATCTGACAATAAAAACTCAAATATATCTTTAAACAATTTTACCTAAAACTCTTAAAATTAATTTTCAAAATACGAGCATAGCAAATTGGTGCTTAAGGTTTGAAAAGAGCTTCAAATATATATTAAGCTCATTAAATTTGAACCATTGGATCATCCAAAATTCATGGTCAAAGTTTCAGCTTTGTGGTGCATTTCTAGTCATCCAAATCAAGTCGAAGATGTAAATCCAGCGTTTTATATTGCTTGTCAAAAGTCAATAGTCAAACATTAACAAATCGACAGTGCAAGGTTATTGGTCAAAGGTTTATGGTCAAAAGTCAATGTGATGACATGACACTATATCAATTGTCCAATCTTAAGCATCAATGCTTCAGATTGATTGCAGTCAAAGTATAAATCCTATTCAGGTCAGTTAAAGCTACATGTTTAATCTAGTGCGATCAAGTCTACAAATAGCTTAATGCGCCCACTAATCATAGTCTGGTCAACAAAAGAGTCAATGCACTTACACCAAAAAATAATACACTTGGCCAAACCAGATTTTAGCTTTTCTTTAACTTATTATTCAATTTCATCCTTGTTTTAAGCCTGATTTTAACCATCCTAAGGTTTGTGATCCTCTAGAATCAAAAAATCAAACTTGTTTAACCATCCAAATATCCAAAACATTAAATTGACCAATTGAACCTAGCAGAGATGATTTTTAACACAAGGTTTTGACAAATACATAACTCAGGCATTTCAATTTCTTTTATACTTTTTGTTGATAATTAACACCTAACATCTTATACATCTCATATGTCTCCTCTGTAATCTTTTCTTTCATGGCTCCACTAATGACATTGTCAATTGTACATTGACACTTTTTTGTCAATCTATCATAGATAAATTGGTTTTATAGCTATAAAAGGAAGTGATAGGAAGTGACAGTTAGGACATTAAATGAAAAACACCTTGAATCAGTCTCATACCTCCTAGAAAGACTCTCCCTACATTTGAGAAAAAGTTATAATCTTAGTCCTTAACTTAATAGTCTTTTAGTGAGAGTAGAATTTTCCTATGAACTTATTGTAGATCACTTCCCATATAGTCAAAGATCTAGATGGAAGAGTTGTCAACCAATCCTTAGCTTTATCTTTCAATGTGTAAGGAAAACACCTCATTCGAAGTTGATTCTTAATCAGTCCTTGCAGAGGAAAAGTTTACACTATAAAGTCCTTAATAAAAATTAAAAGGTCTTCTTTATGAATTCCGTAAAAAGATGAAATAATGTATGTTCTTTATCTCATACTTTTGTGTTGGTTCTCCTCATTGTATGCAAGATATAGTAATATCAATGACTAGCTTTGCATTATCCTTTATCACCCTTTGCCTTTTGACTGCTTCCATTGTTTTGGACTCCATTGTTACTATCAACACTTTTTTCTTCTTCTATAAGATATAAATGATTTCTTTCAATTACACTACAAGAAAAGTTATATATGGTAACATCTAATTAGTAGATTATTGGCCTATGCTATGTTAACCAATGTAACTAAAAACTTTTTCCTTTTATAGCATTAATTAAATGCTATTACAATGAATTAATAGCATATATGAAAAGCTACGTAATCACCTCTAATTGCATTACATAAATGCTAGCATTGAGCTATATGTAGCATTTATAAAGTGCTACCAAATTCAAGGTATAGCATAGAAATAATGTTACTATTGGAACTTTAGTAACAATTTATAATGCTACTATAAAATCTTTTGTAACATTTAAAAAATGTAAGTATTGTAATAATAATCGCATTTTAGAAATGCTAACATATTCTTATAAGATATATTAGCATATATATCAGTAACTATTACAAAATGCTACTAAAATATTATCTTACTATTGAAGCATTTTTTTTTTAAGTTATCAATATTCATATATTCTTCTTTTAAATTATAAGCTATCTATTTTTTTTTCTAGAAGGAGAAATTTATTAATAATAAAGATGAAAAGTAAAATACAAAAAAGAAGTCAAAAGAGGCTCCATAAACCAATCAAAAAATGAAAGTTTTTCAGAAGTATTTAACTAGATTTTTATAGGCATTGGCACATCAAAGTCAAAATACAAAGCATTTATAAAAGTAGCAAATAAAAAGATGACCATAAAAAACTTGGTAGATATTCTAACAAAGCTTGCAGAAGAAGTGACAACTCTCTTCCTTGTAATGACCATTAGCATAAATCAGCATATACCAATACACACCAGTAAATCCAACAAATAAACTTCATCAATTAAAGGCATAGAACTTTAACAAGAATCTGAACAAACTGTAGAACAAATATAGAGAATTTTCAACAAAACCCAACAAGGTAAAGTAGCAGATTCAGCCAAATTAGAGTAAAGTTGGTAGCAAGTAAGATAATCCAAAAATTGTAGAACAATTAATTACAGTAGTAAGCAAAACCAGCTAGCACAAGATAAACAACATCAACCAAAATTAGTAGAAGCAAAAATCTAAAAGTAAGAAGAAGGGAATGCTACTTCCAACTCGATACCTTTAACATGACATTTATGGCATAATCCTCTATCCAAATCTTCCTAATATAAGTTGCACTATAAACAATTTTGTAAAACACAACTCCACCACTCAAAGATAAAACCATCAGTAACATAATTGGCCACCCTTATGCAAAAGAATAATTATGTCATGTTTAACTTGGTAAACCATTCATGTTTTATGTAAAAGAGTTATTATACAATTAACTTGGTAACCTGATAGACTGACAATAACAAAGGGGAGAAAAGAAAATTAACTGATTCATAAATAAATTTATAAATGTAGGAACCAATTTTTTTAAGCTGTTAAAAAAGACACCATAACAATATTCATGAAACAATAGAATTAATAATTAAATAAACTATTTTAATGGATTATAATGGGGAAGTATAATAACATATATCAACTTACCCATTTGTTTCTTGGGAAAGGTTGAAACTACGAGGAACGCTATGGCATGCGGCTATATAGTCACAAAGGTAATCCTCACCTATATATATTTAAAAAAAAGGGAGGTTTCAGAGTTTTATTTACATATTAATATGGCTGATTTTGATTTAGTTAACTTGATAGGAAATAGCTGACATTATTAAATGATATAAAGCAAAGAAACGAAACAAATAGACATTTTAAAACTATTGCTTGGACATTCGTAAAAAATCGAGATGTACCTGATTCAATATAACGGCTTCATTATGCTCTACGTTAAGCTCTAAGACTCCTTAGTCATCTTCACTTAAAGGTTTTATACTAGGTAGCCTTTGGCACATTAGGTGCAACTCTTACTTGAACAATTGTATGATCTGCCAACTGACACGCATTTTGCAAATTGTTGAGCAACCTAAAAAGCAGAATCACTAGTAATTAATTGAAAAATAAATGAGAAATTAAGGGTACATTAGTAGCAAGCAAGATAACCTATATATTTAAAAGCACTAACTTGCGTCCATTTTGCAATGTTTAATACAAATAGCCAAAAGCACATATTGCAATCAAAATTATTTGAATAATTTTTAGAGTAACCATTAACAAATATTCTACTTGAATACTACAAAATTACTTTCAAATACCCAAAAGCACTTACTCATATATATACTAGTTTCTTATGGAACAGTGAAATGCCATTTTGAAATCAAAAATATTAGTTAAAGGTAGTAAGTTTTCATAACTCATTCGGGCTCAAAGACAAACATTTGGCAGGCAGATTACAATATCTTAAATGTGGATCAATAAACAAAACCAAAATAGAAAATTGTGACTTATGTTCAATAAGTTCGTGCCTTAATTACGCCTTTAGGACTTGGGTAGGCTTATATGCGATGACACAGATGCTAGCCAATAACGTTGGCGAACCCAACGTTTTGTGGCTTCCATCTCTAAAGCATTGTTAAGGATTAATGATTGATCATTATTAATTCATTTATGACATAGCTAATCTATACCTACCTACACTAAAGAAGAAGTTTAACTTGCCAAAAGGAAGATTTTGGTAAGAGTCATGGCTGATGAATCGAAGGAATACTAAAAAATTATGTGTGTTAAAGTGTATTATCATTATTAAACCCTCTATAAAACGATCTTTTATAATGAAAAAAAGGGAAATTTACAATTATAACCACTAATATTCACACCCTATTTTCTTAAGTAGCCATTATTGAAAATTTATTTAAAAAATGATTAGGTCATAATTTTGTGGACAAAATTGCCCTTATTCCTTATGACCAAAAATTGGCTTTATTTATTTATTTCTTTCCTCTTCTCTGTCTTCTTCCAAATTTCTTTATCTCTTCTTCCTACCTTTATCTTTGTTCGTGTTATACTATCTTCGTAAACAAACATAATTGAACTTGTTTCTTGCATTTCTCTTCCTAAAATGTAGCACTATTATTTTAGAAAATCACAGTACAATCAAATAAGTGTTCAAAGCTATAAAAGAATGAAAAAAAATTTAGTTAAAAATGTGAAACGTTTTTTATATGTGTATTTAGACAATGCAATGTTAAAAATTGTCTTTTGGGACGTGTAATGGCTGTTCAATAAGTTTGGTTGAGCTATTAATTAAGAAAACTAATGTTATAAAGCTTAGAAGATAGTTTGCGCGACACTTTTGAGCACGGGTCAAATTTTTTTCTCGTGCTTAAAAGTAAATTTCGATAATGGAGCAAAAATTACTTATACTCAAAAGTAAGTTTCAAGCATGTAGGTTTTGAGCATGATTTTGCCTTATGCTTAAAATTTATTTTCCAGCACGAGCAATTTTTGCCCCTCAATTTTGTGCATGAGCGATATTTTTCCCTAGAGTTGCCATTTTTTTTTTGCTATCTAACATTTTTATCATTATTTGGTCTTGTGCAGGTATGGTTAAGTTGGAGATGATAATAATTGTAAACGAAGGTTCATTCGAATGAACACTGAATGACAGTGAGTAATATGTTGGTGGAAGGATGAAAGGGGTTTTGTGGATCAAGATATAACATATAATCAATTTATGCATATGCTGCATGTGGTATTTAATGTTAATCTTATCAGATTTGGAATGAAGACAAGAATGATGTATTTTATATGTAAACAATCAGAGGCGGGCTATATGGCAACAAATATTAAATGAAAATGGACGTTTGAGCATTTATGATTACCAACAGTCCTTAAATGACAAGCACAAGTGGTTGTTGTCTATTATGCATTACCATTGACCGTGTGGAAAGTGTAGATCAAACAAAGGCAAAAATGCTAACTTAAGGTATAGTAGGCAGAGATCTTGTAACTCCAACTCAGTTTCATGTCTTCTAGTAGCAATAATCAAGTAAATAATATGTTTCTTGCAATGACAACTCAGACTCAGTTCTAGTACAATAATCGATTTGAGTACATGGGTAAAGGGTTTGCAAATATGTGCTTGCAACAAAGTCAAAAACCATCAATGCCTCTACATTGACCACAATTTTGATGATACGACCATTGTTGGTGAAGGTGATTCTACTTTTTGAAAATATTTATCATGAAAATGATTATCAAGGCTGTCAAGTAGATGTGGTAGGACTGACATTCCTTCATACTGTAGAGAAAGAAGAAATATTCTTGACGAAGAAAATGATCCTACGTGTTATAACGGTCTCATATGGAGAAGTTACTCAATTGTAGCTCCATCCTTAGAAACCAATATATTCTATGGTTGCCTTTGATTACACCATCGATAACGATGCCAAGTGATGCATCACCAGGTGCTGGATCCTGTGTTGTATGCGTTAGGCAAGTATTTAATACAAAGTATGAACTTCAAGGCAAGTTGGGATTGATGTGTTGAAGAACCATTTTCAGTTCAAAGTTTACAAATCAACAACGAACTAGTTTGAGGCCAAGTATGTTGTTAAGGATTTCAATGGTAAGTTTAAGCCACCAAAAAGAATAATGGCACATACTTTTAAGTTAAGCATATGAACTTAACTCATACTTGTGAAAACGAAGAGTTATAGGATGGTCATTAACAAGCAAGTAGTTGCCTAATTGAAGAACTAATCAAAAATAAGTTCAAAGATTACAGTCAAATTTACACTCTAAGAAATATTCCTAATAATGTATATACAAATTACAGGGTTCGTTTATCATACATGAAGTCTTGACGGAGTAAGGAACAAGCATTAAAGTTTATGTATAATGATCTTTTAGAGTCTTTTGAGGGACTTTCATTGTACTGATACATGTTGAATGAGAAAAATCTGGGAAAGGTGATAGCAATTGAAAAGGATGCGGATGACCACTTCTTTTATTCCTTTATGGTGTTAGGATTGAGGATTTCGCAATACGATTTGACTAGTTATTATCATTGATGTAACAAGTTCGAAAGGCAAGTACTATAAGGCATTATTTGTAGCTGCTTTATTGGATGGAAATGATAAAGTTTATCCAGTGGCATTAGGTGTTGTTGATTTTGATAATGATGTCTCATAAGAGTGGTTTTTTGTTAAACTTTGAAGAGCTATTGGCTCGATTGCTAATTTGGTTTTCATATTGGATCGACACAATAACATTAAAAAGTGGATTAACATAGTATTTCGAAATATAGCTTGCAATTTTTGTTCTTACCATATTTTTAAAAATATGAAGGCTAAGCACAAGATACGTGCTTAAAGATAGAGACTTTCATGCCAGCTAATTTTCATACTGCTAAGGCTTGTTAACTTAGTAAGTTTAATGAATATATATAAAATATAAGGATGATGCATCCGACAACAGCAGAAAATTTAGAGAATGAAGTTGGATCTCACAAATGGGCACAAGCACATTTTCTATTTTGGTGGTATGACCTATTAATCATATTACATCGTGAAAAGTTTGACTCATTCTTGAGGAAAGCATGCTCGCTTCCTATCATAGGATTGGCTGCCTACATACGATTTAATGTTCAAAGGTAGTTTTACAAGTGTAAAAAGGAGGCTGTAACAAAGATGCATTCTTGACCCCGACAGCGCAGGCAGTTATTGACAAACAATTTGAATTATCTCGTAGCATGATCGTGGATCCAGTTTCGCATTTTGAGTTTAAAGTTAAACATCAGAGGAATGTTGAAATCGTATATTTGTAGAAGAAGACATGCAATTACCGACAATTTGACCTCAATTAACTATCTTGTTCTCATGCTTTTGTGGCATGTAGACATATTCGTCTATTCCACAATTCGCTTTATGCATACTACTACATCATAAACGTTTAGATGAATACATATATAAAGTCCACACACTCTGTAAGGAATGATGTAGACTGGGTGATTTCAAATGAAGTTCGAGAAATTATTGTCAAATCGCCTAGGCAGCGTCTTCCTTCTGGTAAACTAAGAAAGCAACGTATTCCTTCTATTGGAGAGGAAGTGGTTTGCAAGACATTTTCTTAGTGTCTTCAACAAGGACAAAATCACGCCATGTGCCAAAATCTAATTCTCCTACACCATAGTCAGTGAAATGTTGTTTGATTAATTGATTGACTATAGCAAGAACATATGTAAACTTGACTTATGCATTTCGTGGTATTTTATGTAGTATAATGTGTTTATATGTTGCATACAATATCTATATTTTATTGGTATAGAAGTATTATATGTGAAAATGTTTTTGGTTTTATTTCTTGTAACTTACTACAAAGTATATTGTTTTTGCAAGCTTTTTGGAAAAATCAAACCTATGGTTTCGATTTTTCCAAAGAAACTTGCGAAAATATTTAAAAAAAAAATTGAACCTACAGCATACAAATCATTGATATCAAATATGCTTTACGAATTGAAATTGAATGTTATGTTCTGTAATCGAATTAAATATGTTTTATTATATGAATAAACTACAAACAAGCATTGAAATTGAATGTTAATTAAAGTGAAGAACATGTTGCCATTTTCCTCAAACATAATAACACACATGAATAATAGTAACTTGAAATAAGCAATATATATGCAAAGGTTTTATCACATTTCTTATAACAAAGCCTATTTAGGGGTAGACTTGACTCTAAATGCTTCAATTCTAATGTATGTGTGAGAAACCATAAGAGAATCTTGAACTAATGTTAAAAATACATATATTCAAAGAACACGTGCCAATGAATGATCATTGACTTGAAATATAAAACACTAAATAAATATATACATATACAAATGCTTATAACTCAAAGGATACATTAATCTACATCAACTAACCTTTTGATAATTCCACGGCCATCCTCCTCCTAAAAAATGGTCCATCTACTTCCCATAAATCAAGGGGTTTGTCTATCCTTAAGTAGTATATACACATACAAGTAAAAACACTGCAGTCATCGGACAACTGCTAATGAGAAACCCTATCAACTGAGTGGACAAATGTAAACAATTCTTTTATAAACTCTATCTTAGTCCTGATACTTTAAAAACCTGTATCCAGTAAGAGATATGCCATGAACTTGCACATCGACCTCATGACCTCAGTTATTGCCTAGTTAGAATATACAGGTGGGGCCAAGTCGTAAACTGCATTTTGCTAGCGAAAATAAATAGCGCATGCCACCCAATGACAAGAACTGATACAAATGGGCTACACCTTGTCTACAGTCCACCGTCCATGATGCACAGCCCTCTCTCTGCCCTTTACGAGCTTCATTTAGGTATCCATCCCATGCATACTACAATGATGTCTACTACGTGTTTAAAAGGAAATAATTAGTTTGGTAAGTTATGTAAGAATACACAGAAGTAAAGACATTTACATTTGGTAAAGTCCACTTACGTAAAAGTGTGTGGACGCAATAATCTAGCATTGTGAGACCTATATCAAGCATGCCCCCCGTTTGTATACTAGTAGCTATATATACTGGTTTATATGCTATAATATAAGCAACAAGTAAGCGTTGAACAAAAAAAATGATAAAAACAGAAGAATCAAGCACATCATTTATGCAAAACATAATGAAAAATGATCACTTACAATATCCTTGAGCCATCGACCTGTGTCTGCGACAACACTGACCCAATCCAGAGTTATTGTAATGGTATGGCACTAAATGGATGCATTTAGAGTAGCCATCCGCTGCAAGTACTCCGCGTACAATGCTTCTAGAACTCCTCGTATAAGGCCTATCTAATATCTAGCAACGTACTGTGGCTACCCTCTTGCTGTCGAAACACCTCGTCGCCTATTCAGGTTTGTATTTAGGTCCGTTGGGATTAGCTCTTAATATATTTATACCTGTATCGACTAATGTTGTCTAACAAAGGGCTCACAACTATACATATACTTTCCTCACCTATGTCACCCACCTGCCAAACATAATAGCACTGCATTAGTATAATTTGTAGTGGGTGTAATTTTTTTAGAAACAGAAGAGGGCAAAGTCTCTGTATATGTGACAATCTCGAAAAATAAGAATCTCAAAATAAAAAAAAGGCACTTCATAATATAATATAATTTAGGGGCTTAGGCACCCTATTAACTACCTCACAACATCAACCACCCAGAATTTGAGGTCTCAGGTACCTTATTAACAACCTGACATGATAAAAAATAAAGCAAACTCGGTCATACGAAAATGGATCATTCTATTGACTTATTGAATATCATAATTATAACTTCACTTGGAAACCAATTGAACCTGTGAATCTTGGTTGACACTATACCCGGTTACCCAACTCTCTAACCAAGATCATTAAAGTCTTTTCTTCTTGGTGCAACAACTGCTCTTAACAATGTAAAATATTTACATGCCTATGCCATATCTCCTCCTGATTATTTGTGAAGGCAATGAAATCAGCACGAAAGGAACTAATCTCCCTGTGTAAGTCCTAATTGTTGTGCTGTGAATGCTCTGTAACTGGAGAATAAACCAAAGGCTTAGTCTTTATGTCGAGGTAATGCTGTAAAAAATAATAAGATAGAACCAGATATCTAAATGTTGGAATTTAGGTTTAAGTTGAAGTTAAATGATGATTTCAATCACCTTTTTCCTTTTCGGGCGCAATGCTAGTAGTGTGAAGTTTTCATCATGAACTAAAACCTAACATAATCACTAGTCTAACGTTAATAAAGTGTATTGATGCCATATCAGTGTAAGTATGATATTGATTTTTCAATGACAAAAATAAAAATCTCATCCCTTTTATAGTTCTGGCGACCTAGGTGACATAGAATCATCACTGGTCGCGTCTCCTCATCACTCAGTACATTGAGGTTGTCCTTGGTAGGTGGCTTAGGGAATAAATCACCTCCGTAATCACCTTAAAATGCTAACGTAGAACCTAAGTGCACACCATAGGGATATGCCTATTTTGGCTGGCTGGGATCAAACATACGTAACACTATTAGGGGTTGGAAACCTATATGATAAGAATTTTAGGGTCTTGATTTCACTTAATTCTCCCAATGTTTCTCCTATTTAGTCATTGTTAATGAGTTTTAGTTTAATTAACTAATCATTGGCCAAAACTGACCTCATTACCTCTCTTCTAAGCATTAAATAAGATCCTACACATAATTAACCAACCCAATATCCCTATCTAGCTTGACTAATTACACATTCATTAAGTTTTGCCTGTATGTAATTACCAAGGAATTGATAACCTCTCGATCTATAATATCCTAAATATTAAAATAATTATCTAATTATTGATCTCTTCTCGAACTCATAACAACGTATATTGTATTTCCCCAAACTAATAAATGATTCAATCTTTCTCAAGCATCAAATCATTAATCAAGAATCAACTAATTTATTATACAACAAATTAGAATCCTTAAGCATAGAAGAACACAGGAGAATTGAAATGTAATTTCATTAAGAAAAAGCTAAATAATTAAAACATGGTTCAAATAAAGCCAAATCAAACCTTTAGAAAATAAAACTACCTAACATAATCAAACCCATAACAATAATTGTCAAGAAATTCATAAATGTAAACATTTTTTCAAACAATATAACAGTACAAATTTCAAGAGATAGAGTAAGGAATAGAAAGAAAAACTGGGATTAAAAGATGCTCCAAGACTCCAAATCTTTAAGAATTCACTAAGAAAAATCTTCAAGGAAGTGTAATCTTTAAGTCTTTCACCCTCTAGTGATTTCAGCCTCTCTCCATTTTCTTCTTGATTATGTATTTTTCCACCCCTCTCTACTTTTGGAAATGGTTGCTCATGAAGAATAAGATGAAACCCTCTAAATCTGGTAAAATCTTATAATCCATTATTATCCAAGGGCAAGAAATGACACTTAAACGTCTTTCAGCTCTCAGTGTGGCATAAGAGCGCAAGTAGGTGGCGTGGCTGTGTCATACTTATTGCCTCGTGAGATTATGATGGCTTGGGGTAGTGTGACTGTGTGTTTGAGCGGTGTGGTCACACCACACTTGTTGACAAGTAGCATGTTTAGAGTTTTGGGTGGTGAGGCCATGCCAAGGTTGTTGACTCTGGATGATTTCCACCCCTCTTTGTTATGCTTTTTTCACCTCCCTTGACCAAATTTGTATCAAATTCTCCTCAAGTCTATTTTTCCTGCTTCCTCACATAAAAACGTATAAATTATCAAATAACACTTGAACTTAAGGATTTTCACAAATATTTATTCTTAAAAATAGTTAATTCATGAGTAAAATACTCACTTGTTAAGGAAAACATGAATGCTTGAATTTCATCATCAAATTTAATCTCTACAAAACTTAGTTGAGTTAAAATTATATTGATTTTGTTTCGATGATCCACAACCCAAATAATGGCCTCATCAAATGCACTTTATTTGAGGTAGATGGCTTCTCATACAAGTTGGATAGAGTTGCTATAATTAAGGCCTGTAATGTCTTCTTTTTTGTTATATGTGACATTATGGGATAATATTAATGGGGTTTAACACTTGGTGCTTATCTATCAAGGAGAACTCACTCTTCATCATTCTTGTCATTTGGTTTCTTTCATAAAGAGCTGGGTATAGATTTTTCTAGCAAAAACAACTTTCAACCTACATCTTCTAGAAATATCCAAAATTTGAACTATTAAATTCAATTTTTCTTCACATTTTCTACAACCATTGCTTCCATTTGAATTTGGTTATTGATCATTTGCAAGTCACTATTCTTGCAAATATTGACTTTACAAGAACAATGATTTCTGACAAAATTATTACCTCAACAAAAGTTTTAATATTAGTTGTTGTAAAATTAATTCCCACTGGATTTAAGGATGCAAAAATAAACAAAATGAAATAGATAATATTTACATGGTTTACTCAACTTTCGCTGATTCTATGGGCGGGCTATAAATAGTTTATTATGAACTGTTAACTTTATAAGTATATATGTTAGAATAAAAAAAACTCATTATTTAGAAAAACTAAACATATAGAATTTTCTTTCTTAACTCTCAAAAAAAGAATTATTCTCTTTACACTGTACTTTGCGTCTTGTATATAAAATGATAGTAAGATAGAATATTTATAATAAAATAATAAAATACTATTTTATCTCTATTTTTAATAATCAACCACTAATTACTACCAATTTTATTAATAATTTATTAATAAACTAACAACTACTAATAATTCAAATAATAATTTACTAGCTAATCAATAATATAAGTAATTTTAACTAAGTCAATTTTTCCTTTGCATATTTTAAATCAAATATTCTCTAATATATATAGATTTGTTTTTTTCAAAATGAGGAGTGAACCGAATCGCATCGACCGGACCGGTCAGTTCAATTTCCGATTCAGAAGCTCGCCTACTTTCTTGGACTCGGGTTCGGGCCTCTCCTTCCGACATACCATCAATGTAAAAAAAAGTTAAGTATTTTTATTTGCAAAGCAAACACGCTGAGTTTGAGTTGATTAAGGAACAAGAGCTCCTTTTCCCTCGCAAAGCCCTAGATTCTTCCCGTCTCTTTTATCCACAATCCAATTCATTCTGAAGACTACCTTTTTTTTTTGGTTAATATCGTCTAATCTTCAGCTGTAAATGGTATGTGTTCAATCTCTTCTATTACCTCTTCTTACGAATTTTATGATCATTATTAGTTTTAATACTATTGTAATGCTTATGAGATTTCAAACAATTACTGGGGACTTGGGTTTGCAATTTATTACAAATTATTTGTAGGTGGCTTTCAGATCATTGCTTCTTTTTTTGAGCCTCTAATAGAATTAAATCATATATATTGGGTTTGTTGGCGATTTGGGAGTTTGAGACTGTGTAATAGAAATAACAACAGATGATTGAAAGTTCAATCTAACCCATATAAAGATTCTGAATCTTTTGCTTTATCATGTTGCTTTGGTGTTGTTATTGGACCGTGTTGCTTTGAAATGACCCAGAAGAGTAACGATATGCTTACATTTTTGCTATTATGTTTTGGTGCTTCATGATTTGTTGAACAAAATTTATATGATTTTCTTATCTGTGCATCTATTTTTCAGGCTGCAAAGATTCTTGCTAACTTAATAGTTATGGGTTCTGGCATGTTGGCTAGGGCTGTCGTTCAGGCATATCGTCAAGCACTTGCAAGTAAGTATTTTCCTTGCTTTCTTATTATTTTATGTTTTGGCATTTTATGTTTAGAGATGTTTGCACTTGTAATTTCTCAAACAAGATTCTTGTTAAATCTTTCTTCTTTTGTATTTCTTTAATACAAGCCCCGTTCTGTTTGAAGAATATAACTGCCATTGCAGTCATAGTATTTCAAGGTCATTTGAAGGAAGACTCAGTTCATTTCTATTTTTAGGCAATAGAATGATGGATTAATAAATATCATTAGCATGCAGTAGGTTGTTGCTGCATAGTGTTGACGGCATCCATGGGTGAGAGATGCTTTAGTTTCAAGATCTTCTAGGTGTGACGGGGGTGATTTATATGAGAAAAGATTGCAATATAGCACCCAGGAGAAAGAGCTTTTTAATACTGTTCCATTTTGGATAATAGACATGATAAATGACGAAGAAGGTAATAGTAGTCTGTTTCTCTTGACCTTGTGGATTTTTGGGATATATAGGTCAAAGCAGCTCTAGATCTAAAGGAAGTGAGTTGCAATTGTCCTCTATAAGTTTCATTTCAGCTTCTTTTTAAGGGATAAAAGATGGTCAGGTGCCAAGGTTCTGGACGTCCATAATATTGTTTCGTCCAGATCCTAAAACTTGGAGATATCTAATGAAGAAAAGATTGTAGTCAGTGATGGATGTTTACAGCAACAATATAGCAAAGTTGATTAATATTGTTTGCCTATTACACATAAAATGCAAATGATAGCTTACAACTTTATAGTGTTTTACTAGTGTGTATTGTTAAGTACGCGAGAGATACCATTTCGTATTAGTTGAAATATTTTGTTACATTGTAGTGTATGAAACATTTGGGTATTTACATGTTTAATTAATTTAATAGAACATAGAGATTTCGGGGCTGTTGTCATCCACCTTCCTGAGATTTGGACTCACATCAATCAGACCTGTCTGGTTTAGAAAATCATTGAAACACAAAATGTTCATGGATTAGAAATAGGACAGATTTATTTGTATCGATCAATTTACACAGTAAATGACTCCTGTAAACTTAGGAAAAATATTGAAATGGTAGGATACAACATTATAAAATAAAATAATAAGACAAGAAAATTTATAAGAATGCAAATAAAAATTTATTTTACTTCTTTTCTTACCTTTTCTTTGTAACCAGATAGGAAAATTTTCTATCTGTAAGTTTTCTTATTTTTATTTTTATACAAAATACTTGGCTTTAATGAAAAGATTTAAACAGCAAGTTACTTTGAGATAATAAGAAATTTAATAAAAAATGGTTTCCTTTTAGGATGTGATTTGAATTTGATTTTACGCTTGTGTTAGTTAACAATAGATTGATCATTTTTCTTTAATCTCTATCTCCATTTCACCAGTATTATAATTTTCTCTCATTGTAAGATTTTGTGATCCAAAATAAGTTGAGAAACAAAATCATTTTGCTTGCAGTTTTCCATGATCCATTCAAGATCAAAAGTCACCAATGCATCAATCACCGACAAAAGCATACTTTTTACTCCCATGGAAGCTCAAAACCAAAACTAAGTCAAGAAATCAACAATTGGCCAAACCACCCAAAAACCATGGAATTATGAAAGGCCTTTCTGTTCTTGACCAATATGAAATACTAAGATAACCTAGATGAGGCATTGTCCCTCATTCGTTAATGACATAGAATTGGCTCGATTGGTTCCACAGGAAAAGCACCAGTCAGCCCTCAGGCTGCTGATCCACATATATCATTGTTGTTCAACCTTCTGAACTTTCAAATATATTATTGAACTTTCAGATAAATTATAGAGATTTTTTGTGCTTAAGATTTTATGGGTTTTGGAGGATAGTGCAGACGAGAGGAAATTATTTTGTTTCAAAAGAAAGTTTAAAAAGAAAATGGGGGAAATTTATTTGGACCATATGTGGGTTTTCTCATTGTTTTGTGTTCTCTTGCACGGTGAGATGGAGAGAGAAATGTGGGAGAGAAGAAAAGGGGTGAGGGACAAAAGAGGGAAGAGAGAGAAAATGAAATATATTTATTATTTTTAGTTTTCTTAGATGGTGATAATAACCTTAAACCTGTTAAGTTTGATTGATGGCTGTAGAGTTGAGGCAAGTTATCTAATGGTCTTGAAATTAAACTGGTCTTTCACCGTTTGATGTTAAGCAAAACCTCAAGGGAGGTGGCAAATAATAGTTTGGGATTCATTCAAGTTAAGAGTAACTCAATTTGTTTTCTTTTAGTTTATATACAATTTGTGAATTAAGTAATATAGTTTGTTTAGTGTTTTGCTGGTTCAACAATTTAAAATAATTAATCTCTTTTTCTTTATGAAATTTCAAGCCTGCATACCATGCAAAAGCAGTAATTAGTATTGAGATTTATTAATATCTTTTAAGACAAATGAAGAAAATAGATAATATTTGTATGCATTTTTTAGTAATTAATTTGTGTTTTACATGCTGTTATGTTTGTGCTTGATGGCTAAGGAAATCTGGTGGCTTTGCATGCTATAAACGAGGTTAATTTGGATGGCTGCAAAATTTCGTTTTCTTGGAAGTATAATTTTGGAGGCTAACATGGCAGCTTATTTTGTGTTGAGAACTTATGAAAGCTAATAAATAAAGTTTTATTCATGTTTTCTATATTGGACTTGTGCCTGCAATATACTGCGAGAGAACTAATGGCTAGTTTGGGATTGTTGTAGATTTTAAAGTAATTTGTTTGAAACAATCAGCTTTAAAGAGAATCAATTTAATGTTTGGTAAATTTTATTTTTAAAAGGTGTTGTGAATTTTAAAAATTATTTTGACTGTTTGGTAAATTTTATTATTAAAGTATTGTAGTAATGCAAAGACTAAAATATATATAGTGAAAGTGATAAATGAAAATTAATTAATTTTAGGGTTTTTTTTGTGTGTGTATATATGTAGCAAAAAATATAAAATTTTAATTAAATTTTCATAAAATATAAAAGCAAAAAATTATTTTGGTTTTAACTATTTTATTCCTACTTAAAGTTTAATAATTTTTTGATGGTAATTTTGGAGTTTTGTGATCTTAAACGGGTATATTTGATATTATATATATAAATAAAATTGTTTTTCAAAATCAAAATTTGAAAAGTAACTCATACTTTTTAAAATCTATTGTAGGATGGGGTGATGTTACCAAAAGAGATTCTAAAAAAATTTCACCAAACACCTAAAATGAGTTTTGACTACTTAAAATTACTTTTGTCTCTTTCGACATCAATCCCATTGTCAAACAGGCTCTAAATGTTTTATGCCTTAGAACTAACTTTCTTGTTGAAGAGATTCTTTCTTACGATTTTTTTATTGAAAGATAGTAGCAAATAATATGGAAATAGAAAATCAAAAAAAGGTAGAATTTCTTTGGTTTGAGTGATTTTCAGCTAGTTTTTAGCTGCTGATTGTAATTGACTATCAGCCATAAGAAAACCCAAAAATATGCTCTTGTAAATGGCAATTTGGAAGGTTTTCATTTTCACTCGAAACTCATATGTTATGACATTCATGTTTTGGAGGAATAGCACAAGCAACCTAGTGCCGCATATAGTTGTGGCCGATATTGTGGTGGCTTCAGATGTCTATCGATGCTTTGGATAACTGACATATAGTTTTTTGTAGATGCCTCAAAATCTGGTGTTGCCCAAGAGACACTACAAAATGCTGCTCGTAGAGCAAGCAAAGTGATGACAGAGCAAGAGGCTAGGCAGATTCTTGGTGTATCCGAGGAAACTGCTTGGGAGGAGATACTGAAGGTGAGTTCTACCAATCTTGTATTTTCTTCACGTAGAAGTCTATAATCTGAATAGGTTTCTAATCTTCTGCCTCACAGAAATACGAAGTTTTATTTGAGAGGAACGCCAAGAATGGGAGTTTTTACCTGCAGTCAAAGGTTCACAGGGCGAAGGAATGTTTAGAGGACATCTGTCAAAGCAAAGGGGAGGGTACTCCTGGTTGAGAGACTGTTGGGGTTTTACTCTTTGCACATATTGTATGATAAATGAAAACCGTATGCGTAATCTTGTTTCATCTATAGGAGTTCATGTGTTGTTGACCTCTTCGTGAACAACTCATCTTAGTTTAATGAGTTAGTTTAAAATTAGTGGGAAGTAACGGAAAGGTTGCACGACTACGATGTTGTATTAAAATTGTGAGTATGAAGAGTGATTAATCTAATTATTATGTTTTTAGAGTGAGTTTTGATTAGCTTTTGGTTTGATATCTAAATAAATAAATAAAAACTGAGAATTCTAGAAGATTTTAGTTGCACAACCTTGTGGGGGGCTGTCTCACTTCAATTTAACTTGCAAAATTAATATGAATTCATAGATCTGAGCATCATTTCAGTGCTGTTTCTTCTTTCTGTTTGAAAACTGCAATTTTTACCACTAGTATCTATTTTTCTTGCTATGTATGACAGGAGTAAGGCTTCAGTTTGTATTGTGGCATTTTTGCCCTACTTTGAAATCAAAGCTACAAAAGTGTTTAGAGGGATCCATATATTTATTTTTTTTATTAATATTTATATATAATATTTTTGTTTAAAAATAGTTATGGCTACTAACTAATATATAAACAAAACTTACAGTATATTTGTATGGAGATGACAATGGAATGAGATTGATGTTTGGACACACTAACTGTAATATCACTAATGTCAATGCATGTGTAATATCACTAATGTCACCGCACTTAGGTTTTAAGGGAAATAAATTTTTTCTAGGGTAAAAGTCTCTTCATTGGAAACCTTTCTTGAATTATTAAGCTTAATGGGAACTATTTCATTGAAGGAGACGACATTATTATTATTATTATTATTATTATTATTATGATGATGACGATGTTTTGCTTGTCGAATTAAGTACAACTGCGCAGCATTGAATTGACTGGCCATACCATTGAAAAAGTACAATACAAATAGTAAATTTAATTATCCAACAATTTATATTATTTTTATTTAGATTTTGTCTTTTTGTTTCTCGTTGCTACTAATTCTAATTCTAGAACGGTGACGTTCCAGAACTTAAACAATGATGCTTGGTTTCTTTCGTTGTTGCATTTGCCTTTTACTGATTGGAAGAGTGGTCAAAAAGCTTTAGGCAAATATTCCATCTAAATTTTATATATATAAATGGAGTAGGGCCCATCTACTTTTGACGTGTAACAGTTGGTGATGATGATGATGACTTCCCAGCTGTAACCCACCTGCTCCATTGGACTTCAATTGTAGTACAGCTTCCATCACTTTCCCCTCCCAATTTTGGTTTCTACACGTTTATCCAAATCACCGTGTGAGTACGATTGAGCATGCATGAAGCCCACTACTATATATATGTAATTTTGGAATATACTAAAAAAATTAAAAAAACATTTAAACATGAACCATCATATTTGAAGAAACAAAAAAAGTTTGTGATAATACATTAATGTACTATATTCCTATTACGTATATTTTATCTGCAAATTAATATAATTTAATTAGTAAAAATTTACTATGAAAGTGCTGCTTAGTATATGCTAGATTATTATCTCTAATATTATATTCTCTAATTCTAATTTGAGTGGTTTGTAAAACATTTAATGCTCGCTTCCCTCTAATGCAAAACATTTTTTTCAAAAAAATTTACTTTAATATTGTTTGAAAATTTTCGATAATGACACACACACATATATATATAAGAAAATAATCACATAAATCATAAGATTAACGATGAATTTAGTTAGTAAAATAGAATGGGTAGTAAATAAAATTAAAAATACCCATTGCTACTTTGTAATCATAGTGATATGTCCATATATGAGGTGGAATTTTCTTGACTTCAAAGTTTTGATTTAAAACCAAATTTTTATCAATTTATACAATGCAAAGATGATCACGTAATGTATCATCATATGTCAAGAAACAATGGATATTTGATAATACATCCAAGGTAGGTCAGTAGGTAGGTCCAAACTGCAAATTAATGTAGAATTGACTTTTGTTTTATGACAAGTGAGATGTGGTTTTCATTGCTTTACTTGTTAAAGAGTTGCATGCATGCTTTTGTAGATACGTATGTAGACGCATTGTTGGCGTTTTAATTTTATATATTTTTTATATTATTTATAAATAATTATATCTAAATATTTTTAACAGCTACTTATAAAAATATAATTTCTATAGTTAAAAATATATAATAATATATATACATAATATAAAAAAAATTTGTAAAAGTTCAGAGCCATTCATTTTTCCATGTATATATAATTAATGTTACGGTACACACACTTCTTTTTAACAAATTTTTTGTTATGTGACGCAAAGTTTTCGTAAAATATTTTAAATTTTATGTTGTAAAAAAAAAAAATCCAAGTCCATATTTCAAAATATCAAAAAAAAAAAAAGTCAAAAGTATATAAAAGATAAAAGCAAGAATAGGACTAAATTTGCGGCGGAACCGGCTTCCTTTATTACTTACAATCGTAATAATCCACAAACCAGTAGAAGGCCCGAACAACAAATGCTCACAGTATATAATTTAATAGAATCAAACAAGACAATGGGATATACAATCATAATTCAAATTAGATTCAAAACAGAAATCGATGATGATGAATGCAAATTACAACAAGAACAACTTCCAAATCCTATCTACTTCTCCAATCGATCTCACTTCCTCATCCTGCTTGCTTTACTTTCCAGTGAAAACCATTGAAAACAAATCCATTTGAGCACAGTAATATGAGCATGTGTGCAATGGTCACCAAAGAAGCAGAAGCAAATTGCTCTGTGTAATGGGAATTATAGCTATCCAATGCAGTGCCCAGACCCTTATTGAATTGACTTGGATAGGAAGCTTGAAGTAACTGTATTATCCTCCTGGAGCCTTCCTTTATTGCATATTTAAAACTAAAACCTGCAGTTTGAAATGAGCTAATTTTAGATTAGCTATATGACAGTTAACTGGATGTTACTTGAAAAGATAATTGAATGACCACTTACATGAATCTTGATCGTTCTTGACTGAGCTTTCTGAGCTTAGTAATGAGTGGGAGGTGGTGGAGATGCGTAAATGTAGACCGGTGGTGGAGGTGACTTTACAGGTGGGGGAGGAGATTTGTAGTAGTATGGCGGTGGAGGTGAATGGACTGGTGGTGGTGGTGAATGGTAGTAGTAGGGAGGTGGAGGTGAGTGGACTGGTGGGGGTGGTGAATGGTAGTAGTATGGAGGTGGAGGTGATGGTGAGGGTGGTGGGGGAGATTTGTAGTAGTATGGTGGGGGAGGAGAGAGGACTGGTGGTGGAGGTGATTTGTAATAGTAGGGAGGTAGAGGAGATGGCGACGGAGGTGGTGGAGATTTGTAGTAGTACGGTGGTGGAGGTGAGTGGACTGGGGGAGGTGGTGAATGGTAATAGTAGGGAGGTGGGGGTGAATGGACAGGGGGTGGAGGGGATTTGTAATAGTAGGGAGGTGGAGGAGATGGCGATGGAGGTGGTGGAGATTTGTAGTAGTATGGTGGTGGGGGTGAATGGACCGGTGGAGGAGGTGATTTGTAGTAATACGGCGGAGGAGGTGAGTGGACTGGTGGTGGAGGTGATTTGTAGTAGTAGGGAGGTAGAGGAGATGGCGAGGGTGGTGGTGGAGATTTGTAGTAGTATGGTGGTGGAGGAGATGGTGAGGGAGGTGGTGGAGACTTGTAGTAATATGGCGGAGGCGGTGAATGAACTGGTGGTGGAGGTGATTTATAGTAATACGGGGGTGGCGGAGAGTAAGTTGGTGGCGGTGGAGACTTGTAGTAGTATGGTGCTGGAGAATGAGTTGGTGGTGGCGGGGACTTATAGTAGTAGGGTGGAGGAGATTTGTAGTAGTAAGGTGGAGGAGAGTAGACAGGTGGCGGCGGAGACTTATAATAGTACGGTGGAGGAGAGTAGACAGGTGGTGGCGGAGACTTGTAGTAGTAAGGTGGAGGGGAGTAGACAGGTGGTGGTGGAGACTTGTAATAGTATGGCGATGGTGGTGGTGGAGATTTATAATAGTACGTTGGTGGTGGGTATTTTTCCGGTGGAGGAGGAGATTTATAGTAATACGGCGGTGTTGGGTATTTTACAGGTGGTGGCGGAGACTTATAGTAATACGGCGGTGGTGGGTATTTTTCCGGTGGAGGAGGAGATTTATAGTAATACGGCGGTGGTGGGTATTTTACAGGTGGTGGCGGAGACTTGTAGTAGTAAGGAGCAGGAGTAGGCTCGGGCTTAGGCTTAGGCTCAGGCTTTGGCTTCTCACACTCTTCATAAGGGGTTTTAGGAGCATAAGCAAATGGCTTGGCTCGGAGAACAACTTCATATTTGGTCTTAGATTTAACCTTAAGCTTGGCTCCTTTGTTGCCCCAGTGGTAGTCAGTGGGAATGTTACATGGTGAGTCTTTAGGGGCCTTGTGGAGCTTGGCCTTGCAAGCTTCGGCTCCATATTTCCCATACTCAAAGCCTTCTACTGTGATGCTGTATTTTCCATTGTTCTTTGTCTTTCCATAGGCCTTTATCTTCTTGTCTTCTACCTTGCATGTTACCTCAACTACAGCACCTGTGTTCCATTTGTCAATTAAAACTCACCATCAATTTTCCACAGTCACAAGTCAAATAACTAAATCTAAATTTGTCTTGTAATAGTTATAATATTGCATTACCTCTTCACAATTTGTTCATTATATAATTAGTTATTGGATAATTATATTTTAGTCCCTAAACATATACACAATAACAAATTAGATCATAGTTTTCTCAATTATAATATTTAGTCCCTCATCTTTTGTTTCCTTAACAATTTTTTACAATCTAATGTGGACTAAAATGTTAAAATGAAGAAAATGATGTTTGAATCTATTATTTTCCTAAATTAGATCATAGTTTTCTCAATTATAATATTTAGTCCCTCATCTTTTGTTTCCTTAACAATTTTTTACAATCTAATGTGGACTAAAATGTTAAAATGAAGAAAATGATGTTTGAATCTATTATTTTCCTAAAGGTAAGGGATGCAAATATTCTTTTCCCGACAAATTATATTAATTATTCCTTGACCAGCTCGGTACAGCAATTCGGCATCCTATCTGTTTTCCAATTGACAAACCCATTAATTTAACAGCATAGCCAGAAAAACAAACACGTGCGAAGAAAAAAAATATTGAATCCGTAGCCTCTAAGCCGTCATCAAATGGAACAATATCAAATCTAGAATAAGGTTAAATTATCACAATACCATATCATTTATATTAATAATATTAATTTAAATATAACTAATAGATAATAATTGCCCACTTGATAAACTATTATTATTTATTATGTACTAGGTCACAATAATTATTGTTATTTTTTTCAAATTAATGCTAGATGATTAGCTTGCATTGAGATACTTAGTTACGGATAATAACATTTTTTTACCCCAAAGATTGATAATATAAAAAAATCAAATAATAGTTTGCTTAAAATTAATAATTTACTCCTATCAACTACATATTATAAAAGAGACTAAATGCTAAGACTTAAAATGTTTATGTCATTATTTATTTTATTCTAAATGTAAAGGACCAAAATGTTATTATCCCTTAGACTTGATGATGGAAGCATGAGTGGGAACTCCGGAAAAAAAAAAAAAAACGAAAGTAACTACGTGAAAGCTAGCCATAATAATATTAATTAAAGATTAATTAATGAAATTAGTTAGAATTTTCTACAAATATACCTTGAAGATGTTTCTTGTCGTGTGACTTCTCTGGATATTTCCAGTCATAGCATCTGTAGCAGTACACTTTTCCGACCACCTTCACTACAAACTTGTGGGGATGGGGGTGAGGGTGAGGGTGAGGGTGAGGATATGGGGCAGGTGGCGGTGGAGAATGGTAGTAGTACGGTGGTGGAGGAGATTTGTAGTAGTATGGAGATGGTGGTGGTGGAGACTTGTAGTAGTATGGTGGATGTGGTAAAGGAGATGGTGGTGGTGGAGACTTGTAGTAGTATGGTGGATGTGGTAAAGGAGATGGTGGTGGTGGAGATTTATAGTAGTAAGGTGGCGGTGGATATTTTACCGGAGGTGGAGGAGACTTGTAGTAGTAAGGAGGTGGCGGATATTTTACGGGAGGTGGAGGAGACTTGTAGTAGTAAGGGGGTGATGGATATTTTACTGGAGGTGGGGGAGACTTATAGTAGTAAGGTGGTGGGGGAGACTTTTCAGGTGGTGGAGGGGATTTGTAGTAGTAAGGCGGAGATAGAGACTTTTCCGGTGGTGGAGGAGACTTGTAGTAGTAGGGCGGTGGAGGAGACTTTTCAGGAGGAGGAGGAGACTTGTAGTAGTAAGGAGGTGGTGGAGACTTCTCGGGAGGAGGAGGAGACTTGTAGTAGTACGGAGGTGGTGGAGACTTCTCGGGAGGAGGAGGAGACTTATAGTAGTAAGGAGGTGGTGGAGACTTCTCCGGAGGAGGAGGAGAGTTGTAGTAGTAAGGAGGTGGTGGAGACTTCTCCGGAGGAGGAGGAGACTTATAGTAGTACGGAGGTGGTGGAGACTTCTCCGGAGGAGGAGGAGACTTATAGTAGTACGGAGGAGGTGGAGACTTCTCCGGAGGAGGAGGAGACTCGTAATAGTAAGGAGGTGGAGGAGACTTCTCTGGGGGAGGCGGAGACTTATAGTAGTACGGAGGTGGAGGAGACTTCTCGGGTGGTGGAGGAGACTTGTAGTAGTACGGAGGTGGAGGAGACTTTTCCGGAGGTGGAGGAGACTCATAGTGGTAAGGAGGAGGAGGAGACTTTTCCGGAGGTGGAGGAGACTCGTAGTGGTAAGGAGGAGGCGGAGACTTTTCAGGAGCCTTTTTCGGAGGTGGAGGAGACTCGTAGTGGTAAGGAGGAGGCGGAGATTTCTCCGGAGGTGGAGGAGACTCGTAGTGATAAGGAGGAGGCGGAGATTTCTCCGGAGGTGGAGGAGACTCGTAGTGATAAGGTGGAGGTGGAGACTTATACTCATACGGCGGCGGAGGAGGCGACTTATACTCATACGGTGGTGGTGGAGGAGAGGAGTAAGGATAAGCATCAGCCGAGACTGAAACTACATTGCTTAAAACAAGTACGACAGCAAACAATGCCACTAATACTTGACCCCATGGCGGGTTTCCGCCGGGAATAGCCATCGATTACCGGAAAATCTAACCTCTTCCTATCAATGTATTTTATTCTAACAACTCTACAATTATTGAAAGATGACTTATTGAGAATTGGAAGAAGAAAGATAGGGAAGAAGTGAAGAGTTTAATTGAGTTTAGTTGATGAGTTTAGAGATACATGAAATACATGATATATATAAT
Organism: Azadirachta indica; assembly: GCA_022749755.1. Taxonomy (NCBI): domain Eukaryota; kingdom Viridiplantae; phylum Streptophyta; class Magnoliopsida; order Sapindales; family Meliaceae; genus Azadirachta; species Azadirachta indica. The sequence continues at coordinate 19,460,876 of CM040441.1, forward strand.
AGAAACAGAAGTAGTAGTCGTTAGAGGAGAGCTGTCAATTGGGGACCAATTCAATTGTTGGATAATATTTGATTTAATTAATTAAATCAGAGTTTAGCTATCTAGCTAGCTAGCTGGCTCTTGTTAATTTTTACTTAAATAAATTAACTAATCACTCTGTTTGTTAATTTTTTTAATTTTCCTTCCATTCGGTCGAGAATAATAATCTCCATTGCTAATTTTAAATCTTTTTTAATATTTAATTGCCGCTTCCCAGTATCTTCCAATCAACACCCAAAAAAAAAAAAAATTAAAAATATGAGGAAAATCGCAGCCATCCATAACATTGCTTGATTTCTATTTTTTATAAATATAGTATAATAACAATTTGAACCCTAACCTTTGTTTAAATAACAAATTGAGATATAATTTTGTAAATATAATAAATAAGTCCCTAACTTTAGACGTTTTCTTTTTTTTTATACACATCCACGTAATGTCAAGGATACAATTGTTAATATTGAACAAACTCTGACCTAATTTCTTGTTTCGTAAAAGATTTGGGATGCAAAATATTATTGCCAAAAAATATATATGTCCGGTCTGATCTAGAACAATTGTATCTAGTCAAATGAGACTGCTACAGAGCATAGGCAACATGAGTGAGCAGGTATACTCTAAAAGTCTTTTTCTAAAAAGTCATATTTTATTTATGTAAAACATTTTTATTTCATTAAAAATTATAAATTAATGTGTGTGTATATATATATATATATATTCATGAGTCATTCTTATTTTAAATTGACTGTTAAATTATATTTTTAAAATTTTTATTCTAATTTAATAAAAAATAATACTATTTTACACGAATCAACATAAATTTACTTAAAATTTGATTAGACTTTCTTCAATTTGTATTGTGATTAATTAAAATTGGGAGTAAATGCTAGGCCAGGTTATTTTCTTTGAGAGAAAAAGTGAGAGAGAGGAATGCATGTGATTTCTTAATTATGAATTGAGAGAATGGAAATGGCATGTGACAATCAATCGAGTGGCACTGCAGCTTTTGCAGGTGATTTCAAGAACAATAAATTGCAACAACCAAAAAGAAGAAGAAGAAGAAAAGATATTTATTAATCTTCATTTCCTGCAAGAAATAATAATAATAATAATACATTATATATGAATATCTTTGAATATGCTTCAAGTTGAATATAAATATTTTTAAATTTATATGTCCCAATTTCTTTATTTTTTTTAATTTTTTCAACCACAATTTTTATGTTATCTTATATATACATATTTTTACAATTTAAGATTTGAAATATATTAAAAAAATTAAAATTACAAAATAAAACTTACGATTTAAAGTAAATTTTAAAATTTGAAATATTTGACGTAAAATTTTAAGTAATGTGAAATTTATGTAATGAATTTTTTAGGTTTTTTGAATTTTATAAAATATAATTTCTATTTTTCATGTAATTTCCTAAAATTATTTATATGAATTGAGTGTTATGTATTAGGGATCAAAATATAAATTTTATTCTTTAAAATCCTCGAGTCTTTGATGGTTCTCTATTTTTCTTTCACATGGGTTTTTGACTTACTAGTGTTACTATAAATTAAATAATTCTAATAAAATCAATTAAAAAACATAATAGTTATGACTTCTGTGAAAAAAAAAAAAAAAAAACTTTCTTTGTGATGTTCTTAAAATTTAAAGACTTAATTAGATGTTAATTCTTGATTTCCAAATAGTTGGACTTTAATTTTATTTAAATTAAGGATATATGTACCATAATATTAGCAATTTTTCGGTTTTAATTCTTAAGTTTTTTTTCTTAACATTGTTTAACTAACATATAAGATGAAAATTATATTCCAGAATTATAACACAAAAATTTTTTAAAAAATCAAATATAATCGATTAAACAGTAATTTACGTTTCATAGAATTAAATATGCAAAATTCAGGTAAAATTTATCCATTTTTATCAATTATTTGGGTGCATAATACCAGTGAATTAGGCTTTCTTTTGAGTAAAAGCAAAATAGGTAAAAGAAGGATATGAAAATGAAATGAGTGTGCTATTTGAATCAATTTTAAATGCTTTAGGTAGAAATAGACCAAAAACAGTATGATTTAAATTAATATTAGAGATAATAATCTTTGATTCTTCTACTAACTAATAGACTTAAAATGGGGAGTTGCACATGGGTTCTACAACCCTTTGCTTCAAAGTCAAACTTACATATTGAATTATTGCAATTGCTTTCGCTTTGGAAACTCTTCAAATCAACATGTTTATATTGAATTTGAAGGATCATGGGGTTAAATCAACATGTTAATATTGAATTTGAAGGAACATGGGTTTGATTTTCTCACATGATAATCTAAACCATTGATTCTTCTTCTTCTTTTTCCTTTTTTTTTTTTTGGGTTTTTTTTTTCTCTAATTGTCAATGCCGTGTACCGTTTGCGTTTTGAAGATAATTTTTATTAATTAGTTGTTGTTGGGACGTGACAATAATAATTAAAAGAATATGCTATTCTATGCTTTGCTTGATAATTTTGTGTAGCAGTGTACATTTTAACTTTTAATGTAAACTAATATTGTCATACTGGGATTGATTCATTGTACCATAAAATAAATGTGGTTATTAAATAATTCGATAAATTTATGCTATCACATGCGTTACATAATTTTTCAACTATCTGTTAGTCTTCTGAAATATAATTTCGATAATTTAGAATTCAATATATAGTTTATAAATAGTATACGAAGTTATTTTAAAAAGTACAGTGTCAATTTAGTTTGACTTTTTCTTTAGTTAAAAGTATTGTTTTAATTGATCTTGAAAAAGAGTTTTTGTGTTTTGAATATTATATATATATACAAATTATTGATATTATATCAAAAATTTATCGGAATTTATGATGGTATCTCATATACCATAACCCGAATATTTTTATTTAATTGAGTGGAAAGCTCTCACACATGAAGGGGAATATATCCACATTTTAATATGATGAGCCTTATATATATATAAGAATTTACTCATACTTTAATACAGTAAACCTCACATAAACTAGGAATTATTTCTCAAAATTGAGAAATAGGTATTATTTCCCAATTGGAGTCCTACCTTCTTACCACTTGGGTAAATTTTGAGTAGAAAAAAGTTTTTAATAATTAAAGAAACAGTATTTCTTTTGTCACAAGAAACTCAATTTTTGGACTTTCTATTATAGAACTTCTTTAAATTTTTCTAAAAATTTAAAAATTTGAAAATATTATTATTTTACTTTAAAAATTTTACGTTATTTTTTAATAATACAGCCTTAATAACTTTATATTAAAGTAATTATATAATTTTTTAAAAAAATTATTTGTAAAAAATAAATAAATAATAAATTTTTTTTACTTAGAAAACTCTATTTAAAAAATTTTATTTGTAAAAATTTTGCTTATAAAATATTTACTTTAAAAATCTCTTACTTAAACGCTATATCTAATCTGTCCCTAGCATTTTGATCTTATCCGTTTAATAATTTATTTTATTCAGTACGTACAATTATTAGTTGATTGAGTGGTTTCCCATTAGAAAGAAATTGCCAGTTGTCTAGAAAGTGTAGTAAATAAACATGAGGGACAAAATACGAGTCCTTGTCAACTATATGATTATACTTTGTAACAACGAATAATCATTCCAAGCAAATGATGACTGGGGAAATACAGACATTAAAATTGTTAAAAAATAAAATATAAATCAATATTTTATATATAAAATTAAACCAATTTTATTTATTTATTTAAAAGAAAGAAAGTGTGATGGAAGAAGGGACAAGAGGACCACAGCACAGCAAAGCAAAGCAAGCAAAGCTAACACTCATCTCATCAATCATTTAGGTTTTTTTTTTTTTTTTTAATTTATTTGCAATTCTTCTAAGTACCGAGAAGAAAGTGGCAAACAGATCCCATAACAACACACACAAGTTATCTTCACCTAACACTATAACTACTCTCTGGCGGCTCTCTCTCTTCTAACTTTTTCTTCTTTTCTTTCTCTTTAAAATTAAATTAAAACTAAAAATTAAAAAAAAAAATTTATATTAGAAAAAGTAATGATAAATTCTTAAAATATTATTAAATATATATTTTAATTTTTATAATTTAAAAATTACTCATTTACTTTTCATTTAACACTACTTATATATTGAATAAATTGTCATTGGTATCGTTAGAGTCTAAATTTCTTGATATAATTATTTTCAAAAAATAAGTGACGGAAGGAGGTCAATACTTATTATGAACACAATTTATTTAACAAATTGAGAGTTAAACAAGTAATTTTCAAACTAATGAATTAAAATATACATTAGATTATACTTTAAAGACCCATTAGTCTTTTTTCTCATTTTATTAATTATTCAATTTATTGGATATCACTAACATTTTCGTCTCTAACTTTTACTCAAATAATAACTCAACATATTTTGAAAAAGGGTAGAATTATAATGCAATAACTATACGGTATATTCGTTGAGTGTAAACAGTTAAATTACTCAAAATGTAATCAAGTTTAAAGTGAGGATATCATATAAATTATGTCAAAAAATCTCTACTTTTTGTAGATATACTGTATAATGGCTATGAAGTAACATGACTTTTTTTATTTTTTTAACAAATCAATTAGTTCTTCCCTAATTTTATTAATTTCGTTATTCGGGATAAAATGGTTAAAACTTAACATATTATGACCTAATATACTATTTTGACATTTTAGGGATAACAATATTACCAGCCATAATTTCTTGGACTAACCCTTAAAAGTTACATAGAATTTATTGAGAAAACGTTAATGATAAATTAGATTTATTTATTATTAATATTCTAATAAGATTAATTAATTAAATTAGAACTACTTTATTTATAATAATTCAAACTTTGTCTTTTTCTTTAATATTATTTTAATAAATCGTTGGAATAAATGATAGGAGGGTAGTAATCAAATGCAAATGTGCCACGATTCTTCACATATATCACATTATGTCAAATCCATAACCTGCCGTTTTGATTTTGTGCGATTGTCTTCACTTTTGTCGCATCACGCTCCAAACCAATTGCACTATAATAATAATAATAATATTAATTATTATTATTATTATTTCATTACCAAATGTTTGTTTGTTTTTTCTTATTAATTTTAAAATATAGTTTAATTTCGTTTGTTAAGATATTTTAGATTTTTTTTAAAATTTGACAATAAAAATTTAATAATTATATCTATATGAAATGAAATTAAAATTTTTAGTCTTAATATGGAAATAAGAAAAAAAAACTACTCTTATAAATTTTATTTATTTCTAAATATATTTTTATATATATATATATGAATGCAGTTCATATTTACAAGAATATGATATATAAAATTATTAATTTTGAGCTATTTATATTAAATAAATAACGGACATATTATTCAAAATTATTTATATTTATACATTCTGATTTATTTAAATTTTAAATTTATTTAGATTTAGGATTAAAAAGAAGCTATCCAATATATGAGTATTTCTTTTTATAGAACTTGGCTACAATATTTTTCACGTACTGCTATATTTATTTTTTTTTTAAAAAAACTTAAATTATATATATTGCATAAATATGGGAAATTTTGATCTAAAATTTAAAATTTTAAAAATTAAAATATCTAACTTTGAATTTAAAACATTTATCCAAAATTTCAAATATTTAACAAAAAAATTAAAAGTTTTAACCCAAATTTTAAATTTTTAAAATTTTGAGACATTGAATTAAATTTAAAATTTAATAAAAAAAAGTAGATGATTCTTTCAGTGTAACTGAATATAAAATAATTTTTAACTCTTTTGATATAATTTTTAATTTTTGATAAGTACAACAAAAATTTAAATGTGATAGTAAAGAATTAAAGATTACAAAACAATGTAAGATAGCTGCATGTACAATAACATTATCCAAACCAATAACAATATATTGAATATAATTGAATGAAGGTGATTTTTTTTTAAAATATTACAGAATTATACGTTTAATTTATCAATATTTAAATAAAAAATTTGTCAAAAATCATGAGTCAAAATTGCTGCAAATTTAGTGTCATTTACAGAAATTTGTATTTAATTTAGATAAAATCTGTACTTAATTTATAACAAATCTATTTTTAATGCAATCATAAAGACTCTGAATTCTTTTCTTTGTCTAATTTAGGTGGTGTTTTTTTTTTTTTCTTTTTCTGTACCCAATCCCTTTCAATACAATTTTAAAAGTTCGAACCCCTTCATTCTATGTGAGGAAAAGAAGATAAAAACTACTGTTGTAAGTTGAATGTGAATTAGTTAATCTCTAGAAGAAGTAAAAGCAACAAATTGAAATTAAAAAATTAAAAAAATAATTAAAACAAAACAGTTGCTATGGAGCGCTTGTTCTTTGACCTTTTCATCATTATGATTCCGCCACCGACGCCTATCACAACAATAATTTGCCTTAGCCGTCTCATATTTTTAATTAAATATTTATAAACTCGTGATTCGTAAAAAAAAAAGGACGTTTCGTAGTAAGTGGTCTCTTTTTTTCTCTTTTTCTTAAAAAGAAAAAGAAAAAGAAAAAGAAAAAGAAAAATATTTGTGGTCATATATATCTTTTTTTAGAGTCAAATTCTTTTCTAATCTCAAAAGTTTAGTCTTTAATATCTTTATTAATTTTGATCATTTTAAAAATATTAAAAAATTCTTATTTTATTAAAAAAAATAATAATTATTATTTAACCAAATTAATTATTAAACTTCTGAAATTTGGTGAAATATAATGTATTTATTTATAATATATTCATATAACAAATAATAATATTATTTCAATAACACATTAATAAAAATAATTATTTTGTAAGCTAACCGAATTTAAATTTTGAACAAGTAAGAAATTAAAAATGTATTTGAATTATGACTCACCCTTTATCTTTTAAAAAAAGATAATTATATTATTATTTCTCACAATGTACATTTATATATTTAAAGATAATTAGAGATGCTTATTTTTATAACAAAAACTATAAAATAGATAATAAAAAAAACTTAAAGATCGTATTACAATAATTTTATTAGCATGACTATGAGTTCATTTGAAATTTGATAATTTGGTTCATAATAAATCATAACTAATAATTATAACCGGTTATGATAAATGACGCGTTTGTATATGTCGTATTAAGATTTTATTTTGATAAATTAATAAAACGTCTTATGTTAATACTTGATGACTATAAATATTGTCACAAAAGATAAAGGAATGTTTTGAATATATGGAACATGACACGTATGCTTAATAGCAACATTGAATTAAAGTGAAGAGTTTATATGTCACAAAAGTATTCAATATTTAATTAAATTTTTGTATATTCTAAATTTAGAAAATTAATTGATATCTTAGAAATTTGTCACATATTGAAATGGGTAGGAAAAAGAATACATAAAAGTCACATAACATATGTAAGGCCAAATTTGACTTTCTTAAATTGATTACCCTAAGCATGAATGTACCAAACATCATCATAATGTTTTTAAAAAACAAAACTATAATGTTGTTTTCATTTTATTGTTAACTCTGCAGACATAGTAAAGTTGTTTTTCATTTGTTTATGAAATAATTTTGTTTCTTTCTTTGCAAACACAATTCTTAAGTAAACATAACTTTTACTCCTAAAAAATGGTTTAATATGCTTTCGATAGATAATTCGGTAAAAATATTATTCATAAAACGAAAAATATGAAAAGTAAAAGATAATTTAATTTTTAAAGTTTAATTTATTCAAATATTAATTAATTTTAATGATTTTAAAAATATTTATTAAAAAAAAATTATATAAATGTATCATATCGACTTTTTTTTATAAAAATGAATAGGTGTAAATTAAATTTTTTTTATGGGTGTTTTTATTATTCTTGAAAAACGATTCTCTCTAACTTGTAGAAATTAAATAATATTTATTATTTTTTTTAAAAAATTAATTAATAGTTATTAATTTATTTGTAAAAACATTATTTATAAGACAGAAAAATATAAAAAGTAAAAGACATTTTAATTTTTAAAATATTAATTAATTTTAGAGGTTTTAAAAGCACTCATTAATAAATTATATAAATGTGTCCTATTGTCTTTTTTTTTTTATCAAAATGAATATTTATAACTTTAATAGATTGGTGTAAATAAAATATTTTTTTATGGGTTTTTTGTTATTCTTGAAAAACGATTCTCTCTCTATAGAAATTAACTAATATTTGTTACTTTTTTAAAAAAATTAATTAATAGTTATTAATTTGCTTTTTTGTTTGTGTGTGTGTATATATATATATATATATATGCATGCTTTCGTCATTCTTCTAACTAATCATTATTTAATTATTATAAAAATATAAATTCGTCTTGTCTTTAAACTCATTATAAAAATTGATTAATTAAATGTTAAGTTTTTGAATTATCTTGTGTCCGGAAGCATCAAAATTAAATAATATAAAAATTTCTAGGAATCGTTGGACGAAGGTGATTATTTAAATTGTAGTTATTTCATGCGAATCAATACATTATGTAATGTGAATGGATGTTTCATCATCATCGATCGTCAACATTTTTTTTTTAATTTTAATAAAATTTTAATCAAATTTGTATGCGGTACCTAGTGATAAATAACAAATTAATTACTAGATGGATATAAATAAATTTCTTTCTGAAATTTGAAAAATACATTTAAATAATTTGAGATTGTTATTAAAAAATTGTAACATAGTTATGATTCACAAAATAATTTTAAATTGCTTATTTTGTAATCTAATGTATTCTGGCAATAATTTTTCTAAGTAGAAAATAGTTATTTTCAAAAAGTATTTTATCAAATAATTAATTAGGACATTAAATATCATATTTTTTAAAATTTTTATTCTAAACTTATCATTTTCATGATAAGATAATTAGATTATCTATTTTCACAATCCCTTATTCTATTATAAGTATATGCATTGTCATAAAATTTTAATAATAAATTTATCAATATATATAAAAAATTGTAACATAGTTATCGTTGACAAAATAATTTTAAATTGCTTATTTTGTAATCTAACGTATTCTGACAATAATTTTTATAAGTAGAAAATAGTTATTTTCAAAAAGTAGTTTATCAAATAATTAATTAGGATATTAAATATCACTTTTTAAAATTTTTATTGTAAAAAGATAAGTTAATTATATTATATACTTTCACAATCCCTTATTCTATTACAATTATTATGCAATGTCATAATATTTTAATAATAAATTTATTAAATATATATACTCTCTTTTTTTTAACAACACTTTCTAAAAGCACAGTTTACTAAACCTTAATTTGATTTTAAAAGCTGATTATTTCTTAAGTATAATAAAACCAGATTTTTTTACAAATTATAATAATCCAAAATTAACCCTAAATTGTTATCTCTCTCTCTATATATATATGACAATAAATAACCTCTTAACCTTACAAAAATTTTCTTATACTATTTGTAACAACCCCTTTAACTTTACACGATTTCTTAACATTGGATCTATATATTTTTAATGATTTAGATGAATTCTACCACATGTGATTAATGAATAATTAATGTATTATGGTTAATATATATGTAAATTTTAATCTCAACTGTTTAAAAGTATTTAAATCTAGCCTTATACAGATAATGTAAGAAATTATACAAAATTAAGAGACTAATGATGGTTCCATATATATTTGTATATGTATATGTATATGTATATGTATGTATGCTATTTAATTTCCATTCGGTGTTGTGGATAAATACATATACATAAGACTAAGAAACTTCCACACGACTAGTAGATACAGCCGTACAAATTTGAAAATATATAATATGGAAGTAGGCATAACTAATATATATATATATATATGTGTGTGTGTGTGTGTGTGTGTGTGTGAATGAGAATATATACATGTGTTCATTTCATATCTCACCAAATAACATTTTTATTTTTGATATGATAGCTAAGCATATGGAGAGTTAGTTATGGTTGGTGGATATAAATATGTAACTTGGATACCGCTCAATTGCCAAACTAATTTAATTAGAAATCTATACTATTATTATTTGACCTTTTAATTTGATGATAGCTAGCTAGCTAACTAATGCTCACATGAAAATCATCTTCTCTTCTCTTTTTTTTTTTTTTTTTTGGTTTAATGGTAATTTCATTTAAAAAATGTTCCAATTTCATTAATTGCTTGCTTTTGAACTCAATTACAAAATATTTAATGAAATTTTTTCAAAATTAATCTCAGTTTTTTTTTATCTACAGAAAGATATGAAGAATGAATGATTGAGGAAAGATGTGTTTATTGTTATTTTATTATAAGGTTTTAGTACTTTTATGAATTCACGGTTTAACTTTTTTCACAACTCTTATTAAAGTGAAATAAAAATTTCAGACTCCCTTGCCTCTGCTAACATTGAAGGAGTGTTGCATATATAGCGCCAATTCACCTAAGTCTATGCTATTCTAATTTTAGGATTTTTAACATTCTTTCTTTTTGGTGTTACATTTATGTTCTCATACATTATAACATTATATGCTTTGAAGGCACAAATAATAATATAACTTAAAAAGTAGTTACTATGTATCAATCATATATTTAACTATCTCATTTAGAGAACGAAAAATTATATATTTGTATATTTTAGTGAAGCTGCTATTAGTTATACTTATTAAATATATAGATTATGATTTAGAGGTGTTGATAGTAAAACAACAGACCTTGGGCCTAAACCTTAGCCTAAGATCAAAATGATGCTATTTTAACCAAGTAATACATAAAGGCATAAGTGAACCTAAATCATTTTTTGGGACACAACTTTGGGTTGTAGTTTGAAAGATAAAAATTGGCCTAATTTTATCTCAAATCAATATAAACATGAGTTAAATCCACATGTAACATTTTCAATCCAAAAGAGATTCATCATGTGAATAGACTAATGCAAAGGGAATATAAAGTACAAAAGCTTAGAGACCAATGAAAAAACCCCAATTTATTCTGTCCTATATACTTCCTTCAAAACCTTATGTTAATTAACTTTGAATTAATAAAAATAAGAGAATATTATTTCAAATATAAGTCTTTCACTATCTTTTATTAGAATTAAAGACAAAAAAGTTTATTTTAGGTAAAAGTCTTATCCTCAAAGAGTATAAGTATAGCTTCGACAAGAACAAGCCACAAAGTAGGGTTCTACTATAGTTACATGCTCTGCATATATAAAAAAAGTACTTTTTCGAACATAAAAGGGACTTCTCGATCCTAATCTTGACTATTGTTATCTTGTTAAGCTACATATTAGATTTCTCTTATTCCTGACAAATAAGAAACAATCTTGTTCACATAGCTCTCTTATAAAGTTGTAAGATACCAAAACACTAGTAATCTTGCTTTTCCAGCTACTTTTGCAATGAAAATAAGCCTTTCTTGCTGCCATGACATCCTTATATCTTTTTGCATCCATAAGCATCAATCTTGCAACCCTTAGGTACCAAAACACCTCGATTCATAGCCTAGAAGTTACAAGGTCATAAAACTACTACTTGGACATATCTTATATTGTTGGTTTTACACCTTATAAGACTCCAAAAGATAAGTTCCATTTGCAACTTACCTTCAATTTCCTATATTTCTTTGGATTGTTACTTGGCTTATCTTACTCTCGCACTCTTTGAACTTATAGTTTGAGTCTCATGCTGTATATTATCTAATAACAATGTTATAAAATTTCTAGTTACTTTAAATAAAGTATTCCAGAATCCAAATTAAAATTCTTAGGTATATGAATCAATTGTAGTATGATAGGTATTCCCAAAACATCGATCTTATAGAGAATAAATTAAATTAATGCTTCTTTTATTATTAAACCCCAGAATGAATGAATACAAAACCTCTAATATGGATGCAAGACAACTGAAATAAAATTAAGTTGACCTAAACTAAATTAAGAATAGCAAATGAAACAAAATAGATTAATTTCAAAAGAACAAAGTTAAGAACAAGAAATCAAATAAGGCAAATACATTAGGAGATCAAGAATCCACCATTAATAATCACTTTTATGGCATATTTATTTAATCAAGAAATTTTGACAAACCTAATATGATCATATTCCTCTTAACATGCAATCTAAATTACTATGAAAATAAGAAAACCATGCAATCACAACAAAATTAGTGTGGTTATCATGTTATTATAATTTATTTATATCAAAGGCATTTAAAACTCTTAGATTGGCATAGTCCTTAAGTCCTACATCAATATATCACACATCCAAATTACTAAAGTTGTAGTCCCAAATTATTCAAACATGCAATAATAATCTTAAATTAAAATGTAAATAAAAATCACCATAATTAAGTCTAAAATTCTTTTAAATTAACACAAAACTACAAAAGATCTAATTAGAGGTTCATCTCTAGTCTTACAAAGAAAGTTTAGGTACTAAAGAACATAATAAAAATGAATAAAATACAATAAGGAGTTATAAAGATAGAAAAAGATAGTTCTTGATCTTGTAGCACCTTCTTAAGTTGTGTATGATCTCTTGGTGTTTTGAAGGTAATGATGTTCTAGTAGTCTTGGGCATGGTTCTACTATTTCTAAATAACGTTGGATTCACATCAATGCTTTTTTATTAGAATTTTACCGCTACTTGACTTGTTAGAATATGGGATGTACATTATTTTACTCATTGGAACTAACTGATTGACCTTAATGTCATATAACTCTAATGTTGATGATCACAAAATGTACCATCTAATCAAAGAAATGAAATGGACTATTTAAACTAAATTTATTAAGACAAGACATAAGTATAAAAGAAGGTATTCTTCTTGTATTTTATTTGTATAGGCTTGTGTATTTTAAGTATACATGCATTGATAGAAATTTGAAGTTGTTTTATGTATATTTTATGTTTTGTGAAAAATTACACTCAAACACAAAGTTTTGAAAATCTGGATTTTAGACTAAACTGCAAGGTTCTCAAAGTTGAAAACTAAAGGGTTGCAAAATTAGGTAGTAGAGTTGGTTGACTAAATATGCCATTAGGTCAACTAAATTTTTGGGTCTCAAACTAAGCCTTTGATTTGAAGATTCGGTCAACTTATATGCTATTCAATCTAGCTAATCGCATAAAACTTGAATTTTTTTGTCTCATAATGGCTCGGTTTTTAGGAAAATAAAAAAGCGAGCTTTTCATTTCATTTTATGCAACTTTCTAAACTTATTCTTGAAAACCCTAAAGTTCACAAATCATTAAACTCATGTTCTTAAGCTTAAATTCGTGCAATACACATTAGGATCTCCAAGTGTATTCAACTTCAATATTTACAATTGTAGAGATCAATCTTATAAGTTATTCTTTATCATTCTTGTTTATTTTTGTTATAAGAAAGTGAAAAAAATGTGTCTTTTACTTGGTTGAGTGAAATTATGAGTGTTGAAGTGAGACAAACATTGTAAGGGTTGTAAGATATCAAATCCTAAGTTGTAATTGTGAAGTCCTGTGGAATCAATGCATGTTATTAGTAAATACTTTAATTGAGTCTTAAAGGAGTGGATGTAGGCTAGGATGTTGCTGAACCACTATAAATTCTTGTGTACTTTTATCTATCCCTTACACTCTTATATTTGCACTTATGTTAAAATTGTGATAACTTAGGTTGAAATTGAAATTGGCATAATTAGTTGTTAAAAACTAGTTCACCCCCTTCTTAGGTTACTTATTAGTGTTTCCAGTGAAAGATTAATCATTTCGGAGAAGATCTAATAGCAACCTTAGAATATATAGAAGGCCAATCTATATCTAAGCCTTCATTTTTTTATGGAAATGACTATCCTTATTGGAAGGCTAGCATGAGAATTTATTTGCAAGCATATGACTATGAATAATGGCAAGTGATTAGTGAGGGACTTAGGATTCTTATGAAGAGGAATGAAGAAGGAGAAGAGGTTCTTAAGCCTAGTCGGGAATGGTATGAAATTGATAAGAAAAATGTCACCTTAAATGCCAAAGCCATAAATGCCTTATATTGTAGGGTAGATAAAAAAGAGTTTCATAGAATTTTTATGTGTGAGACGACCTATGAAATTTGCTGTGCCTTAGTGGTAGTGTGTGAGGGTATAAGCCAAGTTAGGGAATCAAAAATTAGTAAACTTATTAAGCAATATGAGTTGTTTAAAATGGAGCCACATTAATCTATCTATGCCATGTACACTAGGTTTATGGACATCATAAACTTACTTAAAGCTCTCAATAAAACCTACTCCAATAGCAAGCAAGTCAAGAAAATCCCAAGATCCTTGCTTAAAGAGTGAAGGGTAAAGATTAAAAGTAAAGCTTGGTAACCTAAGAGGGGGGTAAATTGAGTTTTCAAATATTTTAACACTTTTAAAGCAACCTAACAATCAATCCTAAGTAATTTAAATTCTTCAAGGTATAATATAACAAATTCAATGCACAATTTCAATAAATAATATATGAATATAAACAAATTAAGCTTCAAGTGTGTGAAAGTAATGTGTATAATAAATACAAACAAAAATAATAAGAGACAGTATAGGAAGAGAGATCAAATACAATGGTTTTTATGTGGTTCTATAAACTTTGACCTATGTCCATGCCTCCAAGCCAACCTGCTTGAAGTTTCACTAATCAAGTCTTGATACTCTTAAACTTAAACTAATACAACGAAGAGGATTTTCAGTACCTCTTAAACCTCATAAGTGCATGCTCACCCTAAACACTCAACTTTCAACACAAGTGATTCTTCACCAAATCACTTAATTTATAACTTAAGTAAAAGACCCACTTGTTTCACTTAATTTCAAGTAGAATAAGAGTAATAATAATGTTTACACCTTCAAAAGATGTACAAATAAAAGAATAAGGTGTGTAAAAGATGAATGTGGCGAATTGTAAGCTCAAGATATGATTTTGAAGCTTATATAATGTTTATGAACTCTTAGGATTCATGGAAAATTTCTAAATCTCTCCCAGTGAGTTAAATACCTTTTATTTATATTTTAACCCAAAACTAACTATTACTAGCCTTTGGTGTGCCAAAATTTTCATGTATGTCGATCGACCAAATTGGACTAGTTGCTTAACTAAGTACTCCAATTCAGTTAACCAAGTAGTCTAATTCGATTGAACAAACTTGGGAGGCTTTCTTTCTCTAGTTCGGTCGACCAAGTTGGTATAGTTAGTTGATTAAAGCTACTGTTTATAGGTGCTATTTACATGCACTGTCAATAGTTTGAAAAGTTTACATTTTAATCCATTTTCAAGGTTTTAAAATCTTGCAATTGGGTTCAGTTTTTGGGTTTCAAATTTTTTCAATTTTCTCCACTTTTTAAGTTTTCAAAACTTGCATTATGGTCCGATTTTTAAAACGCAAAACATTTGTTTTTAAAAAACTCTTGAGTTTTAACACAAACATTATACACACTTATAAACACAAGCATATAAAAATAAAATATCAAGCTTGTGACTTTATTTTTCAATTTGCTTAAAGGGTTCTATTATGCTTTGCTTGAATGCCTTTATTTTAGATATTATTTTAATCTTCATAATTGCATTCCAATTCTTCGTAAGAGAAATATCACAATAAGTACTATAAAAACAATTTGGTTAATGGAAGATATTAATGTTTGTTATCATCAAAATAATAGATTATAAACCTCAAAACTAACAAACATAACGATCATAAAGGAAGCTAAGAACCTTAATACATTTTTTCTTGATGAATCTCACTTAAGAACTATAAAGATAAAACCTGTTTGATTCGCAATTTGAAAACTGTTTTTAAAAAGTTAGATATGATTTGAAAATATGAGTTACATTCTTAGTATTTCTACTATTTAGAAATATATTTGATATAATATTTAAAAACTATTTTTCAATTTAAAAAATCATATATAAAAATATGATTGATATAATTTTTGAAAATAATGAAAATAAGGATATGTGTTTGATTGAAACTATTTTCAATAACTTTTTTGTATTAAAATTTTATCAACAATCAAATACAAATCTTTTCTTTATGTTGATTATTTCAAATTGATATTTAAAATATATGAATATAATAGTATAATTTATTTTTTCTGTAGAAGATAAACTTAAAAAATAATCAATGATTGAAAAATGCTTGAAATTTATTTAACTAATTAAACATAATAAAACATAAATATTATTCTAAGATTGACTATGAATATAATCGAACGACATTGCTCTAGCTATATGATCTTTACTTATACTCATATGATTGATATTTTCTTGACTCAAATCTATATCAGTTGCATCTTGCTATACTTCGGAGCTTTCTTCGTCAACCATGTTAAGATCTTCAACTAGGTACTCATTGAAAATTCTGTCATTCCTTGATTCCATCATGATAAAATTTGTAGAGTGTACCATGCAATGGGAATACGTCTTTGTTTCTTAATAGAGTAATCAGTCATTAATTTAAGAATAAGAAATCGACCTTTTAGCACACCAAATCATTGCTTGATGACATTTTGTAGTGATGAATGTCTATAACTAAATAATTCCATTGAACCAGTTGATTGTCTACCTCTTCCTTTATAGTCACGTAAATGATAACGTTCTCGCAATATAGAGATAGAAATCTAGACATATTTTAATAACTAGAATCAGTAAGATAATATTTTTCTATGTAAAATTAAGATAATTGAACTCAACTTTAAAAAATAAATTATATAAACATGATCGAAAATAAAATTTTAAAATTATACGCATACCTTAATTAGGCCATAAAAACCTATTTTCTTATCTAGTTATCACATCCAAGAACAACCCTCGCATCATTAATTGTTCTTTCGCAACTCCTGAATACAAATGTAAATAGCTTATTAAATGAACATGCGCACATTATGTTTTGAGCCACTTGGACTTTTTTATCTCGATCTGGAGTTTGTTTGGAAGTAGGTGCCCATGCACTAATATGTGTTCTATCGATAGTACCAATACAATTCTATCATATTGCAGGCAAAGATATGAAAAATTAATACTTAATTATTTTAGAAATAAGAAAAAAATGAAAAATTATGATAATATACATTACCTTAAACCATGGATAGTGTTTGGGATTTGAACTAATTTCAAGAGACGTGTTTTCCATATTTAGAGGTCGAATTATGCAACGACTGAGTCGACACACTGCATATAAAACTTTCTTAAATTATCTTGATATAATTTCTTTTGAATGTTGAAATCTCTTAGCTACTATCCTATTGCCCATTGTGTGACAAATTATTATAAAAGATATGGATACTGCCTCTTCAACAAAAATTGATTTTCCATCCTTTAAAAAATTATTCCTCCTTAATGTAGAGCATAATTTGAAAAATGTATTTTTATCTATTTTCACTTAATCAAATAGTCTATTTGGATGTTCGTGCAATAACTCTAATCTATATTGATGTATTGATAGTTGAAAGGTTTCACATGGTTGTCTTATTCTTAGACATTTGTAATAGTTACATAGTTTTTTTAATTAATAGTAACTCTCCAAGAGAATTTTCTAAATGAGTAGATGAGTCATTGTTACCCTGCGTGAGGTAAAAGTTTTACAAATTTGCAATACAACTTATGCAAACAATTATATTTTGACTTCAATCTAGAAATTGTATAACTTTTACCAATTATTGTAAAGAAAGTATTATCCATTGCACCCTATATTTTTTTATCTAGTGTTAAAGTTTGTAGTTCTTTTTTAACTTCTGCATGCAATAGTTGAATGAAATGTTCCTCAATAGAAGTTGGCCATAAAGCAATATCATTTGCATCCTCAATCCTAAAATTAATCTTATAAATTATAGCATAGAATAAATATTAAAATTGAAAATAAATATAAACACTAGTAAATATACTGTTATAACTATAGTCAGCTAAGCTATAAAACCATATCTCATGACTGCTAATATGTTATCTAAATATTAATGAAAATATCTTTTTTTTGGTTAAAAAAGCAAACATATTAACTAGAAAATAGTAGTCATTAGTTTTGATAAGAAATAAACTTATTAGCACTAATATTCAAAAATTCTATCATCAATAAATATTAGTATTTAATTACTTGTTCAATTAAACTTACAAATATTCTCAATATTTTATATCATCAATGTTTGGTAACTATGAAGATGGAAGATGGAAGAAAGCATTCAGTTTTAGGTGACAGAGCTATAAAATTTTCTAGTTATTTTATATATAAGTTGGGCTCTAATATGAACTTTTATGACATGGATTATGCTTCCTAAATCTTAATTAAGTTCAATGATTTATTGTAAGTATTTTCCTGAAAATTGCGCACAAGGATTCTAAAGTACAATTGGATTGCAAAGACAGTTAGTATCTACCTACGAATAGGATTCTAATATGCAATTGGGTTGGCCAAAGAGAGTTAATATATGCCTAGGAATAACAAAGGGTTTGATTTTTAGCCCACCAAGTACTATAACAGTTTCACAAAACTTAACAACTAAATATTAGACAAATTCAAAATTTGTGCTATACAACAATTATCATGCATAATCAAACCACATAATCAACAATTAAAAGAACATTTCATACAGCCCATCAACCAAAATATCATACAACTTTAAATTGCATACTATAAACAAGAATTATAAATTAAAAATCAAATATCATGTAAATTATAATTTTTTTATTAAAAATATTTAATTAAAAAATTAAAATTTACCTCAATCAGCAATGAGAAAGGGCTAACAATTGATTTAATCCGCTGTGGAAAAGAGCTAACAATCAATTTAAAGTAGACAATGTGTGATAAAGAAAATGGAATTAAATTTTCAAATAAATATAGAAATAAGAATAATATAGATGGTAGAAATTTATGTTTAAAAAGAGATAATATAAATACTATAAATTTAAAATTTCTAAATTTCAAAATTTAGTTTAAGATTATAAGAATTAGTTTTTGAATTGTTTTAGGATATGATTAAGATAAAAACTATGAGAATGACTTTTTATTGTTTTCTACTTTTTAACAGAAAAAAAAAGGATTTGATTCAAAAACAATTTTTAAATATTTTATACACAAATGCTTATTTTAATGATTCTTCATATTTTATGTTTTTAAAAACTAAAATTCAATTCAAAAAGCAAATCAAACAGGCTCTAAGATTTTGGATGACTGAGTGGATGAGAACAACAAGAAGAAAAACATTGCTTTCAAATCATCAATAATTGAAGGTGATGATGAAGAAGAAAAATATGACAATGAAGAGATGATTGCTCTCATGGCAAAGAAGTTCAAGAGCTTCCTAAGAAACAAGAAGAATCTTGGAAGAAAACCTTTTAAGAAGTTTGTGAGAGAGCATCAAAAGAATTAGAGGAGTAAGAGAAATGAACTTACATGCTACGAATGCAACAAACTCAAGCATGTGAGAGCGAATTTCCCACTCCTCAAATATAAAAAAGGGAAGAAAAAGGCAATGGTGGCGACATGGGATGATGATGAAGAAAGATCATCTGATGATGATTCCACCAATAAGGTTGCCAACATGTGCTTTATGGCACTTGGTAACGATCAGGTATATGATTTCAATCCTTCTCATTCATATGATTCAAAATTATATAATAATTTTGAAGAACTATATGAAAATTTTGAAAAAGAAATCTCAAGAAACCAAAATCTTAAAAAGAAAATTGATGTTTTGTCTAAAGAGATCACTTTTTTGAAAGAAATAAATAATTTTGGAAAAGAGAAAGAAATGAATCCAAACAAGATTGAAAAACTCAAGAAATAATCTTTAAACCTAAATGAAATTCTTGTTAAATTTACTAAGGGTGAAAAGGGTTTGAAACTCTTGGTTCCCAATGGCATATGTTTGACAAGAGTGGCATTGACTAGAAGCCACACTCTAAGCAAAAGCTTTACAAAATTTATTTTGTAAGACTTTCTCCCGAAATTGAAACAAATGCCACATGCACATATTGTAATCTTTATAGGCATTTAAATCTTAAATGTCCAATTAAGATGAATGTCTTTGGTTGCAATTGAAATGGCTTTTAAAAGGAACCAATGCCAACGCATAAGGACCAAAGAAAATTTGGGTATCTAAGACCTTAACATAATTCTCCTTAGTACGTGCCAAAGAGCAAGAAGTGGTTTCTCGATATTGGTTGTTCAAGGCATAAAATGGGAGAATCTCTCTTCTTATAAGATTTACCAAGAAGAAAGATAGAGGGCATGTCACATTTGTGGACAACGCTATAGATGTTTAATGGATTGGATTGGGCAGATTTGTTCAAATTCATATCCAATCCATCATTTGGCGGATTGAAACTTTTTCAATCTAACCCAATCAACCGTACGATAGAATCTAACCTGACCCAATCCATTAAACTTTTTCAAATCCAATCCAATCTAACCCAATCCATTAAACTTTTTAATTTTATTATTAATTATATTTCATTAACAATAACAATGATAATTGAGATTGAGAATAGTATATAATATATTTAAACTTTCCAAGAAATATTGAACTATTTCTGTTCAAAATAAATAACAAAAATAAATATATAGATTTTTTAAGTTAATCTCCAAGAAAAAGTTTAAACTCAAAGAAACTTTACTAAGAAGAAAACAAAAAAAATGCAAAATTTAGTAATAGCTAAAGAGGCTTACAAAACTATAAGGAGTTGGGTCATTTAAATAGAACAAAACTAAAACCATATTATGCATAACATAACAAAGAAACAATGTTAGTAACCAAAAAAAAAAAAAACCAACAAACCTAAGAAATTCATAGTCAACATGGCAACAACTTAGAAAGGTATAAATGCATAATTTAGAAGCAGCAGTAGTAATAGCATTATAGAATATGGAAATTAACTGCAATTTTCTTTGCCCCCAGTAGAAGTAAGATTGCATGACAAGCAACCGGCAACCATATTAAATAACAATAGAAAATTTATATAATCATTAGAAAATTTGAATATATAAATAATTATAATTGGATTTTTTTAACTAAATAAATGAATGTTTGTATAATTAATAAAAATCTCACCAGCTAAAAAATGATAAGTATATTGTAAAGAAATAAATAATAAATATAATAGAAAAATAATGAATCCTTTTACTTGTGATCTTAAAACAAGAAATTAAGCATCATCAAATGTAGTTTCCTCATCACCTAAAATCTCTATAAGAAATTAAAAAGAGGATGATTTAAAAAATATAATTTTATTGAAACTATAATAATAAATGTATAATTTATTTATTTACCTATCTTAATATGTTCAATCTTATCCATTGCTTCATGAAGATTTATTGGTGAAGAATGTATCCAATTTTGTGTGCAAATAAGTGCCTTAACGGTCCTTGTAGATAATTAACTTCGAAATGGATCAATAATACGACCACTAAAACTAAATGTTGACTTAAATGCTACAGTAGAGATAGGTATTGCCAAAATATCTTGAACGACATATGATAAAATCTTATATTTTGAAGAATTAGTCTTCCACCAATTAAGTATATCAAAACCTACATTTTCCATATTCTCAAATGGCTCCATTAAATAACGATCCACTTTTGTTTTGCACTCTTCATCATCAAACGTTTTTACAAAATTTTATAACCACATTCAAATAGCTTCCTAGCATCAATCTCATCAATGTCAACTTCTATCTCATGTGCATCATGCACCTCATCCATTATTACCACATCATTAGAGTAAATCACTTTATAATAATCATACAAGTTATTTTGAGTATTTCGTACTTCAACAATCAACTCATTAGCTATATTTTCACCAAATAATATGGAAAAACAATACTTTAAAAAACGTTCCTTATAGCGAGGATCAAGCAATACAGTAATAAACAATAATGTGTTGATTTTGTTATAACTCCCCCAATATTTGTCATACTTTTTCTCTATATTTTGAGCCATTATTTCACAAACACATCGTTACTTCCACTCCAAGTTTGTAGTTGAGTGTAAATCAGACTTAATTGATGCAAAAATGTATCAGATATCACATACAAAGAACATAGAAATTGCAAAGTAGCATCATAAAAAATCTTCAAAAATTTAATGGAGTAACGAATATATTCCCTATCTAAAGTATTTGGAGCCCTCTTGTTCTCACCAACACAAAACTCACAAATAAATTGTCTATCATAAACCTCTAAACTTTCAAACACTTTTTAAAACTTTTTATGCAGAATCTAACATCTAATAAGTTGAATTCTATCTAGTGGGAACATCTAGGTGCACAAGCTTTTTTGAAGGAATTTTTTCTCGTCCAACATATGTCTTGAACTTTTGTAATCTTGATGATGAAGCTCTAACAAATTTGACAACATTATGAACTTTAGTAATTCATTCATTATAATCTTTCAACCCCTCTGTAACAATAAGATTCAACATATGTGTATTGCACCTCACATGCATAAATTTAACCCTCAAAATTGCCTCATTCCAATTGCTCACTACTTTTGCCAAATATGAAATAGTCACATCATTAGAAATTGCATTATCAATAGTTAAGGTAAAAGCTCTCTCCATGCCCCAATCTAATAAACATGTCTCAACTTGTTTACCAATTTTTTTACCTTTGTGATAAGCAACTTGACAAAAATTTAATATTTTCTTTTGCAGCTTCCAATTATCATCAATGTAATGTGTAGTAAGACACTTATAATTAAGATTTTGAATCGAATTCCATGTGTCTGTGGTAAGGCAAACTCTTTGACCACTATTAACAAAAAATTTTATCAAATTTTTTTCTTTTCTATAAAGTTGCAAGCCATCACATGCAACACTAATGCGAGAAGGTACATTAAATTTACTTTTAAAAAACTTTCAACATTTCTTTAAATCCTTTCACGCTCTACAACTCTAAATGGCATTCCATCTTTTATAATAAACTTTACAACTACTTCTCTACGTAAACTTTATAACTGCTTCTCTACAAGCTTCAGCACTATAACTTGTTACAATAAGTTTGCCTACTTCCTCTCCCATTCTTACAGGTTGAAAATATAAAGTTTTTTTTTTTTCATCCTTTTGACTCAATACTTCGTACATCTCTCCTTTATCTGAGTCAAATAAATTATATGTTTCTTGTTTTGAGCCACAAGCATATTCCACAGCACAATACAAACTTTTTGCCCTAGGTTTAGATGGATTTAAACTTATTTATTTAAAATGAACCCAAGCTTGTAAAGAAGAATTTCTTTTTCTTTTTCCAAAAGACATTACAATATTATCATCAGCAGTAAGCATACCTTCAAGCTCACTTAAAGATTTTTGAATTGGAGAAATCAAATCTTTCCCTTTATCAAACCTAGAAGTCATCTACAATATGGAAAAAAAAAAATCAGTTAATCAATAATATGGAAAAAAAATATATTGTACAATTGAACATTAACAAGCACAAATATAATTGTATAAAGTGAATAATATAAGGACTATATATAACTATAAAAAAATACCTCATTAAACATAATTGTATATAGGAATTACCTTTGAATGAGAATTGAAGGAAGTCAAAATTGAATGAATTATTTGGGTTTTCCATGAGAATTAGGAAATTTAGAGAGAAGAAACTTAATTAAATATGTCATAAAGGGAACTCAATGAATTATTTTATGAATATATGGCAATGAATTTGCAGAAGAAGTACAGTGCGATGGCAGCTTGAATTTGAACGAAGTTTAGGATTTAGTGATTTACAGTGGCAATGTATTTTTTTTTCTTTTTTTATACTTTATTGTATTTTATCTTTTAATAATTGATACTAATAATATTAATTGAAATTATTGGATTGCTTCTATACATGTATTAAGAATTATTAAAATTAAAGTTTGAATTTATATTTTATAATTTTATATATTATAAATAACATTTTATTTAAAATATTTATTATATATTTTTTTTTTTGCAGATTAGATTGGATTTTGGTGGATTAACAATGTGACTCCATAAGCTTATCCACTATTAGTGGATTTTAAAATTTTAAATTCAACCCAATCCATTGATCCACCGAACCCATTGAAAATGGATTGGATCGGATTAGATTGAATTGAGCAGATTGAGCAAATCAGATTGGATTTTGAACACCCCCAAAACAACGTTAACAGAAAAATCATGGGCTCCAACAATGTAGATAGTAAAGATACTATTTTGATTGAAAACATTTTATTAGTTAGTAATTTAAAATATAATCTTTTTAATGTGAGTCATGTGACAAACGGTTCAAAATTTTCTTTGAACATATCTTGCATAATAAAAAATTGTTTGATGGTAGCATTATATTAATATGTATTAGATGTGGTAATATATATACCATTGATATTGATTGTGCTTTGAATGGTGACAATTGCTTTTTGAGTTTGCCTGAAGATATTTGGTTGTGGCATAGAAGGTTAGGTCATGTGAGCATGGATTTGATTTCAAAAATTGTCAAAAAGGACCTTGTTAATGGCCTTCCAAAAATTGATTATGTGAAGGACAAAATTTGTGATACATGCCAACTTGGAAAACAAGTGAAAAGTTCTTTTAAATAAAAATGCATATTTCAACTTCAAAACATTAGAACTTCTCCATATAGACTTATTTGGACCATTAAAAACCACAAGTCTTGGTGGTGAGTATTATGCTTTTGTTATTGTGGATGATTTTTCAAGGTTTACATGGGGTTTTTTTTTGCACAAAAAATGAGGACATTCATGGTTTTGCCAAGTTTTCTAAAAGACCTCAAAATAAAAAGAACACCACAATTGCATGCATACGTTGTGATTTAGTGGTGAGTTTGAAAGCCTTATTTTTGAAATATTTTGTGATGAGCATGATATTGCACATCTAATCTCATCTCTTAGGACTCTTTAACAAAATGGCGTTGTTGAGTGAAATAATAGGTCAATTCAAGAAATGGCTAAGACCATGTTGCATGAGAATTCATTACCTTAATATTTTTGGGCCGAAGCCATTAACACTGTATGTTATATTTTAAATTAGGTCCACAAACACTTTGAATGCAAAACACACTTAGAGATTATGGCATTGTTCGTGATCATTCCCATATTATGTGTGATAAGATGAGTGCCAAAAATCTATCTAAGAACCCTATTTGTTGCTGTAGGGTTAAGCATATTGAAATTAGATATCATTTCCTTAAAGACCATGTTCAAAAAGGGGAATCTTCATGGAATTAGATCCAATGAAGAAAAAACTTGAAGATATAATATCTAAACTCTTTAGGGAAGATAGATCACTACCATTAGGCATGAACTTAGGATATTGATAATCATGCATTAAGGTATATACTCATTTGGTGATATATGTGGCCTTGAACTTATATATGTATCATGATAGCTGAATGATCAATCCTATACATACAATCTTGCTTACTGTAGATCCTATTTTGTATGCATTTATCTTGTCCAAATTTGTTCAAAATGAAATTTCGTAAATTATATACTCTCTTCCATGATATGTGCTTCTCATTCTTACTTTCTTTACATATTTTTGATATAAATTATTTGACCTACACTTTGTTTAAAATTGTTTTATCTTGAACTATATAACTTACGTAATTTGCTTGCCTTTTGCGTGTTATCTATGGTCATTACCGCATATCATGGCTTCATTGATCGAAAGTGGCTGCAGAATTTACTGTCCATATATAGTAACCACTATAGTATATTAGGTATACTGAAACAATCAAGTCTTAATATGCCATATTGCTTACTATTGACTTGAAACAAAACACAGTGCCATCATAATTGTTGTTTCAATCCTCTTAAGCCAAATAAAAACATTCAAAATCATCATAATTGTTGTTTCAATTCTCTTAAGCCAAACAAAAACATTTAGAATTAGGTTTGGATGGCTTAAAATGCTTTAAAGAAATCAAAGAACCTAAAGTTTTGGAAAAACCCAAGTCGATTCACTTAATGGCAGAAACAGTCAACCACGTGCCAAATTAGGTCAACTGAGCCTGCCACCAAACTTTGCACGCACTTAAGTTTGGCCAAACCTTCTTAATTTGGTCGACGACAAATACTGGTCGGTCGATCAAATCTACATTTCTATAAATACTAAAGGTTAACCGAACAACTCTTTTCACAAGTGCGCTCTCTCTCTCTCTCTTCAAATCATACAAACCTTCATTATGAAGAATACCATTTGTCCACCCTTTAAACACATTTTTCTTACATTAATTCTATTTTTTGACCCGGAAATCCAAAATCCCTAAAATCAAAATCATAACCCTAGAATTCAAATTTTGCAAGATTGGGCTTTGTTCTTCAATCACTCATGGCTAGCTTATCAAGGAGAACAAGAGGAGCCAATCAAGAAG
Source organism: Azadirachta indica (assembly GCA_022749755.1). Lineage (NCBI taxonomy): Eukaryota > Viridiplantae > Streptophyta > Magnoliopsida > Sapindales > Meliaceae > Azadirachta > Azadirachta indica. Next base: position 19,487,335 of record CM040441.1, read on the forward strand.
CTGAAGTAGTTGAAAGAGGAGCAAAAGCTAGTTATGATACAACACTTTTTGATTCTCCTACTTTGGCCAAAAAGTTTTATGATAGTTTTAAAAATAGGGCTATTAATCCCAGTAGAATGAATGATCTTGAGATGCTTAGGGCTTTTGATTTGGTAAAATTATTTATTACTTAAGAATGGACATATTTGCCCCGCCTTAGAGAACCGATTTATCATAGGATAATGAGATTTTTCTACAACAATATAAAGTTTAAGCATAAGGCACACAACATTTATATTTTCTCTAAGGTTAAGGGGATTGACATGTATTTGGATTCTAATAAAATAAGTACAATCTTAGAACTCTAGATTTCGAAAGTTGCAAATGATAATTTCTGTGATTATGAACAAATATCTTTAGATGATGTGTTAGATACTTTTGGGATGAGGAATTGAGACCCATTGAAGGTTATACTCATCATGTTAGCCTTAAGGCTTATAACCTATTGTTTTGAAGATAACAAACATTAGTATTCTTAACTAATCACATTCTTCTTGAGCATTTATTGTTATACTTCTAACATGAAGAATTGGAATATGATTTTGAAGATATAAAAAACATCCAAAGTGAAAGCATTTATAAAAAGAAAAATTGGAATCCCTAAGAGCAAATTAAATAATGAAGTCACAAGCTTAACATTTTATTTTGTATTATTTATGTAGGCTTGTATTTGTACGTGTGCATGATGATTGTGTTAAGCTCAAAATTTTTCAAAAATGAATATTTTAAAATTTGAAAATCAAACCGAAATGTAAGTTTTTAAAACTTGGAATATGAACCAAATTGAAAGTTTTTCAAACCTTGAAAATAGACCAAAATGCAAAGTTTTTAAAACTGGCAGAAAACCGATTAAGAATACCTTGGTCCAACAAAACCGATTCAAACCAATTTGGTTGATCAAATTAGACCAGTCGGTGAATCAAACTGATGGTAGAAAGTAGGGTTTGGGTTTGGGTTTGGTTGACCGACCAGACCAGTCGACCAACCAAACCGAACCGGTCGGTCAACCGAACCACCCTGACTGATCGATCGAAGTTCTGTATTTTGGTTTGTCTCTTTAATTTTCATCACCCGATTGACCGACTTTGCCTTTCTACTTGACCAAATTTTGCGAAAATTTGAATTTTCAAGTCTCCAACGGATAGTAATAACTAGTTTTTGAATTAAATTATAAATATGAGTCATTTTACTCATTGAAAATGATTTTGAAAATTAACCAAATATCTTAAAAGTTCATAAATATCATCTAAGCTTCAAAATCATATCTTAAGCTTACAAATTGCCACATTCATCTTCTACACACTTTATTCTTTCATTTGTATATCTTTTGAAGGTATAAAGATTGTTACTACTTTTACCGTACTTGAAATTAAGTGAAAGAAGTTAGTCTTTCACTTAGGTTGTGAATTGAGTGATTTGGTAAGGTATCACTTATGTTGAGAGTTGAGTGTTTAGAGTGAGTAAACACTTGTTTAAGTCTTGGAATGTTCAAGACTTGCTTAGTGAAATCCTCAAGCTAGTTAGCTTGGAATTGTAGACGTAGGCCAGAATTTACCGAACCATGTAAAAATTATTGTGTTTTATCTCTCTCCTTATACTCTTTATTATTATTTACATTTATATTTATTATACATATTACTCTCACATATTTGAAGTTTAAATAATTGGCATTTACATATTAGTGATAGGATGTGCATTGAATTTATTGTACTATACCTTTGAAAGATTTGAATTGCTTGATGTTGATATTAGGTTGCCTTTAATTTTTTAAAATCCTTGAAACCCAATTCACCCCGACTTTTTGGGTTGCCTTAGTGGTATTTCAACTGGTATCAGAGTTCGGTTCTCTTGTGAAAAATTAATCATTTTAGAGAAGATCCACTAGCAACCCTAGGACATGAAGAAGGTCAATCCACCTCTAAACCTCCATTTTTTAATGGAAATGATTATCCTTATTGGAAGGCTAGAATGAGAATTTACTTGCAAGCCTGTGATTATGAATTATGACAAGTGGTTAGTGAGGGACCTAGGATTGCCATGAAAAGGAATGAAGAAGGAGAAGAGATCCCTAAGCCTAGTTGGGAATGGGATGAAACCGACAAGAAAAAAGTGACCCTAAATGCAAAGGCTATAAACACCTTATATTGTGGGGTAAATAAGAAAGAGTTTCATAAAATTTTCGAGTGTGAGACAGCCTATGAACTTTGGTATGCTTTAGAGGTGGTGCATGAGGGTACAAGGCAAGTAAAGGAATAAAAAATTAGTAGAATCACTAGGCAATATGAGTTGCTCAAGATGGAGCCACATGAATCCATCCATACCATGTACATTAGGTTTATGGACATCGTAAACTCTCTCAAGGCTCTTAGGAAGTTATTCTCCAATAGTGAGTTAGTAAAGAAAATTCTTAGGTTCTTGCCCAAAGAATGGAGAGCAAAAATGACTGCAATAGAGGAGGCTAAGAATCTCAACATGTTACCTCTTGATGAGCTCATTGGATCACTAATGGACTATGAAGACAGGATGTATGATGATATGGATGAAGTTCAAAAGAAGAAACTCATTGCTTTTAAATCAACAAAGTGTGATAATGATGAAGAAGAGGAAGATGAAAGTGATAAAGAAGATGAAGAAGTTGCTCAAATGACAAGAAAGTTCTTAAAATTTTTAAAGAATTCAAAAGGTAAATAGCGAGGGACCTCTAAAATGCAAAAGAAAAGAAATCAAGTTATTTGCTACGAGTGCAAGAGATTAGGACATGTTAAACCGAAGTGCCCTCTCCTTCAGTACAAAAAACATAAGAAACGGGTAATAAAAGCTACAACATGGGATGATGATTTATCCAAAGATGATGATGACGAGATCAATGAGGTTGCCAACATGTGCTTCATGACTTTTAGCAACGATGAGGTAAGTGACTTCAAACCTTCTTATACATATGATGAATTATTGGATGCATATAAGGAATTGCATTGTTATTTTGATAAAATTGTATTGAAGAATCGTGCAATTAGAAAGAAAATTGAATTATTGGCTAATGAAATTATTTCTTTGAAAGAATCAAATCATGCATTGATTAATGAAAATGGTTCCTTAAAGGAGTTGCATGACAGGGAGAAGGAAATATCCTTAAAAGAAATTGAAAAGCTCAAGATATAAGCTTTTGATCAAAATGAAATTTTTTTAAAATTTACTAGAGTTCAAAAGAATTTGGAGCTACTTCTTAACTCCCAAAAATGTGTGTTTGATAAGAGTGGCATAGGATATAAGGCACACTCTAAACAAATATTTTACAAAAATTATTTTGTAAAACCTTCTCCTAAAGTTGTAATAAATGCAACATGCACATATTGTAACAACTATGGTCATTTAAGTCATAGGTGTCTTATTATCATGAATTCATTTGGTTATAACATGATTTGGGTTCCAAAAGGAACCAAAACTAACTTTCAAGGACCCAAAGCCTTTTGGATACCAAAGTGCAAAATTTAAAATGTTTTTATAGGTACCAAAATCAAGGAATGATGAGTGGTTCATTGATGAAGATGAAAAACAAGTTGAACACAAATTTTGCAAGTCTCCCTAAATACACAATGGAAGCATCGTACTCTTGCATAAATTGCAAGGAGAAGAATATGTGTATGAGAAAAATTGATATCAAATTCTTAACTTATCTTTTCATTGCTTTATGCACAATTCTTAGCTAAAATCTTAAAACCATATTTGTGGTTTGTGTGTGTAAGCATGATTGGTTGAAATATGCTTACTTTGGCTTATTATTTAGATTGTTCAGTGTCCAAATTCTTTAGCAACGCTTTCAAGACATGTGTTGTGTTTCGAGTCGATAAGTATGTTTTGCTTGAAATATACACGAGTTGATTAATTTGTGCACAACATCCCCTATTCTTATATGCTTGATGCTTGCATAAGTTGCTTCACATGCACCAAATTTCCATTCAATTCATACATTCATTTATCATTTCAAAATGGCTATGAAATGAAATTTGATCACTTTATGATTAATATTACAATTTCATTTAAGCTAAATATTAATCATCTAGAATCAAGAATTGATGGTTTAGCATTAGGAAGTGAAAGTGACTGCCTCCACATTCTAAGAAAGTGGCAGCCAATGTGCAAGCAATTCTAGGACTGACTGGTATTGTCTTATGAGACAAATGATCTATGGTTAGAAAGCTACAGATGTCTAGTTTCTGTATAATTTTACGAAACCCAATTCGGACATCATTACAAGCAGATATGCTAGAATTAATCTACATAGGTCATAACTGTTTGAAAGATGTAGTAGTCTAGAGGTTTGAATTTGTCTGGGAAAAATAGGGTTTGTAAATTTGGGCAAGTTATACATGAATAGAAAGATTTAGATGTCAGGAGTTCATAGAAGTTTACGGAACTCAATTTGGATATCTCTATAGAAAGATATGACTCCATGAACGAAGACTGCTCAGAAAATAGAACAGAAACAGGGCAACCAGTCATAGAGATTCGGTTGACCGAAAATGAAATTCGGCTGACCGAAATTTGAATGCATTCTGCCTCTCAAAAACCTAAAAATTTGGCTGACCGAAAATTAGAAATGGTTGACCAAAATTTGAAAGCTTTCTGCCTTTATATTAGTAGCTCATCGAGAAAGAAAAGAGAAGCTTTACAAGAGGATGAATCATTGGAAGTCCAATAGAAGCAAGCTTACAAACCTAAACCATCAAAGGTTTGATTCTAGAAAAATGTCATTTAGCATGCATTTTCAATTGCTTGCGTTGTGTTATGGAATACATTCAATAGATTGACTCACTTTTTATTCTTATTGACTATGCATTCATTGTTTTGATGATTTCTATTATTGATTAAGGGTGCTTTTATTATTTTAAAGATTTTGATATACAATATATTAAGCAAAAGAAGTGATTAACATTAGAATGCATTTTCATCAATGCTTTGTATTTTTTTGAATCATCCATATTTTGAGGCTATGAATAGAAGAAAAAGGGGGAGAGGAGTATGTGAATGAAAAATGGTAATTGTGTATAAAAGAGCTCTCTCTTTCTTTTTCATGTTGGATGCACTGTCATGATAATAAATATTATGGACGAACTTCATGAATGCATTTTTTTTTGCTAATTTTTTATAATGCTAAAAAGGAGATATGGAAATTTTGCAAATGTGCTCTTAGTTGTCAAAAAGGAAAAATTATGCAATATTTTCATTCCTTTAATTTATAATGTATGAAATTGGGAGAGTCATATGGTATGCAATACACTTAGGTGGAGATGTGATTTATTTTTGTGTATTGCATTAATTTTCATATGATGAGTGCTTTTTAATTTATAAATATGGTAAGCAAATTTCAATATTTGCACTCCTGAAGCAAAAAGGGGGAGAAATTTTAATAGTTTGGTCTTATATTCTTCTATTTTTATTTTGATTGCATTTGTTCAAAATTTTAAGGAGAGCTTATACTTTGAAAATTCTTCAAAATTCATCTAAAATACGCTTTTAAATATTGTTATTGTCCTTTCATATTTGATATTTTATTCTGATGATAACAAAAGAGGGAGTAGTGTAATTGATTGCCATTTGCTTGAGTTGAAATGCCTATTTACATGCTCTTATGCTTTTCACTTGTGCTATAATTGAAGGGGAGTATGATTTTTGGATGTTTAATGTTTGTTCCATTTATGCATTATGTTTCCTTTGGTAATCAATGGTTTGTGTAATACCCTAAATCATACTTTAATTAAAATACACATGTTGAATATGTCCACTTTATATTATATGAGGATATAATAATTTAGAACTTATAAGACAGATATATTTATTAAAAAAAATGTTGATTAAGACGAATATGTTTATGACTTTAAAAGAATAGAATTATTGGATAATATAAATTTTATTGTGGGTAAAAGGTATAAAAAGAGAAATTAAAGCATTTGATTGAAATTTGGAAGGTCAGGTGTCATTTCATTTTAACTGATTTAGGAGTGTTGCCAATGGGCAATGCGTGTACCTTATAGGAATTGGAAAATGTTTATATATATATAATAAATAAAAAAGAATGGTTTATGGTGGTGGTATATAATTTTATGTAAATATATATATATATATATAATCTTTACTTTTACAATTGGAGACTAAGAGGCAGGAAACGAAATCAAGAAAGAAAGGAAAGGAAAGAAAGAAAGGAGATTCGATTTGAATTTTTTATTTTAGATGATTAATTTTAATTTCTGAAGATTAGTATATTACTTCATTTAGCTGTAAAAAGTTAAATTGTTAGTATATAAATATATATTTAAATATATATACATTTTAGGTAAAAAAAATTTGAATTTTTGGATCATCGTTCATTATTATTTGTTAAATTGGTATTAAGAGATGATTGGGAGGAGAAGGACAAACTAATAGAGGCATAAAAATTATCACGTGTATGTTAGGTAGGTATTTATATGTATTTGGTGGGTTTTACTTTTAAAACTGAAAAGTAGGGAGTTTATTATAATTAATGTTTTGATAATGTATATAAAATTCTCAAATCACCACATGTTGATCTAATTAGTTGTTTTTTAAATCAAATTTAAATAACAATTTTCATAAGAATGTTAAATTTTTAAATACAGTGAGAAAATTGTATTAACACGTGTTATTTTTTTTTATAAATGTATGATTTGTATAATAATGTTGTGAATATATTTGATAAATGAAAATGTAATGGCCATGTTTGTTATTATGATGTGGCACCGGTGTTTGGAGCGACGGTCCCTGGAAATAATGCTTCTAAAGTACGTTTTGTTGGAATGATGATCTATGAGAATAATGCTTCTAAAGTACATGTGGTCAGTTTTTGGGGCGGAAGTCCTTCGGAATAATATCTGTAAAGTACGCATGCACAAAATTTATGAAAATTTTTTATATAATGGAATTAATGTGTTTTATGTTGTTTATATGAATATTGGAATTGAAATTTTGATTTGATATCTTACTACACTCTTTGTTGGAAATTAAGAAGTGTTTCATGTTCAAATTTGTTTATTGCAAATTTTAAATCTGTCTTTGTGTATAAATGTCTACTGGGCATTAGTTCATCCCTATTTTTCAGGTTTAGGTGACGCAGGAGATTCTTATAAATAGAAGATAAAAGGATACTTCAGAACAAAAATTTTGCTACTTTTGAAACTATATGTAATTATAGGAGTAGGATCTTGCAAAGTATAATTTTTATGTAATTTTTATGCTTGTATTTGGATTTTAGAAATGCAACTGATTATATTTTGTTGAGTAATGAAATGAAATAGTTGGTGTTTAATTTTATTGAAAGTGTTTAGAGTAAAATTTTAAAGTTCACAGGATTACATATATAATGTACATTATATTATAGCGGAAATTCTGCCGAAATTTCTTAGAATTAGGGGATGTTACAGTTTGTCATCATCAAAAAGGGGAAGATTGTTAGCCTTAAGGCTTATAACCCATTATTTTGATGATAGTAAATATTGATATTTTAAACTAACTACATTATTCTTACAACATTTATTATTATACTTTTTACACGAAGAATTGGAATACAATTGTGAAGATATAAAGAGCATCCAAAATGAAAGCATTTATGAAGAGCAAAATTGGAACCCCCAAGAGCAAATTAAAGAATGAAGTCACAAGCTTAATATTTTATTTTATATTATTTGTGTAGGCTTGTGTTTGTCAATGTGCATGGTGATTGTGTTAAGTTCAAGATTTTTCAAAACTCAATATTTTGAATTTTGAAAATCGAACAAAATGTAAGTTTTTAAACTTGGAATATAAACCAAAATGGAAGTTTTTTAAATCTTGAATATGGACCAAAATGCAAAGTTTTTAAAATTGTCAAAAAATCGGTTTAGAATACCTTGGTTCAACAAAACCAATTTAGATCGGTTCGGTCGATCGAATCAGACCAGTTGGTGAACCAAACTGATGGCAGAAAGTGGGGTTTTGGGTTTGGTTGACTAACCAGACTAGTTGGCTAATCAAACAAATTGGTTGGTCAACTGAACCACCCAGACCGGTAGATCAAAGTTCTACATTTTGGCTTGTCTCTTTAATTTTCATCATCTAGTTAACAGAATTTTAATTTTCATTATTCAGTCAACCGAATTTTGCAAAAATTTGAATTTTTAAGTCTCCAATCAATAGTAACGGCTAGTTTTTGAGTTAAATTATAAATATAAGTCATTTACTCATTGAAAACGATTTTGAACATTAGCCAAAGATTTTAAGAGTTTATAAACATCATCTAAGCTTCAAAATCATATCTTGAGCTTACAAATTGCCATATGCATCTACTACACACCTTACTCTTTCATTTGTATATCTTTTGAAGGTGTAAAGATTGTTACTACTTTTATTCTACTTGAAATTGAGTGAAAAAAGTGGGTTTTGAACTTGAGTTGTGAATTAAGTGATTTAGTAAGAAATCACTTGTGTTAAGAGTTGAGTGTTTGGGGTGAGCAAACACTTGCGAAGTTTAAGAGGTACCAAAAATCCTCTCATTCCAAGACTTGTTTAGTGAATTCTTCAAGCGGGTTAGTTTGGAGGCATGGATATAGACCGGAGTTTGTCGAACCACATAAAAATTATTGTGTTTGATCTCTCACCTTATACTCTTTATTATTATTTATATGTATCTCACACACTTGAAGTTTAAATGGTTGGCATTTATATATTAGTGATAGGATTGTGTATTGAATTTATTATACTATACCTTAGAAAGATTTGAATTGCTTGGTGTTGATATTAGGTTGCTTTAAATTTGTTAAAATCTTAAAAGGCCAATTCAACCCTCTCTTACCCCCTCTTGAGTTGCTTTAGTGGTATTTCACATCAGTTACTCAAGCTTTTATTAGAAAGTAAAATCTTGCAACATATGATATCCATTATTTTTCTACCCAAAAAGGGGTCTATAGCAGACCTTGGATATATAAAGAAGCAAATAATTTTGTCTTTTTAAGGGGAGAACAGTCAATTTGAGTTACTTAGTAACCCAAAAAATGGATAAGATAGCTTGACATCAAACCTAAACCCTTCACTATGGTTAATTACTCATACTAATTTTCAGGCATTTTGATGTACTGTTGGAGGATGAAGGGATTATAAAGATTCCTCAAGGTGACATTTTTGGCTTTACACCACTTGGAAGGATAGGTAATAAAAGGACTTAAGATGGGAGATATGTTTGGAAAGTAAGATCAAGTTGAGAATGAATTGAAAGAGCTAAAGATGATGAAGAAGGTGAGTTGATTGGCTAACAAAATACATCTATGTCCTCTCTTCGGGATTAATTAGATGTCCTTAGCACTGACTTGGATGGATTCCAATCTCAAGTGGATTCTCAATTTTGCAACCTTAAGAGATCTATTGGTGAGATACAAAGTGACATTGCCTAAATCCTTCAACTTCTTCACTATCCAAATTTTGCATTTGGGTCATTTGACACATGATTCGTCTTATTTTCATGCATTATGTTTTATGTTTATTTGGACTATATTTTGTTTATTCACACTTCATGTTACTTGGACCTTTCTTTTTTGTGTGCTATGATGTGTAGTTCATCTTTTTGTTTAGCCACAGTTTAAGTAAATGTTTTTGTATGAACTAATCCTTTGAATCATATTTGGACTTGTTATTTGTCATCTTATGGCCATTTCTCTTACATCTTATTTTCATGCATTATGTTTTATGTTTATTTCGACTATATTTTGTTCATTCACACCTTATATTGCTTAGACCTTTTTTTTTTTTTGTGTGCTATGATGTGTAATTGATCTTTTTGTTTAGCCATCAATTTAAGTAGATGTTTTTGTATGAACTAATGCTTTGAATCATATTTAGACTTGTTATTTGTCATCTTATGGCCATTTCTCTTACATTTTGATGAACACGCACTTACATTCATTATCACTATTCAATATTGCTATTTTTTTTTTTGATGATGCCAAAAAGAACTAAAAATAACTGTTTTTATTGATTGTAATCCTTTTGTGATATATTTTTTTTGAGCTTGTTTGTTTAAAATTGAGATGCACTTTGATTGGAGTAGTTGTAAAGTTGAGTTGCACAAATGTAAAAGTGCCTCTTTTTGTGCTTGTGTATAGAGTAATTTTTGTAGGAGGAGGTTTTGCTCGAATATATAAAGGGAGCAAATTTCATCATTATCAAGAAAACCTTTCTACAACTCAACAATTTTGTTATCATCAAAAAGGGGAGATTGTTGATCTTAGTGTCATATAACTCTAATTTTAATAATCACAAAACACATTGTCTAATCAAAGAAATGAAAATGGATTATTCAAGCTCAATTTATTAGGATAAAACACAAGCGTAGAAGATGGTATTCTTCTTGTATTTTATTTGTATAGGCTTTTGTATTTGTAAGTACACCATGCACTAATAGAAAGCCCAAGTTGTTTTATGTGTATCATATGTTTTGTGAAAAACCAAACTCAAATGCAAAGTTTTTAAAATCTAGATTTTGGACTAAACTAGAAGATTTTCAAAGTTGAAATCAGAAGGGTTGTAAAAATAGCAGAGTCGATAGACCGAATTTCTGGGTTTCAAAACTAAGCCTTTGATTTGAAGATCTGGTCGACCTATTATACCATTTGATTGACTGAATTACACAAAAATTTTATTTTTTCGTCCCATAATGGCTAGTTTTTTAGGAAAATATAAAAGGGGCCTTTTCATTTCATGTAAAACAACTTTATAAACTTATTTTCGAAAGCCCAAAAGTTGATAAAACATCAAACTTATATTCTTGAGCTTCAATTCATGCAAAACACATTAGGATCTCCAAGTGCATTCAACTTCAATATTTACACTTATAAAAATTGATCTTATAAGTTATTCTTTATCATTCTTGATCATTTTTGTTATAAGGAAGTTAGTGATCTTTCACTTGTTTGAGTGAAATTGTGAGCGTTTGGGTTAAGCCAAACATTGTATAGATTGTAGGATATCAAGCCCTAGGTTGTAATTATGAAGTCTTGTGAAATCAAGACTTGTCATTAGTAAATACTTCAAGTAAGTTTAAAGGAGTAGATATAGGCCAGGTTGTTGACAAACCACTATAAATTCTTGTGTACTTTTTTCTATCCCTTAGACTCTCATATTTGTACTTGTATTGATATTATGATAACTTGGATTGAAAATTGAAATTGGCATAATTAGTTGTTAAAATCCTACTTCATCCCCCTCTTGGATTGCTTATTAGTATTTCACAACCCATTTTGAATCAGGTGACAATTATATAAGTATATTATATCTTTAGCTAATTTCCAAATCATGTGCTTTTAAGTTTCCTAGAGAAAGCTATTGTTAATTTCATGAACCATTATATAGATTATTAATCCTAATACGATTGGGATTGTTTTCCCTTATCTTACAAGGAATGTGTTGTAAATTTTAGTTCTCTTAAATTAATTATACTAAAACCCATATTAAAACTCATAAGTATACAAATCTATTGTTATACAATAAGTATTTCCACGAGGTCGATTTCACAAAGAATAGGTTAAATTAACATTTCTTTATTACTAAACTCTTGAACGACTGTAAGACAAATAACTAAGATCAAGTTTTAAGTAAACTAAAACAAAGACAGTAAATAAAGTAAAATAAATAAATTACCCAAGAAAGCAAATTTAGAACAAGAAATCTATCAAGGCAAAAAGCATTAGGGTTCAAAAGTCCATGCTAATTATCACATCTATGGCATATTTACGTAATCAAGAAATTCTAGCAACTTAATATAGTAACAATTCTGTTAACATAGTTACTTAATATGTAATATAATTACATGCATTAGTTTTCAATTGATTATGAATTTAATCTTGGTGTGGGTTATTATTATCATCCAAAGAATACAATAAATACTATTAAAACAAAAAAGTTCAAGCAACAACAATAAAATTAGTATGATTATCATGTTATTATAATTCATTTATATCAGAAATTGCATTAGCCTGGTCTTCGAGTTTTGCATCAGTATATCACATATATAAATTATTAAGGTTGTAGTCGCAAGTTATTTAAACATGCAATAACAATCTTTAAGTATAATTGAATTAAAATCACCAGAATTAAGTCTAGAAGTCTTTCAAATTAACATAAAATTACAAAAAGATCTAATTAGAGGTTCATCTCTAGTCCTAACAAAGAAAGTTTAGGTATTAAAAAGTACAATAAAAATAAATAAGATATAATAAAAAGTCATAAAGATAGAAGAAGATAACACCCTTCTTGGTCTTGTTACCCCTTCTTAACTTGTGTCTTGATCCCTTGGTGTTTTGAAGGTAAGGATGTTCTCTCCTTATATAGTGATATTCTTGGACATTGTTTTACTTTTTCTAAACAAAATAAGATTTAACCACTATTTGACTTGTGAAAGTCAAATATTTTTTCAATCATTAGAACCAACTCATTTTGAATCTAACGAGAAATGTGTAGGTACCACTAGAAAGCTCTATATCTCCAATTTCCAATAAGAAAATTAAAAATCTCATATGATTTCAAGTTTTATAGAGAAAGTTATTGTTATTTTAGTAACCACAGCATAGATTGTCAATTTTAATGTGATTAGAATAGTTTTCCTTTATCTTCCAAGGAATATATTGTAAAAATTCTAGAGTTCTCTTAAAATAAGTGTTCTAGAACCCAAATTAAAAATTGCAAGTATACCAATCAATCATAGTATGATAATTATTTTCAAGAGGTCAATCCTAAAAAGAGTAGGTTCAATTAACATTTCTTTGTTACTAAACTCTAGAATGAATGCAACATCCCTAATATGAATGCAAGACGGAAAACTAGAATCAGTTTTAAATAAACTAAAATAAGATAGTAATTAAAGTAAAATATATAAATTCCCCAATAGCGCAAATCAAGAACAAGAAATGGATTAAGGAAAAATGCATTAAGATTTAAGAATCTATAACTGATTATCACTTTCATGGCATATTTATGTAATCAAAAAATTCTATTCTTTTAATATGGTAAAAATCCTTTTAATTTGCAATATAATTACATATATTAGCTTTTATATTGATTATGGATTTAATCTTGGTGTGAGATTTAAGCTTATTTATTTTAAAACATGTAATAATGCTTGGTGTGGGCAATTATTATCATGACAATAATACATTAAACATTGTGAAAACAAAAGGGTATGCAATAACAATCAAACTAATGTGGTTATCATGTTATCACAATTCACTCATATAAAAAACATTCAAGATAATGGATTGATATGGTCCTCAAATCTTGAATTAATATATCACACATCTAAATTATAAGGCTATAGTCCTAAGTTATAAAATTAACATGCAATAATAATTCTTCAACACAATATGAATGAAAATTAACATAATTAAGTCTAAAAATATATAAAATTAACATAAAACTATGAGAGATCTAATTAGAGTTTCATCTTCAGCCTTAGTAAAGAAAGTTTAGCTATTAAAGAAAATAATGAAAGTAAATGAAATACAAGAAAAAGCCATAAAGATATACACTACTAGAAATTCAGCCAATATTGATACTAACTTAGTATTAGTGATATGTTCTACTCATACATGTTCAAAGTATCTAAAATGTCTCAGACAGTATATAATGGCACTGAAATTAGTATTACAGTAAAAGTATCAATACATACTGATCTTAAAATATCAAAACATTATTGAGACTTTAGTATCACTATCTTATCAAGACTTTGGTATCACATTGTTAGCAAGACTTTTATATCAAGATAACATCAAAATTGCTTGGATTTCTTTTATGCTATTGATTGTTTGTTGACAAAATTAGTATCAATAACTTTTTTTAAATGAAAAATTAAAAATAATATCATTACCAATAAGATTATTCCTATTTATTATTGAATAATCAAATTAATTTTAATGCAAATCAAAACGTAATTCAATATACAATAACTTCAAAGTAAACATACATAATTCAATAATAGATACAAGTTCTATAAACATAACTTTGAGCACAAAGCATAAATATGTACCTAAAACTAGTAACAATATAATAACAAGTTCAAATACAATAATAGGTTAAAGTATAAACTACAAATATACAATCCCTTAAAATTTTCACCAAGAGCACCAAGCATTTGTTCGAGAGCCAAAAGCATAGGCATGTTACTTTCAGCAATTTTCCTGTCATACATTATCCCATTAATAGAAATAAGCCATTAGCATCAAGATAAATAACATAAAATTAATTGGTTAACAAAATAAGAAATTTGTAATAGATGAAGGGTAATCCAGTTTGAGCTTAACAACGACCAACCTTGAGAGGTTTTAAGAATGCATGAAGACTTACAACCAAATGAGAGATAACCATTTCATCTATATCTATATACTAAAAAAGATGCCACTTTGAAATATGTTAGTATAAGACTTTTGTCAACATAATAACCTTACAAATTAACTGAACGATTATCTTCTGTATCTGTTGGGAAAAGACCAAAACATCTAAATTACAGACTTTAAAATAGACACAACATTCTTACCTTGATTTTTAGCAACCCTCACTCTAGCAACACCAATAATAGCATACAACAAAAACAGACAACAATAGCAACAACATGAAACAATTGGGAGCAAGTTGTTATTTTCTTTGCTACAATACAACAAAATATAAGCAGTTCAGCAAAAACAACTATAGGAAAAATAGCAGGAGGAAAAAAATATAGCACCAATAGCAGGACAATAGAGAAAACAAATATAAAAATGCAAAAAAAAAAAACAATAGTAGAATAATTCATCAACAGTAAGCAAAAAGGTAACAACAACGGCAACAAATATAACCTTGCAGTAAGTTACAGCAAAAAAACCTAGCAGCCATTGATTGCAGAAGTAATAAAATTTGTAGTCACTGATGTTGCAATTTTTTATTTAGTTCAATGGCTTAACACCAATGATAGAAAAATTTCTAAGTAATATTTGATCATCTCTTACACATATCTAACCTGAATTGCTTTTTTAGGGAGATGGTTTCCAATAACACTGTGAACGATATAATTGCTAGTTTTGTCGTCTATATAAAAGCACCAAGAAAACTGAATTTGCATACTAGTTTTGCTGACATATACCAGATAGAATATATAATATTCATTTTGAGTCAAAAGTCTACTTGATAAAAACCAGCAAAGTTGAATCTAAGGTGGAAGTTGAGAAGTTCAAATCAATAAAAGTCTTTTAAGTTTAAGTAATGACCTAAATGAACATTCATTATTCTTGCTTAGATGATTTTGATTGACAAGTACTGTCCAACAATTTTCAATACTGAAAATGATAATTATCCATAGCTGAAATTCAACTTTCTTCTCTTGCAAGAATTTCCAAGAGCAAGGACATATGTGTAATTAACCTAACATGAAAAAATATATTATAAGTTGGTAGAAATGTTAGGTAAAAAGTAAGATTAGATAGATTAACCAAATATATATTAAATATTTAATTAAGAAAGAAATCATGGCCAAAGCAACGCATGCATCAAAATAAATTAAAGAATGGAAGCCTTTCAAACAATAAACAATTGCAGCAACAGCATAAATTCAAACATCTCTTGAATCAAAGTATGTGATTGACCTTAGAATCAATTAATTATTTGATTACGAACCAAAAAATAATTTAAACTTAATTAGTGCAAATTCATCTTGGCACAAAACACAATACATATAGGAGAGAGTGAATTTGATAATCCTTAGCCAGAAACACAGTTTATTGTTTGTATATACAACAATATTTGAAACAAATAAGACAACTAATGCATAAAAAGCTAATTAATATTTTTACAAAAATTACAATTTTAAACAATGAATATTAAAATTCATGATGGGTTCACAATAGAACCCTAGCTTTCCATTTTTCCTCAAATGTAAAGAATTGAAACAATCTAAGTTTCAATTTTTGAAGCCTTAAACAGAGAAACTAACACAAATCAACCATACTAATTAAGCAAAAAAATTACCCACTACTAGTGGAAATAAAATAAAATCAACAGAAAAAGCAAAAGCTATAAGTTATTTCAATTCCTTATTGAGTGTTTTTATTAACAATGTCAAAAGCTAAACGGATATTTTACCGAGTGTTTCAAATTTTGCATTCGTTAATTTCCCCTTTTATTTTCTCAGGATTCAAACATTTTGGTTTTCTTTCTCTTTTTCCTCCTTACTTTTAGATCTTGTGAGATAGAGTTCAAGTAGCTTCCATTTTCCTTTATATACATTTTACCAAAACTAAATGCAGATTAATTACTATCTTCACTAAATATAGAAATGTAAATAGGTTTATTCTTTTTATCATTTTTTGAAAATTTCGATTGCAAAGGTACATATATGCTTTAAAGATTTAATGGGTACAGATCTAGTGATTAGTGATGATTCTGCAGGATAAAGTTACAGTTTACCTAAGAACCAAGGGAAGGACGACCATGGATTTCACATACTACCTACTGTTGTTGCCATTTCCTTTGTTCAAAATATTGCTTCTGCCTTCAAATTTTCACAATATAAGCACATTTCAAAACATGTTTTCCTTTTCACAAATACAAAATGAACTGAAAAAATAAATTGGAATAGGTTTTGATAATAGATTTCAAAGAGCACAAATTGTATTTTTCAAAACCTAGTTCCAAATTCATTCAAAAAAATATAGAAAAAAATGTTTTCAATTATCAAAAATCAACAATAACAACGGTTAAGAGATGATAAATAAAGAATTAAAAATAAGTAGTTGTTTCCTCTTTTGTGTAGACATCTTTAACTAAAAATATTTCCAAAGACATCATGCTCAAAATAAATTATCAAGGAGTACTTATAAATTTAAACAATTTCACAAATAGATTATGAAATTCTAGAAACATCAAACTTACAATGGTAACTCTCTGCCTCGATCCTTATATCTATTGCAACATTTCATCTGCACAAAATTAACACAATAATCAAAAAGCAATAAATAAATTAAACAACCTCTATCTCAAAATAGAGAAGTAATGCAAATCTAAAACAGAAAAATTTGACAAATAACAAATGCGAAAACATCAAAATTTGACTTTATTGGGTAAATCGAACATAGTAGCAGAACCAATTTCTTTGGGTAACTTCTCTTTCTTCATTGTTTCTTTTCTTTTTTTTGGTTGAATGAATTTTTGTACTTCTTCATATCTAGTTTGAAAATCTATCACCAAATCAAAATCTACAAACCTACCATCGTTTTCACCACTTTACAACGCCTAATTTTTTTGCCATCTCCATTAACTCGCTAGAGTTCCGTTTCTTTTACTTCCTCATTATTAGATCTAGTAATATTACTTCTAGACTTGCTAATTAACAATGAAAAATTGATCTTATGTTACCAAAGCTGATTCGGCAATCGAATTTAATATTTGGTGATTAAGTTTGTATTCAATCAGCGGAGGAGTAGATAAATGGCCGACGAGTCAAGGATTGAACGGAGATCAGCGACTCTCTAGTTTGGATTCATAGGTTAGGGTAAAGTGAGTATTGTTAAAGGTTATGAGAGAGAGGGAAAAATTACTTTTGGCTAAAATTTTGATTAATATGGGAAAAGGTTGGAGCCAAATATTTTGCCCCAAAAAAACTAGTGCAGTTTTTTTTTTTTCTCATTTTGATTTAAAATGATGGAAAAAAATGATAATTTAAAATAATGGAAAAAAAAACAAGTACTCGTTTCATCAATTTATCATGCATAAAAAGGAAATCCTTTTAGATGGTGATACTTAAGAATCACAAAACACTGACACTTTGTGTTTAGCATTAGTGAATGTTGATACACTTTTGTTATTCATGGAAAAAATCACATTTTATCCACTCAGTTTGACACTTAACCCAAAGTATCAAGACCTTGGTATTAGTGATGGCCGAATTTCTAGTAGTGATAAAAAGAAAACATCCTTATAGAGCTTGGCCTTCTTGGAACTCCTCCTTGCTTTATGTTTTGCTCTCTTTATCTCTTAGTATTTTGAAGGTAAGAATGTGCTCTCCTTCCATAGAGATAGTTATATGTATGGTTTTTCTTTTTCAGGTTAGGATTTGCACCGATCCTATCTTGATTAGCATTTGACTTTGACTTGTTTTTCCTTATCTCTTAAGGAATGATCTTATGTTTCTCATTGTCAAAATAAGTCTTCAATGGTATTTTTCACAATAAGATTTCCTTGTCCATTAGGAAAAATTACCTTAATGCTTATGAAATAAATAAATCTTCAAGAATGCATCTTTTTAGTTATTTGTTCATTTTTGCTTATAAAGACCTACTAAACAATAAAAATAAATAAAGTATTATAAAATTAATAACTAACTAGCAAGATAGGCATATATGATATAAATCGATGTAATAAGAATGAATATATTAAATAGCCCCAAACTTAACTTTTTCTAGTCCTTGATCAAAACCAAAAATAAAAAACTCGTATACATGTACAAGTTTCCTTTCTAGACATCATTTCCTTTATAAAGTTTAGGGCTTGAAAAGAATGCAATAAGATATAAATAAGAACAATCAATGAATTATCCAATTGCTAACAATGTTCCACAAGTTATCCTCAGGTATAATGTGTGACAACCATAGATCAATATCATCTCTTTTATCATCTTTTCCATTATTAGATTATAGCATGCATACTAGTTTTAACTCCAAACTTCTCAAAGATGGTCACTGTAAAAAAAAATGAACTTGAAATTTAGGTTATTGCTCAAAGGTATGTGAGATAAGTATCAAATTTAGATTTTAAACCGAAAACAAAACTCACGTACAAAGTAAAAAATATGGTATTTCTGATGTAACAATGGTGATTTCACGAAAAGAACACTAATAACTTGATTATCATGATAATAAATGCAAATAAACTAATATCAACGTAGGTCTTTTCTTTAAAGTTGTAATTAGGCCAATAGGTAAGGTGTTCATAAAAAAGAGTACATGAAAGATAAATACTTTTTGTACACTTTCATATTCAATCTTAGCATTATTTTTTCTTTTTTCTCTTCCTTTTTTTTCTTTCTTTTCTTCTATTGCATCTTATTGATAAAATATTATAACATCAGGCACATCTTCAACAAATAACAACCCTCACACTTATTGCAAAGTATATGTCTATACAACTCATTGATAGCTTAAAGGTAGGAATAAGGATAAAGACTATGGATATTTAGCTATTGGTTTTTATTATTGTTAGTTTTAAGAAAGAAAAAAATCATTATTAAGCTTAAACTAGTAAACTAGGGAAACATGTAGACTAAAAAGGCTCAAATAGTGCATATAAAGTTTATAATCACTTCTCACGTATCATATAATCAATATATAGTCTGTAACATTCCTAATTTTAAGAAATTTTGATAAAATTTTTGCTATAATGTACGTCAAATATGTAATCCTTTAAATTTTAAAATTTCACTCTAAATACTTCCAATTAAATTAAATACTAACTATTTCATTTCATTATCTAACAAAATATAATCAATTCCATGACTTCTAACATCCAAATATAAGCATAAAAATTACAACAAAACTATATATTGCAAAATTCTGCTCGAATAATTACATTTAGTTTCAAAAGTAGTAAAATCTTGATCTTGGAGTTTTCTTTGTCTTCTACTTACAAATCTCCAACATTACCTAAATCTGAAAAATGGGAATGAGGTAATGCTCAGTAGACATTTATACACAAAGGTAGTTTTAAAAATTTGCAATAAATAAATTTGAACATGAAATCACTTTTTAATTTCCAACAAAGAGTGTAGTAGGATATCAAATTAAAATTTTAATTTCAATATTCGTACAAACAATATAAAACACATTAAAGGGATCGTTATCTCATCAAAAATGATTTTTAAGGGTATTATTCGCAGAGACCGTCGCCCCAATAAAAATGACCTTTAGAGGCATTATTCGTAGGAACTGTCACCCCAAATACTGGTGGCACATCACAACAACAACCATAGCCATCACATTCTCATTTATTAAATCATTTCACAACATTTCCATACAACCTTTGTATTTATAAAAATATAACACGTTTTGATGCAATTTTCTCACTATATTTGTAAATTTAACATTCATATGAAAATTACTATTTAAATTCGATTCGAAAAACAATTAATTGGATCAATATGTGATAATTCAGGAATTTCATACACATTATCGAAACATTAATTATAATAAAATACCATACTTTTCAATTTTAAAACCAAAATCTACCAAAGACATATAAATACCTACCTGACAAACGTGTTATAATTTTATTGCTGTATCGACTTCCCTTTCTCTTTCAAATCACATTCTAGTATCAATTTAACAATAACAATAAATAATGATTCAATAATAATAAATAACAGTCCAAACTTAATTATTTAAAAATATATTTATACATATATATTTAAACACATATCTATACACTAATAATTTAAGTTTCTGCAACTGAATCATGTAAAATAACTTACTAATCTTTAAAACCAACATTAATCATATGAAATAATAATTTAAATGAACCTTCTTTCCTTCCTTCTTTCTTTTCTTTGCTTTCCCTTTTTGTTTTCGTTCCCTGTCCTTTACTTCTAATAGTAAGAAGAAAAAGAAAAACTACATGCCTATACATATATATTTGTATTACACATTGTTAACCACTAAAAGCCTACACCCTTTTTTTGATTTTGCTTATTTACTGACACGTAGCACAATAAACATTAAACTAAAAGCCAAATCCACCAAATCCTTACATTTGGCTTTTCTCATTCATTTTTTTTTTCACCAACTTGAAGGAAACTATTTTAAATTTTGAATTTCATTGAAAACCTTCAATTTTTTCTTTTTCACCTTTTACGTATAATAAATTTTTATTACCCAAAAATTCTTTTCTTGTAAATGTTTAAACACATTTGTCCATAGTTAAATAATCTATTTCCCATAAGTATACTTATTTTCTAATTCCATGTTTATGCATTAATCAAAACCTAGATATTACATAATCAAAATATGAATCAAGTTAATTAGGCAAAAGAATGTATAATGAGATAATTGGAATAAAAAGATGATAAGAAAATATAGAGAGTAATTATGTCATACTTAGAATTGAAGCACAAAGGCTAAAAGACTCATGAATAATGTTCTATGAGTTTATAATATTTTGAATATCATTCTCTAATAATGTGAATTCATCAAATCAACCTTTAAATTAATTACGGCATAAAGTGTAATATCAGAATAGTCATTGAAACTTAGTTAGAAAAAGGATTACGTTATAATTTTCACTTAATATCTGACAAATTCTAATTAGTCATGTATAAATCATATGTTATTCTAATATTAAGGAAGCAACACAAAAGACTCAAAAATAGAAAATATAAACAAAGATCGTTTTTATTTTTAAAAGTTCTGCAATTTTAGATTTTGACTCTATATAACTCAAAATAAAAACAGAACATTAAAACCCTACCCTTAAACTTAAATCTAAAATCGTTCCTAATATTTGCTACTAAAATCATGTAATGATTATATTAAAGAAAGGAAGAAGGGAGGGAAAACACAACATAAGCAAATATAAGTATAAGGAGTATATAACACCTTGTTTGGACAACAAACTTGAAATGTGCATAACTTTTCTGCCCAGAATAAGTTACACTGCCCATAATATGTCTATGGAAACCTTTGAATGTCGAGTTTATACTTTCTTTTACAAAACTGGATTATGGGTTTTAGCATCAAATTATGGCTGATTGGATAACTATTGTTCTAGAAGTGAGTAGCAAATTTTATCTTATTTATTCTTCTTTCTTGTTCACCTTGGGTTGCTTCCCAAGCAACACCAAGTTTAACGTTTTTAACTAAACTAGCTTTCTTTTAACTTTTAAGTATAATGTAGATCTACAAGAATAAGATCCATATTTCTCAAATCTTCAATTATGTCCAAATATGGATTCAAACAACGACAATTCACTATGAAAGGTTCTCTGAGATATTGATATGCAGCCTAAGAGGAGGGTTGAATTAGGTTTTTGAAAAATGAAATTCAAATTTCCAACACAACAATATCAATTATGTGCAAAAATAAAGGAGAATGAGAGTAAAGATATTAAACATCAAAATGTATAGTGGTTCGACAC
The DNA here is from genome assembly GCA_022749755.1 of Azadirachta indica. Taxonomy (NCBI): domain Eukaryota; kingdom Viridiplantae; phylum Streptophyta; class Magnoliopsida; order Sapindales; family Meliaceae; genus Azadirachta; species Azadirachta indica. Next base: position 19,509,554 of record CM040441.1, read on the forward strand.
ACTCTTGGCATATATCCTCTTCTTCAAGCTCCATTTGAAGATTTTCCAATGAACAAGGGTTGAAAACCTAAGACTCTAAATACGCCAAAAGAGATTTTGATATATCTTCAAACCTTAGGAGTGAGTTCACTCTCAGTTAGTCAAACTCATAAACCCAAGTGAAAAACCCAGTATTTTCACTCTTTTTCAAGAAAAATAAATGTAACAAAAAGATTACACCTTTAATTGGTGCTCTTACAACAAAAAATATTTCAAATGAAAAATTAAAATGTTTAGAATGTAAATGTAGCAATTTGTAAGCTCTAGAATTGATTTTGAAACATTGATGATGTTGATAAGTATTTAGGGTTTGAGAGGAATGTTTAAAATCACTCAACAACGTGTAAAATGTCTTCTATTTATAATTAGACAAAAAACTAGTCATTAGAGATATTAAATTCAAAAATTCGGATCAATTTGGTTGACCATTAGGTCAAATTAAGTCTATAGATCCAAAAAAGACCTAGAACCAAAATGTTTTAGAAATTTGGTTGACTTGACAGTCTAATTCAATCAACCGGATGATCTAATTTGAAAGACTAAATTTGCAACCTATTTTGCCTTAGATTTCAAAGTTTGGATCAATTCTCTTAAACTAGATTTAGAAAGAACAAGTTTTCAATCAAGTTTGAAAACTTTGCAATTTAGTTCCATTTTTAGGTTTCGAAATCTTGCATTTTAGTCCTTTTTCCATGTTTCAAAAGTTTACATTTTGGTCTAATTTTGAGGTTTCAAAAGTATGCCATTTGGTCTCTTCTCCCAGTTCCACAAGCTCGTCTAATTTTCAAGTTTCAAAACTTTACACTTCAGTCCTTAGAAAACTCTAATCCAAACTGGGAAATGTTTTTCATAGCCTAGATTTGCAAGTCAATTAAAAATAATCTTGTCAAAAATAAAGTAATAAAAATTTGACAATGAATTTTTAAGAAATGTATTTGTATAAAAAGTTTTGAGTTTACATAATTACCACAATCGCAAACACACACAAGCATTCAATAAGAAATATACCAATGAAATTCCGAAGCTTATGACTTCATTGTTCAAATAATTTTTCTTCCATTTACTCTAGGAATCTCATTATGCTTTTCTCGAATACTTGGTTGTGAATATTTTTTGAATCATTGCAATACTCAATCACTTACTTGTATATTTTCTAATACTCCACTATCCTCTTGAGTCTTAAATTTTTTTGGTTTTGTTCTTTGATAATTAAAAATAAACCAATTGAACCAAACCAATGGTTTGAACAAGTTTTTTCAAAATTACAAAAAAATTTACATGGAATAGATTTGAACCTGGGACTTAGAAAGGAAATGAACCCATACTTTGGAATTACACCCAATGTACTTTAATAATAATTATCCAATCTTTAATACATAACTCTTTTAAAAATATGCACAATAAATTTTATTAATAATAAATTTTTTCTAATATAAAGAAATTTATAATTAAAAAATTTATATAATCTTTAAAATTTTGAATTAATTTGAATTTAAAATTTTTATTATCATTAGATTATAAAATTTAAAAGTGAATTTAAAATTATTAACGATTTCATAATAATTTTATTTTTATAATGAATTAGTTGTATTTTCTTTAACAATTATTTAAAAATATTATAAAATTTTAAAAATTATTATCATTACTAAAAATTTCAAAATACTTTTTGTACAATAAATCAGCTTTATTTTCTTTAACAATTATTTAGAAATATTATAAATTTTTAAAATTATTATCAATGATAATAATTTTAGAATAATATTTTTAAAAAAATTAGATTTATTTTATTTAACAATTACTGAAAAATATTATAAATTTTTTTAAATTATTATCATTTTATTTTTAATTTTAATTTGAATAAATTTATAATATTTTTAAATAATTGTTAAAAAATAAATCTAATTTATTATAAAATTAAAATTATTTTGAAATCATTATTAATTTTAAATTCAATTTTAAAAATTTCTAATTTAATGATACTAATAATTATAAATTAGAATTATTTTAAAGTTTTGATGGTTACTAAAATAATTTTAAATTATAAATCTTTTTATACTGGAAAAAAAGTTTATTATTAATGGAATTTATTATATACATTTTCAAAAGGGATATTTATTAAAGATTGGACAATTTATTTTCAAAATATATTGGTGTATTTCTTTTAAGTCCTAGGTTCAAATCCTTATAAGGTAAATTTGTTTTGCAATTTTTTAAAGGCAGATTTATCATTTTCCTCCTATTAGTCTCAAACTTACTACATTTCCTTCCTGCTAGAAAAAAGAGGTAAATTTATTCTGCAATTTTCTAAAGGAAGATTTACCATTTTTCCCCTATTAGTCGCAAACTTACTAGATTTCCTCATGTTAGAAAAAAGGAATATTTTCAATTGACTACTCTAAGTTTGCTTGTAACTCATTGTGTACAATAATTATTCTAATGCTATATTGTAGTACAAAAAGATTAGAAATATCTCGTTGAACTACAAATTTTTAACATCCGTCTAAAATTTTTTAACGGTGCTAGTGTAATAACCAATATACTGTTACATGTTACAAATACCTTTAATATATTTTGTTATATAACTCGTTGAGATATTCGTCATCTTTATAGACTATAGTGTAACATTCTAGTGCTTGTTGTATCACAAAAAGATATAGGTAAAAGTTGAGCAGTTACATGAAATTATCCAAAAAAAATTAAAATTTTGAAATAGATTAAAAAAACTTGATCCTAATTTTCTATTTGAATTCAAAATTTTAATTTTAAAACAAGAGTTAAAAAACAATTAGTTCCTTCATAATTTTAGCAATCCAACCATCACCAGCAATTATCCGCTACATTACAAACATCGCTAGTTGCCAATGATTTTAGAGTGACAAAGAAGATTTGGTTAGAGGAGTAAAGGGTATGGTGTTGGTTGGCAGTAAGTTCAGCAGTGATTTTGGAGAGAGTATAAAGAGTTAAGTGGTAGATGATTTGGGATTCAAGAAAAGGAGATGAAGAGAGGAGAAAAAGAGTGTCTTGTAAAGGAGAGTGAAGAAGGAGAAAAGAGTTGGACTTTTCTTCTATATACATGGAGAAGGGAAAGTATATGAGAGTTGTTTCTCAGTTAAGGTAGTGAATAAACTTCTAAATAGACTCAAGTTTAAGTTAAATTAGGATAATAATATTTATGTCCTAAATTTTTTAATTTGTGTTTCTAAAATTTTTGGAAAAAATAAAAAATAAATTTTTTTTAAGGTTTTATGTAAAAGACAATTTTCTCCTCTTGTCGTTAAATTTTTTTTGACAAACGTTATAAATTTATAATTCGTTGAAATTTTGTCATATTTATAAATTGTAAGGTAGTGTCTCAATACTTGTTAGATCATAACGAGATATTACCTAAAATTAAGTAGTCAAATGAAATTATTTCTTTTTATTTTATCAAAAAGATAATTTTACCCTCTTATTGTTAGATTTTTTTGGATGGACTTTCAAATCTGTAATTCGTTGAGATATTTGTCATCTTTATAAATTATAGTATAGCGTCAAAATAATTATTGTATCATAATAGGATATAGACAAGTTTAGAGTAGTTAGCTGGAAATATTCCTCAAAAAATCCAAAAATCCTCTTGCCATCACTCTTTTATGTTAAAAATAATTTTTTTTTGTAAATTTACTATTTTATTCATACTAATTTGGATGACCCATTTAAGTGTAGGTCGGGTTCAGATTCGAGTCGATTTGGTTTGAATTCGCGTGGAAAAAAATTAACTTGATGTGAGTTGAACTCGAGTGTGCAAGGATTTAAACAATAGGCCAAATTAGATTTTCATATAATTTTTGTAATTGGTAATATATGTACTTCTTGAACATAACATTATCATACATATTAAAATATTAATTATTTTCTATAATTTTTTAAAAAAAATTGTTATACTTAACTACTAATATATAAAGACAAATCAAATTATAAAATTATATTTAACAAATTCATGTTTAATTATTTAAAACTATTAATTTATTTTTTTTTTTACTGAAAGTTGTTATTTTAATCTCGTACAAAATTATTTTCAGTTTAATATTAAAAAATAAATATTTTCTATGATTTTCATAAATCAATTTTAATTTATAAATTCATATTTAATTTTTTAATATTAAAAAATAATACTAGTTTAATTGTTTCAATTTGTTATTGCAAACTATTAATTTACATGCAAAATCATTATTAGGTTAATATTATAAAAATATTTTTTTAATAATTTTTATAAATTAATTTGAGTTTACAAATTCATATTTAATTTTCAATGTTACAAATTAGTTATTATAATTTTTCTTCAATTTTTTTACTAAAAAATTACTAGTTTAATTTAAATAGAATAAAAATTTTAGTTTAATTTTATAGAAAACAAATATTTGTTTAATGTTATAAAATTATAAATTTATTATGCTTAAAATTTAATGTTATGATATAATTATAATAGATGGAGATATTATATTTATAGAATATAATATATTAGCATGTTTAATTAAAATTTTTGGTTTAATGGTTTGAACCTTTATATTGAAATAGGAGTGCAAGGATTCAAGTTATCACATTATCATATTTTTTGAAATTTTATATCCAGTCGTTTTAATTCAAATGGATCTAAAATTTGACCCAACCCAAATAGAGGTAAAGTTGAAAATTTTTGAAAGGTTATGCTTGGGACTAATAGGGGAAATGGTAAATCTCTGTTTTCTAAAAAAACTGGTTCAAACCACTAATTCGATTTAAAGCATTGGTTCCATTGGTTCATTTTTAAATTACTAGATTACAAAACTGAAAATATTTAAATTATTAAATAAAAAAATAAAACATAAATGATGATGAAATATTAGAAAAAATATAGAAGATGACAAGATAGTAGACTTAAAAATAGGGGGCAATCAAGCATTATCCCTTTATAGAATAACACTTTAGTCTCTATTTTAATTTTTTAGAATATACAATTTTTAGTTATAATAATTTATTCCCTATTTTAAATATTTTACACAATATACTAAGAACTAAATAAACTTTTTAATTTATTATTTTAATAAAAAATTTAGAAAAAAATGTTGTTATTAAAAAAAGTTTTACTTATATGTTAAAAATATTTTTAACTCTTTTTTTTACTTTCTTAATAATAATTTTTTTATTTTTTATACTTTTTTATTTATATTTTCATAATTTTTCTTAAGAAAATACAATGAATTTAATATTATCTTTTCAATAAATATATTATATATAAAAATAATTGTTAAAAAATATTTCAATTTTTTTTGTAATTAAATATCAAATTATTACTAAGTAGAAGAAGAGAGTTTGAAATATTTTAATATATAAGTTTAATATCACTCATTGTTTGAATTTTTTAATAATAATATTTTTTTAAAATTTTATTGAAATAATATATTCAAAAAAAATTATTTAGTTCTTTGTATATTATAAAAAATATTAAAATAGAGGTTAAATTGTTATAGATAAAAAAATATATTGTGAAAAACATTAAAATAAGGACAAAATTAATATAATTAAGTAAAGTCTGTTATTTTTGTTATTTTATAAAAGTTTAGAGATATAAATAATAATAATTTAACAGATCAAGTAATAAAAATAAAAGTTAAAGAATCTACTTATTTGTTCACACATGAGGGATATCTACTTTTTTGTAAATATCAAAAGATATTTGTCTATTAGCTTAAATGTCAAGAGGATATCTATTAATATCCTTATAATATATTACATTAAAATATCTTTTATCTTAACGTAAATAATAATATCTATTGTTTTCTTTGTTTTTGTTGTCAATATTACTAAAAATGTGATAATTTGAGAGAATTAGTCTATTAGTTTTAATTTGATACGTTTAAGTTTAGAGTTTTTGAAAAACAAAAGAGGACAAACATGGAAAAGTTTGCAAAAACTGGTTTTTGGGTACAATGGCTAGTTAGGAGTATTTTTATACGAAAGAAAATTATATTTGGCAAGTTTAGTAAAAAAAATTGAAACAGGGATAATTTCGAAATTTGAGGAAAAATTAGGCCCTTTTAGGAAATTTCCCATTCTTTCATCCATAAATGAACCCGGAACTTAATAAAGGATAATTTTGGAATTAAAAATTTTAGACGAGAGGTGTTGTCGGGTAATCGGGTAGTCGGGTCAAAATAAAATCTTCATTTTGGCTACTCGATCGCTAGCTAGCAACTCGTCATCGTCATCGGATTGGTAATGCCTGCCTGCAACTGTTAAATCTTTCTCTTTCGCTTTCGTTTTCAGTAGGAATCTTGAAATGTGAAAGTGATTTAGGGATTGTTCGTCCAACAAATTATAGGTACTGCTATTATTCAATTGAAGTGGTCTTTGATTATTTCAAATTTATGTAAGCTTGAAATTCGTACTGCAGTTGTTTGAAAGGTGCTGCTACATGATTCATTGATCGAGCCTGACTACAAGATGGCCTACGAAATAGATGAGCAAAAAAGTAAGGATTGTTCTCTGTTGTGTTTGTGCTTGCAAGTTAATTTCACTTCATTGACAGTTTGAATTGTCTAAGATACCTCTGAAAGAAGATACACTTAAGATTTATATTATTACCATTTTTGGATGCTTTAGAAAGATATTTAGTTTAACAATTATTTTATCTTTGCTCCTCTTTGATGTAATTGTTAAGGACTGTTGCACATGGCAGAAAAAAAAAATGTTTAAATGTTGCATATTATTGTAACAAGCTTCTAGTTTAAGATATTCCGAAAAGATATGTCATGCTGTAAGGAGAAGGATTGAGAAATCTAGGATGTTTTACAGAAATTGATGAAACCCATTTCTTTAACCAAATTTTCGCATGGTGATTCATACATGTAAAATTTAATTGTAGGCTCTTGAAATTGAAGTGGTCCATTTAGTTGATTAAACATTAAACCAAATTTCAAACAGGCTACTTGTTTTGGTTTGGTAAAGTGGATCATGGTTTGATGTTTGGTTTGGAAACTGAATGAAATTGTGAACTCAGTCTAATTGTACATATCCATATGTGTCCAAACACTCTAGTGCATAGACTTGCACACACACATGGATAATGCTAATAAGATACCAATGTCAGATATTCATTGATGCGGCAGTACGTTATCTTAATCATCTTTACATTGGACTCTGACTTCCATGTATGTAGTTCTTAAGAGCCATAAATTCCTCACTTTTTCTCACGAGTTGCCATTCCTGATGTGTCTATCAGAATGTTGTTCATATTCCTACCCCAATATCTCTCTACTCGTAATAAGGATACGAGTGAAATAAGTTGTTTTTCGCACTGGCTACTTCATGTAAAATTGTATTGAAAAGTTAAAAATTTTTGCTTGCCCTTTGCACCATCATGAGAAATTTGTGGTTTCCACTCCCATTTTCTGATGAGTGTTGTGGTCCTGCATTCTTTTCCGATTCTTGCTCCTTTATTTCTTGTTCTTAACACAGTCATTGGAAATTTGTGGCATTCATTGCTTGTTGTCAGTCGTTTGAAAAATAATGTCTTGGTACTTCTCCCACTCGGTGAACATGACATGAAACATGACATGAACTCAAGATCTGTTGAACATAAGATGCATGTCTGATTTTATTGGTAATCTCTCAAACATTGTTAGATTTTCCACCAGGAAAATTTTTAAAGTTGCTAGTGTGCTCAATTCCTTTGCCTACTTGTAATGTATTGTTCTCAATATAGATTCACTAAAAAAATTAAAAGTCACTCTGTATCTCAGAAATTTTTTCTTTTATTGCAGAGATTGGATTGGGTCTCATTGGTTTTGGCATCTTTTTCACATTTCTAGCTGTAATTCTTTTCTTTGATAGGGGTTTGCTTGCTCTAGGGAATGTAAGTCTCACTCTCTGTGGTTTTTGAATTTTTCTGACCCAGACCACGAAGATACACCACGGAATTCTGACTTTCTGTGGTTCTGTTACAGATACTTTGGCTGACAGGGGTGACCCTTTTGCTTGGTTTGCATTCTACTTGGAAGCTCTTTACTAACAAAGCAAACTATAAGGTATCACATTAGAAGATGCCATGCTACACCTGTGGATGCTATGCTTTCCTTCACTTTTTGATTGTCTTTTAAGGGCAGAAACTCATTTATTTAAAGTGTTAGTTCAAGAGAAAAAGCCCTAGGTAGTGCAGAAATTGATCACATCAGATATGGAGACTATTTAATTACTCATTTACATAGTTCTACAAGAGTTTTGGAGATCTAATTTCAGTCACACTAGAGGGAAAGGGGTGGGAAGGTGGTTTGGCTGTTGGGGTTAAGGGGTAAAAAAAAAAAAACATTTTTTGATCGCTGACTGGTTGCTGTTATGCATGAATAGACTCTTTTAACTATTATATATCCAAGCACTCCTGAGCCCTGGGGCAGAACAAAAAAGACATCAAGGAATTTAAGGTGTGCATAAGTTCATTTGAAATCATTACATAATTTTCTATATGTAAGTTGTATAAAATTATTTAAATTTGATCATATTACCAAATTCAACAATAATATTGACATCAATAATAGACAAATTATTTATTTATTGGATAAGAAATGCCATGGTCCTTTCCTTTTGAATCAGGATCCTATACTGATTTGAACTTATCTAACCTTTTAGAGAACTTTTGATAAGTGTATATTTTGTCTATATAGGGTCAAGATTTATGTTTTTAATAAATGCTCATTTATTAACTACCACTCATGGGAGTGTATTTGCTCAGGTAAAAAGCTTAGATGAGCGCCCCTTTCCTATTTGATTTGGATATTCGATTTGATTATGATTTGGATCATTCTTTTAATAATCTTTGAATTATCTGCTAGGTTTATCTTGGGTGGCAATGTAGTTGTCCTACATAACTTCATCTAATAGTACAAGTCAATGCTCCTGGTGGAGCCTTTTGCTGTGGTTATCTTAGCATTGTTTCAGGGAGCTGTGGTTTTAAGACAGGAACATATTCCAAGTTCCATCTGCAGTTAATCCAACAGCACCTCTATCTCATTGCTTAGTTTTGAGTTGGCTAAATGAAAGAACCTCTATGTTCTGCATTGTTTTCAGCTAAACAAGAGCAGGATGCTACTAAAATTTTTCTTCAACCCTGCTTCAGTGTCACGGAACTTGCCTATCCAACTCTGTATTCACTTTGTGTTCCAGCCAAGTCTTTGCCTTTATTGCCCATACTGAAGAGGGTATTATCATGAACCGTTTTTTATGGGAAAGATAATGGTTTTGAAGTTTGTCTTGACATGCGTTTCCTGTATTGAGTTTTCTTATCCTTGATTCTGCATATCTGGAAACCAAAATAAACCAAAAGATAAATCTCTGAGAGTAGATTTATTTGAAACTTAGATGCGTTTGGGATGAAGCCATGTTATACTTATTTGGTTTCTATTCCTGGTTGTGCAGGGTTCTGTTTGCTTTCTTCTTGGACTCTTTTTCTTATTTGTTCGTTGGCCATTAGTGGGTATTATCTTGGAAATTTATGGCTGCATTACTCTCTTCGGGTTAGTTCAGTTTTGTCATAACACACTCAACTGGAGTAATGTCCTTGGGCTGCCTTTAACAATTTATTGCTTTGATGTTCTTATAGTGGCTTCTGGCCAACTGTCAAGGTTTTCCTCTATCAGATACCAATTGTTGGATGGATCATACAGTATCCTCTTATGGTAAGTTCGTAATGATGATCTTGAACATGAAATATGGTAAGTTCGTAGTGATGATCTTCTCATGTATTTCATGTTCAAGATACTTCTGAGTTTTGAACCTTCGTTATCCTTATGCTATTATTCGATGGCATGCTAGTCCAAGTTTTTATGTTGTGCTATTTAACAATGTGCAGTTTCTTGATCGTTTGAAAGGGGCCTAAAACACCAATTGATGATATTTGATGTTCTGTTGATGCAGTGAAGTCTTCAAGTGTATTTTGCCTTGAAACTCATGGGAATAATAAACATAACTCAGGTTCTTCCTTATAGTGTAACAACTTATCTCTAGATCATAGGAGAATCAAACAATAATACCCACGTTAAGGATTATCATTGTTTACATGTTTCAATCAAATGAGTAGTTTTGTAGATCAAACGTCATATTCATTTTAGCTAACTTTCATGTCAGTGTTGTACATTAACTCCGACAGTATTGTTGTTCAGAAAAGATTGAACCTGTTTCTTTTATGATGTCAATGGTTATGGAATAAATCTAATGCAATTTGACTCTCTCTCTCTCTCTAATTTCTATCGAGTTCAGTTTCATAAATTTCTAATAATTAATCTCATTCGATTAGTTGGTTGACATTTCTTTTTTGAGTACGCATTTATATTAAGTAAGAAGTCTATTAAGACCAACCTTGATTTGTTTTATTACGGTGTGTTCTAAATATCTAAATTCATTTTAGATGAGCAAAAGATCCTACAAATTCGTGGTGAAGGCAAAGTAGGTGTTGGAAGAGATCCTTTGTTATATTAAGGTACTTATTCCCATGGATCGATTTAATGACTCTTGCACTGCATAAATGGTACGTTTGCATTGAAGTGTTCTGGTTTTGGTAAGATAATAATTATAAAATGTCAAAATATTAGTAAAAGTAAGCGAATTCTACTAGATTGGTGTTTATTAAGTGTCCATTTGGTTAGGTTTTTTTATAGTCAGAGAGGATTTTTTTGACGTTAAAACCATTTTCAAAATTTTGAATATCATTTGATTGATACCAAAAAAGGATTTTTGGAATTGAAAATACCATTTTCTTGTTATCGGAAGAAACTAAAAATCTACACTTTTGGCAATAGAGGTTTTAAATTTTTTTTAAAATGGTAGTATTTTCTAAAATAGTAATATTTTATTTTAAAAATTTTAAGTTATTGATTAAAAATAAAATATTAAAAATTTATTTATTAAAGTAATTAGTTATTTTTTTTTTTAAAAAATTATTTGTGGTAACTATACAATCAATATACTTTTATTAAAATTTTTATCCATAGAAGTCTAACAATAAAATATCTACTCCAAAAAATGAAAATTCTAACAATAAAATATCTATTCTAAAATGTTATATTTTTAAAATATTATATCAAAAGGGTTTTAAATACTTCTGAAATTTTTAATTTTAAATTATGTAAAAGTTAACACACTTTCATTATGAAGTGAATGCAGGAGGACACTTTGATTTAGTTTTGAATCATTATCCATTTGTTCACAAGGGAAAATATGACAAGCAGCAACTTTGAAAACAAATGACCTATAATATACAGAAGAGAAAAATAGCAAAGCTTCTGACTTATAATATCCTGCGATGAAATATTTATACATACCAAAAAAGAAGAAAAAGTGTGTAGCTTGTGAGCTAATTGGATATAAAACTAATACTATTGGTGAAGAAGCTTTGAAGAAGTTTAGAATGTAGAGAGAAAAATCCAAACTTATATATTTTACAACAATATAAAATGACATAATTAATTGTTTAATAAAAGAAAATTGATAGATATCCCATCAAATTTGGAGAGAGGACATATATGAAAATAAATATCCTTGAATTATGAGAAAACAATAGATAGCCGTTGGCTTTTACTTTCTTCAGTCGATCTATTTTATTATTATCATTGTTATCCCTAATATTTAGCAAAATAACAAATAAAATTTATTTTTTAATTATAATAATTTAATTCCTACTTTTTTAGAATTTACTAATACTATGGACTAAAATGATAAAATTAAAACTTTTCTTTTTCAATTTATTATTTTAATAAAGAATTTAGGAAAGCAATACTATTATTAAGAAATTTTAATAATGAGTTGAATCAAACTCACGTACTAAAATATTTCTAACCCTCCTTTTTTCACCTTTTTAATAATAATTTGATATTTGTTATCAAAAAAGAAAAATAAATTAAACATTTTTAGTATTTTGTTGCTTATATATAATTCAACTATTAAAAAAATTATATTATATTCATTATATTTTTATCAGAAAAAAAATATCAAGCTCATAATTAATATAAATAAAAAATATAAAAAAATACAAATAAAAATAATCAAAATTTTCTTTTTAAATTTTAGTTAAGATTAGATTAATTATTAATAAGAATACAAAATATATTTAATCACTAATTTTATTAACAAATGATACCAAATTTAATTCACATATTATAATTTATTACTCTAATTTTATTTAAAATAAAAATTCTTTTAAATATTTCAAGAAAAGAATAGGGTTATGACCATTTATTAAATGTTTAAAAGAAAAATAAGCATTTTAAATAAAACGAGACTGATAAATTATAATATGCCAAATTTTATTTTTTATGTTACATATTAATAAAATTAATAATTAAATATATTTTATATACTTATTAAATAATATAATTTATTTTTAAATAAAAATATAGAAAAAGAAGAGAATTTTGATTATTTTTATTTGTAATATATAAATATGTAATCTATATGTATTTTTATATTTTTATTTATATTTTTATAATTTTTTTGAAGAAAATATAATGAATTTTATATAATTTTTAAATAGATATATTATATATAAAAATAAAACGTTAAAAATATTTTTCATTTAAAATTCTTTTTGATTATTGAATATCATATCATTACCAAAAAAAGTAAAAGAAAATGCTTAGAAATATATTAATATATGAGTTTGATCTAACTCATTATTCGAATTATTTAAATAATAGTATTTTTTTATTATTTTTATTTTTTTAATTAATTTTATCGTTTTAGTTCTAAATATATTATGAAAATAGGGATTAAATTGTTATAATTGAAAAAAGTATATCTTATTTTATTATTTTTCTAAAGTTTAGAAAATAAAAACAATAATAATCTAACTAACTGGTCAACTGAAAGAAATATAAATCAATATAGGTATCGACATTTTCTTTCCGTATTTTATGAGTATTTGTTTTTTTTCCAAATTCTAGGGTTTTGTCCTTTCCCTAATTTTGAGGGTTTAACTGTCATTTGTCTTAAAATTATTTTATAACTTATCAAAATTAATTTAAAAAATATTATTATTTTTATATTAAAAATTTTAAAAATAATTTTTTAAAAAAATATTTAATTTTGATTAGTTATCAAAATATGTAAAATAATTCAATCTATATTAACCTATGTCGTTCTATAAGTCATGAGTAGTATAACAATATATCAATTTTCCAAGGTTTTCTTTTCCTTTCCCTATACTTCCAATGAGGCATTTGTCAATTTTGCTTCAATAAATATTTGGGATATCTTTAGTTTTGCCTCATCATTTTTGGATAATCTTCACAAATAACCTTATATTTTAAAAAGTCATGAACACGACCCCTCTTTTCATCCAATTGCCGTTAAACTTAATAGTGTCAAGTATAAGGTCGGGATTTCATTTGCATCATTAATTTTTTTTCAAAAAAAAAAGCATGTAAAATGACATTTTTATCTTGTTTCAGTCACATCCAATGTCAAAGCTTACCACTTACAGTGACAAAATGTAGAAATTAGAGGAAAATAGATGGGAAATTAACAAAAATATCCACTATTCATCTACAGTTTTCTCAAATAACCACTGTTTAAAACTCTTTTCAAAAAATGACCATCTTACTTTTTTTTGGACAAAATTGTCCTTAACCCAAAAATAAAAACTCATTCTTCATTCTTCTTTCTCTCTTCTTTCTTTCTTCTTTATTTCTTCTTTCTTTCTTCCTTCTTCCGTATTCTCTCAACAAATATATTTCTCCTCTAGTTTTTTTTTACTACAAATTATGAATTAATAATTTAAATTGAAAGAAATCAACCAACCATTTGTATAAGGAGGTGGGTAATTTTAATTTGAAAAACAAAAAAAAAATTTGTTATAAATATAAAATTGATGTTATTTGTGTGTGTTTTGAGATTATGGTGTTAGAAATTGTTATTGAAGTGTATGTAGATTGTTTGATTATGTTTGGTATAGATGATTGAGGGAGAAAATGAAAATTGAGATGTTGTAAAAAATTCTGCAATATAGTTTCGATCATGGCCAATTTTTTCTTTATGATCGAAAGTTAGTTTTGATTACGAGAAAAAATACCTGTGATTGAAAGTTACTTTCGATCATGAGTAATTTTTCACATAATCGAAACTAACTTTCTACTATGATGAAAAAATTGCCTGTAATTAAAAGTTACGTTTGACTAAAGGTAAATGGCCGTGCTTGAAAGTTTGTTAGAAGCACCATAAAATTTGTCGTTTCCTCCTCATTTTTAAGCAGAATTTGAGTAACTCTAATTATTCTTAAATGATGAAAAATTGTCTTTACTTATGTATAAAATATTGTTAATATTGTTGAGTTTTTGTATAGGTATGGCTGAAAAATTAACGATAGTTACCGTGGACGGGGCTTATGGGAGCAAACATCGGATGGAGGTGAAAAATATGTTGGGGGGAGGTAAAGAGGCATGTGCGTGGAACAAAATATAATTTACAATGAATTTATGCAGATGTTGTATAAGGTATTGGATATTATTCCTTTCGAATATATCATTAAGACAAGGACAATATATGCATTGTGTACAGAATCAGAAAGGAGGCGGTTGGCCGCAGATATTACCAGCGAATTTGACTTTCAAGCGTTTATGACTGCTAATAGCTCGTATATAACGAGTAAAAAAGGTTATTGTCCATTATACATCACGCTGGATCGTGTAAGTAGTGGAGAACAAATAAGGCCACAAGTTTCTAATCATGGTGGAGTCCTTACAATACCAACTCAGTTTAGGTTTTCGAGTGGAAGTAATCAAGTAAATGATACACTTCCTGCAATATCACCAAATTTCTACTACAACACAGAATTTCAATACACAGGTCAAGACCTAGCAGATAATTACTCTCAACCAAGTGAAGGTCATAAAAGACCTACACAACATTGTAATTTATTTTCTGATGATGTGACCCCCATATATGGAGGCAATTATCCTCCTCCATACAATGAAGATAATGATAATGATTATCATAGTTATCAACTGGATATTGGTGGTAATCATACTACCAATCAATGTGAAGAAAGAAGAAATGTTGTAGCCGAAGATACCGAGGGAACGAAAGGTTGTGATTTCAGGCCTGGTCATATTAATAGCTCAGCAACAGCTCCATCTACTTCATATCAGTTTATTCACTGGTTGCCTCTTGTTACGCCATATATCATGATGCCAACAACTTCAATATCCTCAAGTACGGAGTTAGGTAATGTTTGTGTGGAACAAATTTTTAATACGAAGTAAGAACTTCGAGACAAATTAGGTTTAATGGCGTTAAAGAATCACTTTCAGTTCAAGGTTTATAAATCATCAACGGATTGGTTTGAGACCAAGTGTATTATTGAGAGATGTGAATGGAGAGTTAGAACTACAAAGAAGAACAATGATACGTATTGGAGAGTGTCTCGCATAAATTCAGTCCATACATGTCAAAACGAAGAATTGCAGGATGGGCATCGGCAAGCATCGACTCGGTTAATAGGAGAACTAATCAAGGATAAGTTTACAGATGCTAGTAGAATTTACACTCCTAAGAATATTCATGACGATATTTACAATGATTATAGGGTTCGCTTAAAGTATATGACATCATGGCGAAGCAAGGAACATGCATTACAGCTCGTGTGTGGCGATCCATCCGAGTCATTCAAGGGACTTCCGTTGTATTGTCATGTGTTGGGGGAGAAAAATTTTGGTACAGTAACAGTGATTCAGAAAGATGTTGATGACCATTTCCTATATTTCTTTATGGCACTAGGGCCATGCATTCGAGGATTTCACAACACGATACGTCCTGTTCTCATCATTGATGGTACATTCTTAAAGGAAATGTACAGAGGGACATTGTTCGTGGCCGCTACATTGGATAGAAATGACAAAATTTATCCTCTTGGTTTTGGTGTTGCCGATTCAGAGAACGAATGACCACCAATATTGCTGAGAATATGAATGCATTGTTGAAAAGCGCTCGGAGGCTACCCATTACTGCGTTAGTTGAGCATATTAGATCACATGTGCAAAGATGTTTTACGAGCGTAGGGAAGAGGCTTTAACGAGAAATGCCAATCTGACTGAGGCCGCTCAAAAAGTAATTGATTTAGAATTAGAGAAGTCCTGTTCTATGACTGTGCATCCGGTGTCACGTTTCGAATTTGAAGTTAAACTTCGTGGTGTTGTTGAGGTTATACACCTACAAGATAAGACATGTAGTTGCCGACAATTTGACCTGCAGTAACTCTCGTGTGCTCACGCTCTTGCAGCATGCAGACATATTCGCTTTTCTCATAATAGGTTATGCGCACAGTACTACACCACTAATGCTTGGATGAATGCATATGCAGAGTCTATTTATCTAGTTGGAAATTATGTCGACTGAGTGATCCCAAATGAAGTACGAGAAATCAATGTTAATTCACCCAGATAATGCCCTCCCTCTAGTCGACCTAAGAAATAGCGAAATCCTTCTATGGGAGGGAAATTGTTTGTCGAACCTGTTCCAAGTGCCACATGCAAAAATCTTATTCCCCTCTGCCATGGTTAATGACATGTGTTCAATTTAAGCATATGTAAGGGTTTTTTAATTTATTTTTATAGTTATGCACTTCCAAACCAACAAAATATGAAATGTAAACTAAGGCATTAAATGTTTGCATTATCTGTACCACTTTGTTTACGTAAAATATGTGTTGTTCTTTTTTAACTCTATGATTTACGCTCACAAATATAATGTTATCTGTTTATTTTGAATTCTTTTATTACTTTGCTGACATTACTTTTACATATTTTGTATGTATCCATTATACAATGTTTATATATGCAGGTTTTCCCACTAAAACAAATAAAATTAATTAATATACCATCAGTTTCTTTCAAATTCACGAGATTTCGAAACTGCAATTTCGATCATGAACTAAAACTACACGTGATCGAAACTATTTTTTACCTTGTGATCGAAACTGTAGAAACTTTCAATTTTTTTGAATATTCCAAGATAAACATAAAATTGCAGTTTCGAACATACTAAAAATTAGGGACGTTAATGAAACAATCTAAACACTGTGTGATACCAAGTGTGTGAAATCGATTACAAAGTATTCTTACACTTTCGATCACATGTAAACCTTTAATCATAATGAAAACCTTTCAATTTTTAGCGTGATCAAAAGTATAGTTTCCATTTTTCCAGAACGGGCGACAAAATAATATTTAAAGTTTCGATCATGTAGTGTTCAGAAATTTCGCTCACGATCAGAATTTTGAACGTGATCGAAACTATAGTTTCAATTTTTTCAGAACAGGCGACAAACTAATATTTGAAGTTTTGATCACATTGTATTTAGAAGTTTCGACCACGACCACAATTTTGAACATTATTGAAACTATAGTTTCGATTTTTCCAAAATAGGCGACAAACTAATATTTGAAGTTTTGATCACGTAGTGTTTAGATGTTTCGATCACGCCTAAAATTTGATACGTGATTGAAACTATAGTTTCGATTTTTCCAGAACGAGCAATAAAATAATATTTGAAGTTTCGATCACGTAGTGTTCAGAAGTTTCGATTATGACTAAAATTTGATAAGTGATCGAAACTATAGTTTCCATTTTTCCAGAATATGTGACAAAATATTAGAAATTTCGATCATTAATTTACCATCAGTTTCGATCAAGCCCAAACTGCAAAATATGATCGAAAGTATAGTTTTCGATTTTTTCAGAACCATTGATAAAAAATAAGACATTTTGATCACGTAGTGCTCAGCAATTTTATTTACAACTAAATTTTTATATGTGATAAAAGCTGCAATTTAAAATTTTTCAAAATCAATGACAAAACATAGGAAGTGCTATTAATTAGGTATAATAGTAGTTTTAATTAGGCCTAAAATAGAAATACGTGTTTGAAATTGTTCTTTTGATTTTTCCATAACCCGTGGCAGATAAAGTGGAAATTTTGTTTGCGTCATACGCATAAGGTTTAATGTTATACAAAATTTCTTACGTTAGTCGAACAAATGTTTCGATTTTATATGCAAAAAATAAATAAGGAAAGATAAGTTTAGTCCTAAATAATTATTAGTTTTGAACAGATTCAGCATCGAGCATGATTGTTATTAAATATCCATCCAGTAATATATCTACATCAACTGTCTATAACAACTGACCCCTCCACAACTCTACAGCTATCCTCCTCCTAAAAAATGACCCATATGATGACAAAAAATCGAGAGGTCTACCTAATCCTAAGTAATATATATACATACAGGTGAAAAAATCCCGCAATCTTCGGACACTTCCTCATGAGACACTCCATCCACTGGACAAACCAACTCGAACGGATCAACGCGATACTCGATCTTAGTCCGCACGTCATAAAAACCTGCATCATATAGCAGAAATGGCATAAGCTCACACACAGGTCTCATAATGTTGGTCATCTCCCGATTGGAATGCACTGAGGGTGCCGAGTCATAGACCGTGATACGTCGTCTCTGGAAGTGTACTGCACACGCAACCCAATGACTAGAGCTAATACAAATGTGTTTGAACACTTCATTAATAGTCCACCATGGGCGATGGACTGGCCCATTTTTGCCCTCTACATGTGACTCAATGTTAATGCTCAGAGGGAAGCTTCCTTTTGCCAGACGCCCTTTAAGATAATCTTTCCATACACACCGTAGATAGGTCTATAACCATTCGCCAAAAACAAGCTCAGAGTTAGTGCACAATATTAACAACAATAGATACAATTTTAGGTATAAACACCTATATTTTAATTTGATATAGGGCCAACATACGTAAAGGTGTGTAGACGCAACAGTCCACTATTGGGGCACTTGTTCGGAGCATGCTGTCTATGGGCTAGCAGTAACATGTACTCATCAATATGCTACAGTTTAAGGAAATTGTTAGATCAAATCTAATATCCTAGAAAAAAATTCAAGAAGATATGTTCTTGAACCTGCTAAATATAGGAAAACATAGTTATGTTGCATACCGTATCCTTTAGCCATCGTCCTTCATCAGTAACAACGCTTACCCAACTCGGTGTCACCCTAATGATATGGCTCTCAATGTAAACCTCTGGAGAGCTCATCCACTCTAAATATTCCATCCACATCTCCTCAAGAATTAGTCGCATAGGGTCTATTTCATATGCTGAATCTTACATTGGCCATCCTCTCCTTGTCGAGGGCCCTTGTTGCTTGAAAGAGTTCGTATATGGGGAACGCTGTAACTTACTCCTCCTATATTCTCGGCCGTATCGACTGGCGTTTGCTTGGAGAGGGGGGGGGTGTTCAATGATACGAACACTGTCTTGGCCCACGCAATCAAACTATAAAGTCACGAAAAAAAATCCTATCTGCATAGATTTTCAATTAAATTCAACAACATCAAGCACAATTCAATTCTTATACTTTGGAGTATGAGGTACTTATAAGTAAAGAAATTGCGTCATACGTAAGAGATGGTCATACCTTCGCATTTTTATTAGGCATTCGCGCGTCTTCATCTGACTCAGAGCAAACTCGATTACTCACTTCTCTGACCAATATTGTAAAAGTCTCCTCTTGCCGTCGTAACAACTCCTCCTAACCACGTAAAATATCTTCGTGTCTATGCTACTTTCTGTTTGCTCATCTTTATAGGCATCAAAATCAGTACGTAGGGAACACAACTCACGAAGTAGGATCGGACCAAAATGAGATGATGTTGGCTCATCGACGAAATCAGTGGCTTCGTGGTATGAATATGAAGCAGCAGGAGAATGAGTCGAGGGCTTAGGCATCGGATCCACATTATGATGTAAAACCATCAGCGTACAAACATAAAAGTATAAAGTTATAAAATAAGTTCTTCTAATCACTGTACAAACTAAACCTTGAATCTGCTCACCTTCCTCCTATTCTTCCGTACTAGCATGGGCGATAGGATACGCGTCTTATGATCTGTAGTCTATAATATAAGTATGAAATTTTTAATATACTCTCAATTCTAATTTGAGCCTTGTCGCGTGCAGGGCATGTTAGCATAATTTAATACTGTGAAGTGTTTGAGAATATAGTAGGTATAAGATACCTTAAATGGATTAGCGTTTCTCGATGAAGCAGACTTGTCACTAGGCACGACCTTGTCATCTGGGTCAACCCCTTGGCCATTACCACTAAGTGCAGGGAAAAGATCGCCCCCGTACTCCCCATGCAATGCCTGATCAAAGTCTAAGTTTATTATATAGGCCTCTCCTCTTTCAATTTGGTCAGGCTCTAGCACACGTAAAATTGCGGGGGGCTACCCGAAAAAGAAAAAAAAATGAACCATTGTACTGACAAAAAAAATTTTAAGACCAAACAAAATTTGTATGATTTGTAAATCTAACCTATATGTCGTTGAATATAAAGGTCTTCAAGTCAGTATCGCGAACATTTTTCCTCTTCACAACCCACCTCAACATACGAGGTAGGCAATTATTGGTACGTGTCTCGATCTCCGTCCCGGCTATAGAAACTGCCTCATATATCCAAATCTACGCAATGTTACCACTATATCAATTCATATATATTTTTCAACAATTATCACACAGGTGGAAACATAATATTGCTAAAGAAATCATACCTGGAATGCAAATAGAAATTCCACGAAATTATATCGATTCTTATACTTCTTCCCTTTTCTTTTTTGCTGCGTAGATTTAACTTTCTACGTCTCTAACTGTGTACACATTGCTCTACTCAAATATCGGAATGTGTATGTGAATACGGTCGATCCCCATGGATAACAGTTAAACTGCTCCAAATCATTAACCATCTGCAGTAACCACATATCTATATGATACTGTCGACCTCTTCCAAGTAAAACAAGCTCCAAGATGACATATAACGACAACTTCACCACATCAAAGTCATTAATCCGACGAAAGTTAAATGCATTATATGCTGCCTCTATCCTCCACAAGGGTATAGCCGTCTCTCTTATAAAATACGTATCTATGAGCCTGGTTGTCCCTTCAATATTATCAGTCGGATAAGGACCAAATCATAACCCTGTAATTAGGCCAAACTCAATAAGTGAAAAACGAAGAGTATGCCCACCAACAAGAAACCACATCTCCTCCTCCATACCTCTGTCACAGCCTCATGTAAAAGTATATTGTGCACCAAATTTTCAGAGAACTTTATGTCATTTAACTCTAGCAAGTGACCCAAGCACATCCCTCGAAATATCTCACGCTGGGCCGGAGTCAGCTTTTGGCAAACTTGCTTCAACACACGTGACTGAGATCGCGATGACACTACAGCAGAAAAATGGTCGGCAGGCTTAATCTTCAACTCAGTGGTTATCATCTTATCCATACCTATAAAAAAAACAAACAAAAAATATCAGAGTTGGATAATACACGTAAGTAGATAGTTATATAAAAAGACAAAATAGAGTAAGCAAAGGAACCATACATAACAGAACATAGGCATGTAAAATGCGTGCATTACTTCTTATATGTTCAAAGGGTAATTTGGAAAAATTGAAAGTACAGTTTCGAATAAGGAAAATAGAATGAACATGCTCGAAACTACACTTTCGAACATATTGAAAAAAAACAACATACTTGAAAGTACACTTTCGAGTATGTTGTTTTCTTATATCAACAATCTCATTTAGAGTTATCAGCCATGAAAATTCTTTAAGGATTGAAATTAATTAATTAATTATTAAATGCTATAAAGGATTCAAGTTGGAATATTAATTACCCTAATCTTGAAGTACATATACTAATCTTAGATTCTACAGATGTACATCAGGTTGTATAACATTTTCCTTATCCTAAGTAATATTATTAATTGATTATTTCATAAGTAAACAACGGTATAAATTTTAATAGGCAAATTAATATGAATAATGTAGATAAAATTTCATATATGTAGAACATATTATTGCTAACTAATACATAAAAACTCTTCCCCAGAATATTTAGTAAGAGTGAGAGCATGATTAGACACAGAGTATCATTTAGCTATCGAGTCAATGAAAAAAGACCTGACAATATGTAGAATCCAACAACCATATGCTTTGTCGATAATTATTATAGTTTAACTAAAGTTAAGCAAAATGCAACTAATTCTAAATTAAAGCCACAGATATGAAAAAAAGAATCGAGATAGAATAGATAACAAAATAAATTATAATCATGATGTAAAGAGATTTAAATGAAAGTTTCATATGTGCAAAAATTTGTTCAACTTTACACCTTGTCACTTCTGTTCAAGCACACCCCAATATAGAAATTCTTTCGACAAAACATTGTACATCAAAACTCTTAATTTGCAACAATTCTTTTGCATCTACAATCAATTTCAAAATAACACATGCGAACCTGAATATGTGAAGTTACAATAAGTTCACCAAAAATTCAAGGTTGTTCAACAACACTCTGCTAATTTTTATCACTGTCTGAAATCTTTGAAAAAGTGCATCCGTTTTCTCCCCTAACATCAACCAAAATAATACATTCAACTTGGTAAACTAATAATATGTTTTCAAAATGTATAAATATGTCACTAGCATCATTCTTGTAGAGCTAAAAAGTAAATAAAACTAAAGTAATACACAACAAACCAGTATACCAAACCACCCAACAACAATAGCAAAACAGCCTGCCTAACCAGCAAACTTACCTAACTAGTAAACCACATGCCAAACATACAACCAGCATCAGCAACCAACATCCTACTAAACACAGAAGCAGTAGCACCCTAAAAATCCAATAGCAACAACAAAAACACAACAAACCAGTATGCCAAACTATCCAATATCAACAACAAACCAACCTGCCTAACCAGCAAACAACATGCCAAACATGCCACCAACATCAATTGCCAATAGCCTACTAAACACAGTAGCACTAGCACGCCAAAAATCCAACAGCAACAACAAAAACAAAACAAACCAGTCTGCCAAACCAAAACAACAGCAATAGCAAATCAGCCTGGTTAACCAACAAACCAACATGTCAAACATGCAATCGGCATCAGCTGCCATCAGCCTTCCAAACACATAACAGGCCAAACAATTAGTAACAGAAAAAAATGCATACTGCCATGCCAAAAAGCTACTCCAACAGCAACAAACAATAAAAGCAATTACAGTTAATAGCAATTACAGTTAGGAGTAGGAACGTCCACAAACAAAGAAACAACTATACATAAAAAAAGTAATTATATTCCTATACATTTCTTTTTGTCTACAACAGGTACTCCTCTCCATACACATGCTTTCTTACATTAGAACGGACAAAAAATTTTATCATCAATCTTGGGAATGTGTAGTTAATACAAAAAAGGTGGGTAAAATAAAACCCAATCTTGTTTTCTTATTAGTTTTGGGCTGAAAATTGTATCTTAGTGCAATTTATTTTCTGAAAAAAAATTCCTATATTTGGTTTATTTGCATCAAATAATGAAAGTTCCTTTCGTGTAATTCATTCAAGTATTTGATTGAAGATTTAGTTAACTATTGCAACATAACACAATACATGTAAGTTAGCAGACCCTGTTAAGCTAGAAGCCACCATTTTATTGGCTGGGAACTCTCCTAAATTTCATACCAACAGAGAGGTATGTAAAACTATTGGCGAGTTTGTAGCATAGAATTATTCTTGAATTTTTTCTCGAAACTATAGTTTCTTACAACCTAGTTTACATTTTATTCTCAAGGAAGTAATGTACAAACCCACTAAGGAAGCATATATAGGTGTTGCTTCAAAATCAAAAATCGAGTGCAAGAGTTTCAACTACCAACATGGAAATTCCACATTATATTCTAAAAAGCACAAAATCAAGGTCATGGATTGATTTTCTCTAAAGTCCAGAATTTTGGTATTTTATCACTTAGTCTAGATGTGAAATCAAGATGAATAATAGAAAAGTTGTAGAGAAATACAAATATGTCAATAAATGAAAACAAGATTTTTATTTTTCCTAACAAAATGATTAGAATAAGTAGTCAGTTGTTAAACCTAATTTGGATCTAGAATCAACAAACAAAATGTATCTAATGGGCCTGTAGAAGGATCTAGTTTAAAATGCTGCGGTTGTTCACTAGAACAGAGAAAACCTGGATTAGGGGCCAAGTACTGCAATCTTAACTCAATTGAATAGGCAAACCAAGATTTTTCTTTTATTTGCATAAGTAATTCAAAAGAATTGAAAAAAACATATAGCATATATAGCCATGTGAAAGCTGAATTCTTGTTCTTTTTTTAATTTTTTTTTTCAATTACTGTGTGTCAAAGCCTGAAAGAATAACAGTATACCTGCCATGTAATTGCTCAAACATATATAACATATTATAAGAAAAAAGACACGCACACACACATGAAAATAACATTATGCATAGATAAGTGCAGCTATCCTTAAGAGAAATATAATTTAGCTATCATAATGAGAATTGGAGCTATGTATCTGCCTAAAATTCATCTCAACCCACATACTGAATTTTGCAACAATTGAATAACATATTATAAGAATTAGACGTTCTGTTAGTGGCCAATTCAAACAAACTTAACAATAAATATAATTTAGTTTTAGTATTCAGATTTTAAAAGTGTTTGTTTTTTCAACTTAACACAAAAACTTGGCAGTTATATAGAATTAAGTTAAAATTTTTTACTCAAAGCTGAATACAAACAATTAAATAAGTTTATCTGATTGTAATTTTAAAAACCCTATAAATTTTATTTATTCTCTATTATATAGAGTTTATCTAATTATCTAAAGGTATCAAATGTCATTTTCAGAGGGTTATATTTAGACATATGAATGAAAAACAAACATATACTTCAAATTTATATATTTAGACCTATTCAGTTTAACTAAAGAAACAAAATACTACCATAGACAAAATTCTACCTTAGTTCTAGAACAGTAAGGTAAGTAACAGTAACTACAATCCCCAAGGCAAAAACACGATTTGATGGCAGGCTTTAGCTACCTCAAGAAACTTCACTGTACTTTCAAAACTAATCTTCAATGAAATACATTTAGTTCTAGCAAACAAAAATACACACATGCACACAAACTAAATTAACCCTAAAGTCTTATGTTAGCAACTTCAGGTGCAACTGTGACCCATATATACAGCACATAACCTGCAACCTAAGCTGATGATACGGCTTTTTAACAATTCAAATTGAGATTTATCATGTCAATTCACAAGATAAAGAGGCAAAATCCACAGTAGCTATTGGAAAAAAGCAATTATAATTCATGTGTAGACTGTTTTATTCACTAATGCTAGAATTCATACTGCAAGAATTAGCACTAAGTAACACAATTCAATAGCTCAAGTTAGGTTTATCCCAATTCTGGAGT
Source organism: Azadirachta indica (assembly GCA_022749755.1). Taxonomy (NCBI): domain Eukaryota; kingdom Viridiplantae; phylum Streptophyta; class Magnoliopsida; order Sapindales; family Meliaceae; genus Azadirachta; species Azadirachta indica. The sequence goes on from CM040441.1 coordinate 19,534,978, forward strand.
TCCAGTTGGATGTTATTGCAGTTTCATGTTTTAAACCAAAACAATCATCTTAGCTGCTACATTGACTACATGGCATTGATAATTTTGAATCATTTGGATGCAATATACATCTCCAAAAGGATAATACCTTATCCAACTGCATACAGTTTATACACATTAAAAATTTCAATTGTTAGATAAAAATTTACTATGAACAGCAACCTCTTCCCTCAATAGACCATCACAAGAATTACTGCATATTTAATTGATTATTCAGGAATGTCATACTTCTACATGAATTTAATTCGTCAGGCACCAAGTCCCTCATTTACGACAATTATAAAATACAACATTAAGTGGAGAAAACCAAGCAACACTATCTATCAATAAATTATAAATTTGGGAGAAACTATCCCATGTCACCTGAAGTTTGACAGGATCAGAATTGGACCCATCAATAACATCAACTCTTCCACTGATCCGGAATTGCTCCCAAGATATCTGTTACACCATAAACTCAGTTGTAAATAACCCTAAAGCAACAAGATAAACAAACCTGAATAAAGGCTTTAGCAGTTACTCTGCTTAGCAAAAATCCACAAGAATGAAGACTATAAGATACACAGTTGTTTAACAGTAATATGAATGTACAACTGAAAGAATAATTACCTCAGCAAATTGATGACACTTAAAGCTCTTCAAACATGAGCTTATTACCTATACCTAAATTGTTAAACATGAGCAATATATATCTTAATTTGTTACTTCATTAAACTTAAGAAATGTAAATATTTTTATCCTAACTCAAGATGGGACGCGTGAAAAAATTCAAAATTTTAAATTTTAAACTTTATCAATTGGTATTAGGGATTGTAAAATTTTCATAACACTAAGTCTGTACTTGTAAATATATCCTTAATTTCTAAGATAAAACTCCATCAATTCATCTAGCAGAAGAATGATAATAAAGTTTTATCAAAATGTATTAATTTTTAGACACATTACAAGTGAAAAAAAAATAAAACTATATTTTTAATCTAATCTATGGGATTTGATCTAAGTAGGAGTAATAAAATAACAAAATAATTGGGATTAAAATGAAAAAAATGGTAATTTTACTTTAATTTGTTTTGTGTAAATGATATAGATTGACCGTCGTTTACTATTTTTTTCAAAAAATAACAATAGCTATGAACTCGCATTTTAAAGGAGATAAGGAAGATGTAAAAAACTTAAAATTCACTTTTTGAAAAACTAAGATTAAACTTAAAAAGAAAAAAGAATCGGTTTATTGGCAATAACACATACACTAGGCATCTCCTGATAGCAGAACACAGAAACATGCATCGTTGTGGCCATAAAATGAAAGATATATATAAAGCTTTTGGAAATCGGCAAGTGCATGGAAGTTCTCCTTGAAGAAAAGCAAGGAAAAAGACTTTGTGGAAAGATTTCTACCAGCACAAAGTAGTTCTGTAAGGAATCTTTAGACATTCCATGTCAACTAAGTGATTGACTTTCTTTTTCTTATTTCCATGTTACATCCACAAAACTATCCTCTCTAAATATTACTGCAATGACATGATCGTACCTTGTTTGCTGGGTAGACTTTCTCCTTGTACCAATTAGGCCTGTCTTTTAGATTGATAGGAACCAATTTAACCTTGTCCTACAATCCCTGCTCCTAATAAATCACACCAAACAAATAGAACTGTAAGTTTTTCATCAGAGAAGAAAGCTATTGCTTAAAATCAATATCATAGTTTTTGTTTATTACAAGACAAAATGAAACAAAACATTCTACTCAATTAAAAGTCTTTAACTATTCAGAGAGTTCAGTTCAGTTATTCATGTCATTACAGACATGAGAAACGTATTATTCACAATAATATTTCCTTCCTTTCTCTTCACTTTCTCACTAACCAAACACTGGGACAAAACATTATTTCAAAACATTATTTCAAAGCATACTTATACCCAGATAAGTAGTAAATAGTTTCCCTTTAGACAATACCTTACAGTTCCAGGTAATCCACACACGCTGTACATATGGACAAGTTTCAAATATGCACAACCTTCAAACACATAAAAACAGAAAACTAACACTACTTAAAATTCACATTACATATCCAATAATTTCTTTAATATATATATAGTCGCAATATATTTATATGGGCGCTGAAAATAGACAAAAATTGAAAGAAAATAAATCAATATAAACTGTATGTATCTTGCTGTTCCATCAAATAATAGAGGTGGTTCTGAAGTAGAATCAAGCGGTGGCAGCAAAACTTCTTTTACAACTCTGGAAGTAAGACTTAAATGCTAAAGTACTGTTCTAATTTTCCATTTTAAATAAGAAAATGAGATAAATTTACTTACTTAGTAGCCATCGTTGCTGATATTCGAGTAGCTCTGGTTCCCTTGAACGGATAACGGAAGCATAATTTGGCTTGAACTTGAAAAGAATGAGAAAGTATTCCAATTCGTGGTAGTGTTACAGTTATTGTCGTCAACCACCAACTTTTGCCGCCGTTCCGCTGTCAACAGAGTCACAGTCGCTTATGTACGCCCGTCAAGGATTTCGAATTTTAAATTTAGATTTTTGTGGCTTTAGTTTTTTGTTTCGATTTTCTTCAGTGTTTGGTAATGAGAAAATCGTAAAATTGAGGCAAAATTAGGGATTAGGATGTTTTGGTCATTAAGAGTATTTTTGTCTAAAAAAAGTAAGATGGTCATTTTTTAAAAAAATTTCAAATAGTAGTCATTTGAGAAAAGTGTAGGTAAATAATGGATATTTTTGTTAATTTTTCAAAATAGATCACGTACATAAGAAGGAACCCATCCGTGGCGCGCAAGAACTAGGTTAGTAGGATTGTAAACTCAAATCTTTTTTTCGGTTTTTCTCTCATTTTCTCTATTTTAGTGTTCCTGAAAGACTACATGCAGAAGGGTAAATTATGACTTGTGTGTTCTCTGAGTTTGGTGATGTTATGTGATGAATATATTGTTTATAGTTTGAAAGTTTATTGACTGGCTTTGTGAAAATGGGTACTTTGTTGATGTTTAACGCAGTGAAAATGGGTATTTTAGTGGGACTTGTGTGTAGTAAAAATGGGTTTTTTCCTTGAAATCCTGTGTTCAGAAAGTGGGTATCTTTTGTTTGATGTTGTATGTTGAGAAATGAGTTTCTTTTCTAAACTTCTATGTTCTGAAAGCGGGCATTTTCATAGAAGTTTTGTGGAGTGAGAATGGGTTTTATGTTGAAGTTATGTGCTATGAAAATGGGTTTTATGTTGAAGTTATGTGTTTTGAAAATGGGTTTTATATTAAAGTTGTGCATTCTGTAAATGGGTATTTTGGTTGAAGTTGTGTATAGTAAAAAAATGATTTATGTGTTGAAGATTTCTGTTCTAAAAGTGGGTATTTTACTGTGAATTGAAACAATTGGATTTTGTTGGTGATTAGTGAATAAAAAATAAGCCTTTTTCGTTTAAGATATTATGTATTGTGAATTGACATTTTTGTTGATGATTAGTGTGGTGAAAAGGGGTATTGTTGTGCCCTGCTTTGTGTATTAATGTTACAGTTTTTGTGTATGACTAGTGTACCGTAAATGGAATTTTTTTTTTTTTTTTAATGTTTTGTGCTGTGAAATTTGTAGATTTTGGTTGCTTTTGAGTTGTATCACGAAGAAAGGTGTTTTTATTTATGTTAAGTGTTCTGAAAATGGTATATGTGGTCATGTTTTCTCAACTGACCATGGTATAACAAGTATAGAAATTTTTTACTATTAATGGAAATCTAAAGTTTGTATCAGTTATGATGGTTGATATATGAGTTTTAGCAAGAGCCATTGGAATGAAATTTTTGCTCTTGTTTATGGTTGTGAACCTGAGCTTCTGTGTTGATGGCTCGTACATTGAAAATGGGTATTTTACAGATAACTTGTGTAAGCCTTTGTGTATGGTTATTTTGTATTTAGGTTTATGGTGTTAAATATGTGCACATATATCAATATTGGTAATAACATTTTTTTTTTGTCTTACAGGGTACAATAGAAAGAAATAAAATGCACATATGAATGGAAGTTAACTGCATGAGATTAAAATATGATTTAAGTTGGAAGGATCTAGATGAAGGCAGTAGGGTGGTGGTTATCAATGCCATCACCAATTTTGCCCTAAAAAAGAACATGATGTTTAATGAAGAATATATTCTACAAGTAATACAATCTTGGGACAAAAACAAATTTGTGGTTGCTACCGACGGAGACTTGTTGGATATATGAAGGATACTCATTGATCGTGGCTTCAAAACTATGCAACTTGAATGTGAAGTTCTTCTTCTTGCATGTAAGCCACCTACTAAGAGAACATCATTGAAGGGTGCAGGGTCATTTCACTCTCCAACCTAATTAACAGTAAAGTATCCCAGCCAGTTACATTATACGTATAGTGCCAAAGCCTACACAGACTCCAACATTGATCAGAATAGCAACTCAGATGTCCAAGTATTCAAAAATTATCCTCCAGCTGCAATTTCCTTCAGCTGATATTCCTTCAGCTGCTATTTCCCCACATGCAACAATAGCCAAACATACACATTCCCACCATCTGAAACACCTAATGTTAAAGACCAAACATATGACTAGTATCAAACACAATTTTCTCACGATCAAACAAAAACCATGGACTTCCAAGCATCAGCAAGTTGCCTATGCACCCAACAACAATTTATCCAAAATATGCCAGATTAGAACAAACTTATTAGTTCAAACAATACACCAATCGACAACCCAGATATCCCATACACACAAGATCTACAATCATAAGTTTGCTAAGGGCCAAAACAGAATAACAGATCTTCTCCGCAATCAAATATAGCCAATGTAGATGCAAAAAACCAGGGTGACAGTCAATATTTCTACTCCTTTTCAGATGATGATAATGAAGATAATAATGTAGGGGTTAGAAGTAGTACATCAGACCATTATCATGATCAGTAGATAGAATGTGAGGTTAGCGCTGATGAGGATAATGATGCATATTGTTTGGTTATGAATCAGATAACAATTAGTGTGGCTTAGTGTTAGATTCTAATGCAGAGAATGGAATGAACAGGATATGAGAAGCTATGTTACAAATGTTGTGTAAGCCTGAACAGGTTCCAGATCAGCTATGGTTGGGTTTGTATTTTAAGAATATGAAAAAGACGACAGATGCATTAAAGGAGTATGCTATTAAAGGGGGATTCAGAATGAAAAGAATGAAAATAGAAAGAACCAGGGTTACCATGAAATGCTTTCACCCAAATTGCCCTTGGAAGTTTCATGAAAGAAGAACTGGGTCAGGAGGTACTATACCAGATCAGAACTTTGTATGCAGTTCATGAATGTCAGATTACTCAATAACCCAGAATGTACTAGCTCATGGATTGCTTCCAAGTATATGGATACAGTATTGAATAATCCTAAGACTAGTGTTGCTGTGTTACAGGCTAACATGATGATTAAATATGGGGTCCGTGTGTCAAAACAAAAAGTGTATAGAGTTAAGAAGAAAGCACTTGCATCGGTTGGAGTTAACCATGAAGTCAACTACAGAAGGATCAGGGACTATGCACAAATGGTTCTGGACAAAATGCTTGAAGCACTGGCTATTGTAAAGGTCAAGAGAATCACCCCATCGGATTCTGAAACAGTTTTTGATAGGTTGATGGTGGCTTTCCCTACTATCCAAGATGCTTTTAACAATGAGTGTAGGCCATTTATTGGAATTCATAGTTGTCATCAAAAAGGACCATTCAAAGGAGTTCTTCTATCAGTAGTGGCACTTGGTGGCAATACCAGAGTATATCCACTTGCTATTTGTATATGCGATTATGAAAATATAAGTACATGGACGTGGTTCCTTGGAAATTTAAAGACTTTTCTGAACAATTTGCGACAACTAACCTTCATGTGTGATCATTAGAAAGGTATTCAAGCTGCATTGTCCTTTGAATATCCAAATGCATATATGCGATATTGTGCAAGACATATTTTGGCAAATGTGAAAGCAAAACACCCTAAGATTAATTTCAACAATGCATTTTGGGCTGCTTCATGGGCACCTAATAGAAGAGCATTTGAATTAGCCATGGAGTCAATAAAGAAGATTGATGTCGGCATATGAGATACTATATTTAAGATTCTGCCTAAATACTGGTCAGTTCATGCTTTTGATCAAAGCTACAAATTGGAGCATATAACAAACAATATAACTGAGTCACGTAACTCATGGATCTGTGACAATAGTAAGTTCCCCATCATTTATATTTGCGAGTTCATTTGGAAAAATTGTTGTAGAGGTTCAATAACAGAAGGAAAAAAAGTGCTGCTTGGAATCATGAATTGAGAGTAAGAGTATTCTTAAGATTAGAGAAAGAGATCACAACTGTCAGAGACTGTGCAATAATGCCGGTGAGTGATACATTGTTTAAAGTAGATGACCGAGAAGTGTCACACATAGTAGACTTAGCTGCCAAATCGTGTGACTGTGGGGCATGGAATGTTAGTGTTTTCCCTTCAAGCATGCTTTACCATGCATATTGCACAATGGTTTAGACATGTGTGACTCTGTTGATAATTGCTATAAGAAAGAGACCTATCTAAAGGCATATAATGGAATTATTCACCCATTACCTAACAAAAGTTTATGGCTTCATGTTCAAGCTGATGATTTAAACCCTTCACTGAGTAAAAGGGCTCCTAGCGGACCAAAGCTGAATAGGAGCAGAAAGGGTGATGAAGTACCTGTGCACAGAAGGAAATATGCATTACGATGTAGTGTTTGTGCCAAGTATGGATATAATAATAGGGCATGCCCATTTAACCCCACAAACTCTAGAAAAATGACAAGACGTTATTAGGTAATGGTCTTTTCTGAACTTTGCATGTACATCATTCTGATGCTTTTAATTTATGTATACTTGAATCTTTATTTTTCGATTCGTGGATAGGTGAATGTGAAAACTATGTAGGCAGAAGCGGCAAGAACAAATGAAAGAGGTTCTGGTTACAACTTGTCAAAGATGTTTAATAAATTTGAATATTTGTTTTTTGCTTCATGGTTTGTTATGTTGTGAAGTTGTTTCATTACTTAACCTTCATTACAAAATTCAACCAACCCTAGCCAATACCCCAGCCACAACATGACAGACCACAAGCCAACGAAGCTGAAAATCTGAGAGAAGATTTGCATTTTAAGCTTCAAATAGAACTGTTAACTTACATAAAACACTTTATAACTGATCTTGCAAATCGGTATGTTGTTTGTTAGTTTCAATTAACTGATGTTGATTTATTTTGTGCAATAGCTAATAGGAGAAAAAGAATGGCAGGAAATGATTGGATTGGAATTCAAGGGAAGAGGATTATGACATTTTGGGGATAAGGTTGCCAGGAGGTAATCGAATGGCATATGGCCAAGGTTCATCAGGAACCATAGACAAAGGCAAAGCATTAATGCAATATTAGGTAAATGTGTAAGAAATTTGTGTTTGTTGCATTCTAATGAATAATTGCATAGTAATAAATTGACTAGGATTTTAATAAGATTATGTATATGTGTGTGTGTGTGTCTGTGTTTGTGTGTGTATTTGGTTACATATAAATATATATATATATAACCAAATTTATGTATATTCTCCCTATGCAAGTAAATGAAGCAGCTACACACAACACCATCAACTAAAACAAATGCAGTTAGTAATCTTTTTTTGTTTTTTGAATATATGTTTGAAATTGTAAAGAAGTTGATTCAAGTAAAGGCAGTAACATTTTTTGGTGAAAGAAATACCCGGGTTAGAAATGGTAAAGAAGTTGATCCAAGTAGAGGCAGTAATATTTTTTGGTGAAAGAAATACCTAAGTTAGAAATGGTAAAGAAGTTGATCCAAGTATAAGCAGTAACATTTTTTTGGTGAAAGAAATACCTAAGTTGGAAAAGGTAAAGAAGTTGATCCAAGTATAGGCAGTAACTTTTTTTGGTAAAAGAAATACCTTAGTTTGAAATAGATTCTAAAGTTGATCCATATACAATTAGTAACCCAATTCTCTTGTTTTTTGAATATAAGTTTGAAGTTGTTTTAGAATAACTTCCAAACTGCTTTTGTTGATCCAAGGCCTGAACCATATTTTTTGTTGCTTTTTTGTATGTAATTATTACTGGAAATTGGATAACTATTATAAAGTAAGTTGGCCTTTTTATTTTTCTTTGTAAACTTTTGTTCATATTTATGTTGGTAATATCATGTTTTACTTTATAAATGATTGGAATTCTAGATGGTAGTTTTATATTTGATGAACAAACGTATTTAGCTTGAAAGAGTAGTGTTCAGTGGTTTACATGGCTGGCTATTTGAACCTTAAATATCAATGAAGTTTTCATTCACTTCAACTCCTTAGTAGTAGGATTATGTATATGATCAGTAGGACAATTAGTGTACAGAAGTTTTTTTGTGCCTTGCAATATTTCTTCTTTTTCCTTTGCATTTTGAATCGGATACCCATCTTGGTGGAATTGTTGATGTGCCTCTTTAATTTCGTTTTGCCTTCTGTGTATGCATGTTGTAACGGCTTGAACTTCTTCTTTGAAGGCTTTCACCACCCATAGAATGAACATCTATCTTTGTTTTTTGGACAGCAGTAGTATAATTTGTGAGAATTATTTGAGGATTCTAATATTCTCAGAGGTGCTTTCATACCACAATCACATGTTTTGTTATAAAACTTTAATAAACCTCCATTGATATCATGTTGTAATTGAAATGTATTTGAGGAGGGTGTAGAAGCAGATTATTATGAAGGCATTTTAAATGGAGTTTTTGGTTGCTTCTGGAGTGAATCTGGTTATGGGATTAACATGCAAAAAAAAAAAAAGAAAAAAAAGAGAGAGTTGTTAAGGGTGCTTATATATTGTTAACTTTAATGGTCAAAAGCAGCAATTTGAAACTTTAAAATTTCAAGCTCTGCCAAACATTCCATTGAAGACTTTCATTTGGATTAAAAAGAAAATTATACAATAAATTCAATGATGTACCATATTGTTGCATAATAAAATGATAGGGCATGAAAATGTGTATTAAAACATACAAGTTAATGTATCATATACTGCATAGTAATATACTATGTACAAGGAAATCTGTATTGAAACATTTAGGTTGATATACCATATACTACATATACTACAATATAATATAAATAAATAAAATTATTAGAACATACAATTTTTCCTTCTGCATAATAATATAATTATAAATAAAAAGAATTAAAACATACAACTTCTCCTTGGTGTACATAAATTTCACACAGGCCTAGTTTGGTCTTTCTGCATGCATCATAAATACAAGTATAAGGTCATTTCTGTCTTTTCACCTGGTCAATTAAGTGCAATAGAATAACAATGTAATTTTATCAAAATCTATTAAGTTTAACGGTAACTAGACGAAAAGAGGGGTTGCATTAATGACTTTCCAAAATATAAGGTCATTTATGAAGATTGTCAAAAATAAGGGGGCAAAGTTGCAGCTATCCCTAAATGTTTGACATAGAATTTTAATTTTAAGGGTTCAATTGTCATTTGTCCTAAAATTATTTTATAACTTGTCAAATTAATTTAAAAAATATTATTATTTTTATATTACAAATTTTAAAAAATAAGTTTTTAAAAAATATTTAGTTTTGATTAGTTATCAAAACATGTATAATAATTCAATCTATATTGACCTATGTCTTTCTATAAGTCATGAGTAGTATTTTCTGTATAAACTATTGAATAGAAATTGATGTTTTACTATATAATTATCATACTTTCCTTATATTTATTTTGAATTTTGTTGTTACTTTTATCTAATTAATTTTGATTATTATTTTAAGTCTATTAGTTAATCTATCTATTTAAGGCCAGTTTAGGATTGTTGTAAATTATAAAATAATTTGCTTCTAATTTGTTGAATTGGAATGGGCAAAAATCGAGATCCTAAAATTTGAACTTTATTAAATCGATGGTTTTGGTCCAGTTCATAATTTATTAGATATTATCTTTTTTACTACTAATTTGATTCCAATTCACTTCTAACTTTATAATCGATCTAGTACAATACTAAAATTTCAAAACCAAATTTTCTTATGTCTAATTCATAGAAAATTGAATCAAACTGAATTATGTCCACTCCTAGTATTAAAGAAAGAATAAGTTGTAAAAAAAGTTGGTTAAGTGTTCAGTAAATTCTATTGTTAGAATATTCTATAATATAAATGATCATAATGCAAGTGATAAATGGAAATTAATTTTAGGGTGTGTATAATTATGAGGCAGAATCAATGATTCCTTAACTTTACACATTTTATACATCATTTATATACCATTGAATTTTTAAGCACTTTCAACAATTAAGTTAGATTTTATATATGTATTAATTATGATGTATTCGCTATTTAAACATATTAAGGACTAAATTGTAAATTTAAAATATTTTATTTTATTTTTGTTATTTTAAAAATTTTAGAAACAAAAATATAATAATAAAAATAAAATATTCATAATGAATTTGGACAAAATGACATGCTAAATGCGCCTAACTTTTTTTTTTTAACTTTCTTGATAATAATTTATTATGCAATAATGATAAGAATTTTAAATAAAACGTGTACAACCCTTTAAATCATTGCCACATCAACTTTTAAGAAGTTGGTACATAATTTTAGCGTGCATCAACTCTATAAATTGTCATATTAATATATGTTATCTTGAAGGGAAGAATTTCTTGGGGAAGAATAATTTTTATGAGAAGGACTATAAGGAATATATTAATAAATGGTGCATTGCACTCTTTTTTCCTTTGACTAGATTTTATCCCATTGACTTTACAAGTAAGATTTTTAATGACGTAATCCAATGATCATATTTTTTTGATATAGAATCTATCATACTGAAAATGGTGTAATACAAGAGCAAGTGTTATAAGTATAGTGAACTACAAGAAATATATTACTAAATGGTGGGTTGCATTCTTTTTCCCTTTTCATTGAAAAGTTAGATTAAACAACTCACTAGCTATTATTTTTTTTAAATATTATATATCACATGTACAATCTATTGATTTGTCCTCATGTATCACGATCATGAAAAGAGCTTTATTCGTAGGGAGTGGGAAGGTCTTACACTTTTGTAAAGTGTGGTACTTGAGCCTTTGCCCTTCAACTGGAACGTAAAAGTCTTTTACTACTTGAGCTATATAGTGGTCTAGGTGACTACACACTCACCAACTTATACGTACTATATATATATATATATATGCATATGATTGTATTACATCATCATTCAATAATTGAATAGTTATGACAATTGTGATATTTTTATATTTATGTATTGTTTTTTATCTAATTTGCCCACTTCCTATCATTTTATTTCGTATTATCATAGATTCCATTTTAAACTTATAGAATAATGCTTTTATTATTAGACAACTTCACAGTTATTAATTCATGTTAATTTAATGACCAAAATTAGTAAATGAAACCTCTTATTTTAAATATTGGTTTCTAATTCTTAAATTATAATTATTTAATAATAAACTTAAAATAATTAAGAACGAAGATATATTTAAAATATTTTCTAATTTATTATTGTTGAAGCAAAATTTTAAATTAATATATGCTAAGCATAGATAACTCCTATTTTTAACAAGTAATTTTATTACAGAAATGCCTTCATTTGCCCCTAAAAATTTAAAAATGCCCTTCAAAATTTTCAATCAAACATGCCCTTTTTCCTCTATTTTGAACAAAAATGTCTCCATGTCCACACATTTAAAACATACATACCTGTCTTCGTTTTCTTCTTCTTCTTCTTCTTCTTCTTCTTCTTCTTCTTCTTATTCATCTTCAAATGACCAAATCATAATGTTGCTTAATATGTATTAATTGCAATTAATTGTTGGAGTTAAAGTGTTCTTGATTCAATTTATAACCTTTATTTTAAGGTAAGCATATTTGATAATTGATCTTCTTTAAGAATAAGAGTTTGTGGAATTTCTGTTCTGTTGTGTTTGAAAGTTGAACTCAACAGTTTGTTTCAAGCATCTTACTCAAAACAAACTATCGAGTGAAGACAGAGTAAGGTGAGATCTTACTTTATTCGAAACTGTGGTTTCGATTAGTTTTGAGTAAGGTGAAATCTCACCTTACTCGATTGACCAGATCTTACTATTAAAAACTTATTTTTCGTTTTTATGATACAATGAAATAATACTGTTATTTTTGGCAGGGTTTTACAGTTATGGTTGGATATGTTGTGATCGTTACTCGGTTTCGAGGTTCATGGGAACGTTTTTCGAATGGTTGTGATATTTATGTTGGTGGAGAAATACTGTCATTCTGTGTTGATGCAACTATTGGGTATGAACAATTTATGCGGATGTTACACGCTGCACATGGGATTAATCAAGGCAAGTGTAGGATTGTAGCGAAAGCAATCTTTGTTGATTGTGCACAAGTGTTAGGAGTGCCTCTAGCGAAGGTAGTGATAATTAATATATATTCCATTTTCTATGCCTTTATTCATATGAACCATGTATAGTATATTAGCATGAGGCGTCATTGTTACTTGTATCTTAATGTGGAAAAGGTTAGTGATGCACCATATTTAAGTCTCCATGGTTCCAACCATCCAACCACTACTGTACCCACTACGTTACCTTTATTTAGATAATCAAGGGGAACTAATCAACCAAGCGATGTTGTTCCAACTATGTCAATGTCATTTCAGTAATGTCAGTTAAATAGTCAATGCAATTACACAGCTTCAAGATGTGAAGAACGTCAATGTCCACTGACATAAGTATGTAACTCTCCACTGATTTATAAGCCTTATGTCAGCCGCCTTGATGATGATGTAACTATCATTGATGAAGTTTATTCTCCTCCTTACTGTTAAGAAGAACAAGGACACGAGTTCCATAAGAATCAATTAAACTTCAACACCATAAATTTTCAGCATTAGTGGGAAGGTGGGAATATGGCAAATGATGACAAACCGAAAGGAATAGAATATATCCTTAGGGGAACATGCAATAAAAGTAGCTTAATGCTTTATCCATCATAAGTGAATCAATACATCCGATCATTTCCTCTTATTCCATCAACTATGACCGAGGCAAGCGATGCATGCTCAAGTTCCAGAATAGGGGAGATGTGTGTTAGGCAGATCTACATTACAAAACAAGAATTGTAAGATAGATTAGGGTTGATGGCACTAAAGAATCCTTTCCAGTTCAAGGTTTTTAAATCAGATACCACCCCTTTTAAGGCAAAATGTATTGTAGAGGGTTGTAAATAATGAGTTCGCACCATTAAGAATAATGATGATGCCTTTTTAAGAGTTACGCGTATAGAAGCAACGTATATTTGTCTAAATGAGCAGTTACATTATGGGCAGTAACAAGCAAGCAGTCGATTGATTGGTCAGCTTATAAAGGACAAGTTCAAAGATGCCAGTTGGATTTATACCTCAAAGAATATTCGTGATGATATTCAAAGTGAAAACAAAATTCGTCTACCATACTCTAAGATATAGCATAGCAAATAAGAAGCATTGAGGATTGTGTGCAGAGATCTAGCTCTATTGTTCAAAGGACTCCCTTTATATTGTCATATGTTAGAAGAGAAAAATCTAAGGTTAGTAACAATGATTGAAATTGATGCAGATGACCACTTCTTGTACTTTTTTGTAGGCGTAGAGCCATGTATTCAAGGATTTTGCAATGTCATTCATTCTATTATCGCTGTTGATGGTACATTTTTAAAGGGCAAATATCGAGGAACATTGCTTGTTACTACGGCACAAGATGGGAATGGGTAAATGTTTCTAGTTGCTTTTGGTGTTGTTGACTCTGAAAATAATGTATCTTATAAATGGTTTTTCCTGAAGTTACGCTTAGCAATTAGGTCGATTGAGAATTTGGTTTTCTTTTCAGATTAACACAGTAGCATACAAGAGAGAATCAATATAATATTTCTTGAAATAACTCTCGAATTTTGTACTTGCCACATATCCGGATCAAACATTGAGTGTGCATTATTATCTTTCAATTTTCGGGTTTGGTCTGGTTTTTTAAAAACCTGAATTGACCCGGACTGTGCCTACCTCTACTTTTAATCACTGCTTTAACCGATTACATACTATCATTAATGTAAAGGTGGTTTTATGAACATAAAGAGCTAACCGCTGTGAGAAATGACTACTTGACAGAGGCCGTGCAAGTAAGAGTTGATGAACAAACGAAGTTGTCCGTACCATGTTTATGCATTTAGTGTCATGATTTGTGCTTAAGGTAAAAGACTAGGATAATGTCGAGGTGGTCAATGTACAAGGAAAGAAATGCAGTTGCAGATTCTTTGAAATTCAACAGTTGTTGTGTTCCTATGCTTTTGCTGCTTGTAGACGCATTCGGCTTTCACACAGTTCATTGTGTTTGCACTACTACACCACCGACGTACACTTGGCCTCATATGCAGAGCCTACTCACTCTCCAAGCAATGACGTAGATTGGGTGGTTCCACTTAAGGTCAAAGAACGTGTTTTCAAGCCACCAAGACAACATCCTCATGCTGGCCGTCCAAAGAAATAGCGTATTTTGTCTGCTAAGGAAGATATGGTTACAAGAAGGTGTAGTCATTACCTACAAGTGGGCCACAATCACAGCACGTGCAGGAATTCGATCCCCCTCAACCTGCCCTGGTGCCTACGTAATTTTTTCTTCATTACTTTGTATTCTTTCATGGTTTATATTGCCTTAGATTTGTCTATTTGCACGGATTACTGTTTTTTATTTTTACCGACTATCCATCTTATATGCAACTAAAAGCATTTTTTTATGTGAATAATATATTCGAATTGTCAAACTATTTTAGCAGAGTCATGGTGTGTTATTGAAAATGCATAGCTTTTATGATTTTTGTGGGTTAATGGAAAACTTGAAACTGCAGTTTCGAGTACGATGTTTTTAATTTGCTCAAAACTGTGGTTTCGAACAAACGAGACAAAGTGTATATTACACTTGGAGATGAAAAAAACAAATAAATAGCATAAAAAAATGACTCGGATAATTTTTGACAACAATAATTGACCACATCATACTTGAAATAGTCATGTAAGTGGGCAGAAAATCGAAATTCAATATTGTTAATATTTAAAATATTTCCTATAATACCTGTTGACATACAGAGGTGACAGGGTTCATCTCAGCATTATTGTGATTGTACAATCTCAATGCAATTTTAATCTTAAGTGACTCTCATTATCAATTAATGACTGCAATAATAATCCTAATATTTTGTAGGTTTGATTAATTATTGTTAAAAGCATATACGTAATTTCATGTTAATGATCCATTAGGTGTTTTAATGAATTTAATTATTTATTTTATGCTCGATTTAAATATAATTATATGAAAATTATTTTTTTGACCAAAAGGCATAATTAAGAAAATAGTAATTGGTTTTTTAAAGTGCATCCACCTGTGTATGTTAAGCGATGATCATATATGTAATACTTGAAAAAGAAAAAAAGAAAGCAAATAAGTAGATCAATCAATAAATATTATTGAAAAAGATAAGTAAACATATATGTATGTATATGTGCAGAAATATAAATAGTCAATACAAAATCTATAACAACTGTCCTACCCATAGGTCGACCGCGACTCTCGACTTTAAACTAGGTCCGTCATCTAGCCTAAAATAAAATGGAATATTTAGGATTAGTTTGGGATTACTGTAGATTTAAACAAAATTTTTTTTTTACTATACTGTAAAAACAATCAACTTTAAAGAGAATTAATTTTATATTTGGTAAATTTTATTGTAAAAATGCTGTGAATTTGAAAATTAGTTTTGTGTGTTTGGTAAATTTATTATTAAAACTATTGTAACAATGCAAATGACTAAAATGTACACAGTGAATAGTGATAAATAAAAATTACTTTAAGTGTTTAATATAATAAAATATAATATAATATAATATATGTTTACTTAAAATAATTTATAGATATACATATATCATAACTAAAAATAAAGGTAATAAAATAACGAAAAGAAAAAAATTTTAATTTTAACAATTGTATTTCTGAATTAAAGTTGAAATTTAAAAATTATTTGTAGGGTTAATTTTGAGTTTTTGTAATTTTAAATTGATATATTTGGCATTACACTTAAAAATAAAATTAATTTTCAAAATTAGATTTTAAAAAGCAACTCTTTTTCTACTTCTCAAAAACTACCGTAGGATGGTACGATTTTACCAAAAGTGATTTTAAAAATATTTTACCAAACGCCCAAAATAACTTTGGGCAATTTAAAGTTATTTTTTACCTCTCTTAACAGCAATCCTAAACAAGCTCATAGTCCTAAATAATGTATAAATATACAGTTAAAAATCCCACAATCTCTAGAATCCGTTGCCTTGGGTTAGTCAATGGTAAATAAACGGGTCTAGACTGTTGTTCATGTCACTTCGGTAATCATAAAAACCCGTTTGATCTATTAGATCAGGTAGCAGACCACATAATGGCCGAAGGACAGTGTCTATCTCACCACCTGAGTGTGTATTAGGGGTAGAATTATATATGCAAATCTGCTTGTCCACCAAAAGAATCTTTGCAGCCACTTAATGATCACCGCAAACATGTAAGAGTAGGTAAACCACGTTTACCAAAACGTAGTCCCTGTTAAACATCTTCTCTTATCCATCGCAAACGACTTGACATCACTATTAGGGTAGAAGGTCTTCTCACCCAAATCACTTGTTAAATGCCCATCGTATGCTATACGCATTATTGACTAAAAAAAGAGTCAAGTTAGTAATAAACAAGTGACAATCGTTAGAATGTAAAAAACAATTTATCTAAGGTAACTCACCATTAGATGTGGGGAGACTACGGTCCAGTGCTGTGAAACCCAGTCCCTGCAAATGAGCTAATAGTGCATAAGCATATCGATATACTCCATAATATGCTACGATAGTGACAGGTTAGGAAAAAGAAAAATAATGTCGTTAGTCACCTTTTTGCATATAAAACCAAGAAATCAAAGAACTTAAATCAGTAGTATGATGATATGTAGTTGGTAGATTAACTTACGCTATACTTAAGCCAACATCCAGTTTCAAAGATAACCTGAAGCCAGTTTGGAGTAATTGTGATGGTCTCGCCCTTAATGCATGCCCTAGGGTTGGAAACCCATTGCAAAAATTGTCTATATAGCTTATCTGGGACTAGTGCGTAGGGCCGAATCTAGTACTCAAGGCTATAATAGAGCTTAACCCTTATGTTTGGTAGTCTATGTCTATGCAAAGGGTTAGTATACGGAATCTTGGATGACTGGGACTTTGTGTACATAAGGCCAAAACGGTTATCCAAGCCCGATAAGTGTGTTGGAATAATACTAACACTTGAATCCCTATAATTGTGGACCTAAAAAGCAAAACACAGGTTCAAAAGTTTGATCCCAAAAAAAAAAAAAAAGAATAGAGTTCCTCTATATAAAGTGAACATTTCCAAAATTATGCACCTGCATTTCTATAATTGTAACTAACACTTCAATAACAATGAGGCCTCAAGCTCCTAAATCACACACCCAACCTTTGCCACCAAGACACCAAACTTATAACATAGTAATGAAATTTTTAGTGTCATATATATCATGTAAATAACAGATCAATGCACAGTTTAATTTCAAAAGGAATACCTATGCTTTCGATAATCGAATATATGGCTCAGGCCGAAATAGACAACGAACATCCTCAACCAGTCAGAGCAACGCATGGTGGTGTTGTTGTGTTACACTATCTTGTCACCAGTTGAAGGGGTCGAAATTAGTACGTAGCAAGCCCAATTGCACCATAATGTCCTAACCAAGCAAAGGTCCTAGATTTACAGAGGCATCGCCATGCATGTCATCATGTGTTAGGGAATCATGATCTACAAACAGATCCTCCTCCTCATCAATCGAGAACTCCGGCTATACCTTCATCTATCTAAAGGCACGAAGAGGTCGCGGGCGCTGCAATTATTAATAAAGACGAAAAGCTTACTATGAGGCACTGGAAATTTAATGCTACAAATACTTTTATAATTGATATGCTCGAAATGTTAAGAATATACCATACCTTCTTCTCTCTCACCAGTAGTGGTGATAATGCTGTAGCGGCAGGGGCAACAAATGCGGTAGGTGTGAAAAAATCCACAGTATTGGTAGCATAGGGCCTAGTGTCATGCTCATCAAGTGCAACTATATCATCAGGGTCATCCTACAACATGGACTCCTTCTTATCGCCTCTTATGAGTACATTAGTAAATGATGTATCTCTAGTCACCTCCAAC
Source organism: Azadirachta indica (assembly GCA_022749755.1). NCBI lineage: Eukaryota > Viridiplantae > Streptophyta > Magnoliopsida > Sapindales > Meliaceae > Azadirachta > Azadirachta indica. The sequence continues at coordinate 19,553,379 of CM040441.1, forward strand.
ACATACTCAACATATGGCAGTGCCTGCTCCTCTACCGTAGGCTATAATAGTCGCAACACAATCATTGCCTATACTACAGTAAATATCTGGTTATTTCAAATGAACAGTTTTTCAGGCCAAAAATCACACAACATTCGTGCACAAATTAATAATAATAATAATAATAATAATAATATGTATCGACTGTACTTACTACTTTCACCTTGAATATATATGTCTCCAGGTCTTTCGTGCAAACATTCCTGGACTTCAAATGCCACCGAAATATACGTGGTAGCTGGTTACCGATACATATCCTAAAATTTGGACTGATAGTGGATATGGCCTTATACATCTACACTTGCAAAACAATATAAGTAAATCAATTTAGGCTTGACAATTAAAACATTTCTTCCAACATACATAAAGCAATTCACTAATTAAAAATCCAAGGCATTACTTGAAAGGCTATCAAAAAATCTTCCAAGTTATACCAGTTAACATGCGTCTTCCCTTCAGCCTTCGCCTCTGCCAACTTCTTATTAAAGTGTTCAACTTGACCCTTCATAATACAACTCAAACACTGATAGGTGTACAACCAAGCTAGGGAGTCCCAGGAAAACCAGTTAAACTCATCAAGATCATCTATAATCCTAAGCAACCACATCTCAGAAGTGTATCTATTACCATGCCCTATCAATATATGCTTGATTAGGTAGTACAATGACAACTTAATTGCATCAATATCTAGTATCCAACTTAGCTTTATCCCCTCATAAATCTCCTATATCCTGTATAGTGAGATTGATGTAGCCCTTGTAAAATATCTATTCTTAAGTCAATCACTCACAAAAACAACCTCCAGAAATGGTCCAAACCTTAACCCCGTCAACACAAACTTAATCCAAGAAAACCTCATAGTAGCGCCTCTTATAGCGTACCACAACTCATGCTCTGTATCCTTAGTCTCAACCTTGTACATAATTATCCGATGAACAAAGTTCCCAGAAAATGATAGATTAGGTCAATGTCTAAGAAATGGCCCAAGTAGGTCCGTCTGAATAATCGCTGCCGCTTTCGTGTGAGCTTATCCCAGATCACCCTAAGATCACGAAGGTGTGACAACGAAGTCACCACAGCCTTAAAGTGGTCAACCTTCTTTGTCTTCAGTGTTCTAGATATTGTCACTATATCGCCTATAAGCATACCAATTTCAATTCATCAGTATTTAATAAACATACATATATTTGATTTTAATACATACCTAATACATTTATATTTCAATTATATCAAATCAATTATCTACTTATTTATTTTACTTAATACGAACAAATTTAAATTTAAATATATATATGTATCAATTAACCAAAACAAGGAAAATAACAAATAATCAAATTAATCAATTATTTATTTATTTTAATACATAGATAATTTTGACTATATACATACATATATATATTTATATCAATCAATTAATCAAGAAATCTAGGGCATTCCTCGATATATTTTTTCATTAATTAAAATAGTTTTGCTGTTGCTTGAAATGCACGCTCGAATATGTTCTTGCTCAAAACTTCAAGATTCTTTATGCTTGAAACTTATGCTTTCGACATCAAGAATCTTACTGTTTCAAGCAAGTTTTCGAGTTTGAGCAAGCTACATGCTCAAAGGTCACATTTCAATCATTATAGCACCTTTGAGCAAGCTCAATGCTCGAATGTGCTATTATGCTTGAAATGTGACCTTTGAGCATTTTGCTTGATTCAACATCAACATTTTCGAGCAAGTACACGCTCGAGGGTTTTCAAGTTCACTAGAATACCTTCGAGCGTGAACTTGCTCAAAGGTCCTATAATTATTATTAAATACACTCTCAAATTAAATAAAAACCATCAACATACTTTCATACAGCCACCAAATATCCAATTCAACACAATAACAAAATCAATTAACAAATTCTAACGTCTTAATCATGCCCAAAACGCAAGTCCATGTAGATTGAAAATAAACCTAACTTGTTGACGTGAAATTGTAGTAGCAAAGTGAACGAAATTGACAATGACTGCTTCAAAGTTAAACAGAATTGCTCAAATGTATGTTTACGGCTGCTCAAAACATATGAAAATGGGTAGTTCGGTTTGTTTTACACAAAACATGGGCATGGGGATGTTTTTGTCTGAATGCAAAATTTTAGGGTAGTTTTGATTGAAAATTTTGGAGGAGGGTATTTTTACAATTTTAGGGGCATATGAGGGCATTTCCGGTTATTTCCCATTTTATTGCGACATAAAATTGTGTTCCTAATTGTACGCAAAGGTGGTTACCCGTTTTGATTAACGAGGAATTAAGGGTGGAGATTTAACCTTAGTCCAAAGAATTGTTGCATAAACCAGATTGTTATATTTGGCTGGAGGAAGCTCTTTCTCTGTTGTTCTTGATGCTTGCTTCTCGGATGAAATTTTCTATAAACAAAAATGTATTATAGAATTGTACTTACACTCCAATTTCCTTAATTTTGTTGAATCATGGAAGAAGAAGAAGAAGAAGAAGGCAAGAATAGAATGAGGTTATGGTTGTCGAGGCTGAGGAGTATAAGAATTGGGACGATAATAGCGGCAATTGCGAATGTAATTGTTGTGATTATCGGTGTTTTTCTTGTTTTAATTGCATATCCATCTTGTGACGGTTACAAAATCTCCCCAATTGTGGTTGTTTCAACAACTGCTTGTATGAAATTCTGTAGTATGGTTAAATCTGGAATCGCACAGGAAGCCACTGCCAAAACCATTCTCAATTCTGCTACTGACACCATCATTCGCCACGAAAGACGGGTATGTATTTTCTTCTTTCTTTGTTAATTAATGATTGAACAATTTGATAAGGAAAGAAGTATGGGAAAGAATGAGATTAGAACTGCAATAGAAAAACCTAGCCAATTTGCTTTTAACAGAATTTTAACCCATCATTTTGATTATTAATATTGTTTTTTCTAAGAGGTCAAATGGGTATTTTTCCAATTTATTAATGTGCATCTTATTTAAGACCTCTGTTAAAAGATATTGAAATGAAAATTGTTTTAACTTCTTTACAGCTATAATAATGTTGTAGGCTATTCTGGGTTATGCTCATGTGAACACTAACCTAAAATCTTAGTTCAAAGTAAATTTAACTAACTACTGTCGATGGATGTTGGAGAAAAAAAAGATTCTTGATATTAGATTTAAGCTACAAAGAGGATAGTTCTTCTCTAACTATGCCATGATTTTACTAACATAGTTGTACAATGTAATGAGGCCTTTTTTTGGTTGTTAACTTTTGCATGGGTAGATAAGGTACAATACATGGCTCTGGTGGACTCGATTTGCAATTGTGATTTCATTCTTTCAATTTTTGGGTGCAACTTACCTTATGTTCAACATAGCTAAATATATTTCTGATGATACAGCTCCTAGTTGTGTTTTAGGTAAGCTGTCTCTATTCTTGCATTTATCTTTTGTCCTATTTATTGTTGTCATTGTTACTAATGTTGTTGCTCTATGTCTAGGAAAAAAAATTTTTGTTATTTATTTATTTATGTTTTAATATAGTTTCTTGGTGAATATACTTCAAATGCATTTATTAGCAACAAAATAAGGACCTAAAGTCATATTATTTATTTTCTAACATAAAATTTCTGAAGATTTCTTGTTTCCAGTAAAAAGTTAAAATTACGCAAGTTCATCTGCCATAGATATTGCTTGAAGAACTTACTACGATATTGACTTCTTTATTATCTAAATCATAGAGAAATGAATTTTTCTAGTCTTTAAACTAATTTAAGGTTAGTTTATTTATTTATTTTTCTTATTTTTTAGAAATTAGCATAAAACAATTGATAACTTTTTGTTCCATTGTTACAGATCAACCCAAGTTTGAATCTCACAACTTTTAAAAATTTTTCATTCACTTATTTAATATTCTATAATGCAGGGGTGGCTTCAAGTGGTAATTGCTGGATGAAAAGATTACTGGTTTTATTTGTGATCATGGTTTGCTTTGTAGCATTAGTGCAGTGTTTTATAGGATCTGATGTTTTAAGATGGAGGTCATTTTATGCAACCAAAGATGATGTGTGGAAAGCTCACTATCATGAAGTATTTGATCATAGTATTCGAGAGATCATGTGTTGTTTTGGACGTGTTGAATACTTGTAAGTCAACTTTTTAATCAACATCTAGAACACTAATTGATTATATCTGAATGCAACTTATTTATTATGTCCAGAACTGTGTCAGAGGAAGATGAAATATACTCAGTAGCAAAGTTATTGGGTGATCTTGTTGCTTATCGTGCCTCAGGCACTGGTCACTTGGAACTTTTGGCAGGTTTGTGTTAACCTTAAGTAGTTTCATAGTCTGTACTAGTTATAGTGGTATCAAGCAATTGTTGAGTATCTTAAAGCTATATAATGTCTTTTGTGTTATTTTGGTTGAAAACACATTATTTATGTTATAACGTGAATAAATATGGTGAATAGTTATGTAAGTGTCCTTTGGTATATTGCAAATTTGAGGCACATAAAATTTTGTGTGTGGAAATAATGAATACTGATGATCCAGATCTTTTTTGATTAAGTTAGTTGATATTAGAGTTTGGAAGAGAAAGAGAGTATTTCAAAAGAAAATTTTTTGATTTATTGTGTTATTTTGGGTTGATAAATTCAATATTTATGTAGAGAGCATGAGCATTGCACTAATCTTGGCCGTCCTGGTCGCTAGCAAATATTTGCATTTGTTGACAATTTGGAGAAAATTCTGTGGATAAGGAGAAAAAGTCATTAACTATAGTGCATTGCTTATGTTAACCCTTTGTATGGAGAGCCCTAGATATTAAAATTCTCAACCCTTGGATCTAAGGTAAGATATATTTTACTTTTATGAAGTAAAATACATCACTCTTTCTATCTGTAACTAGTCAATTATCTCTCTCTCTCTCTTCCCGTCGAAGCTTCTCCTTTTCCTCTCATTTTACAATTTTCCATTAATTATCTCTCTCTCTCTCTCTCTGTGTGTGTGTACCTTTGTCATTAATTCAAGACATGTAATATAGAAAAATGATTTAAAAAAGGGAATGAGAGGATCAAAATAGCATGGCATTGATAAGCCAAGAAAGGGATGGTGCAATCTAAATTAATGACGTATATTTTGGCTAAGAACTTTATATGATGAATGTATTACTAACCAAGGGTTGCCTATTGCATATGCAATTGCTTTTCTTATTAATTTTATTATTCACTAATCTTATTTTGCCATTGATTTATTCAATTTTAGTTATAACAGATCATGTTGCGCATTATTGGTTATCAAATGTTTATCTGTATTAATCATTAATAAATAACTTTAATACTCACCCTCACTTTATCTCATCACTTACCCAGTTTTGTTTGACAATATAAAGCATCTACCCATTCAGGTTTAGCTTTATTGCAGAAGCATAACCGCTCCCCAATCTCTTATGAAGGCTTTGTGGAGGCACCTAGGGAACGCCTTCAAGAGGCTGTTGCTTTTCATAAATTTGCTGAAGCTGCATATACAGTATTATGACATTTTTTCTACATTACTAAAAATATCTTCTACAGTTTGGCATGAGTAATCTTATGTGAAAGTGATACATGATGTAGGGTCCATTGCTTGATGTTGGAAGAAATCCTTTCTTCTTTCCTTGTGCATGGCTTTATAGACAAGGGATGTTGACTCTATGGACTCGTAACAGGTTTTTGATCAATTGAAATAATCACATAAGGCACATGTATAGAAAAGAATATGAAATTATGCAGCAGATACAAACACCAAATTAAAGAACATTAAACTGATAACGATGATTTTGTTGTCATTTTTTGGCTAATACAAATAAATATCTACCATTAAGCAATGATAAACATGAAGCTGGGTTAATAGTAGCTCTAACTATTTTGTAAGCAAATTGCCACTTGATAGTTAAACCCATGTGCATCATGCATGCCATTGTTAGAGTCAGTTGGACATCATCTATCTGGTTTCGTTTCTCAAGTTTAGACAATTATTATGTTGACTTGGTATAGTCCTTATGGATATCTATCGAAATTAAGATTTGGCATTAATGATTTAAATTGTAGAAGTAAATTTGGGTAGTTGTTCGAAAGGTAGATGCATCGCATAGAAAGTATTGAAGTTGCTTGGAAAAAGTAAAGTATAACAGGAGTTAAATGTGAGGGACTTTGTATTATACTATTACTTTATAGTGCCACTGCTTATGTTTGATAATTATAAGTGTTTTTGTAGACACCTATTATAAGCATCTTGAAAATTGAAATAGAGTCTCTAGTATGGTACAAATATAAAAAAAAATTAAAGAGGCTCATTGTCTACTTTGCGTCCTTGTTACTTAAATGTAATTTAGAAATGTTTGATTAAATTTATCATAAGTTATAGGAGTAACTTATATCATACATGTTATAAAAAGTGTACTTTGGGAAACCTGCAAATGAAATGTTAATGTTGTATCTATATCCTATTTCTCAAGAATTAATTTTTTTTTTTTTTTGTTTTCTTCTTGTTTATATCTTGTGTTTTTTCACTCACACATTTCCTGTATGGTCAATCCCTTCCCTCTAATCATTAAAATAAGTTTCTAATCTTTCTGCCCAGACGGCCTGTACTAGATGGTGATAACTGGTGGCGAGGTCACGCAGCAGCATTTCTAAAACACATCAATTTATCCCAAGATGTACTTCGGCGAGCTCGTGTTCGTCAGGTGAGTGTTGATACTTAGTGTCTTAGGTTTGACTAATAGGTTGAATATGATTTGTCATCTACAATTTGTTCAAGACTTGATATGAGACTAAATAGCATGAATGCCTCATATACTTATGTTTTATTACTATTTTATCAAGTTAATCTGCTTATTTTTGGATTACTTGAATTATTAATTGTCATAAATATTGTACAATTTGAACTTGTTCGCATACTAGGATATGCTTGGGATGGTTATGCTTTTCCTTAACTTTGAAAACACAACTAAAATGTTTCATAAACACTAATTTTACTTGGCAGCTACTATTTACCACTTACCTTCCAACTTCTATTGGACATCTTGTAATTCAATTCCATAGCAAATATTGATTAGCAACCACATAGTAATACCAAAATATTACAAGAGACTTTTGGTTACAAAAAGGAAAAAAGATTTACATTTTGCATTGGTATTTGGTTTATTCTTTATGATTCATTCTTATACTCAACAGCCTATTGATGATTGATGAACCTTTCCTCATTTGTTTCCAGGTGTCTGTTTAAGTTTTGTAGATCTTTCAAAAGTTTTTAGTGCTATTTTTTAAATTTAGCATCACAAAAGTTTTAAGGCTTTTTCGAAGACTATGATTTTAAAAACATACTTATCATGTTTTCTTCAGTGTAAATAGGCTTAGATAAATTTATCTTTCAACATTTTAGGCTTGATTTTGTTCAGTTGTATTTGGAATCCCTCCTATCATTAGAAATATATGTTCAAGTTGCACTTTAATCATAAATTTACAAAATATTTAATCTCATGGGCTGGGATATTGAGTGTGCGTTTTGGTTACATATTTAAAAACTGAAAAATGGGGAAACAAAAAAAATGTCTAGTTTTAAAACTCTTTTTAAAAAATAAAAAGCATTATTTCTTAAATTTTAACTAAAAAGTGAAAAACAAAAAATTTTTTTTATTGGTTTTCATCATTTCCAAGAATGAGTTTTCCAAATTAATTACAATTTTTCTTTTCATAAAACAACTACTTCAGTTATGTTCGAAAACAATACAAACATACTTCTCATTATTTTTCATTTTAGACAATCATTTTTGACAAACACTATAAAACCTGTTATTATTCTTAAAAACATAGTTTTTGTAACATCATTTTTGTAGTTTTCAAAAACATTATTTTAAAAATATTTCCATGAACTAATAATGAGAATAATGCTTATTCTTTTTAATTTTTTTGATAAAACAAAATGTAAGCTAGCTCCAGACAAAGTATACGGTTTTTAATGATTAAAACTCATTAATCTAACCATTTTCTCTACTTTATTTATCTTTGGTTAGTTTCTATCATAAATATGCTTTTAAAGGTGATACAACTCAGAGACTTACCAAAAAGGTAACCTATGGTAGTATTGCCACAACAGAAGCGCGCATGACGTGTGTGTAAATGCAAAGAGTTTGTTTAATATTGAGATGAGACCTGGCTAGGAATATGAGTATGTGAAATTGGAAAGTTTTGTATATTATATTAACATAGAGGACTTAAGTGGGCTTGAGATAGTTATGTGTTTTAAAATAATCTTGAAATGCCTCAAAAATTCTGGTAGTCGGTCTTTGTAATTTATAAGTTTTGAAATTAGATGGTAACTTAGTATTTATTTGTTTATTTATTTTAAAAAATACTTCATTGTATGTCATCTAAAAATAAATTATATTTGCAATTTTGTTTGTTACACATGTCGATTGTGTTGTCATGCATCATCTCCATGTAATAAACAAAATCATATTAACTAATTGTTAAGTTTGTTCTTTTATCACCCACCATCACTTTCTAAACCATATCCAAACATACTCAATCTCTAAATTCTTATTCGACCCAAAAGCTTAAGTTTGACAATAAGGGTTCAGGCTCCATTTTGTTTAAGAGGCTTTGTCACATAGACCCACCTAAATAATTATTTTAATTTTTGGTATTTGTGGGGTTTAGGGCGAAGGAGTGTGAGGTTAAGCCTACTCAGCTATCATATTGAATTGTCTCTTGACCCATAAGTTTTAAACTTGAACCTAAGGACTTAATTAATAGGTTTTATCATCCACCTTCAACAAATTCCATTTAAACCTACCACTACCATGAATCCTTTACTAGTAACCTCTTGACCTCCTATTTCAAAGAACATTGAGTGAAGCTTAAACAAATTGCTATAATTAGAATATTTTAAGTGAATGTTTGCAATTGGTTGGTAGTGTTTGAATTGGTATCTTGACTCAATTTGAGATCTGTGGATTTGAATTATATTGTTGGGTGGATAAAATAATGGATGTGATACAAGGTGGCTACGGTCTTTAATGATCAAAGGGTAGGGTGTACCTGGGAATCCGGATGCTGAAAGTGTATTTATTGGTTGCAGATGGTCAAATTTGCTCTAGTGAGGTTAACATTTTCATTTGACTGAGCAGAGCTAGAACATGGTTTATTGCATTATCTTAGTTTTTGAATCCTATCTATATGAATTGTTTGATTAGCTTATTGCATAGGACTCAGTTAGGGAGTGCATAGAAAAAGCACTTATGTTCTATTGATATCTATGTAGTAGTCCAAGTGCTATATATTTTAATTAGCATATAATTACTGCTAGTAATAAATGTTAATAAAATGTGAATAGCACCTTTAAACAAATAGCCAAATACATGGATAAGTGTTTATATATATTTCTTAATTTAGTAAATAAAAAAAAAAAACAAAGGAATTAATTAACTTCAACATATACAAAATTGTGTCTTATTGTAAGGATGTGTTGAATTGTGTTACTTATATGTATTTTTTTATATTATTTCACAGGGAAAATAATGGGAGATATTTATTAATTGGTTTATGCATTAATAGCTATGACAAGAAAACAATTGATCATTTAGTATGGTAACTTTCAACTGTTGCAGATACTTGGTCTACTGTTGTGCAATTTCACGGTTATTGGTTGATACTCAAAAACCATCATAGAAGTGTTACTACCTTGTTTGGTTTGAAACATACAAAAGAACTAATTTAAATAAAACAAAGTAGGCTAGTTTTTTCCATTGTTTTTTATTTTTCTTTGTGTAGATTAGACTTTAGTTTCTTAATAGAGTCTTGCTTGGGTTACTTATTTTAGTTTTGATTTTCATTGCTATTGTTAGGGTGGGAATTCTACTTATTACAAATATATTTCTTTTCTTTTTATTGGAGTTTCAGCCACTTAATAGGGCCTTATTTTCAGCTTCGGAAGTAGACTTTGAAGATCATTGAATAAAATTATTAGTACATTTTCAAATATTTCCTCTTTCTTCTGAATTTTTTTCTCTCATTTTTCTATTTTTTGTCCAATTTTCCCCCATTTCTGTTCATTCTATTTGGTGATACCTAATAGACACAAAGTGGGACTCTTCAAGAAGCGATGCATTCTGTGTTTACTGTGAGGAAATTATTTCACTGTTGAACAGTTTCACTTTATATTTTTTTTTATTGCTTTCTAAGCGTTTCTTTGGTTCTTCCTTTGCTTTCTTTCTCTAGTGCATCTCTTGTATAACTACAAAATTGTATTTGGTTCTTTTAAATTAATATTACCAAAAATATGAAAAAGTTAGCTTGTTCAACAAGTCAAGTTTTGATTGTTTTGTAAATGAAGGAGACTAATGAATAATTCAGAGCAAGGTAGGTAACATTACAATATTGCCAAAGCACAAAGGAGGTCGGTGGAGAAAATCTCATAAATTAGTTTCAAGTGCGAAAATTTCCAAATTTAAGCTTTAGTTGATCTATTAGCAGAAATACTCAGACTGTACTATAGCAGGTCACCAAAAGGTTGAAGGTTAGGGTGTTCTTATTCAGAGTGTAATATCTTGATTACCAAATGGGTCATTTATAGGACCAACCCCTTTCATGCGACATTATTGATTTCTTTTCTATACTTCGTCTACTTTTGACTTTTTGGGATCCTTTCTCTATGATACTTTGTAATTCTACAAATTATTAATCCCAGAGGATTATCCCAAAAGTTGGTGTTTTCTGGAATATAAAGGCTTCTTACTTGCTTGTTATATTCTGTTTTATATTTTGTTTTCTTCTTGTTTACGAACATAGAGATATTTTTGTTGTACATATTTAAACTTTATTTCATCTCTCTTTTTTCCAGGAAAGATGCAAAGCTGCATACTTCATTTTGGTTTTACATCATCTAAGATCAATAGTTATTGCTGTACGAGGAACTGAGACTCCTGAAGACCTCATAACTGATGGTTTAGGCAAGGAATGCCACCTTTCCTCAGAAGATTTAGATGGGTTGTTAAAGCATGTCTCTCTCTCTCTCTCTCTCTCTCTCTCTCTCTCACAGATATCCTAACACGCACACACAAATATAAGTATTTACATGTTCATGCTTGTGTGTGAGACATTTGTAGAGACAAAAGGTATAGCTTGTCACAAAGTCGACTTAAGTTTGTTTAAATGATGTCATAGTGTACAATTTTGTCAGTTTTAGTAAGGATTGATTGGCTTTCATACAAGGCTGAATGCAAACCTCATATTTCTGTTTGCAGCAATAGTCATATCCAACTTGAGGCAAAGCAAAGTGTAGACTCATCTTTCCCGCATTATGGGCATTGGGGTATAGTGGAGGCTGCACGGGAGCTTTACATGCAAGTTGAAGGAAATCCTAGAGATGACTGTGAGTTATTCTGGATAAAATTTCTTGTTCCAACTTTTCATACGTGCTATTCTTCTTTTTCTTAGCATTATTATTGTTCATCTTGATAAGCAAAAACTCATTTTGATTTTGTTAATATTGAAAGATCCTTGCCAAAATACCTATAAAGAAAGATAATTTAATGGAAAAATACCAATTTCTTCTCTAATTTATTTCAATATTATCGCAAACATACCTAATATTTCAAAATTACACTTTTGGTGCCTACTGTCAAATTTTAGTTGTTGACTGTTAGTGTTTTTTGTCCTTTGATACATTTACCCTGACCAAAATTAAATTTGTATTGGACCTAAAATATAGTCCAAGTTCAACTTTATTTATTAAAAGAAAAAACATGATATTTGTAATTATTGGAGTTTGAACCTTGAACCTTAGAACTCAAAAATTTAATTCTTTATCACTAAATTAATTTAATTAATAATTATTTTTTTGTACACCATTTTGTATAGTATATAGACATTAGATGGATCATTAAATAAATAATGATGAAAATAAATTTTCTAATAAGAAATAAATTTAAATAAAAATAAAAATAAAAAATTTATTTAAACTTTTAATAAGACTAATGCACAAAATATTAAAAAATAAACTTCTTTTTATTAAGATTATAATTGCTTTTGATTTCTATTTTTAATAAACAGGCTTTACAAAATGTCTTATTAACAAATGAATTTTTACAAAAATTTGGGTTTTATTATTTTTATTTTTATTTAATTTTATTGTAAAAATTTAAATAAAAGTGAAAAGAAATAAACTTATTTAGATTTATTATTTTTATTTTTTATTACCTTTTATTATTATTATTTGATTTTATTAAAAAAATAAAAAGAAATCAATTTATAACATTATGAATTTAATTTTTTTTCTTAGTAATTTTTTAATGTGAAATTACTTTTTATTAAATAAATTTATTCTAAACATTTGTTTGTTTTTTGGAATAGATTTTTTTTTAATTTTATATATTTAGTATATGCTCAAAATAAATAATAGTGTATTTTATTATTAATAAAAATTGGTTTAACTTAATGGCTAAAATTTAAACTTTGAAAATTCAGGTCTAATGATCAAACCCCTCTAAGTACAAATATTTGGTTTCTTCTTTTAAAAGAACCGAGTTGGGTCAAGTTATGAATTAAGTGCAATCCAAAATTAGGGGACATCATTATTGTTACTATAGCAATAATATCAACAAAAATTAGGCGAATCCAGCATTAGTGTTATAATGGTAGAACCAAAAGTGTAATTTTGGAACATTAAAGATGTAAGTGATAACATCAAATAAATCAAGAATGAAATTGATATTCTTCCTAATTTAATCAAATAAAAATGGAAGTTTTATATACAATCATTAAACATACTTATATTCTTATCATCTATAATAACCCTAATTCTCCTCAATATTTCTATCTTCTGGTTTATTGACTATTTAGACTCTTTATCTTTCATTTATAATGTAATTTATTCTATCAACTTGATCCCATCAAATTGATGGTTACAGTGAAACTAAAGTGTTGTTGTAGTTGTGATTATATTCATTGATATTGGTAATACTTACCCAATAGTCTTAGTAATACAAATATCTCAGGTTATGGCCCTAAGGGGTTTAAAACCCCTAATCTCTTTTGTGAATGTAAAGGTCTTTCATCATTCAATCCCTTGGTTTTAATTATTTAAATAATATCTGAATAATTTATTTTACATATTCTATCTCCTTCAATTTTTATATTCGGGTTTGTGAAAAGTAGTAAAATGACTAAAACCAAAGTTGAAAAATAATCAAGAAAAAATTAAGTGTCCATTTAGTATAACTTCTATGCTAGCCAAAAATACATTTGATTTAAATATCAAAAGATATTTTCACTTGAGATAGGTTGTTTATCAATGTGATACAACATGTATTGAAAAGTAGCATTGCACTATTCTTCTATGTCTAATATAACATTCAACTGCATTCTCGTTACTTTTGTTAGTCTTTAGAGGGACAAAAACATAATTTTAATTAATCTCATAAAATTAAAAATGAGTTTACAAGAATTTGCACCTTATTATTATGAATTTATAAATTTAATCATATTTTACAAATTTAATTGTTATATATATAAAACAAAGGATATTAAACAATAGGAAATTATTTTATTATTATAATTATATGTAAATTTAATACTAATAAATTATAATTTAAAAATAATTTTTTATTATCCATATACTTGTTTGATATACTATTTATTTCTATATTAATTTAAAAATATAAGAATTTAATTAAATGTTATATTTATTAACGAAATTAGGTTTCTTATTTTTTTAGTTAGTGCTTCTTTAGATTACTCATAATATATTTATATATTTATTAAATGTTATTTCTAATTTTAAAATAAATAACAAATCAAATAAGTATATCTATAATAAAAAATTATTTTGGGTAGCACTCATAAATTGTAAAGGTTCAAATTTACTACCTTATTTTTCTCATTTTAATGAGATTGTTAATTGAAATAACATTTTTGGTCTTCTACAAACTGATAAAAGTAACGGAAATGTAATTGGATCACTTTGCAATTTATGTAATATCACATTGAAAAAGGGTCTATATTAGACTAGGCACATAAAATTAACTATAGCATTAAGTGGACTTATTTAGATTGATTATATTTAGTTTTATGAAATATATTTTTTCGTCAAGTAGTATTACCTTTTTCTTATGTAACTTTATTATTTTAGCCTATATAAAAGCATATTTATGGACTTAGTTTAATATTTAAGTGAGACTCAATACAATATTTTCTTTTTTTTTTAACAATTTGATTGTAATCAAAGAACTTATTAAACATTGAAAAAGTTGTTTTACTTCAATTAGGAGAAACTCAAGCTTTGGGGTTTTGAAAGCCAATCTTTTAGAGTTCTTCAAAGTTTTAATTGTCTACATAGCCTAAATTTAGTTTTAAAAATTTTATTTCATTACTCTCATAACATAATCTTAAGGACTTATCAATTATGTAATTATATAGTCTTTGCTAAAAGTTGAATTGTGATAAAAAAGCAAAAATTTTTTTGTTAAAAAACACATAATAATTCCCTAGCACAATATCTATTTCAAGAAGTTCTACTAAGAAAAGCTATTGCGAATGGCTATTTTGGGAATTTTAAGGGAAATGTAGAGTAAAATCCTGATTTTAAAGTGAGTGTGGAGGGTGTCTCTAACCTACTTACATATATATCCAACCTGGGGCTATACACACCTAGAGCCATTCTCTTTGCTTCCCAATTTCCCACAAATGAATATTTTTTTTCCCCAAAAAAAGGATGTTTGCAAATTTGTTAGTGTTGTAACTGCTTTTGTGCTTTTTCCCATTCTCATATTGTCATAAATGTCTAGTTATGGATCTTTCTTATTTTCAACTATGTATTGAAATGACAAATTATCACCATAGGTGCCCCCTTGGGTGGTCTGGACACGCTTAATGCTCCTAGGCTATCCCATAGGCTATCCCAAGTTCGAGTACTAATAGGGGATAAGAGTTTGGTATATTTCGTGGGTGAAGTTTCTCACTCTCATCTAAAACATCTAAAAAATTAAAAAAAATTGCCATCATAGGTTCAAGTACAGTAGGTATGTAATTTTAGTCACTCATATATATTCTAAGTTTCTAACCTCTATGTGTTGTGAATGAGACGCAGATTCTGGTTCAACTGGTCTCCTCTCCTCATTACTTGGAGCTGGATGTGAGTGTGACGGCTATAGTGTCCGAATAGTAGGACATTCTTTGGGAGGTTCCATTGGTGTATTGCTGGGACTACGAGTATGGTTTCTCTTTTATCTTTTGACATATGTATTGTTTTGTCTATTTCTTAGCAGAAAAATTGTACTCCCTAGTGCAGTGATCAAGTATCTAGCAGCCTTTCTATAGCTGTTTGCTCTCCTAATTTTATTGCTTTTTTTGCAGCTATATAGTCGATTCCCAAATTTACATGTCTATGCATATGGGGCCCTTCCATGTGTGGATTCAGTCGTTGCTAATGCTTGTACAGAATTTGTCACAAGGTAATTGAAATTGTTATTCATGCTGCTGAAAAGTATATCAAGGCAAGTCATCTGTTTTTCTTTTCTTGGAGTTTAGTGTTTTTCATTGTAAATGTTTGAGCTTTCTGCAGCATTGTATACGACAATGAATTTTCTGCACGCCTTTCAGTTGGATCAATCTTGCGGCTTCGTGCAGCTGCAATAATGGCACTATCACAAGACACAACTGATACAACATCAATCTTCAAACTTGCACGCCGATTTCTCTATGCTAGCAAGTGTGAAATACATAAAGTTGATATGAATAATCCAGCAGAATATCATTCTAATGTCAGGCCGGTTGAGGATCTAAATCACCAAATTTATGGGGGTCAGTTCATGAGAATGACACTTGCTATTCCCATCTTATACATATGTTTTGCATATTTTATAGCATGCTAAAAGTGCATAAATCATGATTAGTCTCTATTTTAAAGATTCATTTGGGATTTAAAGGTGGCCAAAGTACAACTGATACTTTTTGTTGTGCCTAATTTAAGGCAGCTCAAAAGCCAATCAAATTCGTGTCATGTTGTGTTAGCCTCTATGCTTTTCCTATTTAAAATTTGTAATTGATTAACTTATTAAATATCACTCAATTTAGTTGTTACACAACAATTACCACGTACTAGTAATCTTTTTAAGTTTTAGAATTCTTTTAAAATTTTTAATTAATTATTCAGATTTTCATGTTCTTCGCATTGTACCATTAGACTTTTGTGCCTAACAAGAATCCAAGCTGAACTTGTGAGCTCATCTGTTATGCCAACTCTTGATGTGAGACTGGATGTGAATGTATTTTTTCTGACATATTTTACCTCTCACTACAGGGTGCAACAAAATTAAGAGGGACTTTTCCCTTTTGAACGAGGCTGAGCTTGGAACAAATATTTCTGTAGCCAATGATGAAGAATTCATTAATCCTTTCCATGATATTGCTGTGGAAGTGAATCAATTAAGTGATCCAGTGTCTCAGTTTATGGAAACTGTAACTGGATCTGAAAATGTGTCATCTTGGAATAGCATTGAGATGTTTTTACCAGGCCTTGTAATTCATATTGCACCACAAGAGAAGAACTTGAACATACCTATCTGGAAAAGCTGGAGAAAACAAAAGAGGGTACAGAGATATAATGCTTTTGTAGCAAACAGAGAAAGCTTTACAGATATAGTTATCTCACCAACCATGTTTCTTGATCATCTTCCATGGAGGTACTGTACTAACTCAATTATTTCTTTACATGTCAAATGAGGATAGGGCTACAATACAGCGGTTGTATGGTACAATTGCTATGTTTGGACCGTTGGATTACTGAAAATGTAATCTAACAGTCAATATAAAGTGGAGATAAAGCATGAATTCTGTTGAGGAGTCTTAAATTCTCGTGAATGTACCATACACCAGTTGTGCAGTAGCATGACTCGTAGAATGAATAGGTAGGAAAATCTCAACTTTAAGGCTTATATTTGTCAGATGTTAC
This sequence comes from Azadirachta indica, assembly GCA_022749755.1. Classification (NCBI taxonomy): domain Eukaryota; kingdom Viridiplantae; phylum Streptophyta; class Magnoliopsida; order Sapindales; family Meliaceae; genus Azadirachta; species Azadirachta indica. Next base: position 19,570,394 of record CM040441.1, read on the forward strand.
CATGCTATGCAAAAAGTACTGGAAGCTCAGAGCAGCCAAGAAGCTCAAGATACTGTGGAAGCATTCGAAGCCGTGTGACTTAATATTCTATGCAGTAAAGTCTAAACTTATGTCTTCTCTTTCCTAATAGCCTTTGCTTTGCATAGATATATTTTGTTCTTTTAGAACTGCAATAGATTCCTCCCATCTTGCTTCTTTGGTCTTTGAATTAGAAATCAATTAAATATAATTAATTTATGACTTATTCATTTCTTCTTTTAGAGCTGATTTTTATCCTCATACAAGATTGAGACTATGAATTCGATTTCCTCTTATATATTTTTTAGGATAAAAATTACACTTCTAAAGTTTAGTTAAAAAAATATTTTAATTTTACTGATTTTAATAATATCTAAATATTTTTTTATTATAATGATTATAATTCTATTTAATCATGATTATTTTTAGAGTCAAATGTACTAGAAGATTTATTTTTGTTAAAATTTATTGATTAAACTAATAGACAAGAATTTGCTTGAATATTTTTAAAATTATTAAGATTAAATATATATTTGATCAAAACTTGGGAGTATGTATGTCTTTTTTATATGTTAAAATTATAAGCACTAATTTACATAGATAAATAAAATTTTATTTTTTCAGAAAAAACTCTTTATAAACATGTTTTTCTGTGTAATTAAAGTGCATTTACTAGTCTTCTTTCTCCTCTTATTTATTTATTTATTTTGAAGTGGATTTTGCATATTTTTCTTAAGGGCTATTGACATATATTGTTCAATTTTGGTGAAAATATAGATGCATCCTGTAGTTTGATGAAATAGACATATACTTTCCTCAAGTTTTAAAAATGAACAAGAATGACTGCGAATGATATTAAAACTATACGATAAAAGAGGCATTTTGAGGGCATGAGAAATGAAGAACCTCGCTCAGGTATCAAGCTGATTTCGGAATTAAGGGGATAATTCGATGTTTACAAAATAAAAGGAATGAATGAGTTCATCGCATAAGAAAAATAATAAAGGAATACAGATGTCACCACCCAAAGTTGTTAAATAAAAGATACAAAATTTATAAATATTTGTAATTGAATGGAATTTATTAAAGAGATATAAAATAAATTGACCACTCAATAGAATCCACTAAAGAGACACGGAGATGAAAGAAAACATTTAAATTTTAAGGTTTTAACCAAAAATGATCACAATTGACCTTTGATAATCAATTTTGATTTTCTAATTAATTTTGAATAAAAAATTACAATACTTGCATCAAATGGACAAAACTACCCTTGATCTACCTTCTTCTTTCACTTTTGACTTTCTCGAACTCTCTTCGTTATTTTCTTTCCTTTGTTTCTTTGTTGTATTCACAAAACACTCGAGCAATCGGGAGAGTAAACTATACATATTCGAAATAGAGATTCTCTATAAACAGAAGTGATTGATCTCGGTAGAGCAGATTGCACAACGTGAGCACAACATACCAAGGCAAATCAATCTATTAGGTGTGATTTCCGATTTTGAATGGTGAAAATGGTAGTAATTAATCATGCATGTACTAGTTTAGGTGTTAGAAACTTGTTGTGTGAAAGATTGTTAAAAAAGTGGGAAAATCATGTGACATTTGAGAGAAATTGCGAAAATTAAAACGGGATCGGCGGATGGGTTATGATTGAGAAAACTTGAGAGTGCTGCTCGAGAGTCCTCAAGCATGTGTTGCAATCTCAAGCATGGCAGAATGCATGCACAAATGCTTTGTTCATTCTACAATTGTATTAGCCAACATATTCCACATATTAGCATAAAATATAAATAATATATCTATCTATTATAGTTAATTGTGAAGCATGCACAAATCTATTACCAAGTACCGACCAATGGCATATAAAAATGAAGCTGAACTAAACATATTCCACACACAACAAGTAAATAAACTTATCTTATTAAAACTAATGAAATTTGAAGGTGATCTCAAATACAGGTAATTTAAAATGTTAAACAAGTTGTATATTGCTAAAAATGTACGTAATAAAACTAGAAACAATTAACTTGGGTGAAGAGGAATCAGATTTCTGCATGTGGCACGGTTGTGACCAATGGCATGGCACCAAGAACTCCTTCTCATAACGACGTCTTTTCCTTGGGACAGGATCTGCTATTTTCTCGATCGACCGGTTGGAATGCATTCTCTTGGAGGCTTGACGTTCCTTTCACATAACTTCGATGAAATCACCCAATTACTCTCGTCTCCTATCGGGTGGATTGGCTCAGTGTACGCTTGGATGGGTGTACATGTGCTGTAAAATAGTGAACAAATCAAATTAATTGCAAGTTGAACATGTCTATATGTAACAAAAGCATGAGCGTAAGGTAATTGTGAAATTTCAAAAAGTTTGCACTAGCATTTCTTTAACTGTAGATCCACTACATCTACCCTTCCCCGATCATTCACTTGAAACTCAAATCGCATAACTGGGTCCACAATTATAGTTTTTGACAACTCTATTTGCTCATCAATCCTACCTTGTGCCCATGCAGTCAAGTACTTTTATTGCGTAGCAGCCAACTCTCAACACTATTTTTGGATAACAAACCTAATAAAGTCGACTAGCGTTATAATGGGGAGAGCCCGTGCATGTCTTAGCAAGAAATTCATACTCTCAGCAATGTTAGTGGCCAACATATCATGCTATCACAAAAGGAAGTGTGATCTAGCCCATCTCTAAACACCCACTTCATTTTCTAAGTGTGCTGCAACAGCAGGATGCATCAACCTCGTATTGTCCATAAATTCATTAAACTCTCTAATTTGATATGCTTCAGCAGTGCAACAATATGTTGTCATGAAAGTTTTAATCATTTTTTGTCGCATCTTATATTTCGCCTTAAGATTCTTGGAAATATGGTAAGCACAAAACCCCTGTACTGCATCTGAAAAAACTGTGAAAATTCCTTTCTCAATGGAGGTATGATAGTTAGAGACAAAAACTAAGTCCTTCATCGGACCAATTACATCTCGTAACTCTGAAAAGAAACATTTTCACGATGCATCATTCTCTGAATCCGTAACTTTGAAGGCAACATGGTATATTCCATTATTTCCATCCACCGCAACTACAACAAATAATGACCCACAGTACTTTTTCTTTAGAAATGTGCCATCCATAACAATAACAGATCAGATAGTGTTGCGAAACCTTCAAATACATAGACCTAGTGCTATGAAGAAGTATAAGAAGTAATCCTCGACATCAGTTTTAATCGCAGTGACCATAGCCATATTTTTTTTTTTTTAAGGATGTGGCAATACAATGGTAATTCATTATACGATTTACTTGAATCTCCACATAATAGCTTCAACGCTTCTTCCTTACTCCGCCTAGTCTTAGAATTAAGAAGATGAACCCTGTGATCGTTCTGAATATTGTCACAAATATTCCTCAGAGTGTAAATTCTACTAGCATCTTTGAACTTATCCTTAATAATTTGGCCGATAAGCCGAGTTGTTGCTTGTTGATGTCCATCCTGTAACTTGTCATTCTGACATATATGTCCTGTGTCAATGCGTGTAACTCAAAAATAAGCAACATTGTCATTCCTAATTGCCTGAATTCGCCATTTACAACCTTTCACAACACACTTCGCTTCAATTCTTTGGGTGGTTGACTTAGAAACTTTGAACTGAAAGTGGTTCTTCAATGCTATCAACCCAAGTTTATCTCGCAGCTCTTGTTTCGTTCTAAAAATGTGGCCCACGCACACTGCATGCATTGCACGGTTGCTCGATGAAGCATCGCCAATGAGTGTTGTCGACGAGAAGATTAGAGGCAAAAAACGAATGTACTGGTTTCATGATGATGGATCTCTTTTTGGGCTACTTTCGCCTACTGGATCAGGACGAGTAGCTTCCTTTTGCTCAGTAGTTTTTTCGTTATCAGCAACATTTCTAAATTCCCTATCAATAAAAAAATCTATGCCAACGAAGTCTGGTTGACATATATAATACTCCGGGTGTGGTATGACATTCTAGTAAGGTGAAGAAATACCTCCATCCAAGGTGGTTGCATCGTCTTCGTTGACATGTTGCTCATGCTGACCAATAGATGAATCTATGTGTTTAGCCAATGATGGTTGCTCTTCATTTTGCATTGATAGACGCAAATGATATGTTGCACGAGAATACTGGAATTGTGTTGGGATTGGAAGAACCAGAGTAGTCGGATAATTACTTCCCCTTAAAGACCTAAACGAGGGAATTGTTTCCCCAGGCCTAGTGAAATGATTGTCATCATGGCTTTGCTTGTACGGTTTCTCCCACTCGTTTCATGTTCAAATACAATGCACAATATGCCTTTATGCTTGATAAGTAGTCTAAATTGTTAGAGTTCATAAATATTATGAACGTGAATTCATTGTTAATATTTGCAAGAACGAGGGCACTCCCTAACCTTGTACAATTTCAATAAAGATCGCCTTTACCCTAATTTTCCACTTAGCAAGATTAATTTCATATGCTCTGTACATAATTTGCATAAAATTTTCAAACGAAATGTCTCAATCCACGCACAATGGCATGCTCTCTCAACCAATATATATCTTACCACTTTGCGGAGTCCGTTACCATAATCCGCCGAATCGAGTGTTAATCGTTAACTTTACAGCCATACTGCACCTATGTCACAACATGTAAGTTATCAGTGAAAAATATAATAAGATAAATTCTACATAACACATATTTTGTCTTGCTCGAGAGTTAAGTCTCGAGCAAGCTTGGTATTGCTTTCTAGTTCGTCAATCCAATCATCTTCAACCTGTGAATTTCTTCATTTTTCTCATACAACTTTAACATCACAACAAATCTTCCAACTTTAACTATTGCATTGTATATTTTTAAGTAAAATAACAAAAAAAAATACACCTTAAACTAACTAAATTAAAAAGATAAAAGAATCGAATCTTACCTTTGTAATCAATCTTGGATTGTTACAATTATTACTTGTTATAACGTATAACAATGATAAGGTTAATGGACGTTTGGATTGGGCATTAGAAATTATTTTTTGTTTTGTTTTGTTGTTAGAGAGGAAGTAGATGAATTGAGAAAGAGAAAAACAGAAAAGAGAAAACACTTAAGGGAAGGAATAGGGACAATTTGGTTTACCAATTATGAGAGTGGTCAGTTTTGAATGAAAATATTTAAGGTGGTCAAATTTGATTTCAAAGGGCAAATAGTGATCATTTTTTGTTAAAATCCTAAATTTTATTGAAATTGTATTAAATTCAATATATTGTTAGAATTACAATTTTGAGGGTTTATATAGCATACCTTGGAACAATCCTTCAAGAATAGGCAATAGGCAATTTTCAAAGCTAAAAAATGAATGACTATTTGAAAAATTAAGAAGATCGCTAGAACATAATGTAAAATGTATTGAACCTAAGCTAAATAGTTCTTCAAGATCGTTCAACATTAATTATACCTTTAAATTGAGCACCCTATGAAGAATTAGCAATAATTTCTTCTAGATACAGCTAAAATTAGCATCGCAGAGTGTGTTTCAAAGCTTACTTATTCATCTTTCCAATAATATCAATCTTTTTTTATTTAGTGCTTTTTGGTCTTTGTAAAATTTTGGGATTCATTTCTAGCATTTTGAGAAATTCTTCCTAATGAGCATAAGTTTGAGGAAATCATACTCCTATCTATCTATCGAATATAAAATGTAACTCATTATCATTGCAAGGCCTTGGCCCACTTTTTACCTACATAGCTTGTAAAACTTCTTTCTTCCTTGCCTTCTAAGTCTTCTCACCAATAAATGTCTTGACGGCCAGAGAGAGATGTCTTCCAAGCCACTTCAATGAGTTTAGTGAATATGGTAAGGTTTAAATTTGCAAGAAAGATATGGCACAACATATTGTTCATGTAAATCTTAACTAGCTCATTCTCATCATTTTGCGTGCTTATTACGTTTCAACATTAAGTTACAAAGTACATTACAAAATCCAGGCGAGGTTTTGCGTATTATTGTTTAGTGGTATGAAATTGACTTTTCTTCACTTAGGAAGTATTTTCACCAAAATTTGGATGCTATCTCTGTCCATGACTAAATGGATTCAAGTAACAGTGAGACATACCAAGAATATGACCGACCTATTGGAGTATCAAAATTTTCTGATTGGTGGCAGTGAAATTTGCGTCCATATAGCAAATGACTCAATGTGGTTACCTAGTGGTTAGATTAGCATTGGTCTTAGTCACTACTGTATCTCTTAAGATCTTACCCAAACTCCCTAGTAGAGTTGCCAAAACTATAATGGGAAAATTTTACTTAATGAACATGTAAGTTGCTAAAAGTTGTCGTGCTTGAATTGGCTTTTAAGATATGCCTGATAGGCTTGATATGACTGAAAATTCTAATTTGGATTGAGCTTTCACGCCTTAATCTAAATTGCAAAGAGTCAGGCCCATCATGTTTTTTGAATCTTACTTAGGAGTCCAAGTCTTAATACAAAATAAAACTTAAACTATGAGTTCAAGATATATGATATATGTGGGAGCAAGATAATTTTAGTAACAATGTAAAGGGATATAGGACAATAAAGATGAGTTGCAATTACTACCAAATAAATGTAATATCATATTGAGCAAGTGTTAAAATATGTCTACTAGATGGTTTGTGGCTTAATAGTTTTAAGGTTGCAAATAGTGGTGTTTTAGTGCCTAATGGTAGCAATTTGGTGTCTCTAAATGCAAGGAAGAAACAAGAATATTATAGTGACAAGTAAGGTTAAATTTCACACCAATGGTTGAGAAAAGGAATAATGCTAAGGTAATACCCAATGATGCTAAAGGATGTAAGAGAGATTTCATGAAGAAAGGGAGAAAGCTTCATGATGATAACCTCAAGGATGATCTTGAGTGTGTTGGCACATTCAGCTTGTATATGACCAAATTCTTCACTTTGAAAATCCATACCTATACAAAACGAATCAAAACACCAATATCTCACTAAAAAAGGTTAGTGACCCATTCTGATAACGATTGAAAGATTCGTTGGTAGGTATTTTGCCAATTTTAATTAATTATTTAATTAATTAATTACTATCAATTATTTCCACAATTAATCTAATAATAAGTTAGAAATAAAATAATGACGACTAGGGATGGCAATGGGGCGGGGTGGGGGTAGGGAGACATGCTCCATTCTCCACCCCGTTTTCTATTTTAACCCCCATTTCCCATCTCATTCCCCACAAAATTTAATAGGATAAGGATAAAGAATCCCCGCACAGAAAATGAGTTCCCCATTCCTATATCAATTCCCTATTTTATATTATTTTTATAAATTAATTTGAATAATATAAGAATTTAATTAACTTAAATAAAAATCTTATTAATATATTATTGAAAACACAATATAGGGTCTTTTTAATTTTTAATCTTTTACTTTTTTATTTATATATTCTATTTTTTATAACATTAATTCATGACTTCATAATTTTTTTATTACTAATTACATTTAATTATAATATATAATTTTAAAAATTATAATATAAAATTTAATTTATAAATTATAATATATTTATATTATGTTTTATTGGGAAATGGGGTGAAGGTAGGGTGGGGAGAGGTAAACCAATTTCCGTCCCATTAATAAATTGGGGATTAATTTCTCCCTGTTTTCCTACTCCATTCCTTGTAAATTTATCTGAATTCTCTTCAATTAGGGGTGGATCCCTATGAGTTTGGGTTCCCGTGGGAAATTTTGCCATCCCTAATGACGACATACAATTTAAATGTGATTTGAATTTTTCAATCCTACATCCACGAGAAAAATAATCTACTAAAAAATAAGATGATACAAACACCAATGGACTTATATAAATCAAAAACCCCCAAACCAAAGACCCTTTCTTTGTTGTTGCTGCTATGCAGGATCTTCTTAGATGGTTTCATGAGATCCGCTTGTTTCTGATGTCTTCGAACTCCCTTCAAGGAACACGGTTTCTTCTCCAAAGAAATTCAAGTTCTTCTCCCAAAGAACACAGACAATAATAAGATATCTAAATTCTTAAGTTTATCATAATAGGAATCGTTAACAAATAATTCCCACTAAGTTGTTCTCAATAAAGCATAAGAACAAAAATGAACAACCTAGAAAATGAAAATCATGCTTATGCATAAGCTTTCCTTGGACTAGTTTTTCACGTAATGGAGGCTCTAACAAATTATGAAAAATATTGTTTATTTATATGAAAACCATAAACCATAGACCGAAGAGGACTTCTGTTTCCTTATCCTTCAAAGAAATAAATCTCCTAAATTAGGTACAATACTTACTTTACTAAACAATTATTCTGTCCTTTGAGTTATAAGATAGCAAATCTATATTTTCTAATTAAATTTTGACAAGCAACTAATTTTAAAATAACTAAAAATCCAACATACATAGAGTTTAATTAAAACAATAACAATTTTTAGAATTAAAATTTCTTGAAATATATTTAATTGCCATATAATGCTAACAAAAGTACTAATAGAACATTTTATTTCTTTTAACCTAATCACATAATGGATCATTTTGAGTTTAAAGTCCTCCGATTGGTTTTGACCAAGGATATTATATTAATTTGGGTTATATTTGGTTTACTCTTACCTTTCAAATCATGACTCACAATTTGTACCTCAAAGAATGGTTCATGTCTATTTGTGTCTTCTTACATTATCTGAATCAAATGACATAATTTTAAAGTTGGATTTGAGCTCGACCTCAAGGTCTAATTTCAAATATTAAAACTACTCAACTAACTGTCAACTTAAACAATTTACTATTCAGCGGAGGTTTATATTAATTTTCACAAAACTTTTAGCTACATTGCATTATTAGAAATCTTAAGGGAAGTTTGTGAAAATATTTAAACAATTTACTATTCAGCGGAGGTTTATATTAATTTTCACAAAACTTTTAGCTGCATTGCATTATTAAAAATTTTAAGGGAAGTGTGTGAAAATATTTAACTTTTCTATAGGTCTCAACAACCAAGCGTGGATAGTTTAACAACTCTTGTCGATGAAATTATATATATACGAGGAAAGGATCAGCTAAAGATATATTCAATTTCAACAGTCCTTTTTTTTTTTTTAAATTACTCCATTATTAAATAATTTTGTTTTCCTTATAATTTTAATATGCCACTCTAACTCCAATTTTTTTTTCTTTTGATAAAAATATTTAAAAAATCAACAGCAATTTTATTAATTTATGTACTAATTTAACAAACTATTTTCATGCGTGCATGTATACATAATTGCTTTTATATATATATAAATATATAATGAATTAAACTTTATGATAAACTTTTAACTTTTAGGTAACATGTTACGTTTAACACATGTAATAATTTATTTTAGCGAAGTGCACTTATCTTTATAAAATCTTAAGCGTCTACAAAATAAAGTAACATTAAAATACCCAAACCAAAGACAAACCAACAGACATGCTTCGTGTTTCATTCATTGACTTTGTTTCTTCCAAGACTTTAGGAGACAAAGCTCATTCCAAAATTAATAATGTATTCGAACCAAAAAGTGTCGTAATTAATTTAATACTTATACAAGTTTATATGGCAACCTAACTGCTCCACCTTCATATATTTTACATTTATATTTGTTAATAATTATACTTTAGATAATATAATATATGCTTTCATCTAGGGAATGAATGATTTAATTTGATTTTTAAAAAGGGCACAGCCCACGTGATTGATTATGAGGTATTATAATTATTATTAATACTTGGTCAACAATTTCATCCATTGTTTATTTATTTAATCATCATGGTGCTCTTATTCTAATATAATTTATTCTATTATATCATTAATAAATTTAAATTTCCGTAAGTATTTTTTTAAAATTAGTAAATGATATGAATATCATGTTATACGAAAGAAAATTAGTTCATTCAGCGAGTAAGAATTCAAAATAACTAAATTATTTTTTTAGACCAAAATTTTCATTACTCATATATTAACTCGATTTTTTTTTATTTTTATGTTTCTTTATAATAAAAAGGAATTCAAACCTTAAAACTATATTTGGCTTGAAATATAAGAAAAAAAATGAGGAAAGGAATGGATTGTAAAGAAAGAAAAGAAGAAGGGGTACTTTGTTTGGTTTGAACACTTACAGTAATATCATTTATTTGAACCCAAATGTTCCCAAATACCATCACAATCTAACCTTACATAAATCTCATTGTTATCATCAATATTGAACTCAGACTTAGAAAATTTATTAAAAACAGGTGTATATAAAACCATGTCGTCACACTCATCGTTACAAGAATGTTTTGATTTTGCAAAATTTTCTTTAGAAATATTTTTTTTCTATTTTAATATATGGTAGTATGTCTTTAAGAGAGAGGCCTTGTTCATAAAGTGAATTAAGAATAAAAATTTTATTAAGATGTCTGCAAAAGTCCTTTACAAGGACCCCTAAATTTTGTAAAAAAATTGCTCAAATAAGGAAAGATTTTTAAAAGGAACTATCTTATGGAGAGCACGAGAAGAAAGGGTGAATAATCCTCATAGATGCTTTACGCGATATTTTGGAGTGTGCTATATATGACTCGAATGGTTTGATGTGTATCTTTCGACGTGGTAGACAAGACGGTTCTATGTTATCTTAGGCTGCTGAAGCCTCTAAGTAGCATGTGCTCAAGCTAATAGTGATATCTCTTAAATCATTTTTTATTAATGGAATACCACAGATCTCTTCATGTGCTTCCTTAATAGTATAAGGTCCTCCCTATTGCGAGATGAATTCCGTTATTGGTGTCAAATTTTTCTTTTGAGGTGGTCAACTACCTTGAGGACCATGCCACCGGGATTAAGATTGTAGTTTTGTATAGCTTTGGATAGGCTATTGTCATTGTCTAGTGGTATGACTGTATGTTTTTGCATAGCTCCCTTTTTTTCATCTACCTTCTCTAATTGTGTTAAGAGAGTGGAGATAGAAAGATTTTCATCCACAAGAATCAATCCGGTAGTGGTACTGTTGAGCTCAACTAGTGTTATGGCTTTTATGTTGTAGCAAATAAGGAGAAACCATTGGTCATTCTACATGAAGTCCTATATGCCCATGATGCTTCATTGAGATACTCCAATCAGCAGATCATTCATCTATCTTCTTACAGAGGACCTTTAAAAGCCTTTTTTTTAGTGGTCTTGGCTTATCCATTTCCTTGTGGGTAGCATATTGTTGGCCTACTATTTTTTATACCGTAGTAGGTTAGAGTTGCTTACACTTGTCTATTGATAAAGGGTGTACCATTATCTATAATGAGCTCGTAAAAGTCCTAAGACAATATAAAATATGCTTCCTTCATAAAGCTAGCCACAGCAGAACTATTAGCCTTTTTAAAAGGAATGGTTCCTACATATTTAAAGAAGTATTTTATCGCAACGAGTATCCAATTGTAGCCATGTGTTGCGAGATGGTGTCCCATAAGGTGTAGCACCCAGGTGTGAAAAGCCTAAGGTAGAGCCATTTCTTGTAAGGCAGTAGAATGTTAATGTCATATATTGCCATGAATATGGCATATATGGTAATTCTTGACAAAATTCTTTGCGTCCTTTTACATAGTGGGTTAACCAGAATCAACAAGCTTGGCATACAATCTCCTTCCGTCTTCTTGTTCTTCACATTCTCCATCGTGTATTTCATGCATTGCTTTTTGTACTTCTAAGTAGCTAAGACACCTTAGCGTATTTCTATTGAAGCTTTTACAAAACAAAAGACCCTACTTTATAAAGTTTCTTTTTCTTGTCCATCATAATTTATGGGCTTATTCCGATTGGTTGGCAATATACCATTGAGAAGGTATTAGATAAAGTTCTTACTAATATTCTGAGTTGGTAATGGCTAAAGCTTCTACTTGATCTAATATGCAACGTATGCATGTTACTAGAACTGAATTGGCCTGTTGCGTTATGTCTGGCCAGTAGTAGCCAGCCCTTGCAAACACCTGTAAAAACTAATTTTTTTTTACGTATTGCATACTGTGAAATTATTGTCACACAATATTTCTTGGCCTTTCGCTTAAGAGATGCATTTAACCAGTGTTTCCTTTGGCATCCTTTTATAGAGGACCCATCAAATCATGGTGTAATCTTTGATCTACTTGAGATTGGATACCTTGGTTGGTTGTAAGAGTGCCTGTAATATTAGAGATCGCTAGTCATCAAGTGATATGCTTCTTTCACTTCTGACTTCTGGGTTTATTGAGAACATAGGTTTTTCTCTTTTTTTTAAATTGGAATGCTAGCATTATCTTCTTTAAGTTTGCTTTGATCCCTGAATGGCCAAGGTATCAATATATATATTATGCTGTCTACCAATGTGCTCAATCGTGACCTTTTCAAAATACTCTAGCAATTGGTGAATGAGTGCTCTACATAGAGCCAAGGCCAGCTCTTTAACTGCAAATTCTCTTTTGATTTATTGGATGACTAGTATGGAATCTCCTATTAATTTGATTTTTTTAGCCCCTATATTCAAAGTTATATGTAGACTATGACTGTTGCCTCATATTCTGCTGTGTTATTCATGCATGAGAAATCAAGGTTGAATGAGAAAGGGAATTTCTGCTCAGCAGGACTGACTATTACAACCTTAGCTCTACTAGTCTTTCATATTACTACGACATTGAAGTAAAGTATCCATGGTTTTTCTTCGAAGCATGTACTCAAGCCTCTTCTGGCAAATCCCTCGATATTTCTTCTTTGAGGTCACCATAATTTTTAATAGAGAATACAACTATCATGTGAACTATCACTTGTCCTTTGTGGCACTCGGTGTTATGCATGTAATATAAAATTTCGTGAGCATGAGTAGTCACCTTGCAAATTTTCCTATCAATACTGGCCTAAGTAGCAAGTATTACATAGGATCTGCTTTGACCATTAAGTGTAGTGGCAACGCCAGGAAATAATGACATAACATTTGTGAGGCATATGCAAATGCTAGACAAATATGCTCTGGTAGTGGCGGCATGCCTATATTTCCAAACGTTGTCTGCTAATGTGGTGTACTGAATGTTCCCGCTTGTCTTCTCTCACTTGAGCTAACAATGCTCCTTTCTATAACACTAAGTCGATGCACAGAGGCTTGCTTCAGGCAAGTACTTTCAAAGTGAGATTCAAAACCATGTACCGTATCTTCTTAAAAACTTCTTCTTCTTATGGCCCTCGTTGATACTTTGCCTTCTTTTTCAGCAAAGGGTGTATACATAGATAAGCATAGCTAATCTAGGAATAAATCATCAAATATAAGACAGTTTATCGATCATGCTTTTTAGTACTTCAGGATTAATAGGGACGGTACAGAGGAAATAATTTGTATTTTCGTAGTACTAACATTGATATCCCTTTAATGAACCAAGAATCTTGAAAACTTTCCAACTAAAACCCCAAAAGCACACTTCTTCGAATTCATCTTGAGGTTATACATACGATACCTTAAGGTAACTATTTTAATATTTTGAACGTGTGTTTCCCTTGTAGCAAATTTCACGATAAGTTCATCCACATAATCCTTTACTTCTCTTTCTATCATGTCATGGAATACTATCGCCATGGCAAGATGGTATATAGCACTTGCTTTTTTAGGCCTGGAAGGCATGAGTGTGTAGTAGAAATTGCCTACCAATACTCTAAATACAGTCTTCTCAGCATCTCTAGGTGCCATTTTGATTTAGTGTCTGCTAAATTCGTCCATAAAAGATAGCATGTCTTTTCCAAAAGTAAAGTTTATAAAGGTGTTTATATTTGGCAGAGCTGATTCATATTTCGAATAAGCCTTGTTTAAATAGCAAAAATCTACACAAATTCGAATCTAGCAATTTTTCTTCTTAATAAATACGATATTAGCAAATCAAGTTGGGTGTTTGATGGGCTTGATGAAATCTGCATCTATGAGTTTGTGCACTTTTTCTTTTATTTTCACCTTTAATTTTGGATAGAAGTTTCTTCGTTACTATTTGATTGGTTTGGACCCTAGTTGTATGGTCAAAGTGTAGCAAACCATATCGATGTCTAATCTAAGCATGTCGTGGTATCCCCATGTGAAAGTGTCTTGCTATTTTTTCAGTAACGACATCAGTTGTTCTTTTTTGTTGGCTAAAAGACTAATACTTATGAAAACATTCTTCTAAATAGCTAGGTAAGCGTTAAGATCAATTTTTTGTAGCTCTTCATTTGCTGCAATAGATCTATCGTGCATGAATTTAGTGATGACAATATTTTATCTTGAGTCTAAGAGTTTGCTCCTGTATAGACTTGTGTTTATGTACTGGCATAAATCAGATCATTTTCTCTGATGGATTTGTAACCCTTACTACAAGAATAATTGTACTCTGTAAACCGTCATAAGCAGTATATGATACGATTGTGTTTCTTTTCTCAAACGTAAGTACTGACAGCTATGTTGATAGGCTCTTATGAGTATTTCTTCCGCTTATTTAGAACTTTGCTCATTTCATATTTCTTCAGGTCTTATAATTTATTGATGTGCAAACTTTAAATACTCGCAAGTACATGAATCGTCAACAGCTAACGATAAGTTTACTCCGAGGTCGATCTCTTGTGAAATTATAATGGTTTAAATTTTTATTGTTTTTTATTAATTACTAACTTAAGCAAACATAAAATCGTAAATAGTCTAATGCAATCAAATGACAAATTTAAATTATTTCAATTGAAATGATTAAATAGCTAAATTAGAAGAACTTGAAATTTATAAAATTCTGTTGAATTCAATGAAATTAGATGGGATTTGGCTAGTTATCTAATCTGGTATTGAAATATAAGATGAATTAAACAACCATTATGTATTTTAGATTATTGGTTTTTCCACTAAAGTTAGAGAATTCCAATGATCATGGTAATTCTCACTTATAATTACTTAAATATATTCTTGATATGAGGCTTTTACTTAATTAATTATATTATTATAAGGAAATCATTTAACCATTTAAATCAAACCAACTCAATAGATTCAATTTAAATACTTGTTCAAAAGAGCTTAATTAAGGTAAGATGATGTTTCTAACACCTTAATTCTCAAATTAATTTCAATCACAAATAACAGATAGCAAATCCACAACAAAAAATCAAAATTATATAGATCAATGAACAAGAAATAATCTCAACCTTCTAATTAATCATATTTCACAAAATATTCAATATCATTTCAATAGCAAAGCCAAACTCTTAAAATATGTTTACACTTCCACTCTTAAATTCAAATCTATGAATTTAATTACAAAAGTTCTAAACATATTTGAAAAATAAACAAACCTAAAGAAAGCTTTCTTTTTTGAAGGTTCACCACCAAGTTTTGAAGAGATGATCATTCTGCCCAGTAGGAATGTCCTCTTCTTCAATCCAGCAATCCTCCCCCTCCCAATGAAAAACTCACTCTTTAGAAAAGCCTATTATTCATCAAATTCTTCCCTAATTCATTCTCAACCTCAGCACCACCTCCAAAGTCATCCTTTCTACTCATTTTGTCAACAATTTATTCAAAATCACTCTCACATGTCAAGGAAAGTCTGTCTTCCAGTTATCTTCTTTCCAGCTAAAATTTTGACCCTTAAAAAACTTCAACATTTGCTTTCGTTTTGAAATGTAGAGTTGTAAATCATTATGTCTAATTTTTAGATTATTTTATATCACCCAAATACGAGTATTGAGGATAAAGTTATGCTAGAAAATACAGACTACGTTCAGCAAATACAGGCCTTCCAGCATCTTGGGTTTGTTTTTGGGCTTCCTATAATAATTCCTATAAATAATAAAAAGAAACTCAAAGCAATAAAATTCTAAGATAAAATACATGAATAACGGACATAAACATAATAAAATATTAGGACAAATATTGATTTATCATCCACCCTAGTTAGATGAAAGAATCCCTTAGGATTTTATTATCATCCTACCATCTTTAGGTGTAAAGTGGTTGTAAAATTATTCTTTTGAAAGGTATATTTTCACATTGTTAATTGCAATTTGCCATCTTAATGGGTTTATGTATAGACTACCCTTGACATATTGATGATACGTAAAAACCATGAGTTTTATGCCTATTAAGCCAAGGTCTTCCCAACAACACGTGATAAGTCACATTGATATCCAAGACGTGATATAAGGTAAAAGCCTACAACAACTTACTTTGAAATCTAGTTGTATATGTCCTTCTAAGAATTCAAAGGTACTTCCAAAGTCATTGATCTCCATTCTTGAACCAATAATTCATTTAAGTGGGATTCTAACCATTTTAACCACCAATATATAAAATTCCCCATAGGGTGTCAAACTCATAGGGGCCCTTGTAACGAGGGAGAATTCAATTGAATTTATAAAAATAAAGAATGGGGAGAAATTAATCTTTAATTTATTAATAGGACGAGAATTTTTTAGCTCTTCCCATCTCGCTTAGCCTTATTGCCCATTAAAATACAATATAAGTATATTATAATTTATAAATTAAATTTTATATATTTAAATATAATTTTACATCATAATTAAAAGTAATTAGTAATAAGAAATTATAAGTCAATTAATATTATAAAAGAGAATATACAAAATAAAAATTAAAAAGTAGAAAACATAAACAAACCCTAAATTGTATTTCTAATTAATGTGTCTATAGGCTACCTAATGTTGAAGGGTCTTAAATAATAATTTCCTCCCTTCAATTTTCTCAACTTAGGTAAACTTAATCCAGATTCTAGAATCTAGACTTAGTGCATGCTTTGCGGCTACATAATTTTAAGGGCGTTCATAATATTCTCTCCTCTCTTCGATTTTCAAAGTCAAGTGATTTTCTTTTAATTGCAAATTTGGTTGACTTCTTACATATGAGGCAATTCCACTACAACAAAACCAAGTTTTAGTGACAACAAGGGCCATTGCCAAAAGTCAAAAATTTTGTCGCTAAAGGCGTTAGCGACGACCAAAATGTCGTTACCTATATTGTCACCAATTGTTGGTCGCTAAAGGTTTTAGTGACGACAAGCTGATATCTCTGCCAAAACAATCAGCAACCACATAAATGTCATCGCTAAAAGGCGCATCCGTGACATGACATGTCGTCGCTACAAAATTATCGATGGTCAAATCAACCTTCAGCGATGACAGGCTATTGTTGCCAAAGAAATACTAGCAACTAAGCATATTGGCGCCAAAAATGATTTTAGCCATGACATTATTTCGTCGCTAAATATATTGTAAGAGACGACATAGTGTTGTCGCAAAAACATCTTTTGACGATGACACAATGTTGTAGCCAAAAGTTTTTTTTGTGACAACTATCTGTCATCGCCAAAACTGTATTTGGTGACAACCTCTTATTGTCGCTAATAACTTAGCGATGACATTATGTTGTCACAAATATCTTTTTCAGGGACGACATTTTGTCATCGCCAAAGGTTGTTATTGTGACAACGTAATGTCGTCGTTAAAACGTAGTTTGGCAACAACATTTTGTTGTTGCCATTTCATGTTTCAAGGGCAAAATGATTTCAGCAACAACTATTTGTCGTCGCCAAAAGCAACCAAAAGAACTTTAGGCGACAACTACTATCATCGCTAAAACTTACTTTGTGATGAAAATGGTTCATTGGCCAAATTTTCATTTGTACCATCTTGCTGTCTGTATTGAATATAATTTTGTTACCAATATTTCATTAATTTATATTTGTAATATTTAATTTTTTTTGCCATAATATTATAAATTTTTATTTATATGAATCTAATTAATCAGTAAATAATTAAAATTAAGTAAATTAATGTTAAACATAAAGATCAACTAAAATAATAGAAAAAATCAAATTCATTACACATTAATCTAAATATCATCACAAATATTGATCTAAGAAAGAAAATATTAATACAATTAAGAATGTGAAGGAGGAAATCGATCTGGTGCTAACTCTGACAAAAAACATTTAACATGCTTTAATTCACTCGCATAAGTGTATAACATATTTTCAATAATTACTAAGCAAAATCTTATATCCTGTAACTCATATTTTATATCTTGTAGCCCAAATTTTGTATCCTGTAGCTCAGATCTTGTATCATGTATCATGTAACTCAGATTTTGCATTCTCTAATTCAAGTCGAGTTGATTCTAACTCACCACGTAAATATCCATATCACACGCTCGTTTTGATTTGGCAAGCCCCTTCTGATAACGTGATTGATTGCCAAAAACTTGACGACAAATTTCCTTGTTACTTACTGCCTTAGATCCTGCTTCAAGTGACAATTGTTGTATCTCCATTATAACTACATACTATTAAGCTCATTTGACCAATCTTTAATCTATATGGAAATTAGTTTCAAAAGAAATTCAACACCTAATTTTCTGTCAATACACAGGATGATAGTAGCATTATTAAGCTCATTTAATCCATTCATAACCATGTACTATCATATGGAGCAATCAATACTAAGGCTAATAATAGCAATATTGCATAACTATATTTAAAACTAACAATTCAATAAAGACATAATTATATTTGAAGTTAAGAATTCAAGCTTTAATCACAAAATTAAGAAGTGATGAAAAGATGAACTCATCTGAATTAATTATCTCTACAAATTTTCTATCTCTTCTAAAAATTAAGAAGCTTTAATTCAAATCTTGAAACATTCAATAGAATAATTAATTAATTGCTATATATAATTAAAGTCAAAAACTCCGTAACAAAACATTCAATAGAATTAATTAATTGATAAAAAGCAATTAAGAATTTAACAGATTCTGGAATAGAATAATTAATATCAAAATTTTCTGTCCAATGCGGGTTTTAATCCTTAGGAAATTAAGATCAAAAGGGGGCTACATGCCAAAATTAAGATCAAGTAAATGATGTCAATGTTTGAATGCATGAAAAACAAATGAAATCTGTAATGTACAATCCAATTCCAACAATAACATGGACAATGACAACAATAAAATCTCTGGAGGAAAATTTGTGTTTTTTTTTTTCAAACAAGTTATGTGCATTTTATTGTTCTCTATTCTCTATTCTCTATGACTCTCTTTAATAGAATTAATTAGAGAGAATTAATTAATTAATTGACAAATAAAATCTGGTTTTTTCAAATAGGCAATTTGTGTTTCTTAGCTCTCTATTCTCTATGACTCTCTCAGTCTTTACATCCGCTTTGATGAGTCCTTCTATATTCTTATTCTTACTCGCATATATTTACCTTGTATATACATACTGTAGGCAATGAATAAATATTTACTTTTACTGTTAATTTTCAGGGAAAATTCAGGACTTGTTTTGGTTAGCCCTTTTGGGTTTCGTTTGTGATGGGATTGTATAAAGAAGAGACATATGTGGCAACGCAGGATCAACATCAACTTGAGACACATGCATAAGTTGCTTATGCTTATTCTTAGTAAGCAAAAATGTACAATGGACAATGAAATCAAGTTATGTACACTAAGGAAATGATTTGTGTTTTTGACTAAAACACGAACTATCATTAGAGAATAATTTAAATTAAAATAGAAGAGCTTTGAGAAATATAATATAGTCCGATTACAACAATCGAATGAACAACGAAAGTGGAAAATAATGAAAATAAATAAGAGCTCACTAGAGAGAGGAGATGAGGAATGGTCGAAAGACGCAAGCGTAGAGGAGACGGTGGACGAGGTGGCGAAGAGGGACAGTAAATTGTTTGGGTGGCGGTTGTTTAATAGTGTGGGAAAGTGTTTGGCCTCGCAACATGACGGCGAACAGCAACAGTGTGGGAGAGGAGAAGAGCAATGTTCGAAAGAGTTACGTTTAGGGTTGTGACACACACACACATTTATAGCATATTAACAATAGAACCCCTGTACACTTAAAAAATATCATATTTTGCTACACACCATAACAATATAATACTTAGATCCTTATATTTTATAAATTAACCACCATAACAATATTTAATAAAGATCCATAAATTATTTACTTTAATAAATATTATAATTTAATAAATTGTTTAAATAATCTAATACATTATTTTATTGTTGTTTCAATAATTTAATAGAACAAATGTTATGTTAGTTTAATGTAATAATTTTTAGTCATGTTTTCATTAAAAGTATGGTACTTTGATATAATAATTAATTATCAGTAATTTTATATCAACATTAATAAGTGCAAATTTGAAAGTTATCACATTTTAGAATTTTATAATAAAACTAAATTTAATTATAATTTTAACAAAATGGTAAAAAAATATAAAATTTGTTGATAATATAAAGTTGTTATTAGTTAACAATAATATTAATAAATATGAATCAAGTATGCGTATTCTAGTGCTTAAAAAATATCAAAAAGGGGAACATTTTGAAATATTTGTGGACAAATATATAAGGCCGATAGACTAATAATTAAGAATTTAATATGATTGTTCAATTAATTTCTATAAATAATAATAATAATTGGTAGACAAAATTTTAATACAAATTTGCACATCTTCCTTAACCAAATTTTATACTGAACTTCAATTAAATATATAAAATAGTATTAATTAATTATATTTAATATTATTTGTCCTAAATTATTTTGTATTAATTAACACTATAATTATTATTAAATTGTTGTTCATAGAAAATATTAAAAGCTTTGGCAAAGTTTTTAGTAGGGATAGAGGTTTTGTCACTAAAAGCATATTCAGTGATCAAAAAATGTCGTTGGCAACAGCATATAAAAATGCGACCCCAAAAATAACTTATGTGATAACACCAGATCGCCGCTAAATAAATGTTCCACAACAACATAGAAATGTTGTTGCCAAAGATGGTAACAGTGACGACAACTGTCATCGCTAAAAGATTCACATTTACTGACAACAATTGTTGCTGCAAAAAGTTATCGTCTTGTCACCACACATTTGGTGCCAAATAGCACTATTACTTTTGGTTAGGGGTGGCAATTAGGAATACGATACGATTATTCAACACGAATTCGGTACCATTAAACAAATTTAAATTTAAAAATCTTGATACGAATAATAATTATATCGTATTGTGTTGACATGATTATTATTTGTTTTGTATCCGTATTTCACCTACAAGATACGATTATTAATTTAAGACACAATTAATTAAAAAATAATCTTGTCTTAAATGAATAAACGAATAATCGTGTCTTAAACGAATAAACGAATAATCATGAATTAAATGAATAAACGAATAATCATATCCTAAACAAATATATTTAAAAAAATTTTAAAAATATGTAATATAAATTTTAAAATGAATATATTTAAATAATCATATCCTAAATGAATAAACGAATAATTGAATTATTAAATATATGTTATGTTTGATAAAATACATAATTTATAATATCTTTAAAGACCTCAATAATAATTATCAAATTAACCTAACCAAACTTCAACTAAATCTTTCATTTTCTTTCTTAGAAGCTGCTGCCCCTCTCTCAGACTCCATGCACAGTGACGGAACACCTATCAATTGAATTCATCTTCTTCGGCCTTTCCTCTTTCTTTGACTTTTTAGGTTTCAAATATTTAGATCAAAAAGGTTAGTCATTTGTTCATAATATTTTTAATCTATATATCTGGATGTACAACAAATTTATAATTATTTATTTTAATTTCATAATTAATATTATCTTCGTAACATTGTATAACATGTATATATAATAATAATAATGTGAATGCTTTGTTTTGCGTGTAAATCCATTATCAATTTTAAGCCTTCATATTGTAATTCCCAGATATAAGCTATACAAGGTTGAGAAAAAAAAATACGCGAGTTGATATATAATATTTAAAAAATTCGGGTGTTTCTGTTTTTTATAGAAAATCTTGTAGGATGTTCTTGCAAACTATTAAAGAAAAGGAAATATAATATTTCAAATATTTGGATGTTTCTTTTTTTTATAGAAAACCTTGTAGGATTTTCTTTTAAAAGCTTAATTCGACTTCTTATTTTTTCCGATCTTAAGCCATTTTTAATTATAGCTTCCAATGTAATAGCTAGCTTTATGGAATTCATTAACAGTTAATGTTAAAATATTTTAAAAAAAAAAATTCATTTATATATCTTTTGTAATTTATTTTTTATAATGCATACTATTTTTATTATAACTTGTAAGAAATAAAAATTATATTAACTCTATTTTTATGTTTTACAAAAGAAAATGGATTCAATTGAGATTAATGTGGTTGATAATTCTGCAAGTATTGGAGACAATGACGTTGATAATATTATTCAATTGGAGGATGATACTAATAAAAGTTGCTCAGAATACACTGGAAAACACAAACGGAAGCTTACTTCAGAAGTTTAGACATGATTTGAGAAATTGCCAATCAATCAATTTCTAGATGGAAAACAAAGAACAAAGTGTAGAAAGTGTAGCATTGTTAATATTTGCCCAAGTACAAGTCGTACAGGTAATACGAAAAAACACATAACCACTTGTCCTAAATTGTTAATGCCACGTGATCCTAGGCAAATGCTTATTGATCATGCTTTAGGGTCTATGTCGATTCGTGTTCTCAAGTTTGATCCTAATGTATATCGTGAAAAATTGTGTTCTACTTTGGTGAAGCATGACTTTCCTTTTCAATTAGTTGAGTATGAAGGTATTATAGATATTCATAAATATTTGGAAGAACGGGTGCCAACATAATTAGAAACGCTGCAAAATCAGATGTGTTAAAGATGTATAAAAGTGAAAAAGAAAAAATAATTTACATGTTGGAAGGTGTTCCTGGTAGAATATCTTTAACTTCTTATTTATGCACTTTTATTACTATCATGTTTGACAGCACATTTCATTGATAAATAATGGAAACTATAGAAAAGAGTGTTAAATTTTTGCTATATGCTATCTCTATATACTGGGATATGTTTAGCTGATAAGCTATTATTATTATTATTATGTGATTGGAGTATTAAGAAAAAAATATTTTCATTGACTTTAGACAATGCTTCAAGTAATGATGTTTGTGTTCAAATGTTAAAAAATCAATTGAAAATAAAGAGAGTATTATTGTCTTATGGAGATTTTTTTCATGTTTATTGTTATGCACATATTATTAATTTGATAATTCAAGAGGAGTTAACAAAAATTAAGGGAGAAGTGGAAAAGGTTCATGAAAGTGTGAAATATCTTAAAGGATCACAGATGAGAAAATAAAAATTTTTGGAGTATGTTAGAGAAGTGTCTCTAGATAATAAGAAACGATTAAGGCAAGATGCTCTCATAAGATGGAATTCTACTTTTCTTATGCTCGAAAGTGCTTTGTATTATAAAAATACTTTTTCTCACTTACAATTAAGTGACTCTAATTACAAGCATTGTCCTTTTGAAGATGAGTGGGAGAAAGTTAAAAAAATTAGCAAATTCTTATATGTTTTTTATGATATTACTTGCATCTTTTCTGGCACAAAGTACCCCACTTTAAATTTGTATTTTCTGAAAGTGTTTACAGCTTATGTAACTTTAAAGCAATTGATGGAAGGTGAGGATGACTACATAAGACATAAGGCAAAAAAAAAAAATGATGGTCAAGTTTTCGACTTTTCTACCATATTAGCAATCGCTCTTATCTTAAATCCTCTTTATAAAATGTTATTTATTGAGTTTGCATACAAGAGGGTTTACAATTAGGATTCAACACAGATTAAGCATACTCGAGATAATTTATTTTCTTTGTTCAATGAATACATGGTTAATTCATTTGAATCATCTTCCACGACCACATCCATAATTTCTACTCGAAATGTTGCTCAAATATGGCATATGATGATCCTACATTCAATAAGACCATGGACATACTAAAGGTAAAGTTTATAATTATTTATAATATTTCAATTATTTAATTTTTTTCCTATGACTTATATGTAACTCCAATATAATTATATTTTTTAGTAAGAGTTTGATGACTTTAAAAATATGGATTATAATAATTTAAATCAAAAGACTCAATTGGAACCTTATTTGGATGAGGCACGACTAGATAGAAATGCTAATTTTGACATTTTAGACTTTTGAAAAGGAAATGAGTTTCATTATCCTAATCTTTCTTCCATAGCTCATGGCGTCTTGAGCATTCCTATATCTATTATTGCGTCTGAATCGACTTCTAGCATTGGTGGTAGAGTACTTAATCAATTTCAAAGTGCACTTCAGCTAGATACAGTTGAGGCATTGTTTTGTATAAGAGATTGGTTGCTTAAGGAGAGTGATCATAAATATATATTGATTTAAATTTTCTATTTGTTGCTTATAAGTGATGATATTTATAATTTATTTTTGTTATTTTTACAAAAAGCAACCGTGCCCAATTAAATTATCTTACTGGAGAGATATTAAGCTTGAATATTTCAAGTGCTTCATCTTTAGAGAGTAGTATAATTCTAAGTAGTTCTTAGTTGTTACTTAAAAAAAATTGATATTTGAGTTTATATTTTTTAGCTTTTATTTGTTATATATGCTGCTTTTGTTATTTGGGAGAATTGAATTGAATTGAATTTATGTTATTTAGTTTTTAGTTGTTGTTATATAAGTTGTTTATGTTATTTAGGAGGATTGAATTGAATTGAATTTTTGTTGTGTAGTTTTCAATTGTTGTTTATATTGCTTTTGTTATTTGGGAGAATTGAAATTGAATTTATATTGTTTAAATTTTAGTTGTTGTTGATTTTGTTATTTGAGAGAGTTGAGTTGAATTGATTTTTGTCGTGTAGTTTTTAGTTGTTGTTTATGTTGCCTTTGTTATTTGGAAGAATTGAAATTGAATTTATGTTATTACTTGTTAATTGTTTATGGATGATTTGAATATATTATTTATATTGTTATTTGTAATTTAAGAGAATTAAGATTTGTGTTTTTTTATTTAGGAATTTAAATGGATGATGTTTGATTCAAAATAATAAATTAGTTTATTTTTATTATTTTTGTTTACAAAATTAATCATGTCTTAAACAAATCATATTCGCACCTTAAACGCATTGTATTCGTGTTTTAAACGAATCATATTCATGTCTTAACCGAATCGTGTCTAAATAAATAATTGAATGTAAACCAAATAATTGTGTCTAAATTAATAAACGAATAATTGTTCTTAAATGAATAATCGTATATAAACGAATTGTATCTAAATAAACAGATTATATTTGGATTTAAAAAAATTGATACGAATAATAAATTAATCGTATTCATGTCAACCAAATCGTATTCGTGTCGGCCCAAATTTGATTCATTTATCCAAATTGCCACCCTTACTTTTAGTGTCGCTTCTAGTAAGATATATTTAGCAAAAACACTATCATCGCTAAAGAATACAATTAATTATTAATTTTTTTCTTCTAATTTTGGTGACAACCTTGAAAATGTCGTCACTAAAGTCTTTTTTAACAAAAAATTTTTTATGTTGTCGCTAAAACTTTTGTCACCAAACCTAATTTTCTTGTAGTGAAAATTAAAGAAAGAGTAGGTGTTATGTACTATTGAACTTTTTTCTAATGCTATTATATATTCATATATAATTATTTATATTAAATTAGATTACTTTTTTTAATTCAAAAGGAGAAAAAAATGTTTATGCCACACAATTTAGTGATATACTTTAAGAAACATTGAATGATGAGGTACACCCATCATTAATTCTCAAAGCTGAACATGATAATACTTGAAAAAGAAAATTAAGATCTGAGATATGAAATCACTTTAAAAACAAATAATTAATGGAGAATTCAAGTCAGTTTGTAACTATTATGAAAAAAGGCTAGGAGGGAATATGAAGCATAGGACAAAACATTTGCATGATCATTTTAAAATATGTCCTTTATGAGACCAAAAAGAAGATGATATATTAAAAATATTGACAATTGCAAAAACAAGTGAAGGAAAAGTCATAGTGAGTGCATATAGTTTTGATCAAGAAATGTCAAGGAGAGAGCTTGCAAATACTCTTAGTATGGTTAGCCATGTTAGATTTAGAATATTTGTCAATTCTGTTCAACCATTATTTAAGATGATTTGTCGTAACGCAATTAAGAATGTTCTCTTAAAGATATGCAATTATGAGAAGTCTAAAACCATGAATTTGTTAGAAAGCAGTCAAAATAGAATTGCTATTGCTATTGATATGATGGACTTCTAATAATCCAAATAGGAGATTCATGACTGTTACAGCACATTTTATAGATGAGTCGTGAAGATTGCAAAGTCAAATCATGAGATACTTTTTATAATATGAAATTTATTTTTAAATATTTTTATATTTGCAAATTTATTTATATTTAATATAGCTTATAATATATTAATATATATTGTTGTTATTAATTATTTATTTTTTGTATTAGGTTTATATATGTACCATATTCGTATACTTTTAATGTACTTGCTGATGTGTTAATAGAATGTTTATTAGATTGGATATTTATAAGAAACTTTATATTCTAATCATAGATAATTATTGTACCAATGATGCTATGATTGATTATCTTATTGAGAAGTTATTTGGCGATTCATTATTATTGGGTGGACTTTTTCATATGCTTTGTTGTGCACATATTTTGAATTTAATAGTGAAAGAAGACTTAGATGTGATTGGTGATAGTATCGAGATGATTCGTAATAATGTTACTTATTGGACAGTGACACCTAAAAATTTGTTGATGCTACTTATCATTTGAATATCCAAAGCAGTAAGAAGTTATCTCTTGATTGCAAAATTAGGCGAAATTATACATATTTAATGCTTCATATTACTTTCATATATAAATATGTTTTTGTCATCTAAAATCAAAAGAATCACAATATAAATGTTTACCTTCTGAAGAAGATTGATTGTTATGAAAAGAGATTTGTGATAGGTTAAAAATATTTTATGAAGTGTTCTAATATCCTACAGCTAACCTTTACATTCTAAAAATTTGTCAAATTAGGTTATCAATTGTAAAGTAACATAGTTCTATAAATGATGAAGTGAACAATATGGCATCAAGTATGATTGCAAAATTTGACAAATATTGAAATATGATTCATAAAATAACAACCATAACTATTATTTTAGATCCGAGATTTAAGATGAAGTTATTGGAGTTTTACATTTCAAAAATTTATGGACTAACTTTTCAGTTGAAATTGAGAAAATTCATATGATTTGTTATAAGTTGGTAAAAGAATATCATAGAAGTATAAAATAGAGGGAGACATTTATTAATCTTTTATTACTTCATCTTTTGAGTCAAATTTGGTTCAGGTAGGAAAGGTTGATCCTTTGTCATCATTTGACTTATTTTTTTGTAATACCACTAGTAATGAGCATGTTAAGTTAGAGCTAAATCATTATTTAAGGAACTTGTCTTACCTAGAGCTTCTGACTTTGATATATTGTGCTGACGGACAGTAAACAAGTCTAAATATCCTACTTTGTATGCTATTATTAGAGATATTTTAGCCATTCTTGTCACTACAGTCACATCTGAAGATACAGACGCGCTAAATTTAAAATGTTACCATTTAGTTAAATTTTAATTTATTTTATTTTATTCAATATTAACTAACTAAGTTTTTTGTGAGTTTGTTTTTTATTATCAGGTTCGAGTTTAAGTTCAAGTTCAATTTCAAGTTTTTTTACAAAAAATAGATTCCATATTTATTGTAAAGATACAGACGAGGTAAATTTAAAATGTTACCATGTAATTTTAATATTATTTACAACTCCTCATAAAATATCATCTCAAGTCATATTTATGTTAGTAATAAATTAAAAACGTTTTCTTTTTCATATGGTATTCTATAAGTAAAGTATCAAAAAAGATGAAGGAGTTAATATAGAAGTAAGAAGTTGTAGCATTATATGACATTGGATTTTGAGACATTAATTGTTTTACTATTTTACATTTCATGTGAATTGTTGAACAATACTGCATGATTACTTTACTTTTTATTTAAAGATATTATTTCACTATTTTATAATGATAATTTTATTTATAATAATATTATAATATGTTAATAATATTTTTGTTTAAGTTAATTAAATTGTTATATTATTAAAATAAATTTATAAAAAATTATAAAATAAAAAATTGGTATGGAATGAGAATCTCATTCCTTATAAGGTGATTCTTAATCCCACCCTATTAAATTTATTAGGGAATGAGGTGTAGAATAAGAGTTAAAATAGAAATGGGGCGAGGATTGGAGTATGCCTCTCCACCTTCACTCCGCCCTACCATCATCCCTAACTACTAAAAGTACTATATTGATTGAAGATCCTATACCTACCAATGCTCACTTGATTAGTGTGCCATTGACTTTTGCTATGAGATATAAAGGTCTCTGATAATCTGGATTCTCATTTGCTACTTGTTCATCGTTAAAGATAACAGCATTTGTTGTCTCGAAAAAGACACGATTAATATTAGCATCGACAGTATAGCACTTAGTGTTAGCCTTAACACTCATAACCATTATTTTGATAAAAACAAATATTAATATTTTTAACTAACTAAATTCTTATTGTAGTATTTATTGTGATATTTTTAGCATGAAAAATTGTAATAATTGTAAAGATTTAAAAAATATCCTAAATCAACAATTTCAAAGAAAGCATAATGGATTCCCTTGAACAAATAGAAGAGAGCTACACTAAAGAATAAAGACACAAGCTTAAAAGATGGTATTTTATTATGTATTATTTATGTATGCCTGTGTTTGTAAATGTGCATGATGCTTGTGTTAAGTTCAAGGGTTTTCAAAAACAAAAGTTTTGAGTTTTTGAAAATGGACCAAATTGCATGATTTTGAAACTTTAAAATTGGACTAAAATGCAAACTTTTCAAACTTATAAATAGTGCTCATGAACAGTACCTCAGTGGACCAAGTATACCAACTTGGTTAACCGAACTGAGGTAGAAAGCTTCCAAGTTTGATCAATCAAACTGGAGTACTTTGTCAAGCGACTTAGAGTACTTAGTCAATCAACCAGTCCAATTTAGTCGACCAACATGCATAAAATTTTGAATTTTTGGTACACCGATGACTAGTAACAACTAGTTTTTTTGTTAAAATATAAATATGACTCATTTTACTCATTAGAAAAGATTTCGATCATTTGCCCAATATTTTAGAGTTTTTATACATTAGTTAAAAGTCAAAATCATATTTTTGAGCTTACAAATTACCACATTCATTTTCTTAACACTTGTTCTTTCATTTATAAATCATTTGAAGGTGTAAAGATTGTTCCTACTTTTGTTCTACTTGAAATTAAGTGAAAAAAGTGAGTCTTTCACTTAGGTTGTAAATTGAGTGATTTGGTGACGAATCACTTGTGTTTAGAGTTAAGTAATTTGAGTTAAAATCATTTGTAAGACTTGAAGGAATACTAAATCTCTTTGGTGTATTTGAAGTCTTGAGTGTTCAAGGTTTGTTGATAGTAAAATCTTCAAGAGGTGCTTAAAGAAGTAGATGTAGGCAAAGTTGTGTCAAACCACTATAAATTCTAATGTGCTTGCTGTACTTACTTTCATTATCTTTTAATTTTGCATACTTTGATATTGTGGTTGCATTGGAATTTTAATTTGTTGTGGTTAAAGTTTTTAGAAACCCAATTCATGCCGCTTGAGTTGATTAATAGTATTTCACTTAGAACTATATTAAGCACAAATATTGATGAATGCCTTCGTGGAGCTTTTCTTGCTTAAGTTTGTAATTTAATTAATCAAAAAAAGATTTAAATCTCAAGTTGCAGTAGAGCGCTTTAACCATTATCATGATATCCTTCAAGATAATCATTCATAAATACCTCGACTATCTTTTATTTTGTAAGATCAATATTTGTCATGGTTGACTCGCCATCTTTCTAATTTTCTACATCAAGCTCAACCAATTAGGCAGTGGCTGTCATATTGTGCTACGATAACAAATTAATATCCACTATTTTCCTTTGAGATGACAATACTAATATCCCTTCCGCAATCTTGTTATAGATGAGGTTTCGAATATATCTATAATCTCTCATGTCATGGTTTGTTGATTGGTGATATCGGCAGAATTATAGTTTGCTCTTATTCCTCGAAAATATTCTTTTGAGTTAACAATGACTT
This sequence comes from Azadirachta indica, assembly GCA_022749755.1. Lineage (NCBI taxonomy): Eukaryota > Viridiplantae > Streptophyta > Magnoliopsida > Sapindales > Meliaceae > Azadirachta > Azadirachta indica. Next base: position 19,600,571 of record CM040441.1, read on the forward strand.
GAAAATTTTGTCTTCTATCCGTTTATTCAATATTAGCTAAAATTCAGTATTATCATAAGGAATAGGTCGCTCTAGAGACAACTAACTACTTCTCAAGTTGTTTATTATATGACATGTTTTTATATATGCTTAGTGAAGTATTATGCTTTTTCACATATGCAAAAGGGATTTCCTTTCTTACTCATCCACAAACGGGTTATTTGACAAAAAGGGTTATTCTTGGTGCCACTTCAATAAGTTTGCTAGACACACCCACGTTGAGATTTTCAAGGTAAACGAAATATTCTAATAGCACATTTATTTACACATATTTCTATAAGTTCTTTTTCATCTTTTTACTCAAGGCATTCCAGCATTAGTTTATAGAAGTGATAACCAAGGATTTACTCAAAAATCACCTACTTTAGAACTTAATATTTTTATAAAAATCCTCAAGTTTAAACAATATTTGATGAACTTTTGTTTTTGTACATGAAGAAGCAAGAAAAGTAGAATTAAGTAGAATTTTGTGCAAATTGAGCTAAGGGAACAAAAATTGTCATGCTAAGTATATGTTACTGAAATGATAATAACTTCTTCTATACACAACTTGAAAAAACGCATTTTGTTAACTGCACTAGAAACTAGACATTTAGAACTTTCCAATGATATATAACTCTTGGCCTTAAAGTAGCAAGGCCGAGGAACCGCCATCTCTTTTCATTTCGTAGGATGACAAGTTCCTGTATGAGTCTGGAAGGAATCAAAGACTTATAGATGAGGTCTTTAGGAGTTTAGTTCCTGCGATGACCCGTAGCCCTTATAATTTGGAGAGTATTCTATCATTTCCTAAAGGATCGAAGGTTCAATGATCACTTATGCAAATTTAAAGGAAGGACTGAGAATCAACCTAAATTCTGACCTAAGAGTTGAAAGTGTAACTACACAGCCATGCCACACAAAAACCACTTACCACCATAGACAACAAGTATGGCACGGCCACACCATTCCAAACGTATGGCCACTCGACAACAGTGATTTGCCCTTAGCAAAACAACACCTATAATGCCTTGTGTACTATAGCTACGCCTATATGCTCCTCTAGAAAGTTAAATGCATCCAAAGCCACTTTTAGCCCTAGAATCAACTTTGGATGGCCAAATTTAGACAAAAGGATGATTTTATGTTTTCCTTGCAACAACTACTATTACCAATTAGAGAATGAAGGAATTTTAGAGTGAGAAACACAAAAAAGGAGAGGCGGAGATTTGTAGTGAAAAAGGCTAAAAATCAACAATTTTTAAATAATTCAGAGGATTTCTTGAAGATTATAGATTAGAAACATAATGTAACTATAGTTTTATCTCTTTTTCTCTTAATTTTTGTCCTGAAATTTATATTTTTATTATTGTTTAAACTCATGTTTAGAATTATAAATTTCTTCATAACTTGTGTTATGAATTTTACTATTTGGGATAAAATTTTATAATCTAAGAACTTGATATAGCTTAATTTAAAACATGTTCTGATTAATTGGTACTAATGTTAATGTTTGTACAATTTTATTCATCTTTATTCCTCTATGCTTAATGCCTCTAATTTATTGCATGATAAATTAATTAATTGATGATGAATGATTTGATTATTTGGAAAGATTAAATTGTTTATTAGGTTAAAGAAACAAAATTTCGGTCGTCGCATGTCCGGGAGGACAAAAACACCTAGATAATTGAATTAACACTTAGAATATTGAGAGACCAGGATATAATAGAGTCCTTGGTACTTAATAACAGGTAAAGTGTAACAAACATGTAATTAAGCAAGTTAGATAGGGATATTGATTTGGTTAGTTATACATAAGGCCTCATTTGACATTTGGGAGAGGTAAAGAAGTTAGTTTTCAACCCGTGATTATTGAATTGGATCGGAACACATTAACAATTTAGGAGAAACATAAAGATAAATAAGTGAAATCATGGCCCTAGAATCGTGTCATAGCATTTTCCACTCACTAGCTAATTAATCCCAATTTCTATGTTAATATTTTTATTAATAGAATAACATTTAAATTTAGCTTTATTTTTATTATTATTTTAAAAAAAATTTGAGTTGCCTAGATGTTATCGTAGCCACAGTATTTAGTTTCTCATTTGAAAATTTGATCCTCATAGAACAATACCTTTACTTATCACTTTATTACTTGTCACGACCCATGCACTTATGGTCACACACATACACGTTAGTGTTGTTACGAACAAGAAACACATCACAATTTAGAAGTGGTTCTAAATATTGTTGCTTGGTTGTGTGAAGTTATAGCAGTGTCACCTTTTCTTCACTCTAGAGATACTTCTTAAAGAACTTCAATGCTAGATCTCTCCAAGAATATAGAGATGCTAATGGCAGAGTAGTATACCAAGAATACGCTCGAGTTGTCAGAGATTTAATTCTTTAAGGCATAAATTTTCATCATGAACATGTATCACAAAAGCATCTATGAAACAAGTGATATGCTTTAAGGTTTCCTTCTTTGCCATCGAACAATACAAATCTTGGAGCCTTACAGCTTTTTACATACGACTTTCGCAAAATCTTCTCTTAGTAATAGGTACTAACGTGTACTATATTTTCAACATTGTAGGACTCTACACGTATTACTTCACAAAAGATATTAAGTTTAGATGAATAGTAGAAACTTAGGTTTTTGTTGGTGGTTGGTTGGCAAAAGCCCCGATTTTGTTTTACTGATATCACTCGTTCCCTTACTTCCGGATGAGGAGGCAAAATTAGAGATGTTGCAGCTATTTTTGTTCATAGGTCTTACATCGCCTTATATATGTCCTACATCATCTACATAATTAGAATAGTGTTAATGTTATTGGCATCCTAATTTCTTGTTGCTCTTATTAAAAACCATCGATTAATGGAGGAAGTATTTGAGCACTTATAAAGGAGACTCAATATGGTTACCACATTTGGTTTGGTTATTAATTCTTATAAATGTCATGTTTGATAAGACCCTAGCCAAACTTTTCAGTAAAGTCATCAAAATATTGTAGGAAAAATTTACTCAATCTACATGTCAAGTTCTAAATGGTTGAATGTTTGAAAAGGCCTTATAATGCTCTTAATGGCAACCCATATTGTTGGGTCTCTAAATCTGAGTTTAGCTTTCACACGCCTTCTAAGTTAGAGAGAGTATGACTCACCATGTCCTTAAATCTCACCTAGTAGTTCAAGAATCATGATGTTGCAACTTTATGAGATTGATTTAGATTTGAGTGGAGGAATATGCTACCATTGTTGTTCCTATAATACTCGACAAAGTACAAGACACAAATTATAAGTCTATAATGTGTATAAGAGCCAGATAGTTCTAGTATCAATGCAAAGGAGTATAATGGCTAGGAGTAGGCCAGAGCAAGTATCAAATAAGCTCATTCAAAGTGGTATTTGATGCTTCTACTTACAACCTAATAGGTCTAGGGTTATGAACATGGTATTTTTAAAGATAAAATATTACCAAACTGATGCCTCTAAGTGTAGGATAAACATGATGACACTAGGGTAATGTCTTATATCACTTTGTATGGCAAAAAGATGGCCTAAATAGTAAGGATTATTAGGTGTTTACTAGTCGAGATACTAACGAGAAAAGGACACTATCTCTAAATCATGGTCTAAAGGATTCTAGGATAATGATCTATGCTCTATGATAGTGTCTCCAAGATATCTTGAACAAGGAATAATGCTCCCTTATATAGTGAAAAATAACTATATTACATAATCGTAGTCTAATGTAAGTTGAAGGAATGTTCAAAAATTTATATTTGTAATAAAATACTTATTTTAATTAATACTAAACTAATTAAAATAAAATTTTAATCCTAAAATAAATTATAAAATTTTTGGGTTTTTTTGTTTCTTATACATTAGCTTATCACGTAATGGATCCTTTGAGTTTAAGTTTCTTACAAATAGGTTAGACTAAGGTTATTATATTAATTTGAGTTGTACTTAGGCCTACTTTTACCTTTCACATCATACCAGTAATATGAGCTCCAAAAAGTAATTTGAGTGCACTTTTATCTTTTTATATATTACTTGAACAAAACAATGTAGTTTTGATTTGGATTTAGGTGCATGCTTAAAGTCAATTTTAGATATCAACAAACATATTTTAATAATGTTTTGAAAAAAATGATTCTTTAATAGAACTTTAGAGGTACAGTAATAGCATCATTTAAATAATAAAAAATCTTTTAGTTATAAATAACTAGTAATTTTACACCTTTTGTATTAGCATTTTATGCCAAATATATCAAATATATATTTTATAAATATAGTATATACAATATAATATACAGTCAAACTTGTCTATAAATAAAATATATTTTATTAAATCAATAATCATGTTAGTACATCACATATTATAAAAGCATAAATATTCTAATTCTCACAAGTGAAAGACACAATTTTCTTTCAATAAAATTATGTGGGGAAAGGAGGGTGCGGGGGAAGGAATCTATCCAATCTAGATACCGAATTGTGATTGGTTGATAGTTTGTGTAAGCTTGATATCGATCTGGATGAGCTTTAATACCACTAGGCCTCTGGATCTAAATTAAGCTTTTACACTCCTTTTCTGATGTGCAAGTTGTAAGGCCCACCACGTTTCTTAGATTATACTAGATGGTTTGAGAGTCGCAATATTACAACCTTAAAAGCCTTGGCTTGCATTTGAATGGAGTAATCTACTACTGTCACCTGTTGCCGCTTTTGTACTTGAAAAATACTTAAGCAAAAACACAACACATAAACACGAGTCCACAGTGTGTATAGGAGCAAGTTAACCCCCATATTAATGTAAAGGAACACAACAGTTTAAGGGTAAATTGCAATTAGATCATTATCGGATAAACCATCTCAAAGTGATATTCAATACGACTGTCTACGATCTAACGAATTTAAGGTTGCAGACAAGGTAACTTTGAAGGCTAAAAATATTCTAGTTAAGGTTAATTAATGCAAGGAAGATAGTAGAGCACTAAGGTAGTGTTTAAGATTGAGTTGTGTAGTAAAAGATAGCCCCAAAAAAAAAAAAAAAAAAGGCAAAATCACAAGTGTCATCATGAAGAGGAAGACGCTCTTGAAAGACATGATTTCTAAGGAATTTATGGTAATGAATCTCTTGGCTAATTTAACAATGATATGATGTGATGTGTTCCAATGTGATAATTTGATGATATTAATCTGATCCCCTAAATATGGAGTCTTGTAGTATTTGTATAGTGTGTGACATGGAGTTGTAGTAGAATAAGACTAGCTCATCCATGCAATCCTATTTTAGTGCAAGTAAATTTCTTTAGGACAAGACGTCATCTAAGAATTTAATTAGTGTAATTTAAGTCTTGTTAAAAGAAGTGTTTAAAACTCATGTTTATAATAAAATATTTATCTAAATAATTTTATTTGTAATGAAATACTTATTTTAATTAATATTAGATTAATTAAAATAAGGTTTTTCTTAGAGGGGCTAAAAAGACTCTAAAGCTTTAGACTTTTGAAAGAGAAAACTTTTTGAATTTTTGTGTTTTTTATGAATTATTCTAATCATATAATGAATCTCTTAGACTTAAGTACCCTTCAAGTGGATTAAGTTTAGGATATTACATTGATTAAGGTCAGATTTGAGCCTACTTTTATCTCCTACACTATGATCGATAATTTATGCCTTAAAGAGTAGTTTGTGTCTATTTGTATTTTTATATACATAACTTGGTAAAATAATGTAGTTTTAGTTTGGGTTTACGCTTGAACACATGATCGACTTTCATGTAGCAATAATAGTTATATTCATTGAAGTTTCTACAATACTCAAAATTTTGTTTAAAGAGACTATCGGAAACTCAACAGCAAAGGTGCTAGGTGTCTATTAATCAATACTTGTCATACAAATGATATTATTTTAAACCTTGAAGGAGGTCAGTGATAATTCCCTTGCCGTAAAACGAACGGGTTCTATTCTTCTCTTGATTTTTGTTGCTTTATAACTACTAGTCAAATAATACCATATTATTTAATTGTATAGTTGAATATATTCATTTTCAAAGCTTACTTTACATATTTTTATTTTTGTCAGATATTTTAATTTTAATGTTTAAATTTTAATTTTAGATCTTTTTGATTGGCTACTCTATTTTTTACTATATATCACTGTAGTAAAACAATTATTAAAATGCAACACTCCAACATTAAAAGAATAAAGATGTAATTTATTTCAATGAATAAGCATGGATTTGAACCTTAAATTTGGGCAATAAATGATAAAGCACTTACCATTACACCATTAGCATATTAAATAACATGTTACGAAACTAGTAATATAATCTATATAAATAACATTAACAGCAGAAAATTATTTTTTATTTGTATTAAATAAAATATAAATTTGTCATAATAAAATTATAATTTTATAATAAAAATTATTTTAAAATAAATAATATGTAGACAAGAATATTCACATATAACTTTTAATTTAGAAAATTAATTTTAATTTTAAATTTTTATAAGTATTAATATAATTATTTATTAACATTTAATTTAAAAATTATTAATTAATAATTATAGAAAAATAATTATTTACTTTAAAATTAATTAAAATTATTTTTATTAGTATTAATTATTTCTAAAATTATAATTTATATTTTTTTAAGTATAAAAAATAATTTTTTATTATAAATATTCTTCTTATTGATATATAATATTAGTTTCATAATATATTAGTAAATGTGTTAGCGGTATAGTAAAAATGTGTTTTATTATTAATGGGCTAAGTCCAAGGCTAAATCCCTAGCTATTTATCTTTCATACTTTTATTAAAATTTAAATATAAAAACAATTTTGCCCGCACACCTCATTTATCATGCTTTTATTATTAAAAATTAAATAAAGATATCATTTTGACCCTACACTTCATTTTTTATACTTTTATTAAAATTTAAATAAAATATAATTTTACCCCAGTATCATTAACAAAAAGATAATTTATTAACATCAATTACATTTTTGAGTGTTGATATTAATTTTAAATCAAAAGAAGATTTTGTCCCTACACTATTAATGAATAGTAACTCATTGAGATAAACTATGTGTTCGAGTATTGCAATATTACATTTTAAAAGATACTGTATCATGACAAAATATGATCAATAAACGTTATGATAACAAGACGCAAGAAAATTACTAATAAATGATTATTCGTTAAGATAACGTATATTTTTAGTTTTAAGTATTGTAATATTATATTTCAATAAATATTATATCACAACAAGATATAATCAAAAATAAAGTAATTAGTGGAGAATACTTTTTTGAATTTTTTTTAAGGGTTTAGAAAAAAAAAATCTCATTTATAAAATATCAAATTTTTATTTTTTATTATTACTCGAACTCAAAATAACGTAATAATGTACCCAAACTATATATAGAGACAATCCCTTTCAATTTTTATGCACTAAGTTTTCACATAAAAATTGTGACACACACATTGTGGGCAAGACCAATTATTTTATCGATAAAAATTCTGACAACGACAACGCATTGTGGGCAAGACCAATTATTTTATTTGATTAAACTAGTGGCCGGAATTGATATTCAGAAAGATTTAAGTTACATTCAATTAATTGATTATGATTATCAAATTAATTAATTAATTAATTTTACTGACTTTAATTTAAGGCGTAGCCACCACTTTAACAGTGGTTAATTGGATGCGGTCGCCGCAATTGGTGTTATTATGACAAAATCTCAACAGTTTTCACAATAAAAATATTCTCCACCGAGGTCAAGTCAAGGCCAACATTAATTAATTAATTAATTAGAATATATTTCAGCCACACGCAATAATAATTCTAAATTGATTTTTTATGCACCTGATTGAAATACGTTTCATCTACTGTTTTATATCCTTAAAATTTTAATGAAAAATTTACCATTATGATTATGTTTTCCTCTAGTTTTTTTTACAAATAATCAGATAACAAAAAATTTTTTAAATTCTAGATACAAAAAAAGATTTGAATAGCATTAAAAGTACTTTTTGAGTATAGTTTTTTTCGAGTGTAAAGTCAAAAATATAAAAAAATAACATACTGAAAAATGTAATGTACATGACATTTAAAAGTATACTTTTCAAGATAATTTATCTCATACTTTTGAATACGTTATTTTTTATACTTTCGAGCACAACAAAATTATACTTTTGAGTCAATGTGCTAAAAAAAATGAAAAATTATTCTTAACTTTTTCTTATGTTATTTATTTGTTAGAAGAAAAAAATTTAGAGAATTAAAAATTTTTATTATAAGAAACCTAAATTTTTAATTTTTAAGGATAAGATGTTTTTAAATTGAAATTATTTAAAATATTTTTTTTTAAATTATCTCATTCTTTTCTAAAATCAATTTTTTTAAAAAACATTTATTTTAAAAGTTATGCAAAATGATGCTAAATATTAAAAACTTTAATGTAAAATTTATTTTTAAAACTTTAATATAAGTTCTAAAACATTAACAGTAATAAATATCAAAAATAAAAGTTGAAACATTTAATTGAAATTTAAAAAAGAAAATTAGTGATGTGATATATAAACATTAAATGTGTTATAAATCAATCTCATGAATAATGTCCATAATGACTCAAACGGATGATAATTAGTGGCGGTGATGGCCAGGGATATGATAATCATGTTAATGAGTTTGTTGCCACTTTATAATATATCAGTCATTGTCATTAAATGATGTTAATTTACCATTTTATCTATTTTTCATTCAAATAGACGTTACAAATTAAATATTGAAATTTTTTTTTGGAGTATTTCTAAGCCAATTTAGTCAATGAGACAGATAAAATTAATTGACCAAATTTTAGGGACTAAAATGTCATTTATACTGTTTAATATACAAATGTAGCTATCAGACAACAACTTAATCAATGGAACTCATGAGTACAAGTTTAAACTTGAAAAATATTATTTAAAAGAAAGTTAGAGCAAAAAACAACTACTTGTTTAGCGTGTTAACAGCGTATCTTGAAGCCCACTACTGTACAGAATATTGGAATCCCTAGCCTGTTTACAGTTTACACATGAAAAATATGAATATTAATAATTCTAATAATAGTTTCATTAATTTTGTTTCCATTATTGTTCAACAATATATTCAAACCACATGTCTGAATATAATATGAAATATTTTTAATTTTTAATTTTAATTAAATTCATACGAATTTTAAAAGTAAATTAAAATTATCTCAACTAAAACAAGACCTTCTAGCATATTGTTAAGACAATAATTTAGTAATATATCATAAATTTATTTATTTTAGTATATATTTATCTTTATTATTTTATTTATATTTTACCCATGCATAAATACATATACATTTTATTTAAACCATAATATAATAACAAATATTGTACGATAAATATTTTACAAAATAAATAAATTTAGGTTTTATTTATATTATACTTTATTTAATTTCTATTAGATAGTTAATATTATATATAAATATATTATAAAATAAATAAATTTATATTTTAGTTATAATATAATAATAAATATTATATGGTCAATATGTTATAAAATAAATATATTTTATTTTTATTTTTATTAAATTTAAGTGTTTAACAATTATTTTTCTTAATTAACTATTATTGTAAGTATTAGGTTATAAAAGTTATTACATTAATAAATTAGGATTTTATTGAATATTTTTAAAATTATTAAAACAAATCAATTTAATCAGTCAAATCTTAAGAATTTATATAATACTTTTTTCTGAATAATATCATACAATTATTTTGCGATAATAACTAATTAAAAAATAATACCAAAATTAATTTCTGTTTTGCCATGTTATATGCATACATCTTGTAAAGAATTACAAAATTTGCTAAAGTACGACCCTTCACTAAGAAAACTTAAGGAAATAAAGAATAAAAACCAAAAATAAAACAGTTACGATACATTAGTTTTTTACAAATGATCACGATAATCTTTTTGAAATATAACTATCCTAATATTCTTAATAAAAAAAGATACAGTTTGTACTATAAATTTTGTATTTAAAAAAGAAAAAGAGAGCCCATTTAATATAACTTTGCAAGAGTACAATTATTTTGAGTACAAATGATACGTAGAACTTTTAACAAAAATTAAAATTAATTATTCATTAGACACATTTTTATAAAAATTATTTAATTATTTTAATATACATATTTTTTTTATAATTATGTTATGATAAATATGAAATAAAATTTTTAAATGAGAATAATGTATGCACAATTTAATTTCTTAAGAAGTAAAAGAGATTATAATCTAAAAGTTTAAAATTTAACCTTTTTAACAATTAACAAAGACAAATAAAGGAAAATTAAGAATAAAAATAAAAGGTTTAACCAATTATGTTGATATTTATTTGAATCAGCAAAAAGGCGTAAATGATATGTTTAGGCCCAAATGTTGATAAAAATTATCTGTTTGCCCCCTAGTTTTTAAAAAATGATATGTTCATCCTTTCATCAATTTTTGCGTTAACTTTTATTAGTTGATTCCCTGTTATTTATGAAATCAAAATTTAGTATCAAAATATTAAATATACATCACTTAAGTTCTACGAGAAATTTTTTTCACATAATTTATCAAAATAAAAATTATTTTATTATAAAATACATTTAAATTTAAAAACTAAAATTTTGAAATTGGATAATACTAGGTATTTTATTAATTTTTCTGGAGAAAGCTAAAAAAATAAATGCTATAAATAAATAAACACTACAAATTTTGAGCGAGAATGCCCCTTGACCTCTTCTTACTTGGCGTAATACCTATTATTCTTTTATTATTTCACAAATAACACATCACTCTTGATGTTTTCTCCATTTTAATTAAAAGCTACTTTTTGAGTGCAATTACTAAAATACCATTATTTGCGCTAAAATTATTTAGTATCTTGACATAATAAATATAATATTTTATTTTTAACAGATAATGTCCAAAAGAAAAGCATCTAGAGAACTTAAATGATGTATATTTAACATTTTGATGCTTCGTTTCACCAATAATAAGGACTCAAGTGATAAAAGCCTAATACAAAATGTGAAAAACACAAAGGTGAGGTTGTCATTTTCAAAAGTAAGAGTATAAGAATACCATTTTTATCAAAACTTTAGAAACCGTCCAAATATCTCCGTACAACATGTGCATTACATATGAAAACCACAATCAAATATTTAATGATTTTTCGAATATAACAGTTGTAAAACAATTCAAATATAATATGATAACACACATTTTCATCAAACTTTAGAAACAGTCCAAATGTGCATTATTTGTTAAGAGGAAACCAAGCACTTATGTCGGGGGAGTCCTGTCACATGCAAGAGTTGAGCACGATCAGGAGTGAACATAATTTTAACATCCAATTTGACTTCAATTGTCAAGCAATAATTTGTTTTTTTAAAAATAACATGTTCAATTCACAGTTCACGCAATCCTGTGTTGCTTGAAAAAAAAAGCATTTTTAACAACTAAAATGACAGTCATAAGTTTCAAAAAAAAAAAAAAAAAAAAAAGAAAATGGTGATTGTACAAAAAGAAGCATAAAATTTCCAGGAGTCCGGGAAATTAAGCAATGATTTTTAAGAGATTTTCACGTGTTTCATATATTGATGTAACACATCATGGTCGGTTATCATTTGGCCCTTTCCAAATTTTAAGCCTCATGTGTGAAAGAAATTAATGATTTTCGGGCTGAATTAAGTTTCAATTCAATTCCAACATTTTTGGTGATAATCCCACATCAATTTGAATACTTTGAACAAATACTATTGTTATTGTAACTGATCTGTCAGCTTTTAGCACTAAGAAATTAAAATGAATAAAATAAAATAAAACCCAATGTTATTTTTCAACAGCGACATCGATGATTCTCTTAATTTCTTCTTTTGATTTGATTGTTCGAAAATGACAGTTTGGGTAAACACCCGACGCACCACTTTCAATACCCAGTCAAGACAATTAATTTGTTCGATCAAACACTTAATACGAAAGCACAATACAATGACAGCAAAATATATATATATATATATATAAAAATAATCGACCTTTTTAAAATATAAAATAAATATATACGAATAAAAATATAAAATTATACATCCTTAAATTTTAACACTTAACTATTTAATTAAATCTAACATGTATATTTAATATATAATTATATACTTTAATTAATATATATATATATTTTACTTCAACAATTGAAATTTCATAAATATAATATATTTATAATATATATGTGAAAGATTAATAATCTCTAAAATTAAACATCTTTTTACATTATTTATAAATAGTTAAATTTATATTTTTTTATGTTAAAATTATATTTAATATGTACATTAATTATGTATTAATTATATATATTAAATTTAATTTTAACTATTAAAATTACATAAATCTAATAATTTATAAATAAAATAAAAATATTTATAATTTTAAGAACTTATTAATCCTTCTTCGTATATAAATAAGCCATTGATTCGTCTATTATATAGACATGCAAAAGGATTTGTAGTTTATATTTTTTTGACATATATTTATATTTATTTATAAATAATTAAATTATATATTTTTAACAAATAAAATTAACTTTAGTATATGTTAATTATAATATATTAATTATATGTAATTAAATATGTTAGATTTAATTTTAATTTTTAAAAATATATAAATTTAATAATTAATAATTTTATAAAAATACATGTACTTCGACGGGCGCAAAATCTCAAATTTCGATAAATTTTCAATGGAAGTGAATAAATCGTAAATGTATGTTTTAAAATAATTTGAAAAAATAAAATAAAATCAAACAAGCTCTGGAAGTCTCTAGTATGATTTTTGGAATCTTTTGCCGATCTTCAAGTACACAATATTCTTTTTGGTTTTTTTTTTTTTTTTTTTTATTGATGAAACATGAGGTGGGACATGGACAAGACATATTAGTGATGAAGTGGGTTGTAATAATACGTAATAATTAAGTACTCTGAACCTAATTAATTATAATTATAATATAATTAAATATAATAAATACAATCACTATCGTTGCGTATGAGCATGAGCATGAGGTTCACGAAAAATATGTGAAAGCCAAGTCAAATTTGACCAACGAAATTCCAATTTAACCCCTATATGTCTATCAAAAGCATATCTAAATAATTGTTTTATTTTATCAATGTCTCCTCGCCTTAATGTGTCTCCCTGACACGGTTTTGTTTGTTAACTTGTTGGAAAATATGTCCTTCAAACGTTGAAAACGACACAAATTTTGCATGCACATATAAAATTAATTATTAAAAAATTGGGGTCCATATGAAGCACGAGTATTTCACATGTCCCATGTTGTCATCTAAAAACTAAATATTACTTAAATTTAAATTTAATTAAAATTTAATTCTAATTTATATATTTTTATCTTTTTATCTGATATGTATATATATAAATATTTAATTATTTATTTTTATAATAATAAAAAATATAAAAAATAATATATTAAATTGTTGATATATATAAATTATTTAATAATTAATTAAGAATATTATTAATAAATAAAATATTTAATTTATTCATATGTGTTATTATTTATATTTAAATTAAAATTCTTAATGCAATTATATTTAAATATTTTTAACAAATATTTACATATAAGTTAAAGAATAAATAACTCTTACATATTGAAATAATTATATTTATATGCAGTAAGAAAAAGAAACATACCCTCAATTCACAAATATTACTTATTATTAATAATTTTGTATAAATAAATAAATCAATTGTTAATCAATGTAAGATTGAATAGAGCCGGGAAGCATTGTGATTAATATCAAAATGGTCAAAAGTAATTTAGAATAATTAAGAGTTATATTGGGTGTCGGGTATAATTTTTCAAAATTACTTTTGATAATTTACAATAATTTTCAAAAATAAGAAAGTAGCAATTTTTTTTTCAAATTCAATTTTGAAAAGTATTTTTATTCTTAAATCTAATTTTAAACATATCTCTATAAATTATATAATCTCAAATTTAACCTCAAATAATTTATAGAAGGTCAATTAACACATATAGACAAATTTTAAAATAAAATTTAGTAATCATTAAATTAATTTTATTTACCATTAATTATTTCAGATTAAAATTAATCAATTTATTAATTAATTAATGACTAAATACATCTAATTAATGTTGTGATTAATCTCTGAATTTAGAGTTTAACCACCAAATTAATTCCTTTGCTCGTAGTGGGGCCCTCACCGAGTAGATTTGTTGCATCCCCCGTAAATTTGACTACTAATATTTTAATATTAATATTAAATATTAATAAATAATATTAATATTAAATAATAATATTTTATTACGGGCTTTGACCACGCAATTCGGATGCCGGTAGCTCCTTGGGATCATGAAGTACAAAATTGCACGCCCTCGCATAGTGGACTTTTTTGCATTATACTTTTACCTCTAAGGTAATAATATTATACGTCACATTCCTTTGTCGCTGTGAGTTGATTTGATTGGTAAAATTTTTTGAGGTAATAGAAACGATTTGGTTTCAAACTCAGTTTACAGGAAATTTGAGATATTTTCTAGTAATATTTATAAAATATAAAAAGAAAAAATAATTGTATTAGTTAGCTTAATTGGTAAAATCTCTTGATTAATGTTATTTTATTAATTGAATTATTGGAGCCCAGCGGACGCATATCAAGGTCTATTTAAGTATTTAACCAATCAAAATTTGACACGTTATTTGAGAAAATTTCTCTCCTAACAAAAAATTACAGTAAGATAAATATATAAATAAAATAATTGTAATAATTTATACAAAAAATTTGTATTTTTAATATTGTCATATTAATTAATTAGTTGAGAGAGAACCCTTATCTAATTTAATGTTATAACAAGCAAAATTTTTAAATTTTAACATATGTAATATTATCAGTATAATAATATTTTTATCTCTAAACTTTAGTGAAATAACAACTAAGACATAATTTTTTGAATTTTAACTTAATCCCTTGTGCATTAAAAGAAAGAAAAGATTAAGTTAAATACAAAAGATAGTAGGATTCACAAAATTTCTGAGTACATGAGAGGCTACAAAGAGCCTAACTCATTCGAATTAAAGATTGGACGTAATTTTGACTTGTAATCTAATTCAGAGACGAGAATGAGAATCATCTTATCTTTATTTTTATATTTCTCGTTCAGGATTTGAATCACATCTAACTTGCATTCTTAATTAGGGATTCATTTTCAAATCGAGAATAGGGATCCACTTGGGAAACAGAGATGGGGATAGGGATGGGCGTCCGCAGCATGTCCCTACCTCATAGTCATTCCAAAAGAATAAGGATTAAAATGTTAAAATAAAGCAAACTATATTTAGATTTGTTATTTTACTAAAGCTTAGGGACAAAAATGTTGTTATCCCTAAAACCATCTACTTAATTAATTAAGGAGAAAATTAATTATGCATTAAATATTCTCGCTTTGAATAAGAAATTCAGTGTGATACTATCAATCCTGAGAAGAATATATAAGAATGGTTAAATTAATTAAGCATCACAAGTGAAAACAAAGAATATAATATAGTGTGAATATATAGACATTCAAAGAGTTTGAAAATCTATTGGTGTAAAGGTCATAACACTTGCTAATTTTAAAGATTTTAATTTTACAGCTGCATACAATTTTAGATTACTAATCATTATTAAGATGGGGAATTTTTATTAATTATTTGACATATAGAAGAATGGGTTTTGATTAATGAACACATATTTTATTCGTTAATTTAACATATAAATTTAAATAAAAATTATTAAAATGATTAGGATTAAGAATGTATTACACTAATTATAATAAAAATATATAAAAATAAAAAAAAAATTTAAAGAATAAAATGTGCATAAGTGTTTCTAAAATGAGTGAGATTAAAATATCTTCTATATATATCCTTTTCTTTTATCTAGTCAAATTGTATATTTTTTTTCATCACTCTCTCTCTCTCTCTCTCTATAGTGATTTTTTAAAATTATTAATATTTTCTTTCTAGACAAAGATAGATTTCCACATAAATATAAATTTATAGTGGTTTATCTTCCGCCCAAATCTTGACTTGTAGTGATTAATTTTGTTGAATTTTGATAATTTACAATATTATGATATTGTTTTCTATTAAATTTAAAAATTCGCATGTGGCAAGATCTAAAACTTCAAAATTTTACACTATAAAAAATTTATTCTAAATAGCTTTTTTATAGTATCAAGCAAAAAAAAATCAACTCAAACGGTAGAAAATAAATGGCAAAAAGTTGAGGAAAAAAATTTCAAAGAAAACTCGTAATGTATGTTATTTACTATAAATTAAAACATTATTATATATATATATGTGTGTGTGTGTGTGTGTGTTGAATATGTTTTACTCCCTGAACTAATCTATGTTAAATCTCGAAGATGGTATGGGTGTAAATCTATACCAACAGTTTTTGAGATTTGTCTAATGAATCTCAGATATTAAGACAGTGACACCATTCATTTGTCTTTCCCACCGCCGCCATTTGCTCTGTATCCTATTCGAAAACAAGATTATATGTATAAACCAATAATTGAGGGCTTTTTCGACTACGTATATAATCCCATAAACCTCGTTAATTTGTGGATAAATATAACACGTATAATACGAAGATATTTAGAGTATATTATAACATTATATATAAATTCTTAGTAAATAGTTGATATAAATATTAATAGATTATAAAATTGCAATATTTAAAATAAAAAAATTCTACTTCTGTAATTTTTTATTTTATTATAACTAGATTTATTAACAGTATAATTAAAGTTTTACTAAGAATTTATATACATACAGTTGTACATCATCCAAAGATCTTTACACATAAATTGCAAAATCAAATTCCATATGTAATGGGAAGCCTCAAATATATTGAGAAAAATCCTGCTAAACACGTTCTTCTCTAAAGAAGACACACGTTCTAACCATCCAATCAACCAAGATGTGAGTGACTCCACTGCTATGATCATGAAATAATTACTTGCTGCAATTTTTTTTAAAAATTTTATAATAAATTTTTAATTTTTTTGTCATATATAATTAATCATGCATGCACAAATGTCACTCTTATACATACACTTCTTTTATAACTCATTAATTAATTTCAGCAACGACCATATATATGATTTGAAAATAATAACAATAATAATAATAATAATTTAATTATATATATATATGTGTGTGTGTGTGAAGCATACATGTAATAAGTTTTATTTTTTTAATAATAATAATAATAATAATAATATAAAAATAGTAATATACATATATATATCGGACAAGCAAATTTCAAAATGACAATAATATACGTGCATAAGTCAGTGGTCAAAGAAGTGACTACGTGTTATTTCCAACTTAGGATTTTGGACGGTTAAGGTTCCCCACACGAATCTCATTCCCCGCTTCAATAATAATTATACAACTTTTAAGACTTATTTGCACTTCAACTTGCATTACCTTTTAAGAAACTCGAATCTAATTCAATATATATTAATAAATAATACATATTCACTGGCACAAATTTTTTCCTCCAAATGGTGAATAAAAAAATTAAAATAAAAAACTCAAGATTTTAATTTTAATATTAGAAAACATGAATAGTTCTATATTTTTTACTTATATATTTATATTATTTATAAATTGTTAAATATATATACTTTTAACAGTTAAAATTAAATATGACAGATGTAATTAATGTATCATAAATAATGCGTATATCAAATTTAATTTCAAACGTTAAAAGTATATAAATTTAACGATTTATAAATAAATATAAACATGTATATAAAATATGAAACTATTCATTCATCTATAATATATTTAATGTTAATCTTACACGAGTATTAGATAAAAAATTTTTTAAAAGGTTAGGTAAATTTAGATTAAGTCAAGACCTTAATTTATTAAAAGTTACCTCAAAACAATGTGGTATAAATAGAATAATCAATTTTATGACTAACTATATATAACACAAAATTTGTTATAAGACATTATATATACATACATGCATGTATATATATATATATATAGTTTACAAGATTCATCCATATACATGTAGCTAGATTTATACACATAAATTAAGGGGAGGGTTTGACCTCGGAGAATATGATGCTCACAAACCCAGAATGCTTCAAATTATCCAGATATATCCTCTACATACATCCATACATACATATATACATACATACATACATATATATATATATATAAAATATTGCCTATGGAACATTAATTTACTGGAAAATTGATAAATTAAAGCAGCAGCATCATCTTGTATTATATAGTGTATGAAATCCCTTAACTATACATTCTTTCTTCGAAATTCAAATGTTGATGTAGCTAATTACAATTAATTTACTGGATGGAAATAGATATATATATGTATATATATATGTATATATATATATATAGAGAGAGAGAGAGAGAAGAAGAAGAAATTTAATTACATAATGTTTAATTATATATATATATACATATATATTAACAAAGGAGTAATAATGTATATATTAATTTGTGATGATGGATGTTGAAATTAGGTCATCACCATGTTGCTCGGCTAGCAACTGTCTTCCACGGCTGCAACATGTTAAAATTTTGTGTAGTGAAGATGAATTCTCTTGCTTTATTCAAGAAAATTTCTGCAGCCCTTTGATCCTTTTGGCGTCGGCTTTGAATCTGCTGCTGCATAGTTGTGTTTGGAGATTTGAGTAAACTGATATAAGTTTCCAAGTCGTGAACACAAGAAGGATTTTGCATATTGAAGAAATCAAGGACCAGCTCAACACCAACGTGAGCATAGCAAGAACAACTCCATGGAAATTCGATTCTTCCTCCCAAAACCCTAAAATTTTCATTGAACAAAACCCCAGGTAGTTTGGTTATTGGGTCATTTGTGTTAACGATTCTTAACACTTTTACTCCTAATTCCTCGCACCTTTGCTTGAATTCTGAGTTTCCAACTCTTGGTCCTCCGTATGAAAACACTGTTACTGGTATATCTGACTGGTTTGAAGAACTAGCAGTAGTTCTTTTATTCAATCCAAGCTCTGCAATATCATAAGCTAGAAGGAGAGCTAATGAACTCCCCATGCTATGACCCGCCAAAGTTATGCTTAATTCCTCTCCTTTGTACTTGTTTAACAGCCTTGATACTTCAGATAAAAGCTGTTCTCTGCAACTTCCTACTCCGAACTTATCGCTTTCATCTGAAGTATACAAGCTCAAGAAACCAGATTCCACCTTCACTTCTGGTCGTGAATTATTAGGGTCTAGCCTCGCCGGAGTCAGTGAGCTCATAAAATTGGCAATCCATTCAGGATTAGTCACTGTTCCTCGGAATGTAATCACTATATCTCTTCTACCAAGCCTTTTAACAGAAGCATCAGATGAAACAGCAACGTATCCGATCCATCTGCCGCAAGAAGAAGCATAATTTTGAATGGGGATATTGATCTCCGGTGTGGCGTAAATGTACTTAGTGACTTCATACCCAGAATCTTCCATACCAATTTCCCTTAACATGTTCTTCTTCCCATACTTGCAGTTCAAGTATCGTTTGGAATTGGGGTCGAGATCAAAAGCTTTGTAACAGGCTGCTACAAATTCCCCATATCGAATGATTTCTCGACGAAGAAGAGGGTGTAAAGGATCAACAAGATTTTCCCAGTTGTTAAAACCGTGAATCTCTCTCCAAAAATGAGCCAACATGGAACAAGTTTTAGCAACTGTACTACTTGCCTGACGCTCACTTACTGGGAGCATTCCAGAAGCAATAACTGATTTTCTAGCCTGAGAGATCATCTTTCTCTTTGTGGGCAAAGAAACTTGCCCAAAAGAGTGAGGTGACTGAGACGAAATCTCAACAGGTAATGCAAAATGTTCCACATTTAAGCTTGGGGTTAAAATTTTGGAAGCCATTTTTGGAACAGAGATATATCAGTAGAGAAAGAGATATATAGAGAGAGCAAATTAAGAAGAGAACTTAAGATTCATCCAAGAGAAATGCTATGAAACAAGGGTTTATATAATAAATGGGAAGTACTACTGATAGAGTTTCTTAATTTCCAGCATGATGTTTGGTGAGCTAAACTTTAATTTATTTGACTGAGATTTTAAAATTTCTAATAAGGATTTTTGTTTAATAAAGTGGTCGGTATATGTGTATATGGTGAATGAAATGGAAGATTTTATTATAATTATAGACAATTTTTTTAAGTATTTACACAGGAGAATGGGAAAAAAGAGACATGCATGTTTCTTGAGTATTTGACTGAGATTTTTAATAGAATTTAAAAAGGTTTTAATATTATTAATGTGGTCGGTTTGGGCTTTTGTTTGCGGCGTACTGAGCGAAATGTTTTTTTTTTTTTTTAATTTGTAAACAAATAATCAAATGATCATAAGCCTCTTCTGTTGCTTTTCCTTCTCTTGGAGTTGACTTCAAACTTTAACCGCGGACGCGTACTGAGCGCCATATGCACTTAAGGGAAGTGTCCTTTTTTACCCTCCGTTCTCGTTCGTAAACATAAACATGGGAATTTTTCGAAAAAGGCCACATTTTATCTTAAAATTTAATTTTAGCCATATAACAATAATGTGTTCCTTGTTCATCACTTGGAAAATAGTTAGACAAAAATACTCCTAGTGACCAACTTAAAAAAAAACAATTTTTTCACCCTTTCTTTAAACTCAAAAGTTATTTTAGAACATGATGATTTCTTTATTCACATTTAAAACTACTTTTCGAGTTCAATACTTTCAAACTTGCAAGTCACTTTCGAGTTTGAACAAAAAAATCATCATGTTCGAAAATTATTTTGGAGTTCAAACACATTGAACTCGAAAGTTGGTTATAAGGGGTATTTTCATTCAATGGTTAGTTTTTAACAACTTACTGTTGTGTCGTTAAAATTAAATTTTGGAGATAAAATGTTGTCGTTTTCAAAAATTTTCTAAAAAAACATTATGAGTTATATAAAAGCAGTAGTATATATAAACAATAAGTCAAAGGGAATGTTTGAGATTGCATTACATTACATTCTGAAATAATTAATTACATGATAAATTTGAAATAATAGAATTTAAGATAAAAAAGACTTCCATGTCTTTTAAATTTGGTCAATTAAATTAGTTAGTCTCAATAATTTTAAAATACTCATTAAAATTCTAATTTATTAAAACAATAATGATTATGTCCTCAATCAAATAATAATTAGGGATAGTGAAGTTTATGATAGCTTTTGGAGAAAAGCAAATTACCCATTAAGTTCTAACCTATGTGAGATACCTATAACTTTAAAGAAATATGAAGATATCTCTTGACTTTAGTGGAAATAGGAAAAAATCCTCTTAAGATGACTATTCTTATTATAAATTGACTATTTTACTATTTTAAAATAAATTAACTATTTTACCCCTTAATTATTAAAAGACATATAAAATGATTATATTGTCCTTATTTAATCACGTAAAACTAATATAATCTCATTTTAGCATTTAACTTTGAAAGTTATAATAATATTTTATCCTTAATTATTTTTTTCCTTTCAAGTTTGCTATCAATTTTTTTATAATATGAATTATTTATATAATTTTTGAAATGGAATATTGATAAATACCCCTTGAAGTTTGAGGATAGGACATATACCACCGCGCACCTATGCCACCTTCCCAATCTTGAAGGGTTAAAATGATGAGCTTGTGGCGTGGTCACGCCGTGCTTGTTACTTTATAGGTCGAATAATATATAATTGAAAAGTTTTGATGTTTAGTTTCCAATGCAATAAACAAAACATAATTTAGAATTGTGTAGAAGAAGTTATGATCGTTTTAGTAACTCATGTTGAACATGATAATTTCTGCTCCTTTAACCTAATTTGCACTAAATTCTCTGCAGTTTTGCTTTTCTTGCTTCATTATACACAGCATAAAAGTTCATCAAATAATGTCTAAACTTGGTGATTTTCACAAAAAATATTAAGTTTGAAAGTGGGTGATTCGTGGGTAAAATCCTCACTTATCATTAGTCACCTATCATCCATGATGATGCATAAAATTGTTGAAAATTCTCATGGACACCTATTAAAGAACCAAAAGATTTTATTGTCTAATGTGAACATTTGCACTGCTTGCTCACGAAGAAAATAACCGACTAAATCATCTCCCTATAAAATTATATTTAAGTCACCATTATTTATACAAAGTTCATTTGCGAGAATTTGTCCACCTAGTAGACCATTTTCCTATTTTATAGTTTTAATTGATACATCTACTCAATGGTCACATATATGTTTATTATTTACACGCAATGTTGCATTTACTAGATTGCTTTCACAGATTATAAAATTGATGACACATTTTCCTAATCACCCAATCAAAACTATACATCTGGATAATGCTGATGAGTTTACTTCAAAAATATTTGATGACTATTGGACATTAGTGAGGATTGATGTAGAGTATCTAGTTCCACGTGTTCAAACCTGAAATCAATTAGTTGTATTGCTCATTAAATGAGTTGAAGTAATTGCAAGAACTTTATTATTACACACTTAATTACCAATCTCTACATGAAGATATGTTATATTACATGTCGCAACATTAATTCGCCTTTGGCCTATTGCTTATCATCAATATTTCTCATTGTAGCTTGTACTTGGCTGTCCATTTAACATATACCAACTATGCACTTTTGGTTGTGCTATATATGTTCCTATAACATGTTCACAATGTACTAAGATGAGACTTCAATGTCGTTTGGGAATTTATATTGGGAGAGGTTTTGATTTTCCCTCCTTGTTTAATCTAATATCTTGATACCCCTTCATTGAATCAGTAATACCCTAAATCCTTCCTAATGTTACTTCCATTACTGATGACTGTTAATTTTTTGGACAATTCAGTAATTTGTCTTAAGTAACTTACATGAATGTACAACTCCCAACAATTGTACAATAAGAAGTTGCAATCTTTAAATGGTATCAAAATATTTTTAAAAAATCTCTAATAAACAATTTATTAAAATCATAAAAAATTAAATAAAAATAGAAAATAATTTTTTATATCTAATATATAAAATCTTTTTCACTTCTGCTTAAAACTCAAACACCAACTCAATCTTATCGAAACCAATCCTATTCCGAATAAATTTAAATTAAAGAAAACTTTAGTTCAAAAATCCAACAAAAATTTTGCCACCAAGGCCAGAATATTGTGAAATTTGGTTAGTCTATTTGGAAAAAAAAAAGAAGAAAAAAAAATCTCCATTCTTCAATTCAACATCGAATGATAGTTTGGAGATGCCACAAAAAAAGGCAATATTTGTGAGTTTGGAGGATTTTTGGAAAAAAGAAAAAGGATTAGGTCATGATCGATGGTGATGGTGGTGGTGGTTGTGACAACCGATGGTTTATAACAGGTGATGTAAATCAAGTTTTACAGAGAGCTGTTGCATAGCATAATCTTATTCCCTACAGAGAAATCTTTTTGTAATTATGTTTCATTTACAGTGTTTAAGACTGAAAAAAGGAAAAAAAGTGCCCTGATTATGCTTTCTTCACCATTATAGTCTTGGCTTATGTTTTCCTCACTAGTTGACAAACACAAGTTGTTGAGATATAGATGATTACAAGAAAGAAACTAGTTTGTTCTACAAACTGAGGTTGGAGTTGTATAGTTTTTTAGTTTAAATTTGTGAATAGATCCATAGACACTAAAAGGGAACTAAAGTCCAAGAAGTCAAATCTTACAACTTAGAGATCAATATTATCACTTGTCCTCAACATTTGCTTTGAAAAATTCACAGCACAATGTCAACATTGTCACTTATAGGAATTAAGGAAGCAATTGGAAAGTCAAGGCCTTGAAATTGATAATTTAGGGTTGACAAATTATAATTTATGATTCTTGTAAGTTTGAGGATTTGTGAGAGAAAAAGGAGGTATTGGTGGCAATTGATAGAGAGTTACGGCTAGGAAAAAGGGTGGGGAAACTAAGGCTTGTTAATTTAGGTTCAACAGATCATAATTTATGATTTTTATATTAAATTATATTTCATTATTAATAAAATAATATATAAAATATAGAAGACCAATTTATAATTTATAATATTATATATTATAAACTATAATATATATTTAAAAATTAATGTTAATACTAAATTTTTTGACAATCCGATATCAAACAACAATTCCCTTATTGTATCATAAATAAACTTGTAAAAGGAAACACAATATGAGAAAAGTTATTTTTTTGACAAAACCTCTCATATACTTAGATCAGAGATGGTTTTAAGAATATATTTTAGTAAGACAGGAATTGGACAAAGTTTCAGTAAGAGTTTTATCTTAAAATGTACTTGTCTTCATTATTTTTTGTCTTTTTTATGTCTAGTTTGAGTCAACTAGCACCACATACTGTCAGAAAGTCGAAGTTGACGAGATTTTCGTAGGAAATGAGAATTTGGGTGAATATTTCGTGATCTCCTCATCATTTTGTGGCGGCTAGTTCGTTTCTGGCAATTTTTGTCCTCTCAAGTTGACAACTTTACAAGCTAAGGATAAAACCCTCTCCCATGATATCTAATTGTTGAGTAATCGTGGCAAGAGTTTCAAGAGAAGTGGAGTTGTTAGCAATTATCCCACAATCTTCTTGCCAACAGTTTGCCTTCATAATCGCCCAAGATGACGCCTCATTCTTAATTCCATGATATCCAAGTAGTAGATAAGCTTGATGAGGGTTTAAATGGAAATGAGATCCTTGGCGGTTTTACCAATGATCTTCCCAATATTTTCTAGTTGTTGGTTACTCAATCTTACCCAAGGGAGACTTTATTCTTGACTTAAGATTGACATTCGAATTTGAACTAGTCTGGCCATTTGATGTTAATGAGAATTTGCCTCGATGCTCGATAGAGGTTACCCCGAGGTAAGCCATATTGGTGACCTATCCCTTTAACTTAGTAAAATCCCACTTGGATACCTTTTGGTGTCTACCTTTATTGACCTTAGGATATTTCTACCAAACAATTAATATAATTTTTTTATTTTTTATTTTTTTTTTTTTTTTATTAATATGGACTACTCTCTCTCTCTCTCTCTCTCTCTCTCTCTCTCTCTCTCTCTCTCTCTCTCTCTCTCTCTCTCTCTCTCTCTCTCTCTCTCTCTCTCTCTCTCTCTCTCTCTCTCTCTCTCTCTCTCACTTCACTTTACATATATATATATATATATATGTATGACCATATGCATGGAATAGTTTGTTTAATTAAGTATTATTGTCAATTAAAGATTGCAATTGTAAATAATAGATTTTCTTTTTCATCCATCACCAATTAATTAATTAATTAAAATAATACATACACATTTTATTTAATATCAAGTTTTTATCAAAGTAGGGATATTATTGTAACTTCACCGTCTTTTTTTTATCCCAAAGAAAGCATCTACTTATCACTAATTTTGCATGCATCATATGACAAGTGATAGGTCAAGGTCAAAAATGTGATCGTTCTAAAAATGTAACATTTCTAGCTAATAAAAATAATTTCAAGGAAAATTTAGGGTATTAGGCCAAACAAGAAGGGAGAATTGAGAATTCTCCCTTTATGTTGGTTTTAACTCAATTTCTATTATCAAATATCATAGGCCCCTAACAATCTATTTACTACACAGTTTATGGATTACCACTTTGATAAGATAGTTTTTCCGCTGTTAGGGAAAAATAAAATGCCTCCTAGAGTAAAACATATACTTTCTTGAAAAAACCTTTACTATGTCTCATTTTAATTCTCATACTAATCAATATAAAAATAAAATGCGAAGAACAATACAACTTCAACAAATTGCAAATAAATTACTATATACATTTATTGATACTGCAAGAGTGACCAAATCATAGGTACCAGCTGCTAATACAAAGGCCTAAGTGATTGTTCTTGAAGAACAATTTAATTAAAAAGCAACAAATGAATCATCTGTTACATGCCAAAAGCGTAATAAACTAATTGGTAAAAAAAAAATTGTTTCGTGAAAAATATGATTCAAAAATCATAATTCTGTTAAAAATAATGCTTGAGCAATAAATAATAAAGTTTTTGAATCACTAACTCTAGAAAAGCCGACAATCCCTAAAGCGACATGCGTTCATGAAGAAGCATTAACCCTTAAGAAAGGAGAATGCTCGATTTCTCCCTTGATTTTAGGGCTAATACCTCATTATCCCTTATATTTTTTTCAATACCTTATCATCCTCTAAATTCTAATTTTCCTCTTTAACAATTCAAGCATTTTTTATTTTGCCATTTGGTGTCGAATCAATGATTTGAACCGAACCAATGGTTTGAATCCCTTTTTTTTAAATTGTAAAATAAACTAACACATATGGATTCAAACCTAGTAAAAATAAATCAATGTTGTTACCATTACACCAAATGTATTTTAATAATAATTTATCCAATCTTTAATAAATAACCACTTTAAACATATATATAATAAATTTTAATAATAATAAAATTTTTAATATCAAAAATTTATAATTTAAAAATAGTATTATGATCATTAGCATTATAAAATATTTCAAATTTAAAATTATTATTATCATTAAATTATAAATTTTTAAAATTAAATCTAAAATCAATAACAATTTCAAAATAATTTTATTTTTACAATAAATTAGATTCATTTTCCTTAACAAATATTATAAATTGGGCAACTTCCCTTTTCCCCCTTTAAGGTTTTTGCAAATACCAACTTACCCCCCTGAGATTTAAAAAATTACTTGTTAGGTCCTTCTGTCATCTTTAATAATGGCAAGATTTAAATTTTAAGGGTAAAAAAGTAATTAAGCACCACAATATATAGTAAAATTCTATTTAAATTATTAAATTAACAAAACAATCAATAAATAAACCATGAAATTAATAATAAATAATAAAATTAACAAAACAATAAATAATAAATTATTAAAATCATTAAATTAACCAAATAAAAAATAAATAATCATAAAATTTACAATATATAACGCAATTAACAAAATAATAAATCATAAAATTAACAAATAAATAAATAAATCATAAAATTAACAATAAATGATAAAAATCAACAAAATAATAAATCATTAAATTGACAAATAAATAAATAAATCATAAAATTAACAACAAATAATAAAAAATTAACAAAAAAAATCATTAAGTTAACTAATAAATAAATAAATCATTAAATTA
The DNA here is from genome assembly GCA_022749755.1 of Azadirachta indica. NCBI lineage: Eukaryota > Viridiplantae > Streptophyta > Magnoliopsida > Sapindales > Meliaceae > Azadirachta > Azadirachta indica. The sequence goes on from CM040441.1 coordinate 19,627,951, forward strand.
ACAATAAATAATAAAATTAACAAAATAATAAAATTTAATAGAGAACTATGTTTGATGTGTGATCGTACTATAAAAAATTAGTTACATAATACTTATTTTTATTATTTTATTAAATAATACTTATTTTTATTATTTTATTAAATATTATTATTTTTAATTAATAATAATTAAAAAAATTAATCACTGTGCCACTGCCACCTCTAGCAAGCTGACTGTCACCGGTGACCGTCCACCACTTAGATATTGATGAACATCATTAGAATCCTCTTTTAATTCTCGATGAAATGGTATCATTATTATTATCATTTAAGCTATCATTCATCGTAGATGTGAAGTTAAATACTTAAATATCAAATGTTCAATTTTAAATTTACGACGAATGGTTGATCGAACGGCAATAATATTAACACTGTTGCATAGAGCATTGAAAGAGAATTATAATGATGTTCATAAATATCTAAACAATGGACAGTCACTGGCGGTGGCCGGCGGTCGACAATAATGGCGGGCATAAGGAGGGTGACAATGTCAATCTATTCAATACAAATAAATATTTATAAGGAGACATAGTAGAAACAACAAAATATAAAGCACGACTCATCGCTGAAGGTTTCTCACAAAGACCTGATATTAACTTTGATTAAACATATAGTCCTACAATTGATAGAATTACATTTCAGTTTTTGATATGTTTGATAGTCTCAAAAAAGCTTGATATGCATCTTATAAATGTAGTGACATTTTACTCATATGGATCACTTAACGTTGATATTTATATGAAAATCCCTGAAATATTAAAAATGTTTAAAGCATATAAATCAACAAATCATAATTTGTGTTCAACCAATTACAAAGATCCTTATATGAATTGAAACAATTTTGGCGCATGTAGTAGAATCGCTAGAGCAAATATTTGATAAAAGAAATATATGTTAATAATCTTATGTGCCCATGTGTATTCATAAAGAAATCAAAATCTACATTTGCCATTGTAGTAGTACATTTTAATGACACAAATTTAATTGAAACTATTAAATACTTGAAAAAGAAATTCGAAATTAAAGATTTGGGGAAAACTAAATATTGTTTAGGCATATAGGTCGAGCATACGTCTAACAAAATATGTATCCCTCAATCTGCATATGTTGAAAAGATTTTGAAATGATTTAACATGGATAAATCTGTCCATTAAGCACTATTATGATTATTCATTTTTGACCTATTAGAAGAAGATAAATAGATACTTGATCCAAAAGTACTATATCTCAATATCATTGGTGCTTTATTATATTTGCCATAATATACTAGTCCAAACATAGCATTCTTTGTGGTCTTATTAGCCAGATTTAGTTCTAAGCCTACTCGATGACATTGGATTGACATTAAACATATTTTCCATTACTTTCATGGAACAGTAAATTTGTGATTATCTTATCTGAGATACTTTCACATACATCCGTTAAAATTTGTGGAAATCACATATAAATATAAGGTTTGTGGAAATTCATTAAGAGCTTTCTTACTATTAGTTTACCATTATTTATAAGGCATTTTTATAAAATCAAATATAATAATTAATTGTAGATATATGTTTGCCCTAAGTTCCTTTATAGTAAATAAAGCAAATCAACATCAATTCATTCCCTTTCCATTCACGATTAAACCCTTGCTCGATTCCTTCTTCTTCATCATCTAACCCCAGCTCAACTTATTGGACTGGGTTAGTGCTACTGGTTCGTAATCATAATTATAAGCAAAGGAATGAAAATAACAATATGGAAATTGTGGACTTGAAGTGAGGTTAAGAGTTATTTAAGATTTTGCTTCCAAAATCTAGGTGATTAATGTTGAAATAGATGAAAATGATAATGTTGAAAGTAATATCCGTGGTGGTTTAATAGTTGACTAATGGGTTCTTGGTTTTCAGGGTTTGATTAGAATGTTTAGGTAGATAATATTGAAATAGATGAAAATGGATAGTGCTAAAAGTGCAAATTTGAGTTGGTTTTAGGAATTTGACAAAGAGGTTCTTGATTTTTTAAATTTTGATTTGCATGTTTAGGTGGGTAATGTTGAAATAGATGAAAATGATAGTGTTGAAAGTGCATACCTGAGGTGGTTTAAAAGTTGACAAAAGAGTTCTTGGTTTTCATATTTTGATTCAAATATTTAGATGGGTAATGTTGAAATAGAGGAAAATGATAGTGTTGAAAGTGCAGATCTGCAATGGTTTTAAGAGTTGACAAATGGGTTTTAGTTTACATATTTTGATTTAAATATTTGGGTGGGTAATGTTGAAATAGATAAAAATGGTAATGTTAAAAGTTTAGATATGAAGTGGTTTAAAAGATTGTTTGATTAAATGTTGTGTTGAATGTTTATTTCATTCTTGATTTCATTGATGGAAGTTGATATTTTTTGTTTCAAGGATAAAATTTTAAACTTTGGGAAAACTATATTTATCTGTTGTTTTGTAAAAATCAGGAATGAAATTATTAATATTACATCTATTCACCATAAAAAGTAAAGTTAAGGATACCTTACACTTATCAAGGTTTTTGGTTGGTCAACACAGGATCAATGGGATTAAAGTATTGTAGTAAGGAAGGTGCTTGTTAATTTTCACAAACCTTCCATCTATATATTATTTTCATGAATCTTAGAGAAGGTACATGAAAATACCCCTATTTTATTCCAATGAATCAACGCAAGGCCCAAGACTTGTTGGTTTTGCAAATGTCTATCATCTTTCTTATCCTCATAAAGCTCATTCATAAACAAGATATATTTTGACTTATAATAATACAACCATTTCATAATAGTCTACCAAGCAAACTCTTCTTGCTACCTCTTTTAATTATTCTAAGATTCTAGCTATAAATGAAGCAAGTCACGAACATATATAGTCATGATCTATTATTATCCATTACATTTAGAGCACAAGCAAACTATATTCTATAATAAATGTTCCAACTGTAACATACAAAAACAATGTTGTTATATCACTCAACTCAAAGGAGGATACATTAAAGGCAAAAAAAAAAAAAAGTCATATTTCACCAAAGTTCTTCTACATTCACAAGCTGTAATAGAGCAACCAAATTGATATTAAATAAATACACTTCATTAAAAATTTTGTTGATCTCTCCACCAAATCCTTGCCCACATCAAATTTTGAATAGTATATAATATTAGCACACGTTGACTTTATAAATTGCCAAATTAATATATACATCTTGAGATAGAGAATTTTTTAAAGGAGCATTATATTTTAAAGACTGAAAAATATACTAGCAAAAATGGTGTGTTCTATTCTTTTTTCCTTCGACCAAATTTTATCCCATTAAATTTTACTAACAAAATTTTTAATAAAACAATATTATGCATATTTAATATCTAACAATCATATTTTCTCATAATTTATCCCAATAAAAATAGTGTAATCTAAGGGGAAGTGTTATAAATAAAATGAATATAACACCATTTTCATTAAAGAAATTTAAACTTCTTATACATTTATTGCATTTATTACTTATTGATGTTACTGAATTTTTTGTGCGCGAATTTATACTATATATATATATAAGTGTGTGTCGCGCGTGCGCATCATCAAATATATCCTCTAATTGAATTCACTAATTCAATTCAACAATAAATTAAATGAAAGAAAAATATTTATAAGTTCAATTATATTCAAAATATTATTTGCATCTTTTTATCCTTTTTATTTATAATTTGAATTAATAAGTACAACAGATTTATTATTTTTTAATATTAGATGATTACATTATTACATTTAAAGATTGCCCATAAATTTTATGAAGGGGTAAGTCAAAATCAACCATTCTTTTAATCATCTTAAATAGACAATCAAATTACCTCAATCCCAAACAAATTTTGTGTCATATAGATACAACATGAAATTTTCCAAACCAAGCTGATTACCATCTCATAAAGAATAGGGAAAAATAGAAAATAAATACAAAAATATTTTCAAAATAATATATCACAAATGACCATGAAAATTTGACAAGCAGAAGACGGGGCCAATTTGAAATTCACTTTCTTAAACATACCTGACTTTGACCTTTAAAGACAATTTGCTGACAGTTTAAGACAGCTAAAAAACATACCTTAAACATTATATACATGAGTGATATACTGATTTGTACTGTTGGCTTTGGGTGAGATATCTGCAGTCATTTGTCTGAGGTATCATCAGAATGGAGTTCTACACGCATTTGCTCAATAAGTATCTTTTCAACAGCATCGACAAAGCTTGATAAATTCTGTCGAATATGCAAGTCCAGTGAATTTGCTGTTTCCTAATGAATTAAAATGAGGTCAGCAAAGGGGAAGTGAACAATGTATGGACCCAAAGAAAGGGTGGTAAGGAAAGAAACTACAGACTGGAAATAGCTAACAAGTGGAATATGCACAGGTAGGAATTATTGTCAAGCTCTAATACGTACCGAAAATTGTGAATATAGTCATATTGCAAGAAGAATATACAACCACAACAACCAAAACCTTGAAGGATGTAAATGTTTTCTCGCAAACCTAAGGCCAGGGACAGCTTATTGTTCCCTTCACCTTTGAGGCAATACCTTCTTCAAATCGTATGAAAAAATTGTTTTTGTGTTTTACAAATTAAAAAACAAAATTGAAAACTTGTTTGTTACTGATTTTGAAAAAACAAACTCATGTTTCAAAGCTAAAGTGAAATTCAAAAACAATTAAAGTACATTTTTTGAGTTTCTGAAAAATATGATATGAAAATCGCACAACCTCTTCGTATTTTCTTTCTCAGAAAATCCATCGTTCAAATACGTTGCCGAACACATCCCTGGATCTCAAAACATACGATGTTCAGTTACTTTTTGCAATTTAAAAAACTGTTTTTCAGTAAAAAAACCATATGTTTCTATCACTTCCAGAAAGTATGCAAATTAACAAGACCAAATCCTTTTCCATTATGGGAAACATTCATTCCCATCAAGATATATAGCATAAAATTAATTGCCTAACAAAAGAAGAAATTGTGATAGAGGATAGTGCAGTTTGAACTCAGAACTTGGCAAAAGCTGGCTAGCAAAAGTGCTAAAAATGTCAAAATTTTGAAAGTTCAATATCCTTCTAGGGCATCTAATAACAAGAAACTATCCAAAAACAAAATTGGCTTACCTCGACCTTGCAAAGAAAGCTTAGAGAAATTCCCTTGGAATTATCAGCTAAGCTCTTGAGAGAAATTAGTTTCAACGGAGAATTCAGCAACGGCCAACCTTGAGAAGGCTTTATGAATGCATCAAGGCCTCCAACCAAATGAGCAACAACCATCTCATCCCTATCCAAGTACTCAAAAAAATGCCTGTAATTTGAAATATGTCAGCATAAGACTTTTATCAACAGAACAAACTTAAAAATTAACTGAACAATTATCTTCTGTAAGGAAAAGACCAAAACATCAAAATTATGGACTTTACAACAAATGCAGCATTCTCACCTTGATTTATTGGCAACCCTCACTACAAATCGCCTTAGAGTGCTTAAAATAATTCTATCTTGTAGCTTTCCTACAAACCACTGCAATGAAGAACTTGTCTCCAACAATGCCGACTGTGATGCTAATTGTCTGTATCAATATATATAGAAAATTAGGTTTGCATTCAGCCAGGAAAAACAAAGAACCACACAAGTCAGATCCAGGAATAAACCAAGCGTGTATGCATATACTTCCCCTGTATGTAATAAAAATTGTGCTTTAACTTCCAGAAAAAAGGTACACATTTGGTCAGAAAACAATATTCCACCAATGTCACCAAGGGTTTATATTCAAGACCAGATGTCACATTTGACAAACATCGTCAGTGGAAGAAAAATGACAAGGATTATTTGGTCTAACCACTCATCAATCACACACGATATGAACAAAATTGCAGCTTCATTATGCATAACCAATATATATCAATGCTAAGAGCTGCATGGTCTCTGGTGCAGAGGTTAACTGCAAATCCTTGTCTTCTTATCCATTAAGGGCAGACAGAAAGTGATTTAGCTATTTACATCTTGGTTTACAAATATGAATTAGCAATCAATGTATAAATATGAGACAGCCTATGATTAAACCTTGAAAGAATTTACAGGAAAGCAGACCTGAAAGACTTTGCAGCATCAATGATATCGCTGATGTACACATCATTTGGAAATATCTGCATAATATTGGAATAAACATTTAAAGACTATCCAAAAGGTCTATAGAATTGTAAAACTGATTTTTCAAATATAACAAAATAAATTTTCAATCTCAATGCTGAAAGAGACTAAAAAGATGAAAATGTCAATTCTTAACCAAGCATGATACCCTAGATTTCTTAGAAAGTAAAGCACCCAAAATGTCCAAATAGTTGATAGCAGGGGATACAGGCAAAATATCCCCTAGATTTCTTAGAAAGCGAAGCACCCAAAATGTCCAAGTAGTTGACAGCAAAACCAAACCAAAGCTCAAGCTAGCAGGTATAAAACAGCAACAAGTATATGAAACAAAATCAAATCCAAGATCAAACCAATATGAGATTTTGAGATACCCCCAATGTAGTCCCAACAAAAGACGTCTAAATGAATCCACAAAATATATCAACTGACAGTTTCTGAAATCATGATAGAAAAACTAACCTAAGAGTAACGTTTTGATTATTCAAGTAGGGAGAAGGATCCACAAAATGATCCATGTTGAAGAAAATAAAATTATATTGAATCTCTCTTGAACTATTAAACTTAAGTACATAAATATGCCTTTATACAAGCTGAAATAATAAAACAACATAAATTAGGAATCTTTATAAACTTCAAAATCCTTGACAAACTAGGAAAAGACTAATAATACTTGAACTAGAAATAAGACTAAACCTATTAAAACTAAATAAATCTAATTTTAATTCTAACACTTCCCCTCAAATTCAAGATGGTAGTGCAAACTTGAGTTTGGAAGCTAATACAAATTGAGAAGAAAACCCAAAACAATAGTAGTGTCAAGAAGCGATCAAAAAATAAGAGAAAACCACTTATGCCTTCAAAGGGGAAGATATATTGACTGTGCCTTCCATAGGCGAATACTGACTGTGCCTTTCATAGGCGAATACTAATTGTGCCTTTTATAAGCGAATAATATTGTGCCTTTTTCTAGACGAAAAACACTGACTGTACCTTTTTGAATACTTAATTATGCCTTTTAGGCGAAAAATACTAATTATGCCTTTTTCTAAGTAAAAAATATTGATAGTACATTTTTATAAGCAAAAGAATACTGATTGTGCCTTTTGATAGGCAAGGAGTGCCTTTTATGGGCGAGTAATAGTATACAAATGAGCAACCGCAAGCAACAATATCAAGAACTAGGGACCTATGTACAATACTATGTTACAGCCTTGTGAACAGTGTCCGTGAACCCTTTGAACAGAGCAGTACCCGTCAACAGTACAATAATTGGATTAGGGTTCCTAGACTTTTTTTTTTTTTAAGGTTCCCAAAATTTTGTTTGACTTTTTTTTCTTTTAAGGTTCTTAGAATTTTGTTTTCTTTTACTAAAAAACTAAATCATGCTCAGTAAACACCTTATAAGATAGTACATCATAACTACCAAAAATTTTCTAACACGACTCTCAGATCTCAAATCTCATATCGAACCCGCTCTGATATCATATTCAAAAAAATAAAATTATATTGAATCTTTCTTAAATTATTAAACTAAGTATATAGACATGCCTTTATATAAGCTAAAATAATAAAGCCACATAAACTAGGAATCTTTATAAACTTAGGAATTCTTGACAAATTAAAAAAAGGCTAATAATACTTGAATTAAAAATAAGACTAAACTTAAGAAAGCTAAATAAGTCTAATTTTAATTTTAACAATCCAAAACATGGACTAAGAGAAAATAATCCAAAAACTTAAGCTAGTAGGTGCAAGAAACCAACTTGTATACAAAGCCACATTAAACCCCATGTCTCTAAATATGAGATTCCCCAACAATAACAAAAGTTATTTTTGAAATTTAAGCTTTACAAGTTTTAAAGCCCAAGGTAATGATTTTGATGCATAGGCGTCTTAATGATTGGGTTTATTAACATCTTTCAAGAAATATTTTAGCTCACATCATTCTATTTTTTCTACATTGAATAAGTTGTTAATGTTGGAGCATCATTCCAAATTCCTCTTTGACTTAATGAAAAATATTGCTGAAAATAATTGGACGCAATACCTCCACATTCTTTAATTCCATTGTTCCATCTATAACTTCTATGAGCAATTCGTGATCCACTTCAGATGGCTCAATGAGATCATCAATTTTGTGCTGAAACAGTGATCCTTCTAATTTTGGAATATATGTTTGCAGTGACAACCTAACACAGTTTCCATCAAGATCAATGACCTTTAGACCTGTCAATGAATCCTCAATCTGTTCTACAGCATCAAACCTGAAAACAGCAAAGTAAGCCTGTAAAAGGCAATTGAACAAAACATAAAGACATCAATAATTAAAGAACAAAGTGAATGAATTACCTTTTGAATATAGAATCAAGATCTTGCAAGGAGTTCAGGATTGTTCTGTTTTTCTCAATTTGACTTTCAATTTCTAAAATCTGAAAGGCACACAAAAATGATTATCAAGTAACTAATGAAGTACATCATCTAGGACTGAACAATTACATTTTTCTATCAATAGATAACTTTCTTCAATAAAACAAAAGGCAGCCTAGCTCAAGTAAATATGCAGTTCACAAACAGCCCTATCCCGAGGGAAGGGTAAAAAGTTGTAAAAAATCCAAAAGATAAGTAGAACTCATTATGATTTCTTGTTTCCCCTTAGTAAGTGTATACCAAGAAAGATCTCTACTTCTTGATGAAAAGTTGTGTTGAAGCTGCCACTGCATTGTTTCTATTTACCTTTATTCCTAATTATAAGAATTGGTACACAAAAAATTTTGAGGAGTTTCACGAACAAGTATTCCTACAGTGCATAATTCATTTTTAAATCCCATGAAAATCCACACTGAGGTTTCTCTAAAAGCAAAGCCTTGAAAACAAATATGTAACTGTGATAAACTGTGACAACTTGACATCCTTGTAAACAGAACTCCACATTGTCAAGAGAATCAATAGATGATGCAAATACTATATCTTAGCACAAATGCTACAAACCAGTACTGAAGAAATGATTCAAGCAGTAATAAATAAAGTGCTAGGATTAAGACCTCAAATTTGTGGCCTTCATGAATTTTTGTCAAATCTGGTTGATCTTCTGCAGAGACGGAGCAATCAACATGTGCATCCTCTTTTCCATTCTCTGGACCCTTTTAGATAGTACGCAAAAACTATCATTAACTACTTTAGTCAGAACACAGGCTTACACTAGCATGAGTTGCCTGACCACAAAATAAGCTTAGTTTAAAACAAATAGTAAACATAAGTTGTCATAAAGAACCAACCTGTGATGCAATTAAATCCAATGCGCAATTTAACTCCTCAAGATCACTCTCCAGTCTACGAGAATCTGAAAACTCACATAGACATATATGGATACTGAGTGCAAAAATTCATGAAGCATATGCAATAAACTACTAGACTTCTCACCCTCATCATTGGTTCCAGTAAGAGCCTCAATTTCATTAGAGATTTTACTGCTTTCAGCCTCCACAGTCTTGAGTTCCTCTTTCAGGTGCTCTAAATAGACATCTGCACCAACAGAGACAACACCATGCTTAAAAGCACTAAAAATTCCATATCCTTATCATATCTCATTTTAAATTATTAACTTTTGCAGCCCTAATTTTCTAATTTTCGACAATATATAAGCACAAATAAAATAAGGACTCACCTAAATCTTCAATACCCAAAAAGCTCAAATCCGAGCACTCTGATATAATTTCCTTCACTTTGCTCTGCAAAATTTTTAATTATTTCACTATATAAAATCACAAATACAAAACAAATAGGGCAAGAAAGCACGCAAAAATTCAAAATTACCTCGAAATCGCGAGCACAGTCTTTGAGTAATTTATCCGAATCCGAAGGAGCTATTGCCGGTTCATCTTCATTGTTAGTTCGACAGATCTCCATCAACTCTCTTACTTCACTAAAAATCGCAAAAATAAATGAATAAATCCAAGTAATTACACACACATATATATAAATTTTACAGAAAGCGAGAGACTTGCCTGCGAATAGATTGGAGATCGAGAGATGGAGAAGAAGCAGTAGCATCCATGGCGTCTCCTATTTTGTCAATTGCTGTCACTATTTCACACTTTTCGCTCTTAAAGATTTTCTTTTTTTAATTTTTCTTTTCGAGGGAAATTCAAAAAGTTAAAAATGGAAAAGACGGCGTGACGGGTTCGGATATAGACTTGGGCCAAATAGAGGAAAACGCCCTGTTTAGATGCAACTCGGCAAAACCAGTAATTAGAAGGGAAATAACCGGAAACGCTACGGTTCTCCCCCATCTATTCAAAATTACTCTCCTTTCATAACTTCAACCAAAAATACCCCCATTTTAACTTTTTGGAACAAAAATGCCTCCACACTCACTTCGAACTAAAGTCTAACTTTTTCACTTCATTATTGTTCAAAAATAGTTTCAAGTAAAGTGAAATTTGATTTTACTAGATACTTACTTTTAAGTGAGGTATAAATTTTATTTTACTTGAAAATAGATTTTGAGCGAGATGAAAATACAATAAATTAAAATTTAATTTCACTCAAAAATAAGTTTTGATTGAGGTTAAATTTTTATTTTATTCAAAACTCACTTTCGAGCAACAACGAGATAAAAAAATGAATTTTAGTTCAACGTGGGCATAGGGGCATTGTTGTTTAAAAGAATCAAAATATGGAAGTTTTAAATGACTTTAATTAAGGGGGGCATTTTTGAATTGTGGTTGCAAAATGGAGTATGTTTGGTTATTTTTCTAATTATAAACAGAGTGATACTTAAAAAAACTCAGCGATATACTGATTACATCCCTGTTCTTTTTTAGATACGGCACTTACTTATGCATGAAAGTAGGAATTATTACTGTTTGGTACTGCTTAGGGTAGACAAAAAAGTCAGAGCCGCGGATGATTTGAACAAAATCAAGATTATTAGGTCGGGTTTAAGTCTATTCAAATTATATTTAGGGCCAAGTCTATGTTTTTATTTTTAAAATTCAGTATCAACCAAGTCAAGCTTATGCAAAGTTAAAGTACTTGGGTAATAAATTTTAAAATCTTGGGCCTGTTCCAAAAAATATAAAATTTAACTCAAGTGTTCAATAAATTTAGATGGATTTGGGTCAGCTTACAAAACCTGACCCAAACGCAAAATTTTTCAACCTTTAAATTTAGACTTTAAAACCCAATCTAGACAAGAAGTGACCAAGGGCTATGTATATAAATATATTAATTTATCCGAATATAGACTTGGCTTTTATAAACCCGGTTTGTACTCGGAAAATTGTCCACCCTACTACCACTTCCTCCTTACTAAAAGTAATCTTTTAATGTTAATTTTTTTTAATTTTTTGTTTTGTTTAATCATTATTAAAAAAATTATTGTATTTTTGCTATATATTTGAAATTTTTGAAGTAAATTTCTTTTAAATTTTTTAGCAGTTAAATTATTTTAAATACTTTTATTTTATTTTAAAAATTTTTACTTTATTTCTATTACAATATAATTTCAAAAAATTTATTTATTAAAACAATTACATAATTTTTATTAGAAAATATTTGTAGTAACCAAAATATTTTTATGACCAACTTTTCATTTTTAATTTTCTGCAAACTCGAAAGTAAAACTAACTTTTCAATATGAAGAAAAATTTTTCTTATTTAAAAATTAAAAAGTTTCTTCTAACTTATAAAGTGATTTTTGAGTACGAAGAAATTTTCTTCTTACTTGAAAGTCACTTTTAATTTTTGAGATCGTAGAAAGTTAAAGTGAAAAGTTAGTCATAAGAAAAAACTTTATGAGTATTGGTGAGAGCTGAATTTTGAAGGGAAAAGAAACTAATCATTTTGGAAAAAAATCCCCTATGCACATCTACAGAAGTGAATAATCAATATGGAACAGGGACAAAAAACTTATTGAAGGCACAATGTATCCCTTAAATTAAATAATTAATAAAAAAATAATTATTTTATAACTGTGATCAGGAACTTCCCATTTTATATAAAACATATTAGAGTTTTGCCTTTTACTTAAATTATATTAGCTTTAAGAGTATTCAATAAATTATAGGGTACATTTGAGATAAACAGCTGTGATTTAATTAAATCTTTGACATAAGTTTGATGGTATGTAACAGGGTAAATGCCTATTACTCTTTTAAGGTTTGAGCTAAATATCTACTTTTCCCTATGGTTTCAAAAATTTTCTTTACCCCTCTAATTTCATTTTTTTTTTTATTTTACTCTTAAACTGAACCAAAGAGAACCAAATTCGATCTGTTTGAACCTTTTTTTTTTTTTACTTACAAAATAATATAGAGAAATTTGTAATTTATTAAGCTCTTTTATTAATATCACATCATACATTACATATACTAAAAAATAACGAAATTATTTTTTAAATTATGATTTGTTAATCCTAATAAAATTATTTTATTGCAAATTTTCTTACTTTATTTTTAACAATTAGTTCTTTTGAAATATTTTTTAAATAAAATAAATTAGTTTATTAAGTTTTATAATTAGTAATAAGTAAAAAAATATAATAATAGTGATAATAATAATAATATTTTAAATTATGAATTATTATACAATAATATTTTAATTATAAATTTTTTTTGCAATAATAATAATTGTTTTAAATTATGAATGATTTTACAATAATATTTTAATTTATAAAATTTTTATATTAATAATAATTATTTCAAAATAAATTCAGTATGTTTATAACAAAAATAATTTTACTAAATTAATATATTATAATTTTAAAATAGATTTATTGTAGTGAAAATAATTATAAAAAAAATTAATAATAAAATATTGTAAATAATAATAAAACTATATATTATTACTGAAGAAAATAAAATTTAGTTTTGAATTAATCTCACAAATATAGTTTAGTATATGATGTGATATTAATAAAAGAGTATAATAAATTACAAATTTCTCTAAATTATTTTGTAATTTAAAAAAACCAGTTCAAACAGACCAAATTTGGTTCTCTATGATTTAGTTTAAGGGTAAAATCGAAAAAAATTTAGAATTAGGGGGTAAAGAGTATTTTTGAAATCATAGGGAGAAGTGAGCGTTTAACTCAAATCTTAGAAGGGTAATAGGCATCTTCCCATTTATGATATACTTTGCACTATCAAACATTTTCAATTCAAGTAGTGCTAAAAGTTTAGGATAGATATTTCGTGGGTAATGTTTCTCACCCCATCCAAACTTTATTTTAAAACACAAATGTTGTGATTTAATTGTTATATAACATAATCACTACCTTTCAAATATAAGCATATAAATAATAAGTATCAAATTGGTGTCAGGTATGACAATGTCAATAAAATTGTCCAATAGACATTTTGATAATAAAAAAAATATTTTATTAGAATTCATAATTAGATATATTATTGTTAATAATAATTATGATAACAATAGTGACAAAAATTATTTAAAATAATCATAAAACTTTATTATTAAAATTAATTATTTTTAAATTATTAATTATTATAAACATATTTTTAAATTATAAAAACTCTTTTCTAACACTAATGATAATTCTAAAATAGCATTATTTTTCAGCATTAATATATATTCTTTAATAACACATATTAAATATGCATTATTATATATCAATATGTATTACAGATGTAAAAGTTTATATTAAATAAATAATTTGGTTTGTTATTATTATTGTTTTCATGAATAATAATTTTTGGAAATAATTTTTATCTTTTTAATGAAAATATATTTCTTAAATAATAATTTGAAATTTTTTATTATAATTTATAATTTATAAATAATGATAAAATAATTTTTGTTATAAATATGCTATTTCTTAAGATTAATTTAAAAATTACACAATAATAATTTTACTTTACATATATATACAAACACCCACATGATAGAAATATTTTTAAAAAAAAATGGGCCTTAGATAATGTTCAATTAGTTTGAAATATGTTTCACACTTTTAAGTCATATCAAATTCAAATAATAATAAGGATAGAAGTTTGGTAGTATACAGGTAATGATATTATTATTTATAATTTTTAATTTAGGTCCAATTGAACTTGAATTTTTTTTTTAAAGGTTTTAGATGGAAGTGAGAAACTTTACTTATAAAATAATAAACCCTTACCCCTTAGTGTTATTCAAACTTGGGATAACATAAAAGCGTCAAACGTGCCCTACACTACTTGAGCTATTGGCCAAGGGACTTAGTCGAACTTGAATTATTTTAGTTCAATTTCAAAATATTTAGAGGTAAAACAGAAAAATTTAGAGCTCAAAAACATAATAAGATATTGTTCAAATAGTAAGGGTAGAGGCCAATTAAACCAAACTATAGCGTGGTAAAGAATATTTTTTCTTTTTGCATATTATTATTTTCTTATTTCTTTATCATAGATCTTTAAGCATATCTTGATAATATTAGGAGTGGGCATGACACAATTTGATTTTAATTTTATTAACATTGAATTAGATCGAAAATTTTTGGGTTTTAATTTCTTAGATCGAATTAGACTAAATGTAAATATAGAATCAAACCAATCGATTTTGGTCGAGTTTGACCCAAATTTTTTTGATTTTCAAATTTAATTTCATTTTACTTTTTAGGTTCTAATAACTATTAATGGATAAAATTATAAAACGATGCCGTTTCGTTTCTAAAACCTAAAAAGAAAAATAAATTTTTAGTTCGATTCAAAGTTTTTATGCTATTATCAAAACTTGAAAATTGGAATTAAGTAAACTAAGTAACATGTGAAATCAAACTAAATTTGTCTGTTTTGGTA
Source organism: Azadirachta indica (assembly GCA_022749755.1). NCBI lineage: Eukaryota > Viridiplantae > Streptophyta > Magnoliopsida > Sapindales > Meliaceae > Azadirachta > Azadirachta indica. The sequence continues at coordinate 19,642,959 of CM040441.1, forward strand.
TGATATGATCCAATTTTATTTTCAATTTTTCGGGCTTTTTTGCCCCTAGATGATATTATTAATTGGATTGTATCATAACCATACTAAACTTAAATTAAAAAAAATGTCACCAAAAAGGTTGCGATATGCTTATTTTTATCATTTTACCAGTAGTGCTACAATGAAATAAATTAAAGATTTCATCAGTAATAATATATTATTTATGTTATTGTTTAATAATATACTTTAATTTAATTAAAATATAAAAAAGAAGAGAGTTTTGATTATTTTTATTTGTAATATATATAATATATATTTATTTTTATTTTTTATTTATGTTTTTATAATTTTCTAAAGAAAATATAATAAATTAAAAATTGCTACCAAAAGAATGTGATATGCTTATTTTACTATTTTACCATTCGTGCTACAACCAAGTAAATTGAAGGTTTCATTAGGCATGTTTATTCTTTTTCTCTTATTAAATAAAAATAAAAATGAAAAATTCTACTTCTACTTCTACTTCCTTCTTCTATTAAAATTTAAATATTTTTAGAAATAAAAAAAATATACCAATACTTGTCCTCACAGTGCTATGGGATTTTCTAAAGTTTTTTTTTTCAATATATATGACAAGAATTTAGGATTTTGAAAAAAAACGAAAATCGATCCAACAACCCATAACAAACCCGACCCGAGAGGCCAATCTCAACCCGTTAGTACGCTGTCCTTATCCAAAATCTTTGTTATGATCGTTTCTTGCTTGCCAAAGCGCATTGCTTAGGCCAAAATCTACTCTTCCTGCTTAGCTCGCCCTCTCTTCTTTGGTTTCTGTTGCTGCTTGTTCTCTGATCATTCTTTTAGTTGATCTGAAGAACAAAAATTCATTCTTTTAGTAAATGTGAAGAACAAAAATGCTTTCGAAGAACAGAGCTGTTTTGCTATGTCTCTCTGTGTTTCTGATAGTTCAATTCTCATGCATATCGGCTTCTCCATTCTTCAAGCCGTTCAATGTCAGCTACGACCACAGGGCTATGATCATCGATGGCAACCGCCGTATGCTCCTTTCTGCTGGAATTCACTACCCTCGTGCCACTCCAGAGGTTCCTTTTTCTTCTTTTGACTGCTTAATTTTATGTTTTCTTTTGGCTTGATTTTGGAATACTTTGGAATGGCTGCGTAACTCTTGATTTTACTTGTCTGTCAATTGGAGGTTAGTTTGGTCTCCGAAAATGAATTGGTTGACTCCATACGCGTTTGAATCAGACTGGAAAACTGGGGTCCGAAATGTTTAAAAAGTAAAGTTAGTTGGCCAAAGTTATAAAAACAGTAAATAAATTGAGGGGAAAATTGATAGCTTTACAAAGCTGCAGCAAACACAATATAAATAAACTATTTTATGGGTCTGAAATTATATCAATGTTGGTCCCACGGACCATCCTGAGGCTCCACCCCGAGTTTTCCACACGCTTTCACTGTTCAATAATATGAAATTTTCAATCAAAAATTGTGAATGGCAACCAGTGAATAACTATGTAATTATTCGACTCTGTTGTTTAACTCTCAAAGCATGTATTTGATGCCACATAGCAGCTAGTTACAGGAATAAGTCAGGATATTGGTCTGCCGAATCAGTCCCAAGTGGTGGAAGATTGTCTACGAGTCCAACATAAAACAATTTCCTGGTTTGTTGATTGAGCAAAGTCATGATCCTAAATCCCACATGGGTTAAAATAACAATGTAAATGCTCATGTGCTGCGTGCACCCTTTTTGTCACTAAGTTGTTTTGAGGGGTGAGTTCCAGCCATGAGTTCGCGTCAGCAACCCTACCCATATGAACTGTACTGACTCTTCAAAATTCATTGTTACTGGCCTATGAAGGTTGTGGTTACCTTCACTGTAGTCCTATTCTATGTGTCTATTCATTTGCAAGTCCTTTTGTTATTGTTCTTAGATAATATTATTACCTTTAATAACAGTCCTATTTTATTGGGCTATGAAGGCCGTGCTTACTTTCATTGTACTCCTATTATGTGTCTCTATTCATTTGCTAGTGCTTTCGTTATTGTGCTTAGATAATATTATTACCTTCATTTTAGTCCTATTCCGTGTGTCTATTCATTTGCTAGTCCTTTGGTTATTGAGCTTATGTTATTACCTTCATTGCAGTCCTATTCTGTATGTCTATTCATTTGCTAGTCCTTTGTTATTGTGCTTTGGATAATATTTTTCACTTTCTACTATTTTTCAACTGTGCCATATGTCCAATCTTTTACGCATTTCTTACCCTTTTTATATTTATTTGGATGTTACAAGATTATAATGCTTATTTGACATTATAAACTTTTTTATCATGATTGCCTTTAGAGCCATTGTGTTGTCTGTCTAAACTCCTTTGCATGTCAGATGTGGCCTGATCTGATTGCAAAGAGCAAGGAAGGGGGGGCAGATGTGATCCAAACTTATGTATTTTGGAATGCGCATGAACCAGTTAGAGGACAGGTGCGTAATGTTTTCTACCCACCTAAACAGTGGTAGTAGGTTCAAGGGTTGTTACGGATAAAATTTATCACTGCTTACAAATTACTAACTTTTACTAACTTTTCTATTCAACTTCTTGTCCAGTATAACTTTGAAGGGCAAAATGATATTTTCAAATTTGTGAAGCTAGCAGGATCCTATGGACTCTATCTCCATCTCCGCATAGGTCCTTATGTCTGCGCTGAGTGGAACTTTGGGTCTTGCCTTCTTTTCTCTCTTTTATCTTACCAGTTTATGTATTTACTTATATTTTCATTAATGAAAGGTCTTTTAACATAGTTTCAAATTATGCTACTTTATCAAGAAAAAGTTTAATGCAAGTGATTGTTCTGTTTGGTAACTACTTTGTGCTTTCCACCTAAGTGACAATATGTTGACAAAAATAAAACAAAATTGAAAAATAATTCTAGCGTGATCACAGAGCTGATTTTCAGGAAGTAAATGAACATAGACAGTTATATTAGAGAATTGTATTTGAGGTATTTACTGAAGGTGATTAGCTAGATAGTTCTCAGAATCTTCCAACAGAAAGTGTAGAGGGTACTGGGCTGGTTTTTATCAATATTAAACTGTCAATTGATATTATAAAAGATACAAAAAAAGCAAAAACATTTCATTTCTACCATAAGAAGAAAGGACTTTCAAAAGCATTCCAATATAAAACCAGAATTGATGTTTATCCAACCAAATTTGTTATTTGGGAGCATCAAAGAATAGACCTTCTAGAATCCTGTCAATAAGCTTTAAAGTGAAATAGAAATGTCTTTAGTTGAACATTGGAAGATTGTTATTTGTTGCATCTTTTAGTTCTCTTAGTAATTTCATAGTCTGATGTTATCATCGTGATGAGGCCCATATTGAGTTTCCCATGTTGTATTTGTTTTTTCTTTTTCTTTTTATATTTAGAGTTTCCATCTTATTTGACAAAAAAACCTTACAGGGGCTTTCCCGTATGGCTGCGTGATATCCCTGGAATAGAATTTCGAACAGATAATGCACCTTTCAAGGTACAATGATTTAGTAGCACCATATCTCAAAATTGCTTAGCTTTTCAATTACTAGAATATTATAATTCTTGATTATTAATAGTGCATTTTGAAGAATATATGATTATTCTTATCCCTCATAAAAATAATGTACAATATATAGAGAAAGGAAAGAAATAACTCTCTCCTAAAATAAGAAGAAAACAGAAAATAAATTTTCCTAAAATAACACTCAGTTAACTAAGGAAACTAAATGTTTAAGAATAGAAAAACATAATATCAGAATCCCTTTATTATGAGAACTAATTTATAGCTTTGACTTTCTATAAATCAAGGCTAAAAATCAGAATTCCACACTCCCCCTCAAGCTGGGCTGTAAATGTTGATTAAGCCCAGCTTGGAGTTGAGCTCTTCAAATATTTTTCTTGGTAATGCCTTAGTGAGAATATCTGCTATCTGTTGACATGTTGAAGTGTATAGAAGAGATACTATCCCAGACTCTATTTTCTCCTTGAGAAAGTGTTGATCAATCTCCACATGTTTTGTCCTGTCATGGTGAACAGGATTTTTGGCTATGCTTATGGCAGATTGGTTGTCGCAATACATCTTCATAGGTTCTGTAACCGGAATACTTAGTTCTTGTAAAACCCTTCGTAGCCATATTCCTTCACAGATGCCATGTGCCAAGGCTCTAAACTCTGCTTCTGCACTACTTCGAGACACAACAGATTGGTTTTTACTTCGCCATGTGACTAGATTTCCCCAAATGTACTTGCAGTATCCTGAAGTTGATCTACGGTCAGTTACAGATTCAGCCCAATCTGCATTAGTGAAGATTTCAATCTTTCTGCTTGAAGTCTTCTTGAAAAATAATCCTTTGCCAGGAGTCATTTTTAGATACCTTAGAATTCTGAAAACAGCTTCCATGTGTTCCTTAGTTGGGTTATTCATAAATTGACTCACCACACTAACAGAAAAACTGATATCTGGTCTGGTGTGGGAAAGATAAATAAGTTTCCTAACAAGCCTTTGGTATCTTCCCTTATCCACAGGGGCACCATCATCTCCTGCTCCCAGTTTAATAGCTGGATCCATAGGAATATCAGCAGGTTTATAGTTGAGCATTCCTGTTTCCTTTAGAAGGTCCAGTACGTACTTTCGCTGTGAGACTGATATGCGCTTCTTCGATCGTGCCACTTTCATACCAAGAAAGTATTTGGGATTGTCTAGATCTTTGATTTCAAATTCTTTGGCTAAGAATTCTTTAAGCTTAAGTATCTCTTCTTCATGATCCCCTGTCAAGATAATATCATCTACATGCACAATAAATATTGCCCTTTTTTCTGCAGAAGAATGCTTGACAAACATAGTGTGATTTGCTTGACACTGATTGTACCTAAATCCTTTTATTGCTTTAGTGAATCTGTCAAACCAGGTCCTTGGAGATTGTTTGAGGCCATATAATGATTTTCTAAGCTTACATACCTTGTTTGTAGTAGTTTGTGTGGCAAAACCAGGGGGAATCTTCATATAAACCTCTTCCTCTAGGTCTCCATTGAGGAATGCATTCTTCACATCTAGTTGGTATAACGACCAATCTAGATTAGAGGCTAATGACAGCAATATGCAGACTGTATTGAGTTTAGCTACAGGAGCAAATGTTTCCTGGTAGTCAATTCCATAAGATTGAGTAAACCCTCTCGCCACCAATCGAACCTTGAATCTGTTGACACTTCCATCTACATTGTGTTTGACTGTGAAGATCCACTTGCATCCTATTGGGTATTTTCCGGTTGGCAGATCAGATATTTCCTAAGTCCCATTTTGTTCCAACGCTCGAATTTCTTCCAAGACAGCTGCTTTCCATTCTGGTATTGCAAGTGCTTTATGTATAGAACTTGGAACCTGAACTTTATCAAGATTGCTGACAAATGCATGATACCTAGGTGATAGTCCATTATATGAAACAAAATTACAAATGGGATGAGAAGTGCAAGACCTTACACCTTTCCGCAAGGCAATTGGCAAATGAAGATCATTATCAGGTACTTCAATAGGAGCAGATTTAGAGTTAGAGTTACCTGGTGAACTTTCATGTGATTCAAAAGTCGGGTTGGATTCATGGTTGTGCTCAGGTGGCTGCAGTTCTTTTCTTTCTTGAGTCTTATTTCTAGTAACATAGACACGTAACTCATTAGGATCTGCAAAATATGTAGGAATGGTTTGTTGAGAAGTTTGAGGTTCTATTTGAGACTCTAACAATGGGATTTCAACCTGAACAATTGGATTTGATGACTCTAAAGTGTCAATGTCCCAAAGCTGGTATTCCTGTGTAAAGTTCTCCCTTTGAATATCAGATTTGGGATAGTATGGTTGTTGTTCAAAGAATGAAACATCCATAGAATGGTAAAATTTCCTTGTAACTGGAGAGTAACATTTATAACCTTTTTGATTTGACGAATACCCCATGAAGATACATTTGATGGCCTTAGGATCAAGTTTACTGCGATGCTGATGGTGTATATGGACAAAAACAGAACATCCAAAGATTTTAAAGGGAATGGTAGACAAAACTCGAGTAGTAGGATATGACTGGAGAAGGACTTGATAGGGTTTTTGGAAGTTTAGCACTCATGAAGGCATTCTATTTATTAGATAGGCAGCAATTAACACCGCCTCACCCCAAAAATGTTTCGGAACGTGTGTGGCAAACATGAGAGACCTAGCAACTTCTAAGAGGTGTCGGTTTTTCCTTTCAGCTACCCCATTTTGTTGGGGTGTGTTGACACAAGAACTTATGTGAACAATGCCCTGACTCATTAGATAATCACCAAGGATGGTATCAAAATATTCTCTAGCATTATCAGTTTTTAACACTTGTATTTTTGTTTGGAATTGTGTCTGGACCATACTGTTGAAATTCTTGAAAATTTGTCCAACTTTAGATTTTTCTTTCATAAGGAATAACCATGTAATCCTAGAGTGATCATCTACAAAGGATATGAACCATCTATTTCCAATAATATTTTTTATTTTAGAGGGCCCCCACACATCACTATGGATCAAAGAAAAGGGATGAGATGCTTGGTAAGGTTTGATGAAATAAGAGCTGCGAATATGTTTTGCAAACTGACATACTTCACATTGAAAGGGCTTTGGATTTTTATTATTGAATAATGACGGAAATAACTTTTGAAGATACAAGAAATTTGGATGACCTAATCCATAGTGCCACAACATGATTTCATTATCTTTATTTGATTGACTAATGGAAACAAGACCATGACAAGACTGACTCTTGGACTTTAAATTTTCTGCGCTATGAGTTTGTCCCCTAAGAGATTCATCTACTTTGAGAAGATAAAGTCCTGAGCACACCTTAGCACTGCCAATCATCTTCCCCGAATTCAAATCCTGAAATTCACACATATTTGAATAAAATTTAGTAACACAATTATGTTCTTGAGTGAGCTTGCTAATGGACAGAAGATTGCAATCAAGTTTTGGAACACGAAGAACTGAACACAGAGTCAGATCTGTTGAAACAATAACAGAACCTGTACCAGCAACCTTGGAGAGAGATCCATAAGCTATTTTTACCGTAAGATTTTCATGGCATGGTCTATAGTGGTGAAAGAGATTGATATCTCCAGTCATATGATCAGATGCTCTAGAGTCTATAATCCATGACTTCATTTTTTCTTTGTTAACAGTAAGAGCACTTAAAGAATTACCTTTGTGTGCTAAGGATCTGGTTCCAATTATGTTACCAGCTAGAGTCAGTTGTGATTGTGAAAACATCTTCTGTAATACTTCAAGTTGCTCTTTGCTAAAAGGACTTGATTCGGTTGCAGCGATGCTCTCATCAGGGGAGACATGATTTCCTCGGCTTTCTTTGTTGAATGGTGGTCTTGAAGGCTTCCAATCTGCTGGTTTGCCATGTATCTTCCAACATATGTCTTGAGTGTGTCCTGGTTTCTGGCAGTGATCACACCATGGTCTGCCCTTCCTTTGTCGATTGTCATTACTATAGCGTTGGGTTCCATGAACTACAAGGGCTGAGTTTTCTGTGACTGGGACAGAAGATGGAGACCCTAGCATCACTTTCTTTCTACTTTCTTCATGACGTACCTCAGAGAATGCTCCTCGGATGCTAGGCAATGGTTTTGATCCCAGTATCCTTCCACGGACCTCATCTAGATTTTTGTTTAGACCCATTAAGAACTTAAAAATTCTTTTCTTTTCAATGATCTCCCTGTATTTTTTGGCATCTTCAGGGCAGTCCCAATTTGTGCTCTTCAAAGACATCTAGTTGTTGCCAATGGCGATTGAGAATATTGAAATATTGAGTTATTGATAAATCTCCTTGACGAAGGTCGTGGAGAATGGTTTCAATCTTAAATAATTCTGAGGTGTTTTGATTATTGGAATAGATTTCTTTTGCTGCATCCCATATCTCTTTGGCAGTATTGTAGAGTAGGAAATTTTCTCCAATTTCGTTCATCATCGAATTGATCAGCCAAGACTTGACCATACCGTTTTCTGACTTCCATAGCTTAAATTTCGGATCTGTCATCCTTGGAGGGGTAGTCGTACCAGTAAGAAGATCATCCTTCCCCTTTCCGCAGACAAACATCATGATGGACTGCAACCATTGGAGATAATTATTTCCAATCAGCTTTTATCCTGTGATGAGAAGATGATTACCCTCTGATCCGCCATTGGAACTTGTGGCGAGAACATTTGGGCTAGAGGTTACATCAGAGGAGGACGAGGTTTGATTTCCGGCGGCTATGCCGTACTTTGTCATAAAGATTTCTTAGGTTTCAGAGTTGGCTTTAATACCATGAAGAATATATGATTATTCTTATCCCTTATCAAAAATAATGTACAATATATAGAGAAAGGAAAGAAATAACTCTCCTAAAATAAGAAGAAAATAGAAAATAAATTTTCCTAAAATAACACTCAGCTAACAAAGGAAACTAGATGTCTAAGAATAGAAAAACATAATATCAGAATCCCTTTATTATGAGAACTAATTTATAGCTTTGACTTTCTATAAATCAAGGCTAAAAATCAGAATTCCACACATTTAAATTGAGCTCTTCAGTATAATGTTCAAGCATTTTTGAGCCTAGAAAGTAGGGCCAACATTTTGATATTAGTGCACTAGTGATACAAACTTATTTTATTTATTTTCCTCTTATAAATACTACTGGAAAATAACACAAATCTTTCCCTAACTCTGTGTGAGTGTGGTTTGAACTCGTAACCTCTTGCACCACCCCAAAGGATTTTGATGAATTGCACCAAACATAAACTTATGTTACTAGTTTAGTTTTTCACTTTTGTTTGTGAGATGATTCACTGTAAGCTTTTACTCCCTGTCTTTTATTTTTTTCATGAACTTTATATCAACTACTCTGCCTTAATCTGTATACATCATAGCATGAGCGACGAGGTCGTGTTTTGTTATGAGGCAAACAGTTGTCACGTCACATCCATTTTCTCTCTGTTTCTCTACTGTAAATACAACTTGATTTTTAGAAAACGAATTTTTGGTCAGCTGAATAAATTTTCTTCAGCCTCAGAACATAAATTTTACAAACCCAATCTTGCAACAAACACTGAAAGCTGGGCTACATTTTGAACCATGTGAAGATTTTGGCACACAATAATAGTCCTTATTTGATGCAAACACAATATGTAAAGACGGTCTAACTGATTGTATTTGGACGTATATCGCGTACAAATCTTGCGATAAGTTTGAATCAAATGAGATTAAGTTATGATAAGATTTCATCAATGTCAAGAAAGTGACAAAGATTTGTAATCTTAACCTCAGTTCTCAGTAAAATGCTTAAGAAACTTACATGAAAATCCCTGAAGAAGTTGTTCAAGTAGAAACATATTATGGTGGATGCAATGGATTATCAAATAGGGTAATAATGTTTCATCCCTAAACTTTGTTGAAACAATAAATCAGAACATAGTATGGTAATTTTAACACATCAGTCCTGATTTTAGTTGCTTTTTAGTTTTATATTTGTCCTGCTTTATGGATGAAATTGTTGCAAATTTGAGCAAATTATATCCTAATTTGTTGTTTTGTCAAAGTTCAAGGACAAAAATGTTATTAGACCATTCTAAAATTAACACCATTCTTTCTTTGAAACTGCTAAAATATAAAAGAAGTTTGTATACGCTCTCATGGATTCTCTGTTCAATAGTTTTTCTTTTGGATGGGAATTTTGGAAGCTTTTTCTTTGTGTGAACTAGAGGGTGAATGTATTTTAGATATGCCGATAGCATTGAGTTCTGTGGGCAAAAAGTTGATTTCAACCATGGTCAACATCTTTTTGACCCATGAAGGCATAGTAAGAAATTTTCTTTTTTGTCAACAAATTTTTTGTATCGATTTAGAGTTCCAATACTCCTAATAGGAAGCATTTTATTTATCAGCTTGCGGTGCTGCTTTCACCTGTGTTCTCCTAAAAAGTATATCTTTCATTTAACTAATTCTCAAGTTGCACAACATAAACCTGACCTGCAACTTAAGCAAGACTTTTTCAACTTCTTTGATATAAAGCAAGTCACAAAGAGTGAAAATTTAACCATGTTGACAACACTCATCCAAAGTCTGCTGATAACTTAACCTTAAATCAATGTAGGTGATCCTACCATCTTAATGGTAATATTTTATTTTTATTTTCGTTAGAATTAAAACTAAACTTATTATTAATCTTTTCTTAGTTTGCTAAGAGCTTCTAATTTCACGAGGATTTCTAGTTTATGTTGCTTTATTATTTTAGCCTATATAAAGACATGTCTATGTATTTAGTTTATAATTAAAGAGAGTTTATAATTTTATTTTCTTCAATATGGTATTAGAGCGAGTTTGATCTTAGGTTTGAGAGTCATATTAGAAAATTTTTGACAGTGATGATGTTCTACCCTTCAGGTGGTTACTGAGCATGATTTAGTTTTCTAGAAAAAAAAAACTAAAAAAAAGGTGGTTACTTAGCATGATTTAGTTTTCTAGAAAAAAAACCAAAAAAAAAATTTTGAAAAGTTTAAAAAAAAAAAGAGAAAATTCTAGGAACCCTAACACCGGCACTGCTCAGAGGGTTGTTCATGACAAAGGGCTGTTCATGGGGTTGTGGTAGAGTACTGTTTATGGGTCCTTGGTTCTTGAAATGGTTGCTAGTTTGTCTACTACTACTCTTCTATAGAAGGCACTCCTCGCCTATGGAAAGGCACAATAAGTATTCTTTTTTTATAGAAAGGCACTATTAATATTCTTTGACTTAAAAAAAAAAAAAAAAGGCACAACCAGTATTTTTCGTCTAGAAAAGGCATAGTCAGTATTTTTCACCTAGAAAAAGGCACAGGTAGTATTTCTCGCTTAGAAAAAAGCGCAAGTAGTATTTCTTGCTTAGAAAAGCCATAGTCAAGTATTTCTTGCTTCTTAGAAGGCATAAGATCGCCTCTGTAAGGCACAACTGGTTTTTTTTCCTATTTTTCGATGTTTTGGGATTTGCTTTTAATCACCTCAACTTTCAAACTCAAGCTTGCTCTACCATCTTGATTTTGACGGGGAGTCTTAGAATTAAAATTAGACTTATTATTAATCTTTTCCTAATTTGTTAAGGGTTCCTAAGTTCACAAAGATTTATAAGTTTACGAGGATTTCTAAGTTTATGATGATTCCTAGTGCATGTTGCTTTATTATTTTAGCCTATAGAAGTACATATTTATGTACTTAGTTTATAATTAAAGAGAGTTCAATGTAATTTTATTTTCTTCAACAATTTTTCTTATATTTTAACATTTCTGTCAGGAGGAGATGCAGCGGTTTGTCAAAAAGATTGTGGATTTTATGCGGGAGGAAATGTTGTTTTCTTGGCAAGGTGGTCCAATCATCATGTTGCAGGTTGTAGGAGATTACCATTGGTTTGTTTCAACATGCCTCATTAGTTCTATGGCCTTGTGTGGAGGCATGGCCCATTTTCATGTGACATAACATTTGTAGTTAAACATGCCTCCATTACGCTATTTCTTTTTGTCATTTTCATTGTTCTAATGAAAAGGAAAGCTTACTGGCATTAATTATTAATCATTGATTTTATCAGATTGAGAATGAATATGGAAACATGGAAAGCTCTTATGGCCAGAAAGGGAAGGACTATGTTAAATGGGCTGCTGGTATGGCTCTTGGGCTTGATGCTGGGGTTCCATGGGTGATGTGCAAGCAAACTGATGCACCAGAAAGCATTGTAAATTCCTTGCCTTGATTACCTGTTTATTCTATGTTCTGATTGATATTTATACTTATTAAATTCTCAATGATGAGAAAGAAGCTTGAATTGGTTTTCGGTGGTTTCTTAAATGCAAAGCTTTCTATAGCTTGAGATTTTACTGTACAAAGGCTCTCAGATTTGGAACTGTTAACAGTTTATTTGCTTTTGGCTTTGCTTTTTCTTTTAACAGATAGATGCATGCAACGGATACTATTGTGATGGTTACAAACCAAACTCCTACAACAAACCAACACTATGGACAGAGAATTGGGATGGATGGTATGATTGTCAATGATGTTCCACAGGGCTGCTTTGTCTCATCTTATTAGTATTTGTTTTCAAATTTTAATTTGCTCTCTCTTCTCCAGCGTTTGATCCTATACAAGATCTTTAGAAGATCTGAACAATTTTACTTCTTAGAATAATGGTAATTACTTTAAAAATGGTTTATTTACCAAATTATCTTGTTAGAGAAAATGAAGAATGTTATATTGAATTTTACATAAACTAAAATAATAAAATAAAGGATCACAAATTAGGAGTCCTAAACAAATTAGGAGAAGACTAATACTACTTGAACTACAAATATATTTAATAAAACTAAACTTAGTGAAACTAAATAAATTTAATTTTAATTCTAACATGTCTAATCCTGGAAGATTTGGGAGTGGCTATTCAAATTTCTTTCCTGTTTCTCGGCAGGAAATTCCTCTTTGAAGGCCAGTTTTTCTGCCTTAATTGTGAATTTTTTCTTTTAATTAAAGCAATCTCCATCACTAATAACCAGAACTTTAAGGTGGTTAGAGAAATTTGCTTAAAAATTTATCTATTGGAAATTTTTTTCAGCATGTGAAGAGAAAAAGCCGGGCTTACCACCACATCCTTACAGCCTACTCATAAATTCTCATTTGCATCGTGCCTTTTTGAGATAGGTGTTAAGACTATGGTGAAACTGGTGGTGAAACTGGTGGTAAGCCTAGTAACCATAGTATTAAAGAGAGAATAATGCTGTGACCATATGTTTGGTTTATATTGTTATATTTGTGAGCCTAAATCATTGTATGGTACCTTTTACAAGGTTTTCTCTAACATTTTGCAACTACTTTTCTAACTTACATTTTGATCAATATGAAATGTACAATCTTATTTTCCTTCTTTGCTACAAGAAAGCAATGTTAAATGGTTCTTGATGGTTGCTTATTTCATTCTTTAATAAAGCCAAATTTCACTTAAAAAAGTCATTTATCTTTTACTTGCTAATTGAAGGGTTAGCTCTATGTACTAATTTCTTATCAGTTGAATAAACTGCTTTCAACTTTTGAGTTGTGTTAAGTTTTATGCATATTATCATTAAAATTTTTGCCTACTAATTCAAAGTGATTCTTCTCTAGAGCTGTGCTTAAAAGTGTTTGTTTCCAATTAAGTACTAGTTTTTATATTGCTGGAAGTACATGTGCATGCCCATTGGATCATTAAGGTGTGGGACAGTATTGCATGTCTGTGTTCTTGATGACTTTATAATGATTCTATCTCAAAAGTGCTTTTATATCTTAAGCATTGTTCATAATGTCATTTATTTTATGTTTATTGACAATTTTTAGGATGTATATAGCTAAATATGAACAATACAATCATTTTATTAAGGTGATTTTTTGAAGGTACACGACCTGGGGTGGAAGATTGCCTCACAGGCCTGCTGAAGACCTTGCTTTTGCAGTTGCACGATTTTTCCAACGTGGGGGGAGCTTCATGAATTATGACATGGTACAATATACAACTACAATTGAATGTTAATTTATATTAACCAAGATAAGCACGGCAAAACAGGATTTTGTTTTTGCTTTTTCTGGATAGTAGTAGGAGATTGTTGAGATCTTGGATTATTGATTGTGCATGGTTCTTTGCTGGAGTTAGGGAAGAGGTCCATGGTTGCTGTTGTTATACCTCCTTCTTTCACTGAAACATTTCAATATGGTGCCAGGGCAAATCCATGCCTTAACTTTCACTTATTTTCTTATCTATTTCCAATGTGTCTTGCATATTCTTTTACCAGCGTCTAGGAAATTGAAGCCTTTTGTTAAGATAAGCAAATACTTAGAAAGTGGCTGGTGCCATCAGAATATGACAATGAAGCTTTCTGTTAGGGTGAGTTGGGGTCTACACTTGATTTTCATTGTTGGTCAGGAAATCAAATAGAAAGATCTAAAAGAGTTATATTTATGCTTCTTTTTCATTTCTTGAGTTTGATAATCATTATGATGGATAGAGAACATGTTAGCTGGATAATGTCAGCTAAAGTATTTCTCATAGATTATATGTGCACATGCTGCATGTTGACTAGTTTGATGTATGGTTGCAGTATTTTGGTGGAACAAACTTTGGTCGGACATCTGGGGGCCCATTCTATGTTACTAGTTATGATTATGATGCTCCAATTGATGAATATGGTGGGTGAAACTGAGGCTAAATAACTCACAAACAGATAAGCTAGTTGTATACATTGAGGTCTAAATTAATGGATGACTCATATTTCTTCAAATAGGTCTTCTGAGTGAGCCTAAATGGGGACATTTGAAGGAGCTGCATGCTGCTATAAAGCTCTGCGAACCTGCTCTAGTTGCTGCTGATGCACCTCAGTATATAAAATTGGGACCAAATCAAGAGGTTTGTGCTAAGCCTTAAGCTTTGGATGGTCCTCAATTAACTAAATGATTGAAGTGATTGCCTTAGCTTTTAGTTCTTTGGTGCTTGATATATTAAATAAATTGTTTAGTTACTATGAGTCAGATCTTCTCTGGTTTCGCATTTGATGTTTGACTAGCTGGTAGGTGACTGATCTGACATGAAAAGGTTGTGGAAAGAAACTACGAAAATTTGACAATGCAAGTTTCCTAGTGCAAATATGTGACAATTCCAATTATGATTTGTTTTCAATATCTCCTAGTTTTCCATTTTAATCTCATCAATTGATTTTTTGTCATATGATTAACCTTGTTAAGGCATGTCTCTACACAATATCAGGTTAGTTGAGATGTGTAGTTATTTTTCTTCAAATTTTTTATTTTTTATTTTTAATTTTTTTGGGTTGGGATAGGGGGAAAAGTGGTCTTCTGAAGTCATACAATTGAACACAAAGTATTGGAACACCAATAATCCCTATAAAAGAGGGGGCGAATAATAGTATGTCAAACACGCCCTGACTTTCAGACTATGTTAAAACAGTATTAATTGCAGTGGCTTAAACCTACAAGAGAGGTTTCACAATAGTATGTAAATTCAAACAAGAAGGAAAGCAGTATGAATGATGTAGCATCGAATAAGAAGAATAGAAAGAGGAGAAAATTAGAGAACAAGCGGAGAGAATTAGAGAGAAAGGGCAGAAAATCTGGAGGAAAGGGAAGAACTAGAAGAAATTAGGGGAAAATGCATCATAACTTTATTTAATAATCTCAAAATCTTCAAATTTACTTTTAAACCTAAGACCCTTTTATAGTAGCCGAAACCTAAACAAAAGAGGAAATATGAATTTACTTCCTACAGGAATAAAAATCTTTTTCTAACAAGTCAAGCTAATTAAAAGAAATATCCCAAATAAGACTCTAATTAAAAGAGTAAGGCCTAATTGAAATGAAATAACAATAATAAAATTAACCCTAAAACTAACTCTAAAACTAGTCTAGGTTGTTCTACATTGGTAACTCAAAACGTTGCTTGTGTTTTATTAAATTGCATAGATATCCTATGCTTCACTATTCTTTTTTAATAAGAAATGAAAATTATGACGTTGACTTTCTTCACCTGCTTAAGTCCTTCTCTATACTACTCAACCTTAAAGTTTCAATATGTCAACTTCGTCCAAATCTTGACATTCACTATTCATAGGATCAATTAAAAGTTTGAAACACATTTCAAAACATTCATCACTACAGGTTGTTCTCATGTGAATGGACCTCTACCTTCAATGCCTGAACCATTTTTAATGCTTTGATAATGAAAGCCAATTTGATTACTTTAACATGATGAAAATACCTGTATTATTTTCTGTCGCATCTAAAGTACATTTTAATCCTAGTAATTTGAAAATTACCCATTTAACTCCTAAACCTTTAAATAGGTCGTGCTTAGAATAAGTATTGGCCTTCTTCTATCATTCATTTCATGGAATGAACCATATTGCCTGGTAGATTGAGAATGTAGGAATCTAAAGAATGTTACCGATATTAAATAGGAGTTAAATGTGTAATTTTCAAATTTTTAGGACTAAAATGTACATTTAACAATACTTTAAGGATCCAATAGTCCTTTTCCTGTATATAATACTGCAACACGTGAGTTACCCAATCTATGGCAGTTTTGGATTGGAAACTTCTTTTGCATGTTATCGGTCAATGGTACTTTTCAACTTTAAAAATAACTGATCCTCCTAATAATTTTCAATGTTTTTTTTTACAAGTTCTGCCTTTTCAATACAATATAGTGCTTGTAACTACTTTCAGGCACATGTTTACCGTGGGAATGTTCTTAGTGATGGCCCGAACTTAACTCGGTATGGAAGTCAAAGCACCTGCTCTGCTTTTCTTGCTAATATTGATGAACATAAAGCTGCTACTGTGAGATTTCTTGGTGAATCATATGTTTTACCACCATGGTCAGTGAGCATACTACCGGACTGCAGGAACACTGTGTTTAATACTGCCAAGGTCTGCTTATAAACATTTCATTAATTGAAAAATGATTTATTTTGACACTATTTCACTAATCACTGCAATTTTGTTTAACGCAACACTCATAGAGAGCCCCTAATTGTTATTTTGCTTCAAACTTGCATTTTTGTGCTACAACTAAATTTACTTTAATATATTTTATGAAGAAATCTCTCATCCCCTTAACCATGCAGCGTAAGATGTCTTATATATAATTGTTATCTTAGACCTTGGTTCAAAAACATGGAAAAGTTTCAGGATTTTGTAGACAGCCTCATAGAACTGTAGAAGCATGTAATATGCTGTGTGACAGGGTAATAGTCATAAAAAATTCTGGGATCTTTAAACATATGTGTCTGGCCTTGCATTCATGTGAAAATTGTCCCATTTTGTTTATCTTTTCCTGTCAGTAAGAAGTTTATTAGCACCCACCCATATGTTTGTTCTTTGTTTCTTCCCTTAAAATTCTTTAGTCAATGATTATTCAAGTTTCCATCTGTCCAAAAGACAATCATATAGATGACCTTTAGGTCCTATGGTTTTCTTTTGAGTGGTTCTTTTCTGTTTTCAAAAAAATACAAATTTTTAGTTTGCTTGAGATGTCTGAGGTCTTCTCTTCTGTTTTGTGTCTGAGCAGGTCAGCGCGCAAACTTCCATTAAACCTCTGGAGTCTTCTTTGCGTCCTTCTCCAAATATTTATGTACCACAACAGTCTATGATTGAGAGTAAACTTTCCTTAATCTCAAAATCCTGGATGACTTTGAAAGAACCTATTGGTGTTTGGAGTGAGAAGAACTTTACCGTCCAGGGCATGTTGGAGCATTTGAACGTGACAAAAGACAATTCTGATTATCTATGGCATGTAACCAGGTACATTATTGTCCAGTTTTAGATCTGCCTAAAATTGGAAAAGAAAAGAAAATCATCAACAGGAGAATAAGTGATCCCACTTGAAATTTGGTGAGCCAACTTAGTGAGGTAACTCAGTTGTGGTCTTACTCTTCACCAAATAAGATCTGAATAGTTTACTTGGTCTAGACATATTCTCCTACCACCAACTTATGCACTGAGATCACAGATTTTGTCTTGCTGGGTTTATTTATTTGGTGGGATACAAAATTTAAGAACATCATAAATCTGTCGAGTTTCAATTTTTTGCTGACATAGAAGAACAATGGTGACTGAGTTCATTACAAGTTTAAATTAGATAAGATGTAGGATGTTAGGAGAGAGAGAGATTCAGATAGAAAAAATGTTGTGAGAGAAAATATGGCAAATCAAATATCAGTGGCGGGCTATGATATTAACCTTGTAAATTAATTGTTATCTATCATAAGAAGAAGGGTTGATGTTTGTTTTACTGTATTTTTTTTATTGAGTAAAAATGTTTTAACTTTTATGTTAATGCTTACTTAAGGATATTTGCATTGCAGAATATATGTTTCTGATGACGACATCTCATTTTGGGAGGAAAATAAAGTTAGTCCAACAGTTACTATAGATAGCATGCGTGATGTGTTTCGTGTATTTGTTAATGGCGAGCTTGCAGGTGGATTCATCTCTGCCCCACTCTCTCCCTTTCTCTTTTTATATCAAGTTTGTGCCCTGTTTTAATTTTTCCTCTTCTTTGCTTCGTGTCTTTTTTCCCTTTAAATTCTTTTTTTTTTTTTTGGTTGTTGGTGGGAGGGGTCACAAAATTTATATACTTCCGTAAGTAGAATATAGTTCTCCATAATTCAATTTATATGGTTTTGTAACTAGTAACTCTTTGGATGTGCTTAGGAATGTAATGTTAGCATGCTCTTTAAGAAAGAGGAATAGCCTAAGAAAGAAAATCTCAACTGAAGCACTGCAGTGTATGAATCATGATCAGGGAAAATTTTAATGAGTTGGAGGGAGTATTTCCAAAGGATACTAGTAATGCTGAGTCAAAAGTGCATGGTAAATTGGTCAAGCTTTTCTTGATTTTTGCACAAGTTCCAAATTATGAATACCATGAAGCTTAGGTACGTCAAAGCTGCAGTCATTATGGTAAAAGCTAAGCATGTTGTAATTTTTGTGTTAAAAACTTTTTCTCTATTACCCTATGGTTAACTGGTTAGATATACTGTGACATCTTTCTGTCAATTGACATATGAAAGGTTCTGGATTTAAAAGCGTTGTACGTTTGAACAGGGAAGCTTTATTAACTTTACAGTTCCTATATTTAGAGTGCAGTTTCCAGCTAGTGGTCATAGTTAAGGCACAGACATAGATATTAATAATTTTTTATTTCTTTAGTGCAGGTTCTATTGAAACGTAATTTTATTGCATATTCTTGCCTTAGAATAGGATTATGTTTTCGTCATTAAGTATTGTTTTCAGCCTAAATAATTTGTAAAATTTTCATATCAATATTAGTGCTCTCTCTTTCAACATGGTATCAGAGCTGAGCAAAGATCCTTAAACCTTTTACTCTTTCACATATTAAAAAAAAAAAAAATCTGGGAACCCTAATCCAAGCTATGCGCATTATAGCAAGGCCATGAACAGTAATGTGGGTACTGTTCATGAGCTCCTAATATAAGAAGTACCTGCGCTTACATCCACTGGTAATGGTGGCAAGGACAGTTCTCTAGACAAGGTTGAAGTCATGGTAGAGGATGAGGAGGTCATTTCCTAGTATTCACTGCAACCGTGCTAATCATCTTTCTTAAAACTCTGAAAAATTTTGGAAAACCAGAGTGGGCTAATCAAAGTCATCACATTCAGTAGAAAGACCTTTGTACACTTTCAGTTTCCTCTTCTGGTAGTTCCAGAGCTTTCAATGTGCCATTATTTGGGGAAGCTAGTTATTAGCCTGCTCCAAGTAACCAACTAATTAATGAGTTCTCAATTTTTTCCTGTCACAACTTTAGCCTGGTTAGGTATTGCAAATACATTTTTTACTTTTGATTCTACCCCTTGGACAATTGATTATGGGGTTTTATCTTATATGGCTGATAATAACTCTGTCTTTAATTCTCATTCCTCATCTTACAAATCATCTTGTGTAGTCTTGGTAGATGGTTCTAAACTTCTTGTCATGGGACTGGAAATTGTTTTCGCTTACTCTACTCTCAATCTTTCCTTAATTCTTCATGTACCTAAACTTCCCATCAATCTTTTATTGGTCAGTCAAATAATTAAAAATCTAAACTTTCATGTTATAATTTTTCCATCTCATTGTATTTTTTAAGATCTTAATAGGAGGAAGGTGATTAGTGAAGGACGTGAAATGAATGGAGTCTATCACCTTTTTATAAGCTACAATCCTTTAGTTGTGCGTTATCCTCCTTAGTCTCTTCAAAGTAGCGGCAATATAGACTAGGGCATCTTGCCTTAAATGAATGAATTACCTCATATTTTCAATTCTAGTATTGAGTGCGAGTCTTTGACAATTAGGTAAACATAATTGTTTCTCTTTTCCTGTGCATGTCAACAAAGTTAATTTGCGTACTTTATGCCCTTTTCAGTTGGTCCATTATGATGTTTGGGATCCATGTCTAATTTCTAATTATCATGGTTAGTTTTTGTCGTTTGTTGATGATTGTTCCCAAGCTAAATGAATGTATCTTTTGAAGGAAAAATTTGAAGTCTTCCCTGTTATATTTGCATATTTTTTAATGAAATAAAAACTCAATTTGATGTGTGTATACACATTCTTTGTTCCAACAATGCCTTAGAATAACTCTACCTTTAAATATTGTAGAAAACAAGGTTTGATTCATCAAATCTCATGCTCTTATACTCAACAAAATGCAGTTGTGAGGGAAAATAGGCATTG
The DNA here is from genome assembly GCA_022749755.1 of Azadirachta indica. NCBI lineage: Eukaryota > Viridiplantae > Streptophyta > Magnoliopsida > Sapindales > Meliaceae > Azadirachta > Azadirachta indica. The sequence continues at coordinate 19,663,277 of CM040441.1, forward strand.
GTAGAACAAGTTTATTTCATATAAAAGTACCTTATAAATTTGAGGAGAAACAATTCTTACTATTTGTTATTTGATAAAAAGGGTTCCATCTTCTGTTCTTAACTTTAAAGCACCATGCAACGTTTTGTTTTTTGATAAACTTTTTTTTAACTTCCACCTTATGTCTTTGGTTATGTTTATTTTGTCCACTATGTTTTATACCCATCACAAACTTTCTATTTAGTGTGTTAAATGTATTTTTCTAGGATATTTTAGAACTAAAAAATGTTGTGTCTTATCCTACTTTTGGTAAAACTTATGTTAGTGTTGATGTTATTTTGAGTCTACTCCTTATTTCTCAAAAAAAGGATCTTATTTCACCCACCAACCCACCATACATATTCTTACTTCTATGGTTTCCATTTTACCTGTTCACGTTCTTGCTTCTGTGGTTCTTATAGAAAAACCCATTCAAGTGTACGTATGTAAAAGAAGATCGTTAAGAGTTTGATCAATAATGTGACCCTCCTTTAGATCCATCATATAATCAAGTGATGACTTTCAATCAGGATCGTCCCCATCTATTGATGATTTAGGTCTTGATTTCCCTACTGTAGTTCAAAAAGGTAAAAGTACTACTACTAGTAGATATCCTCTCAGTCAATGTGTTTCCTTTGATATTCTTATTTGCTTTTCAATCATTTGCTTTGTCTTTGTTTACTATATTTTGCCTAGGACATATCAAAAGGCTCTTGCTCACCCTAGCTGGTGCAAAGCCATGAAAGAAGAGATGACAGTTCTTTATGATCATGACTCTTGGGAACTACAGAAACATCTAGATGGTAAAGAGGTTGTAGGTGGGTATTTGCCATTAAGTATCACCTAGATGGCATGATAGAGAGATTAAAAGGTCATCATGTAGCTAAAGGTTTTACTCATATGTATGAAGTGGATTATTTTGAGAGATTTTCTCTAGTTGCTTAGCTTAATTCTATTAGAATTCTTATATTTTTAGCTTTTTTTTTTTTTCTTGATTGGCCTCTCTTTCAACTTGATGTCAAAAATGTCTTTCTATATGGAGATTTGCAAGAAGGGTTTTTTATGTGGAGCAATCTCCATGGTTTGTTGCTTAGGGGGAGTCTAGCTTGGTATGTTGGTTAAAAAAGCTATCTATGGTCTTAAGCAATCTCCAAGAGCATGGTTTGAAAAAACTTAGTTGTGTATTGATGTCTCTCAATTTCAAAAGATTTTAATCTGATCATTCGGTCTTTGTTCAACATACTTCATTGGGAACAATTATTCTTATGGTATATGTAGATATATTATTTTTTCTTCGAGTGATTTGCATGACATTGAGATAATGAAGAATTAACTAAAGAATCATTTCCAAACTAAAGACTTGGGTCAACTTAGGTATTTTTTGGGCATTGAAGTAGCTAAAGGGAAAAAAATGTCATGTTGTCCAAGAGGAAATATATCTAGGATTTGTTCTCTGAAACAGGGATGTTAGTATCTACAAAAGCTAATACCAGTTGATACTCCCATGAACCGAATGTGAAGCTTGATAGCGAGGTATAGAAGCCTTGTAGAGAAATGTATTTATTGACAATAACAAGAACTAATATCACCTTTGTAGTTTGTGTTGTCAGTCAATACATGCAAGACCTAAAGAAGATTCACTGGGAGGTAGTGTGTAGAACGCTCAAGTACCTCAAGCGGACTATCAAAGTGAGAATTCTTTACAAAAAAAAGGTGATATATTAGATATTGTAGGCTTCTCTGATAGAGATTGGGCAGGATCTAAAAATGATAAACAATCTACAAGTGGCTATTGTCCATTTCTTGTTAACTTAGTGACTAGGAAGATTAGGAAGCAAAATGTTGTAGCCAGGTCTGGCACTAAAGCAGAATATTGAGCTATTGCTTATACAACTTGTGAACTCATATGGATTAAAAATCTTCTAAAAGAGTTTGGGGTTGAGGTGAAATGTTCTCCTGTAATGTATTGTGACAATCATGATACCATTTATATAGCCAGCAACCCAGTTTTTTATGAGAACTAAACATATAAAGGTAGACTGGCATTTTCTTAGAGAGATTATTGCTTTAGGGGAGGTTGTTACTACATATATCAAGTCAGAAGATCAAATTCAAGACATCTCACTAAAACTGTGCACAAAGGAATCTTTGTTTATGTTTTTTTCAAGCTATGCATTACTAAAATTTATACTGCAGCTTGAAAGGGAGTGTTAATGTTAAACAGGAATTAGGTTCTATTAGTTACCTTAGAATATAATTATGTTTTCCTTCTTAGAGTAGGATTATGTTTTCCTTATTAGGTTTTGTTCCCAGCCTATATATACTTTGTAACCTTTTCTTATCAATATTGACAAATCTTTATTGCTCTATCTCTTTAAACACTGGGTAAAGGAAGATGTAGTTGTTTCATGTAATTTGATTTCCAATAAGAATTTTAATTATTAGTTGCGTAACATTACTGAGTCACTTCTCTTTGTGCTAAATGACTATATTTCATTGGAACATATTAGCAACTAGTCCAATGCTTGTTTCAGTTATATATTTCGTATACATTATCACTTTCTATAATTTTGTCTAACTTGTATATTGCTATGCCTTTTTGAAGTGAAGGCAGTGTGATTGGTCGTTGGGTCAAGGTGGTGCAGCCAGTTCAATTTCAGGCAGGATATAATGATTTAATCTTGTTATCTCAGACTGTAGGTTTGCAGGTAAAACTCTGTAAACTCTTCTTTTTAAAATTTTGGTGGAGTAAAGATGTTGCCTAGCGTGGTTATGAAGATTGATTTGCTCAGTATTCGGAACTTGGCTTCAATTCCACACTTCTGCCAACCCACTAAACGTACTAATCAGAACAGAAAAGAGAGTGACTGAGTGGGTAGACTTAGAGATGCCGCACCATGTAAAAGCAATTTACTGGCTTGCAGGAGCAAATAAGAAAAGATATCTACATTAAATTTTAGCTGTGTGTGTGCGCTTCTGACAGAAGGTATCTTCTTAGCTTTAGAAACAGAACGAAACCCTGATTGAAACTGTCTTCTCCTATCAATTGGAAGTTGGTCAGAATTGGAATTTTAAAGTTAAGAATGAATCAGAATATCGATATCCTCATGAGACCATGGAAAGAGGTGGATTTGCTAAACAGAAAAGTGACATTCTAGGACATTGTCTACTTGGTGAGTAGGTTAAAAAGTTTAAGCTGCAGGATCATCTAGTAAGTTAAGGATTGCAGGAGTACCTGTTGCATTATAGAATGATTATAATTCCCTTGTGCCTAGAATTCAGCAAAAGGCCTGTTTAAGATTGATACTGCAATGCAGGCTCTGAATTGAAAATGAAACGAATTTTCTAAATTTCTATCTTCCTCAACTTTTTCTTTTTCCTCACTGCTTTGATTTTGCCTCTCTCTCTGATATCTTTATTTTACATTTTTCTTCCCCCTCTTCTTGATTAATATTGATTCATTCATTTTTCTTTGTTGTTGTCCGGGAAGTAGAAAAGGTTTGAACATCTAAATTGACTGGAAGTCCTTGAATCATTTCCTTATGTAACTATGAGTATTTTCATTGTCTGCATGTGTTTTCACTCATTTGAACAGTAATTGACTTTTGAGTCTGTTGGTCTTTAAGTTGTCTGAAAAAAGAACTTTGGCATCATGCGGTTTGAATTGCTGATGCAGAATTATGGTGCCTTCCTTGAGAAAGATGGAGCTGGATTTAGAGGTCAAGTTAAGCTTACAGGATTTAAAATGGGGGATATAGACCTCTCAAAGTTATCGTGGACCTACCAGGTAGGCTCTCAATGATGTTGCCATGGTAACTTGTACCTTATTTTGATTCAGCATATTGTGTGAGTGAAGGAAATAACACTGGCATTGCCTTTATTTTTTCATTCCAATTTGCAATTTCAGCTTCATCTCGGTTGGATAATATCTGAAACAAGATGATGTTGATACTTAATCTGGTTTATGCTAGTATTTGCAGGCACATCTTATTGGAATACAGCACAAAACAGGGCTTATGTGTCTCCATTGAAACTGACATCTTAGTATTACCTATGCTGAACCGAAGCTTCTTGAATTTGAAATAAATTAGAACAGAATACTTTTGAAGTCACCAATTCTAATAACCATCTATGTTTACCAATAGCAAATCTATGAGAATTATATATGAGACTGCTATTCAGTTCCCTGGTCTGATCACATTCAGCACTCAAGATGAAATCTTTCAGAAATTATCATTTTCTTCCTCCAAAAATATAAGAAAATAGTGTGACAATACCGAGTTTATCTTTTTGGATACCAGGTTGGGCTTAAGGGAGAATTCCAGAGGATATACAGTATAGAAGAAAGTGAAAAGGCAGAATGGACTGATTTGAGGCAAGATGCTATTCCATCCACCTTTACTTGGTACAAGGTACATATAATGACTTAAGTTAAAGTATGATGGTCATATGTTTACCTCCTTTTTTTTTCTTCCTTTTTTTTTGTAAATAGCGGTCACATCTTTACCTTGCACGAGTTAAATTAGATAGTATCATCATCCTTCATTCTTGTGTGGTAATATAATTAATCTCTTCTAGTATACTCTCTTTTTTGTTCGTCACTTTCTTCTAGATATCCAGTGACTGCTCTCTGTTGCATATATTTAACATATCATTTTATATTTATAGCTTTTAGCTTATTTACATTTAGCACATTTTTCACTATTCACGCAGACATACTTTAATGCTCCTAATGGGGCAGACCCAGTTGCTCTTGATTTGGGAAGCATGGGAAAGGGCCAGGCTTGGGTCAATGGCCATCATATAGGAAGATACTGGACTCTGGTTGCTCCAAAAGGAGGATGTCAAAATAAATGCGATTATCGTGGGGCCTACCATTCTGATAAGTGCACCACAAACTGTGGAGAGCCTACTCAAACCTGGTATTGTTCCTTTAGTTTCATCTCAATCTGAAAAATAACTACTCTTTAAAATATGAGTTGTAGTGTATGCATTTCTTTGATTACTAGACAAATTTTTTTCACAATGAGTGAAATGCTACTCTGCTAATGTAGCAATCATTGGTCAATCTTCAGGTACCATGTACCACGGTCATGGCTGCAAGCATCGAATAATCTACTTGTCATCTTTGAGGAAACAGGAGGGAATCCATTTGAGATTTCCGTCAAGTTACATTCAACTCTAATTGTTTGTTCACAAGTTTCGGAGTCCCACTACCCACCTCTTTGGAAGTGGTTGAATTCAGATTTTGTTGATGGAAAAATATTACTAAATAAAACTACATCACAAATGCATGTGCGATGTGAACATGGACACACAATCTCCTCCATAGAATTTGCAAGCTATGGCACTCCTCAAGGTGACTGCCAGAAATTTTCTAGAGGCAACTGCCATGCACCCAAGTCATTATCAGTGGTTTCCGAGGTAATGTTGTATTATTACAATTTATTCAGTGTATTTCGCTTGGAGAATACGCAAAGACCGTGGTCTGTGTCTTACATGTTTAAAAATTGTTATTGCATGGGCGTTTTGTTGTTGATTGATACCGCTAAATTATCCTTCTCAATATCTGGTTTAATTCTTTCCTTCTCTCACAGGCTTGCCAAGGAAAAAATAGCTGTTCCATTGAAATTTCAAATGCTGTATTTGGAGGTGACCCCTGCCGAGGCATTGTAAAGACATTAGCTGTCGAGGCTAGATGCACCCCCTCGCTCAATACTCATATTGGTTTCACTCAGATTTAAGTAACAGCTGAAGAAATAATCAGTTGATACCCTGCACAAGCTAGCTACCAGGTTTCATCGCAATTCCATTTCCATTTGTATAATGTATGTGTACATCATGTTGGAACTTGTTCTGTTGTATCGTGTTATTCTACCGAGTAGCCTAGCTTGGCTTTTCGATGTATAGTTTGATGATGGCTTTGTCCGCATACATAATTAAATAAATAAATTTGCAACCTTCTTGATCATGGAAGATTTATTAGATGAAGAAGGTGGTCAGGATATGGTACTAGAGAGAGCGCAACAGAAAGAGGTGTTCGAAAGTACTGTAACCGTACAACTCGTTCATCTGGAAAGTCTTCTAAAGACTCTGCTTGTTGCCAGAACTGTGGGGAGAAAGACCATTATGCTGATAAATGTCAAGGTAACTTCTTGCGTTTTGCCGGGAAACCGATAGAAATAATGCCTCCCTAGGATTTGTAGTTGCTAACACTTCCTTTTCTTGAACAAAATAGTTAATCAAATATAATATATTTATAAAATTTTTTTTAAATTTAATCAATTACATAAGATATAATTATTTTGTTCAAGAAAAGCAATTATATTCTTATAGTTATTTAATAAAAATTATTATTAAATTTTTTAAATTTAATCAAATATAATATATTTATAAAAAAATTAATAACTAGTATAATAATAATAATAATAATAATAATAATATAATATTAATTAATATTATAAAAAATTCACATTTTTATTATATTATATGAATATATATAAAATGCATAAAATATTTTATTTATAGAGTATAAATTGATTCTTAAAAGGAATCAGATTCGAAACCATGACTTATAAAATCTTGAATTAAATCAGTTATCAACAACCTATTGTTTCTCACGTCATTCATATAACCATGACTTATAAAATTCTAAAATAAATTAGTTATCAACAACTTATTATTTCTCACGTCATTTATATACCGTTAAATTTAAATAGTTTTAATAGTTAAAATTATAATGAATGTAATTAATGAATTGTAATTAATATGTATATGAGTTATAATTTCAATTGTTAAAAATATATAAATTTAACAATTTATAAATATGTAAAAAAATATGTAAAGTTAAAAACATATAAAATTAAGTAGTTATTGATATTCCTTCAATGTTTGTCCTATAGAGGGAGATAGTGTGTTTATCAAATATTTATATAATTGTATAAATAAAAAACAATATGTTAATCAAAATCGTTCAAATTTATATATTTAAATTCATATTCATCCAAATTTTACCTATGAAAAAAAAAAAAAAAAAACAGTCACCTTAATCACAAAGGTGTGAAGTAATAAAATTTTTCTATTTAAACCTTTATACACCTCTATTTTCAGAAAGCACACAAGCACCAAGAATAAAAATGAACTTCAAAAACAAAATACTTATTACATCCATACATCAGAATCATATATGGACACATTTTCTACTATGCATCCGAGGGAAGCAGCAACATCTCTGTCAAGAAAGTAAGAAAAAAGTACAGAAATAATTTAGTTAGCACCAACCTACAAATGAAGTAGAAACAAGAATGCTCTTTGCTCTTTGTTTCCAAAGGAAAATGCCTGGTATCCCTCTTTTTAGGTCTAATAATCCATCATCCTTTTCAATTTTATTTAATATTTCATTACCTTCTGTCATTATTTCCGTTATAATTAAAAGTTATTTTTTGAGTATCAAACAAGAAATGATAGAGTATTAATTAGAATTTAAGAGTAATCTAGAAAACAAGGGGTATGAGACATTCTCCTTGTTACAACTCTCAAAACTATTTTATCTACTGCTAAAAAGAATACAAGTTAAAAAACACATTGTTATTTTTGTTTCAACAGATTGTTTTCACTTTCAGAATATACATGGACTGCTGGATGGATCTCAAATCTTAAAAATAAAGAAAACATTATTCTTCATTTTTATTTCACAAAACAATTTTCAAAATATCAGAAGCCTCAAATTTGCACTACTTTACATTGACATTATATTTAGACCTTTGAGTATGCTCTAAGTTCTCATTAGCAATGATAATTTGAGTTACGATACTATTATATCGTACAAATTCAATGTAGATAATAAGTTTAGATTCAGAAAAAGATGATGCAAATAATAAATTGGATCATATTCTTTTCATTTGTTTGCTAAATAGTTCATATCTATTTTTAAAATCGTTATTCGTCGATTTTCCTAAGACATAATTAATTAAACAAATGATTATGTAGTGTTGATTCATTTATTACTTATATTCATTAAAGTTTGTTAACTTTGTGTTTCTTATTTATTAAACAAATAATCAATCATTTTGACTCGTCTTTCTTATTTATTATTAATATACATTGATTGTGATTTTTTTTTATTGTTTCAGGTAATATTATATTTAATTACGTTATTTTTATCGGGCTACTCTAAGTTTAAATAAAAAGATATATTTACTCCTCTATAAACTAATAGAATTAATAGAAAAGTAGTTAGTTAAGACAAATTATATTTTTTTATACTGCAATATAACTTCACAATATTTGTTATCTTACAATGAAATCCAAACAAAGAGTAGGCATATACAAATAACCCTAAAAATTAAGTTAGATTTTATATTGAAATGAAACCAATCAAATTCGTGTATAATCATGTTAAATGATGTGTTAATCGTATCTAATCATACTTATTCAACAACACAAATATAACCTATTCAATTAAACATGTTTAATTGTGTCATATTGCATGTATCACAAAACGAATTCGAGCCATTTTATTAATTGTATCTTATCATATTATATCATAATCGGGTGAAATGATATGGTACCTTAGACATTTCATTCTCATGTTGCCTCTGAGCTTTGGGATAAGAATTTTGGAATGCTTTAACTGGCGCCACATTTGCTTTCCCGTTCAGCTTCTCTTCTCTCACCTTGTTGAAAACATGAGTGAATTCGTCGGCTGATTTGGGGTCTCTCTCATCCCAGTCCCCGAACTTTGGAACTGCAGTTTCGTCATCCAGCTGCAACATCGAAAGTAACTTAGATATAGGGGAAGGATCATTTATAGACTGTTGGATTTGTATATTTTTAACGGTTGAAATTAAATTTAACGTGTGTATTAATTATAATCCAACAAAATAATAAAAATCTAACAATTTATAAATAATATAAGAATTTATGTAACATTAGGAGTTGTTGATCTGCTCCATATATGTACATCAAATAGAATCAACAAAATGATGGGAAAATTAGAGAGAGATGGAAGAAAATCTAGAAGAAATTGGGCAACAAATCATACTCTTTATTCACTTAAATACGATTCTAACAGGAAAATGAGACTTAGTTCAAATAAAATAAGAAGGGGTATTTTCACATACCCTTTTTTAAGTTTGTGAAATCACAAATAGAGAGAAAGGTTGTGAAAATATATAGGGACCTACCTTACTAATACAGTATTTTTATCTAGTTGACTGTATGTTGATCGTTAAAAAAGTATTAACTAAATAAAATAACTTCATTAGCACATGCTAAGAAACCGGATTCCTACCCTTTTTTTACCTATTCATTTTTTTAAAATTTTTAACTTACTAACCCAAATGTAGTACTTGGAATTCATGCATTTTTATTATTGTTGTTGTATCTACTTTTTTTTATTTATTTTTTGTTTCTGTTAAAAAATGAAAAGTAATGATTGTTGATGTTTGGAAATAGCAAGAAAGAAAAATATTTTTTCATTTTCCTTATTATTATTTTATTTTTTTAGATTGAATAATATAATCATTTTATTATTTTTATTATAAAATAAAATAAATAATAAGAAAAAAAAAAAAAAAAAAAATATAAAGTTAATTTTTTCTTACTATTTCCATACAACAACAATATTACTTTTTCACTCTTTAATAAAAAAATAATAATAAAAAATAATAAAAAATAAAAATCCTTGAATCCTAAATGCTATATTTGGAGTAGGTTGAGAGTTTAAGAAAGTAAATAAATCAAAGAATGGTAGAGTTAGAGTTTCATTAATATATATTGATGAGATTATTTTAGTTATTTGACACTTTTTTAACAGTCAACACACAATCAACTAGATTAAAACAGTATAAGAGAAGAAGTTCATGTAAATTTTTAGAAATTTTCTCTCTACTTATAAATTTTAAAAACGTCAGAGGAAGTATATGAAAATGCTCTAAAATAAGAGCAATAAAAAATAATATTAAAACTTGCTTAGCCAGTTCAACATCAATGACATTAATATTCTGTTGGATGGGAGGTTTAGTAGTAAAGTTAGAAGTGGTGAAAAATCTTTCCTGATTTCATCTTTTACTTCACTTTTTAGTTAAATTGTAAACACCAGTTTTTTTTATTAAAAAAGAGAAAAAGAATCCTCAAAGTACATGATTGTTTGATAATTGCAATATCATTACTCAAACTTTTACAATTTCACTCATTTGATTGAATTGTATATCAGTTCTTTATAAACCAAGAAGGACTATTATTTTTTCTTTTCGAAAACATGTTTCTTTAACAATGCTAACATGTTTTCCTTCCCTTCTTACATGAGGTTTCAGCCAGTAATCAGCACCAAGTATGTACATGAAACTAGTCCCTTTTCTTAGATCCCATTGTACTACAATATAAATTAAGGGTGATAATTTTGATAAATGAATCGTATTTGAATTAATATAAATACGATTCATTTATTATTTGTGTCAATTTTTTTAAATTCGAATATGACCAATTTATTTATACACCATTATTTGATTAAGACATAATTCATTCATATATAATTATTTATTTAATTAGTCGTGTTTTAAAATAAACATATTATAAAGATCAAATATAAATAGGACACGATTATTAATTACTCGATGTGAATACGATACTATTATTACTCGCGTGAATTTTTTTAAATTTAAATCCGTTAAGTTACATCTAATTTACCTCAAACCTTTGCCACCCTAATATAAATAGCTATCTTCTAATTAGCCCGTGTAAATGAAATCAAGGAGAGAGAAACTTAAACTTACAGTTTCACTGTCCTGAGTCACTGATCTCAGTCGGGATCTTCCAGGAATCAAGGGAGCCAAGTTATCGCCACTTACACGTTCAGTTGAACCTTTTCTTTCCGATGAGGGTGCAGATATTGCACTGCCTTTACCACCAACCTTTGTCTGGGGACTTCGATGTTCAATTCTGTGATCTGAGTCAGACCCAATGTTGTGCCTTGCAGCCCTTTCAGTGTTGTGGGTTCTTCTTGGGTCACCATCCTCTTGGCTTGTATTGCGTGTGTGCTTTGTCCTCATATGCTGTAACCCTGATTTGCTCTCCATCTGGAAGGGACTAGTTTTAACAATGTTAGGATGTTGAGGGTTTTTCGGATGCATCTTCACACTTCCTCTTTTGTTCCTTGCCTTATAGAAAACGTCTGTGTAATTCTCTTCACTCTGCCTGCTACATAAACAAACAATGACATTTTCAGTAGAATTATGATGAGTTAGGTTGTTTTCTAACAGAAACAAGATAATCGTGGAATTAGACATGAAAATTCTTTGCTCGAGCATTGAAGGAAGTTTTTGCCACACACACTAGTGATGGCAATGGGGCTTGGCGGCTTTTCCCGTTTTCTCACTCCGTTTTTATTGTGATTCTCATTCTCCGCCCCATTTTCTAATAAATTTAATAGGGCGAGAATAGAGGATTCTTGTACAGGAAATTGGGATATATATAAAGCCACCTCATTTCCCACTTATCTTCTATGTATATATACATTATAAAACTTGCCAATTCTGTAACAGTGATAACATGTATATCCTATGCAAACAAATTATTACCATTCTAGAACACCCAAAAAAATGCAGGAGAGAGAGATTTACAATGTGGTGCGTACTAGAAGAATAAAGGCACTTCATCCATTTTCTCAAGCTGAGACTTAAAGCCCAAATCTTTCAGACATCACGTTTCACAAGAACCTAAAAGACATCAGGTCAGATCCTTTTACGAATCATCATCTGTCATGGCCCTAGTAAACTACGAATCTAAACTTGATTCAAGCATCATGATCAATCCAAATCAGTATCCTCATTGCTGTATCCAGCACAGGGAGCGCCTTCGGAGTTCTCAAGGCGTCAACTGATCGATGTTTACTCTTCTCGATTAAGAGTTCCATAAGTTTCCTTCTACCCAACCTGAATTTCATTTGGCAGGAAGGAAGTCAATGCCACCAAGTTTCAATTGGCAAATGAAAAGACTAAAAAAGTCAATGCTATACTGGTCATCTTCCAAAGTTCCTGTTATTTTACACCAAGAACCATAAGTTCTCATAGAAATTTCTTTCACCTTCCATGGCCCTTTAACATTTTCTAACCCAGATGTGAGATAGAGATGCACATCAGATAAGCTATAAGTTGATCAGCTTTATGACAAGTATGATGAACCTTTCTACAAACACCTTTCATGGGTATAAGATTAATCCATATCAATGACCTTTCTATACTTCCACCTCACACCATATACAAACACAAAGAAATTTCCACTCTAAGATTATAGAAAGGCAAGAGGCAAGAGGCTAAACCAATCTAAGCTAATCATCTTTCGATTGCAACATATAATATATAGTAAACGAAATAAATTTACGTCAGAAAGTAAAGATTTCCATGGAAAAACACATCATAGAAAGGCTAAAACAGCATCAATAAAATAAATAGTTCCCAAAAACAGAAAGCCAGAAACAGACAAGAAGAAGGAATAATGATTCTAAAGATTATAAAGATCAAGGGAAAAAAATAACAACTCACTGCCTTTTTTGCTATTCAGAACAAAGCTTCTTTTCTTTAGACACTAACCAGAAGAACAAAACAAGAGAACTTCAAATACAATGCTCTGACTGTAATATCTTGTTTGTAAAGTTTCTTGCTTTCATTTCGTCAAAACCCTTTAGCTATTAACTTTGACATTTTCAAAGTCTTCTGAGTTCTTACTGTCATTTTATTTTATTTATTTTTTTATTTACAACTTTTCCATGTTAATCATAGCCATCCATTTAGATTGTAGCTTATGTTTTAATTTAGTAATAGCTGTTGAATGCTTGAGTATCAGAGAATATTGACTCAAGAATTGAAGTCAATATTAAAGTTGTTTGTTAATGGGATAATAACATTTTCATCCCTGAAGTTTAAGTAAACAATAAATAAGCACATAGTTTAATCAATTGCAGCAATTTCATCTCTAGTGGAGTAGTAGTGGTTGTTAGGGATGTAAGGCAAAAATTTCTACAAAGAGAGGGCTTGGCTGACTCAAAAGCAATCTTTTGGAAAAATCAGAATTTTGGGGTAAATTATATATGTCTATTATATTTAAAAAATCATAGAAATTTAACTTTTCTAATGTAATCAATCTAATCACTCAAAAAATTTGATAATTTTTTAATTTAATCAATTAAGTTTTTTACAAAATTTTAAAATTTTTCAAATTCAATTTCTTTTCAAAGAAAGAAACTATGAAATAATCACCAAATAAAAAAATTTTTAATTACCGGAACATTAAATTTTGATAAAATAAAAATAATTAGTTAGTATTTATCATGGGAAAAACCCATTTAACACATGTTTTAGCGTTCAATTTTTAATTGGAGTATTAATACAATTAAAGCCTGTGGAGCTTTGGTTTGGGAAACAAGTCTTTAGAGTTGAGAAGAGAAGAGAGCTGAAAAGAAAAGAGAGGAAAAAGAAAAAGAAAAAGAGAGGAGAGAGTATTAATACAGTCCAACAAAAACCCCACCCTTGTTAGGGGACATTTTTAGGAGGATGCACTCCATTATTTTTAAATTTAATACAGTACAATCCCCTTAATTTTTGGGTAAAACTAAATTTGACCTTACCCAAAAAATGATTTTTGGATAAGACATATTTTGACTTTACTCAAAAAGTGGTTTTTGGATAATGTCAAATTTTTTTAGGTAAGACATAATTTGACCTTATCCAAAAAATCGTTTTCGGGTAAAATATAATTTTTTTAGATAAAAAAAAAATTTGACCTTACCCAAAAATTGTTTTCGGGTAAGGCGTATTTTTTGGGTAAGATATATTTTGGCCTTACCCAAAAACTTGGTTATACCCAAAAAATGGTTTTTGGGTAAGCAAAATTATACCTTACTCGAAAATTATTTTTTAGGTAAGGTCAAATTTAGCTTTACCCAAAAATTTAACCTTACCCCAAAAATAGTTTTTGGATAAAACCAAATTATGCTTTACCAAAAAGTAGTTTTTTGGTAAAGTAAAATTATGCCTTGCCCAAAAACCAATTTTTGGGTGTCGCCAAATTTAACCTTATCCAAAAAGTGGTTCTTGGGTAGGGCAAAATTTTGCCTTACCCAAAAAGTAGTTTTTGGGTAAGGCAAATTTTGGCCTTATTCAAAATTCATTTTTCCGGTCAAGCAAATTTTAACCTCACTCGAAATTCATTTTTCAGGTAAAAAACTTATGATCCAAAATTGTACAACACTTTCTTATTCTCAAATCATCTATGTTTTTGCATTTATATAACAGCCCATCAACGTAATTTAAATTTAAATCAATACCCTTTAATACATAATCAATATTGAATTTATATTTGAAAAGATAAATTTCTCTTTAGTGAATTAAATCACAGATAATATATATATATATATATATATATGACAAAAAATCACTTAATATTGGTGATCAAAACTTCATCATAAAAAATACATCGTTATTATTTTTACCGTTAGTAAGATATGTAATTCTGAGGAGAGAAATAGTTTTGAAAAATAAGAGTTTGAATTTAGGAGAGTTTAAAAATTTAGACTAATAAGAAAAAGTAAAAAAATAACTTATGAAAAAAATTAAAGTAGGCTATCGAGGGTAACTTAGTTCGAAAAATGTATTTTGAGTTAAGTTGATAAAATTCTTTTATAAAAGATTATTTACGTAAACTTGAAAAAAATTAAGATTATTTTGAAAAATTTCCCGTTGCTTTTAATAATAGAATATTAAAAAAGTTTATAACGTCGCATGCGTGGCCATAGACATGCATGGCTTTAGGTTTGCTTTACAATTTCAAAGTAGTTTAGGAATTGTGAGAAGTGGAAAGAGGAGAGAAAGACAGAAAGAAGAAAGGGAGAATAAGGAGGAAAATAGGAATTCGGTTAAATTTTCATACTGTTTGTTGCATTTGGTTTTAGTTTTTAATATATTATTTAATATAGTTAGTTTATTTTCCTTTGAAAGTTATTAGGTGTTATATTATGAGTTAATAATTGTTATTATTAAATTGATATTAGAAAATGTATTCAAAGAGGCAAAAAAATCTACAAGAGTATAAAAGTTGCATTTCAGTATTGAGCAGGTATTTATATATTTTTGGGTTGCTTTGTGATTTTAAAACTAAGAAGTAAAGTGTTTTATTTTAAATTGAAGTTTTTAGTGAATTTTTGTGAAAAATTAGTATTTATATGATTTAAAGCTTAACTAATTTTTTAAGCCATTGCACCATTCATAAAAATTTTACAGTTTTTTTCTAATTTTTATATAATCTTCCATAAAAATATTTTATTTGGTAAATAAAAAATAAAATTTGAATAAAAAAAGAAAATTCATAAGAATTTTTTTGTTTTGTTAATCGTATTACATTACAATATATTAATTCATTAATTAATTGCAAATTAATTATTTATTATTTGACAAATTTATTATATTATTTTAATTTATTATTCTAAAATTTAATTATTAAACATTATTTAATTTTATTAGTTTTTAATTATTTTAATAAATTTTTCTATTGAAAAAAAATCTAAAAAATTCTAAAATTAATTAAATTGAAAATTTTGTAAATAATTGTAATGGACTTAATTGACTAAATTAGAAAATTATAAACTTTTTTAAGTAACTTGTTTGACTTAAATGAGATTTATAGAACTTTTTTAAGTAACGGGGTTCTAGCCGACGATTAAGAGCCGTGGCCGCCCTCGACCGATTTTGAAACAAGGTTGAAAATTTAGCCCGAAATCAGATCCGATTCCTGATTTTTCACCATCTCCCCTCCCCGATCCTCAAATCAAATAGGTTGGTCTCTGTGAACCCTCAATTCTGCGAGAATTTTTGCCATCCTTTTTAATGATGAGTATTACTCTATCCTATATAATATATAGTAGGGATGACAATGAGTCGGGGATCTTAATCCCTAACCACGTCCACGAATGACTCAAAGCAAGATGTCTCTAATTTAAGTTAGGGGTCTTATGGGTTTTCGACTTGATTTTGACTCTAATTTGACTTGAAAATTAGGAAAATTTTTGCATTTTGAGGCATCAAACTTAAGACTTCAAGGAGAATCACTCTACCTTTTAACCACTAAACCACCCATGTTTATTTACTAAAGTTTGTAAATAAAAAATATTATAGTTAATTTTGTTATTGTCTCTTAATTTGTTGTTTACTTAACCTTATACAATTATGCTACATGCACGCTTTAATATTCAACATCTAAAAAATGTATTTAATTTTTATGTATAATTATTATTATTTAAGATTAAGTCAATAATTTAAATTATATATAGGTAATTTTTAATCTTGTGTCAAATATTATAAAACAAATTATATTTTTATTTCTTTTTAATAATAATAAATTAATTATTCATATGTGAAATCACCATTTCATATATCATCAAAATAATATAATATAATATAATAAATATTTGTTTTTAGATAAATAAGTTATTAAAAATAAGATAATTGATAATCATTATCAATTTGATTAAGACAATTAATATAAAATATTTTGTTAAAATAAAAATTTAAATTTGATGAATGCATTTACTATAATATTTTTATTAACCTTTATAAATAGAAAAATAAAAAAGTATAGTGTTAAATTATGATTTAATTTTTAATAGAAGCGATAAACTTAAAAAAAAATGTATCAGATTAATTCTAGAGATTTTTTAAATTTTTTTATAATTTTACATTAAGCTATTTTGCTTGATAAATAGGAAAACAAAATTTGAAGAGAAAAAGAAAATTTTTAGGAATTCTTCGGGTTGTTAATCCTATATTATTACATTACAATATATTATTCATTAATTAGTTATAAATTATTATTTTGTTTGACATCAATTTATTATTTTTATTTGAATTTATTGTTCTAAATTTAATTATTAAAAATTATTCAATTTTATTAGTTTTTAATTATTTAGCAAATTTTTTATTAAGAAAATAAATTTTAAAAAAATTTTAAAATTGATTAAATTGAAGGAATTTCAGCAACCAACTAACCTCTACACTATTCATGCTTTGTGGACAAATTGTGTAAATAAAACATATATAATGCCATTAATTAAAACTCAATTCTAATCTATATTAATTAGAATAATAATAATCAACCTCTATTACATGAATCATGATTAAAAACTTGACTAATGAGCATGACATCCTTCATAATCATAAAATAAAGTTCAATTCGCAAGATTGCTATAAAATTAAAATATATAATATAAATGAGTTTAGAACAAAATATCAAATTTTACTAATACATTCACTATAATTTTTTTATTAACCTATATAAATAAAAAAATAATATTAGAAAAATATATTAAATTAATCTTTAAATTTTTATTTTTTGATAATTTTTTGAAAAATATTTTGAGGGTGGTTGTGAAAAGGCAAGGGCTTTATTTAGATATAGGATTTCTTTCTCTCTCTTTTTTTTTAATATATATAAAATAAGAATTTAGAATTTTAAAAAAATATAATAATATTAAAGAACCTAATTGATTAAATTAAAAAATATAAATTTTTTAAAAGGATTTGATTAATAAAATTAAAAATTATTTATTTATATTTATTTATTAATTAATATGGATATAATTGTAATATTAAAAAACAATTTTCAAATTCTTTCAGAAACCGGGGACGAGATGCCCCGTTTTCAAACTGGAGACCAAAAATTTTCCCGAAGCCGTGCCGACCTACGATGTTTTTTTCCAACCCTTTCCCGACCCTCGACCCGAATGGGTCGGGCCCCAGCAGGCCTCCGGCGCGTGGACTTTTGTAATCCTAGTATATAGGGATCTAGGTATTATATTTTTATAATATTTGACAAAATATGATATTCTTAAACGTACAGGGATCCTAATGTTAATAACCTATGTCACAACCTCGAGATAACTCCCCTTCTCTTCGATTTTCACCCGCCGCCTGCAGAAACACTCTCCGCTGCCGTCGTTGCTTCTTCTTATTCTGACAAGCAATTTACCACTCCGTTCAACAGCCGCCAACAGCCGTTCAACCGTTGTCGCCCAAACACTCTCCCACGCCTTTCAACAGCGGCCACCCAAACAATTGGCCACTCTGTTCAATAGCCGCCAACAGCCGTTCGCCCAAACACGCTCCCACGCCGTTCAACAGCCACCACCCAAACAATTTACCACTCCGTTCACCGTCTCCTCGCCACTCGCGTCTTTCTATCGCTGGTTCTTCTTCTTCTGACAAGCAAGATTGCTCAGCTGCCAAATTGTTGAGGATTAAAAAGATTAAAATGATTAAAAGGTATTGGAGGTTAATGAAATTGTTATATGAATGTTTTGATTGGGATTTGATGGCAAAATTTTTCCTAAAATCATTTCTAAATCATTTTTATAAAATAAAATTTGTGAGTAAAGCTTGAATTCTTAGTTTTAACTATAATACGTCAACGAGAATTAGATTAACAAAGATAAGAATGAGAATTAGAATTAAAGTTCAATGCCCAAGTCAGCCTGTGTAATGCTTATGAATGGATTCTTTTTTAATATGTTTATGAATGGATATTTAGATTACCAAAGAATATACATCTATATATATATATATATATATATATAACTCACTTACTGTTCATACCTTTCTGATATATATATATATATATATATATATATATTCACAAATGTAAGTTTAGGTACTACAAGCTTTCTGTTTTGTAATAGACCAACAGAACAGAAAACAGCAATTTGAGATATAAAACAACTTAAAAGTAGTGGCTGGTTCCAGGAAGCAGCCAAAAGGATTGAAATCCCTTTCCCTGCAAATTAAAACTTGTTAAAATACAAGAACAAATATAACATGCATGCTATTTTCCCAACAATCCAGTTCCATCTGCATCTGTAGGTTAAGAAGGCAACTGAGAGGCAAAGACAATATAATTAAGATTTCACTTATATTCTTATTAACTAATTCTAGCCCGTTTTGCAGATTCTTTGCTTTGTCACATTTTTTTAATTTACATGTTACTTGCAAATTGTTTACTTTTCTCTTCTAATATCTAAGTCAAGGCACAATTTATTTTGCAGAGAACTTTGACATCATCAATTCAAAATGCTCCACCTATACAAGAACAAGCCGTATCTCAAAACTTATTGTTGGAAGTAGCGTAAGTAATTTTTTAATAAACACATTGTTATTTTTTATTTTATGATCTTACACTCAGTATATTTTATAATATTAAGTGTTTTATTTCAGTTTTTAAGAAAGGAGCTACTACTTGCACTCAAAGAATGCATTCTAATTCTAAATTCATCATTTATATTGGTAAGTTAATATATATACTTTTACATTAATATAAATATTCTCATTATTTAAAATTTTAATTTATCATTGTAGTGCAAGTTATTAGTATCCAAAAAATATCATGCAAATATTATTTTATCTTATAAGGGCCATTCTATGTTCTCTGTCTCTTATAATTCTGTGTAGTAGATGATGAATTTTGTTGTAAGGAAAAGTAAAACAAATAATTAATTAATTAGCTGATGAGTTTTTAAATTTCTTATAATTAATTAATTAGCTGAACATTTTTGGGCAATCAAATTGTAGCATAAGAGCCCAATTTAAACACCGATGAAATTGAAATCGCCTCGTCCGTGCATCAATTCAAGTCCAAACAGTGCGGCCAATGTAAGTTGTTCAGCTCTTAATAGTCTTAGATTTACTGATAAGTGAAAGTCAGTCAACATAATTGTTATTGATTTGATTAATTTTTTTTACTCATCAACATAGTTGAATTATTTAATGTAGGGAATTGGAAGGGATTTGGATGAGAAACTCATGAGTACACGCAAATCACCGGTTAAGAAGAAACTTTCCAACAGTTTTAAAGCTAAACCTAACTGGAATCCCCAAGGCAAGATTTATTAATCATTAATTTTTTGCGTACACGTTGTTTTAGTTTTTGTGTTTCTTTTATTTAATACAGTAGTTATAACTATTTAATTATTAATGTTCCTTAGTTGAATATTTGTGTGGAATTTGTAAGTCTATGAAAAAAATAGTACGTATTTGGGAACTTGAATAATTTTAGTTGTAATATGCATTTATCTTTTTAGATGTGGAGCAAATGAGTGCAGCTAAGGAGGCGCTACATGTGTCAACTGCACCATCTATGGTTGTGTGTCGTGATGATGAGCAGAAAAGGGTTTTGGAGTTCTGTAAGAAACATTTGGATGAGGAGAAGGCAGGAAGTTTGTATGTGTGTGGGTGTCCGGGTACTGGGAAATCGTTGTCATTGGAGAAAGTGAGACATTCTTTATTTGATTGGTCTAAAGAGGTAGACAATCCCATCCACATGATTTCTTTCTAAGAATTGATGGTTGTTAGTTTTGATGGGTGTTTAGTGGAACATTGCAGCATTAAATATACTTCCTATATTTGTTCCAGTATTATGTTTTCATTTCTGAGACATCACTGATTGTGGATTCTTGTTCTTTCCACCAGGCAGGTCTTCAGCCTCCTGATGTATTATCCATGAATTGTACTTCTCTAATCAACACATCTGAAATCTTCAGCAAGGTACATATGTGAATATTTACATTTATCAAGTATCAAAATTCAAGAGATAATTGTTGAAATGTTGATTGTCTTGACAGATTCTCTTTAATCTCCAACCAAGGAAGAAACTTAATGGCTACATCTCAGCTTTACATCATCTTCAGAACCTATATTCTCAAAAGCAGCAGTCATCTGGCATGAAGATGATGTAAGTAAACATGTCCTCAATCATTTATTATAATAGACTGTACCTATTTTATTGGCTTTTTTTAAAAGATTTCATGTCATTTGTCGAAATAGAAAATGCATTTTACCAGAAGCACAGTTCTTCTCAACTACGTCTTTCTTTTTACAGGATAATTATTGCAGATGAGTTGGATTATTTGATTACTAGAGACCGAACTGTTCTCCATGATCTTTTCATGCTTACAACCTTCCCATTCTCTAAATGTATACTGATAGGTATTCTTTGGGGCAAATATCTGATAGAGAAACTCTGTCAATTTCTATGGGATTGTGTTGAATGAGATTTATAACTTTTACATTCTCCGTGAGATGGTCACAAATGAACTTATAACATCTTTGCTTTTACAGGAATAGCAAATGCCATTGACCTAGCAGATCGCTTTCTCCCAAGACTTCAGTCGATGAATTGTGAGTCATTATTTTATTTCGTCCTACTAATTTGAAACAGTCAAAATTGCCAATTTTCTGAATACTTCAATTATCATGATATCTCTTTAGATTGGCACCCTTCCCAATTTTAAATTAGCGGTAGTTTCAGAGAAGAGTCTAACTGGCTGGTTTTATATTTCTTGTGGCTAGGCAAACCTCTTGTCATTACTTTTCGGGCTTACTCCAAAGATCAAATCATCAGAATACTTCAGGAGAGGCTCATGGTAATTCCTTTGTTCCTTCTTTTGTTTCCAATAAACAGCCATGCTGCTTTTCTTTTATTTACACAATGATAATACCAAAGTTTGGCCTGAAAATAATCAAAGATACAGTATCTTCAACATTCCTTTTAGATACATACTTATGCTGTTTTGCAATCATAATTTTCAGAATAGAGGAGATTATGAATCCATATTTTTGTTATTATTATTTTTTTCGTGGCTGTTATTCTCTTACAACAGGCACTTCCTTACATCGTGTTTCAACCACGAGCACTGGAACTCTGTGCTAGAGTAAGTCATCATCAATTTACCTCAGCATTCTCTAGTTAATCACTCAGCTTTTCTTCTTCTGACATAGTACAATTGATACTGACTTTCGGAAATACCACAGAAAGTTGCAGCTGCATCTGGAGACATGCGAAAAGCTCTGTCTGTTTGCAGGTTAGTCTCTTGCACATTACTAGTCCAATTCCACTTTTTGCTTTGACCTGTTTGAGGTCATATTGTACAAGTTCAATCAAGTAGAACTGGAAGAGATGGTGGCATAATCAAGATTTTATGGTGCTGTCCTAAACAATATGAAGTCAAGAGTAGACAACTTTCTTGCTTTGACTGGAATGTGATTTGCAATATTTTCAACTGATTTGTTTGAGTTTATTACAGGAGTGCAATTGAGATGCTACAAGCAGAGTTGAGAGAATCTGCAAGTAGAATAAACTCAGCTTCAGCAGAGCAAGGGTTGTTTGATCAACAGGCAGCTGCAGCTTTTGAATTCTTTAATTCTCAGGCAAATTAAAATTTCTTGCTATTAGCATCATATTTATCTGTCTAGTATAACCGCAATCCTGTATGACTGTATAACAAATTTTGCAATGTTGTCTTACCAGTATGCATCATGTTACAGGTTAGGGTTGATCACATGGCTCTTGCTTTGTCAAATACATTTAAATCACCAGTAGTTGATACCATACAGTCTCTTCCACAACATCAACAAGTAAGTTCGCACTAACAGCATAACTTTTGATGCAAGTAAGAAATGTAGCCGGTCATTCTTCTAGCTCTTTAACTCTTTTGATAATGACACTTCAATTTCAGATTATACTTTGCTCGGCTGTGAAGTTCTTCCGAGGAGGAAAGAAAGATACCACTGTTGGGGAGGTGGATTTCTTTTTTGGTCTGCATGAAATGAGTAGGACAATATATTGTACTATCTAAATTTGTTTGCGTGGATGCAGTTGAATAAATCATACATGGATGTCTGCAAAATGTCACTAATTCCACCAGTTGGAACTGTGGAATTTTTGAGCATGTGCCGAGTGCTACATGACCAGGTAATTAAAAGACACTTGGTTTAAGTATGAGTTTGTTCCTCAAGAGAAGATTCTTTTACACCAAATTTAGGTTGAGCACAATAACTTTAATTCGGAATGGGATTTGATGATATCTTATTGAGACTAGTACGATTATGAGAAAGATGCTCAGATATGATTCAATGCAGGGGCTTCTCAAACTAGGCCAGTCTCGTGAAGACAAATCACAAAGAGTAACATTAAAAGTTGATGAATCCGACATCACTTTTGCATTGCAGGTATGGACCAAGAAAATCTACCTCATTTTGTTCTGCTTTTACGTGTGTGTGTTTTTTTCTTTAACTTCCTAGCTTGTCTCCTTAGGCATCCCTTGTTCCTTTTGTTACTTGCACAGGGTGTTCGTTTCTTTCGGAATTGTCTTCAATGACTCTGATGATGAAGTGTATAAGCTCATGGGCGAAATCAATAGCTCTGTTCCTCCAACACCAAACACAAAGGTATTGGTAGTCATCACTCTGGAGTCAAGCAATTGAATCTGCTTTTCCTCGTCATAAAGGGAATTGATTACTTGGTATTTCTTCTTGCTTTTTAACAGATTTTAGATCAAGATTATTATACTCACATGTAAAGATGGTTAATTCATCAAGAGACGTTGTGGAATCCAGTGGATGTAATATGCAAATTCCAGCAAAGAGCTAGAAATTGCCA
This sequence comes from Azadirachta indica, assembly GCA_022749755.1. NCBI lineage: Eukaryota > Viridiplantae > Streptophyta > Magnoliopsida > Sapindales > Meliaceae > Azadirachta > Azadirachta indica. Next base: position 19,686,767 of record CM040441.1, read on the forward strand.
ATGTCTATACAGAATGGAGAAATCTCCTCCGTTCAGATTTATATATTTTTTAATTGTAATTTTATTACCAGCTAATATCACATTATTATTGTTATTATTATAATAATTATTATTTTTTAAGTACTATTAATTTTTAATTTAGGAATAGCTGTTGAATGCTTTAGTATCAGAGAATGTTGACTAAGCATTGAAGCATTGAAGTCAATATTAGAGTTCTTTTTCAATGGGATAATTCCATTTTCATCCCTGTATGTTAATTAAACAATAAATTAGAACATGGTTTAATCAATTGCAACAATTTTATCCCTAGTTGGTACAGATGGCAAAAATTTCTAAAATTAATTTCTGCAATCTTTTGGAAAAATCAAAATCTTGGGGTAAATTATATGTCTACTCTATTGAATAGAAAAGCACGGAAATTTAACTTTTATAATTCAATCAATCCAATCTCATAAAATTTTTTAAATTTAATCAACTAATACCTTTACAAAATTTTGAAACGTTTTCAAATTCAATTTTTTTAAAAGAAACTTTATGAAATAATCAACATATTAAAAAAAAAAAGTTTTTAACTGCTGGAACAATAAATTTAGATAAAATAAAAATAGTTAGTTAATATTTATTATGAAAAAAATTGATTTAATGCATCTTTCAAAATTTTATTGATATTTTGCTTGAAGTGACCTTGAGAGGTATATTTGACAAGCTTGATACAATTGAATCTCCAGATTTGAGTTGAGATTTCATATCACTAATCTAAGTTACGTCGAGTCAAGCCATTGGATAACACTTAATGGATTCGAGAGTCCTCATGTTTAAACTTTAGGGGAAGATTGGTTGAGTGGAGGTATTTGATACTGCTCTTAGTGTTGTAGTAGTATTTGATACGCTAAGAATATATATAAATATGAAAAAAGTTTTTGCAGATTCTTAAAATTTAATCTATTAGATTGATTAGTTTTAATAATTTTAAAAATATTTGTTAAAATCTCAATTTACTAAAATATAACGACTGTATCTCTATTTAATTGTAATTAGTTAAAAGAATTATTTATAATCTATTGATAATTAAATATTTATTAATATATTATAATTAAAATATAAACTTATTTATTTTAATTTAACATTAAATACGTATTAGAAAATAAATAAAATAAAGCATAAGTAAATATTAACTTATAATAAAATATGTTATAATATAATACTTACGAATATATTATCTCTAAAATGCATGGGTTTATAATATTTAATAATATTATATTTTAAATATACTAGAAAATAATATTATTATTTATTTTGTTAATATATTTTAGATAAATATATTGTATTTTGTCACATTTTAAAGATTTAATATTTATTTTTATTAAATAACTATTATTTATAAGGGGTATAATTATCACGTTGTAATAAATTAGAACTTTAATATGTATTTTTGAAACTACTAGAATAAATTAGTTTAATAGGTCAAATTTTATACAAGTAGTCTCAGTTTAACGAGAAATTTTTTAACATGACTATTGTTGATGCGAAAAAATATCAACCCGGTGAGGTGAGATACTAGGTGAGTTAGTATTCGAGTTGTAGATGAATGTCTAGTCAACAGTTTAAGCTCAACTTTCTGCACCCTTTTTGACTTCGTTCTAGCCCCGAGGAGTCTTTCTGAGATGGTCTCTCATGCGTCTTTACAAGCCAAGTTATCACGAACTGTCCTTACCTTGTATCGTCACTGATGCCGGTCTTAAATCGAACAAATTCTTCTATAACAGAGAACATGGTCAAAGTAGGGATGCTGGAAGATTTTCGGTGAGCTTGCTCCGATGCTTAAGTCAATATTTTGAGAGAGTGAATTTAAGACTCAACTTATATACCTCAAAATGACGAACACATAGCAAGTTTATGTAAAAAGGAGAAAGTCAACTAAAATGCACACAAGATATATGAATGTGGGGTAGATGTGATCTTCTATGAGGCAATAATAATGAATAAATCTCAAAAAAGCATATATAATAAGTGTTTTAATGTAGGAGACAGTCTGGTTCGGTTCAGGTTTTTGAAAAAACGGACCGGACCTAAAAATTTTGGGTTTCAAATTTTTAAGACTAAACCAGACCGAATAGAAAGAAAAATTTGGATTGGACCGGATCGATTACATGTTAGAATCGAATTAAAATCGAACCGATTAGTTTCAATTCGATTTTTGAATAAATTTATTATAAAAACTTTTCAATGTATTAAATGATGTTGTTTTATGAAAACATAATAAAATGACGTCATTTAGATAAAAAATATTAAAAAACAATGTTTCCTATCCGATCTGAATTTTTTGAACCAAAACCAAAATCAGGTCAAAATTTTTATATTTTTTATTTTAAAAACCGAAATTAGAGCGAATTGCATAAAATACCGGACCAAACCTGTAAATTTCGGTTCGATTATGGTTTGATCAGATTCGGTCTAGTTTTTTACTCGCCACTATTTTAAGGTTGTTTTAAGAGAAATTTATGAACAAATAAAGTCTTCTTCTTATTTTTTAGAGTGAGAAAGTGTGAAGTAACTTGTGTTACTAATGAAAAGAGTATAAATAAGACAAAAATTAAGAGAAGGCCTTCGTATTTTGAGATAACTCCCTTTATCTATCTCACCTTTTTTGCTTTGTGATTGATTGAAACATGTTGCCCTAATTTTCCCCCATTTTATCTTCCCACATTTTGGTCTTTTGATACCTTATCTTAAAGCCAAAACTAAGGACACGTGGTGAGTTGGGATTGGTTTTCATGACCTTATTCAAAATTACATATCACGTGACACAATTTGATTCGGGTAAGGGATTGTCCCTTATACACACATGGCAGAAATTCATTCGCTTTCATTTATAGCCCCCCAAATGTTAACAGCGTCAGGTGGGACCCAGTTTTAGCTTCTTAGGAATTAAATTGTCTTCCTAATTAGGTGGTTTGCTTCAAGCGGTGTTAGGTGGTCCCTTAGGTGACCTATAAACATAGGAGACATTTTTCTTATTTTTGGAGATCAAATTTCTTAATTTTTGGGATTATTTCAGAGTGGAATCTACTCTTTTTACTTTGTTATGTAGATTATTAGTTATAAGTCATGTGCCACCTTTCATGTAAATATCTTTTAAACTAGTTGAGATTGTTTCCTGCCTCAGTAAGGATCCCTCGTGAGGTGGGTTTCGATATGAGCATATCATCCCATAAATGCTGGTTAGAGCATTGTGGACTTACGTATTGCCACATGTCCAGTTTATTTTCACCCCATAACAACCATCTTTTTCTCCTAAAATTTAGTTTTAACAACATTGCATAAACTTATTCAATTTTCAACTTGACACTTCTACAATATTCGGACCAAAATGTCCTAGTGACCAAGTTTTGAGTATAATGATTTTTTTATTCAAATTCGAAAGTAACTTATGAGTTTGAAAGCACTACACTCAAAAGTTAGTTTTGACTATAAATAAAAAATTATCGGACTAGAAAGTAAATTTTGATTTTGAGAAAGTGTGAAAAAATTATGTTTTTTTATATTAGTCATTACATATATTTTTGTTCGAATATTACAAATCAGATCAAAAACGAAAAACTTTTTGAATAGTGATCAAATTTAATAAATGTGTGTGAATAATGGCCATTTTAAAAATTTCCTTTGTTGCATATTATGAGCGAGAGTTTGGTGTTGCCTATTGCTAATCACTCTGGTCACTAGCTCAAATTGGTCAAGTTAGAAGCTTCCTCATTTTTCCTTTTTTTTTGAAGGTTCTAACTAAAAATACTCTCTTTTTATACTTCAAAATCAAAATTACCCCCACAACAAATAATCATTTCAAAATGTCCTATTATATATTTTTTAGACAAAAATGCCCCTAATGCTCATTTCTAAAAAAAAAAAAGAATTATAGTGGGTTCCTTCTACAATGCCGAGAAAAAATTTTCAATATTGATAACGTCAAAATTGTGGACAATTAGATGAAATCAATGGTCCATCATTTTTCTTACTTTTAAAATATTAATTTAATTATTAAAATTATTTTTTTAATTTATCGTTTGTACAAATTTCTTTTGACTTTTAATCAATCTCAACAAGTTTTATGGTTTTTTTTAGTTTTTTTTTTATTTTTTGTTAATCTCAAATTTTTTTTGGTAATATAATTTCAGTGATTTGTAAACTTTTCTCTCACAATTAATACGGTCAAATTTAATACTCGTTTTTTTACTTGAAGATTTCTAAACATCAATTAAAGTGAGATTTATTTTTCATTCTATTTTATTAATTTATTTGTTAAAATAAAATATTGTAGTTCAAAAAAGACTTTGTGGGTTTTTTTGGTGAATTTTATCTCTTTATAGTTGAAGATTACAGAACCTACTGGATTAAAAGATAATTTAGTAACATGTTAATTTGTTTGTTTGTAGAATTTTGTCTCTATGTTATTAAGTAATCTATTGGATTAAATTTGTATTTAATTATTAAATGAGGGTGTGGCTTTTCTTTGACATATCTTGTCTTGTTTATTTTTTGAAAAGGGTAGCAATAATTGTGTATGTTAATTAATAATTCTGTAATTTTTTTCATTAATCATGGCCTATTGTCAATCAATAAATTATTAATGAAAAATAATTAACTGATTAATGAATGAAGTACAAAAAAATTCTGCTAAAATAATCACCTTTTTCTTATTATCGTTTTCTTAGTTAGTTATTTTTGGTCTTTCCCCACTGGATGGTTGTATTAAAGGGTAATGTTGGCTGCTTTACTGCTGATTGGGGCTGCATTGAGATAAATACTGCTATCATTCTTCTACCTGTTGGTTTTTGATTGCTGTTATGCTATTTTTTCTGTTACTGCTGCTGGGTGGGCTCTGTTCCTGCTGTGTTGTTGGAGACTGTTTTTTCTGCCGGTGCTTACAGCTGTGATCTTCTTTTGGTTGTTTTCTGCTGCTGCTTTTGTTGCTGAGAGCTAGTGTTTGCTGGTTTGCTGTTGCTAATTTTGCATCTGGGCGTTGGTTGCTGCTAATTGCTATGCTGCTGCCTTGTTTTTGTCTTTGCCTTTGCTGCATATTTCGCATTCTGTTTGGCCATGGGATTTTCATGTTTTTGCTTTTGCTTAGATTATTCGAGTATCTTTGGGATTTCTTTAACATGGTTCTCTTCCTTTTTTGTTTAATATTATTGCTCTAAGCTTAGGCTCGGAGAGTATTGTATTTTAAAAAAAAAAAATCACCTTTTCCTTGTATTGTGCTTGCATATGGACTATATTAATTGAACTAAAGTTGAAAGTATGAGCTGACCAGGAATAATATCTAGATTAATGTTTTTTAAATAGATTATTCCTAATATGAATAGCACATTGTTTAACATTAAATTTTTTATCGTAATATATGAATTGTATATAAAAAATGAGTCCTTCTACAGTTCAAATTGTGAACCCTTGTTAGACTACTTATTATTAATTTTTTTTCTTCCACCTTTCTACTTTATCAATTATGATAATTGAAATTACCTTTAGGGTTTGAGGTTCCCATTGCAGTACTAGGAGGTGAGATTCAATAGCCTTCTCTACCATCTCTCTTGAAACAGTTTGAAAAGATCATAAAAACAATTCCAGGTAATAAGAGCTAGTCCTTTGTTTTATTATTTATTATTATTATTGTTCATCACCATTGCTTATCAAATCTTGATAATATTGTTATAATTTTTTATTGATTTTTAGATTTCTTTTATATATTATTATAATTAATATATTTTATGGTTATTTTTATTTTTATTAGTGTTATAGTTTCAGCAAAAAATACATTAAACTATATAATGTTTTATTAAATTTGTTGTTTTTTGGGAAATAAAATAATAATATAATCATTATATTATTATTATTATTATTATTATTATTATTATTATTTATATTTTTATTTTTTTTCACTTAGTCTTTGGTGGCTCTTGTACTCCTTGTTCTCACACATTGTATAAAATTATATATTATAGCCAAGGAATAAAAAAAAATAGTTTTGCAACTAGTAGTTTAATCCCACGCAGTTAATTTTTTCTATTCTCATACTATTTTTTAATTCTTCATATTTTTTATTTACGAAAGAAAAATAGAAAAGGCATTAAAAGTACAAAATTTTTAAAAAATTCTTATTGTCAATAATAGATATTTGGTTGTCCTCTCCTATCTCAATTGTATTTTTTATACTTTTGTCAAACTTCTAACCCTCATTAATTCTTGTCTATTTTTAATTTTCTTTTATTTTTTCAATTTTATGCATCTTAGTTTCTCTGACTATTTATTCATTTAATTTTTTGTTTAATATATTTTATTATATTCGAATAAAAATTTTGTGTTAATAAAAGTTTGGCATTCAAACTTATTATTTTTATTCATTCAAGTATTAAGTTTTTAATCTTAGCAAAAATAATGTTGTTGCATAAATTTATATTTGTATTTATACTTTTTCATTGTTAATGCCTTATTATTATTGTTTTGTTATTTTTAATTTATGTTATTGTTTATATTTTTATTATGGATGTGTTAAAATATTAAATTAATGGATAATAAATTATGTGGATGAAAAACAAGAGGAAATGAGTTGATCCAAACCCTATGCATAATAATGATAATAAGAAGAATGACTTGAAGAAGGATGACGATGAGATTAAGGGGAATGAAGAACTGAAGAAGACATGATGCCCTTTTATCGAATTTTTGTAAGTTTTGTCATGTTCACTTAATTTAAGTTTGTGTAGTCTTATAATTTTAAATGTGATTTTGAAAAGTGAAATAGAATGTGAATGTTTGGAAAATTTGCCACGAAATGTAGCAAGAAGGAAGCAAAATTATTGCTAGAGAAAGGGAAAATAGTTGACATAAAGGTATGCACCTCTAATTATGAAATCGATCTTCATTTATGCTAAATTTTATTTAAAACATTTAATTTAGTATTTTTTTTCTTTTGTTGATAGGAAAGAAAAAATTTAAGGTTACGTTTCAAAGTCATAACTAAAAAGGATAAGGACAAATATAATATAGATTAGTTGAAAGATAATAACAATGAAAAAGAATATTCTGGAGAAAGAAGACAAGGCATTGCAACAAGATGTGCTCCGAGTCGTTTTGCAACATTAGTGGCCAAGTTGATAGATGTGTAAAAGCCAGCTATTGAAGAGTTAGGATTCAAAAGTCTTTTAAACATAAAGTGTGGTCGACTAAGACGAGATTTGTGTGCCTGGTTAGTTGATAAGTTGGATCCATTTACTTTTACTATTAATTTATATAGACATAGACTCAATATTTCCTCTTGTAATTTTGAGCATATTATAGGGATCCAAGATGGTGGAGTAGATGTAGATGTATGTTTTGATGTGGATTTAAAGAGTATAGATCAGTTGAAAGACAATTGTGATCATAATGGATATATTTGTTTGAAGAAGTTGGAAGAAGATTTGGTGATTGCAAATGAGGTGAATGATGACTTCAAGAGGAAATTGCTATTATTCACTTTTGAAACATTATTATCCCTTAAATCAAGAAACTATATAATACCTCATTATTTAGTTCAATTGAAAAACACAAGTATTATTAAAGAAAAAAATTGGGCAACTTGGTGTTTCAATGGACTCATTAATAGCATTAAAAAATTTAAGGAGGAAAGACAACAATACATTTGTGGTTGTTTGCTATCTTTAGAGGTAATATATTTTCCTTTTTCTTAGTTCATACATTAAAACCACTCAATTATGTATACTATTTGTTTTTAATTATTTTAATTTTGTTGCTAATTATTTTATGTAACCCTTTTACATGAATCATATGGTGTTTGCCCACAAACCTATATGTAAATCGTTGAATCTAATAGGTTTATAGATAAATAAAGATGTATGCGATTTCACGTGTTTTTTGAAGAAGAATGGGGGCATTGGGAACTCAAAGGTAATAAATTTGTATTAATTAGTTCATTGAAATTGCGCAAATAGAATACTTCTAATAGTTATATGTTAAAAAAATATCATGTTAATATGTAGGAAAGTAGACCTCATGATATTGTGACCAAAGAGACCTTTAACGAAAATTATAAAATTGAATTTCGAAGGGAAACTAGAGCAAATGCAACTAGAAATTGCTAATATAATGTATAAAGTTGCGGACTTGTAGAAGAATAATTTAGATACTTATATTACAGTTCAAGAATTATCTTACAAAGTTAGTACAATTAAAGAGATTATTGTAAAGAAGAAACCAAACACATGCAATAAAACGGTGGATACTAATGATACAAATGTTCGCGCAATTTCTTTTGAACATAACTTACAGCTACCAAAGAAACATAAGTCCTGAGTTTGTTGCAAATCCAACTGACAAATTTTTGAAGATACCAATTTGTTGAAGAAAATAAACATGGCCAAGAAAACTGATGATGGGCAGAAAAAGAAGAAGACTCTGTGTAAAAGATCTTTTGTTGAATGAGTTATTGCCAAATGATGAAGAAAACCATTAGAGTGTCTAGGTATAACTATGTATCATTTTGTTCCATCATTATTGGTATCAATTGTTAATATGTATCATTTTGTTCCATCATTATTGGTATCAATTGTTAATGGTTAGAAATTTTTTACTTTAAGTGCTTAAACTTTGTTGTTATTTTGAAGGTAATATCTTCAGATGAAATTTGTTCAGTTAATGAATTAAATGCATCTAGCGACATAGAGAATAGATTATAGAAGTCAAGGTAACTCGCAAAAAATCCCCATCAAAAGTATTCAAGAAGAAAAGATAGTTGTAAAATTATGGACAGTTATATCACACTGCAAATTCATTCTCTGAACACACAATTTAATGATGTTGCAATATTTTTTCCAAGACGCTTTGGAGAAGAAGTAATTAAATATATAATCAAATTATACTTGATTTTTTCCATTTTTTCATTTTCAATGTAGACAAAATACTAATGACGGACCTTATGAGTTGTTAATGCAGTGAGAATTTAGTTTCAACACGTCAACATCTTGTTAACCGATAAATAATAAGCATTAACAAATGGTTTTAATATTTCTTATAAGTCGAAAATTTTAAATTTTAATATTGGAATTGGTATACTATACTAATTGTAATTGACTTTCTTATTAACATATCATAAATTGTTTCATTGAGTACTTAACAATAACAAAGAAATTAAAACTATAAAATGAAACTCGTAATTGGTATTTGACCACTCGACTTAGGGTATGTTATAATGTATATTTTGATTAATTTTTTAAATAAATTTTTTAAAAATAAATTTTCTATCTCAGTAGTAAATAGTAGCCGAGAATATATCTTTAGAGGGTACTAGTGGAGCTGCAGATTTTATACAAAAACATGAAATAAGAAATTTTTACTTGTCAGAATTAAACACATGTGAAAATGTATACAACAATTATAGTCTTTTATTCATGTATATACTAAATTTATAACAATTATACTCTTTTGTTCATGTATGTACTAAATTTTATGTGCTTTATGTAATTAACTGATATATTTTGACTTTAATGGCATGAATTTTGAAAATTATATATATGTTGCATAGATCTATGTTCCTTTGCATGATTGATCTACACAACATTGGTACTTAGCAGTGTTAATTCTAAGAAGCAAAACTGTTGAAATTTGGGATTCTCTACTAAATAGTAGGCAAAATTTGGATTGAGAGAAGATAGTACAAGAAATTGTAAGTTAAAATTGTCATTTGTTATTGTTATAGTAATTTGTTCTAATTTATTGCTTATTTGATTAAAAACTTTTACAATTACTTGCATTGGACCTGGTTCTGTATGACGATAAACTAAAAAAATTCTAAGTTGACTTGTCTTTTGTTGATTTTCACATATGTTATCCCAATGATATTCTAATTCAACCAAATAGATATGATTGTGGCTTATATGTGATGAAATGCATGCAGACACCATGTGATTTGATATTATTGAATTATAAGGTAATTTTCATTAAGAATTTTGAGTTTATATTGTTCGTTAATTTATAAATAAATTTAATGAATAATTATGTTTTTAAGTAGTATAATTTCAAAGAAGAATGATTTCGTTTAGCTCAATAAAGATTCAAATGAAGTGAGAGATATTGTTATTCAAAAAGCAAAATCTTTCAAAGAGTACGAAAGTATAGTTTCTCCCACTATCAAGTCTAAAAGCAAGATTAATGACTTAAAGTATTCAAAGGCATAAAGTGCAAAACCTAAAAATAAGCGAAATACTAGAGGTCGAATAAAAAATCAATGTAAATAGTTATAAGTTCTAACACTAATTTATAGTTATAGTTTTCTAAAATAGTTGTTACATTCTTTGTATAATATAGGGTTTGTTTCATCTTTCAATTTTAAGCCATCCTTATTTGTAGAATAATAGCTATACTTTTATCTCTTGGGTCATTTTGCATGCTGCTAGCCTAATGCGCTACTTGCTACCAATTTGAATTTGTTGTCTTTTAGCAAATCCTATGACAATAATTAGTACATTCAACTAATGGTATGTACTAGTGAAGGCTATGATGCTATATTGCTCTGTTGCTTGTGCTTGCTATTAGGTTATTATGCATGCCACTGGTTCATGCGTTACTTTTAGCAAGTTACAATGTAGATCTACCAAATATTTTTTGCTACGTTCCTGCATTCTGCAATCAGTTTTTGCATTGCTGATGCTTGTTGCAGTTGCTACATCTTTGCTTCTGCTTTTGCTGGATTAGTTGCTCACTATTGCTGAATATCTACTGTTGCTATACAATGTCAAACTAGCTACTGCTTCTACTGGTTTACTATTACTACTATTTGTTGTCACAATTATTGTTGGTTTTTAGTGTAAATGAGGATGCACACAAGAGCAGAGATCCAATTCAACTACTTAGTGGTCCCGTTACAAGAGTAAGGATGAAGAAATTCAAGGATGCATTGAATGAGATGATTCAAGGTTTGTAGGATGATTTTGCAATAATTTAGGAGTGCAAGGAAGAGTCAAATATCAAAACTTGGTAATATTGACACAAGTGCAAGAAGGCAAAACTTGAAGATTAAAGCTTCTATGGGATTCAAATTCTCAAATTTGTACAAGCCATATTTGAATGATGTTTCAAGGCTAAGCAAGCATGCTCAAGTCTTTTAATTGTACTTTGAATCAGATCTTCATCATGATGCAAGTTTTCAGATTTCATGCCAGCTAAGTTGCTACTCAAGCCCATTATCTATCTTAGTCTTATTTGTAAATATATGCTATTTAATTTGTTATGAGTTTGGGCTGTTAATATTAATTATTAATCTTAAATTCAGTTTGTTTTAATTTAAGTTAGAATAAGTTCATTTTTGTGGTCAAACACTCTGATTAGGGTTATTTATTCCTTTTACCCTCATATATTCATTCATATACTATAGTAGGAAGATTATTAATCTTTGAATGAAATAAAAATTGAGAGTGTTTCTCTTGTTTTGATTCTTACTTGAATTAAGGTTCTTACAATCAAAACTAATTACTTTAAGAGTATTTTATTCCAAGGTTCTATTTCATAAGTTGAAATTGGGTCGCGGACTTGGGTAAATCTGATTTAACTTTCCAAAGAGTTGCTTCCACGCATAAAGATATTGGGTCTTAAGTTTAATATACTTGGGGTTCATATCAATTATGCTACTAATTTGATTTGCAGAGAATTTTGCCGCCTTTAGAATTGCAAGTTGTTATTATTAATTTGATATATATTAGTTTTCTCCTCTTTCTAGTCAAAGTTTCAATTATAGCTATAATAAAGTACACCAAAGCTATTCTCTAGGTATATTATTGTACTATGAATACAATATGCAATTTCTGTGTTACTTAAAAATTGCTCATTATCAAAAGTAGCTCATTCCCATCACCTTGGACTTAATCCTGCACATGGAATGTAACTTTAATCCATTGTAATTCTTGCATATTCCATCCCCATAATAATTGCATTATGTCATCAACCAAATAAAGAAACCATAAATGCTCATGTTTGTACATTAATATGAATTTTTAGAAAGGTGGATCAAATTTGTAGTTGTTTTCCAAGTCCCATTATTAATTTTTTTTCTGTTGATTTTGCACATTCTTTTTTGGATATTATTGCCGTTAGAAAGCTATGACCCTATTGCAATAATTTTTCCTGAATATTAATGATTTGCAATAATAGTTGATTGTTATTGCATATTTGAATGAATTGCAAAGAAAATTTAGAAAAATAAAAAGAGGTTTTTGTTGACGTGCTGTTGAAAAGCTCAATATTCTGCAGAAACTTGTTTTCCATTTCTCCGTTGTATTTGTTATCAGATTTTCACTTACAACAAAAAGATAAATAACAACTGGTCATCTTAGAAAATCAATCCTACACAATTCTAAACATGCTCTTAAGAGACAAAAACTTTGACTCTAAATACAAAGCATTGAAAGAGAATTTTGGCACCTTTATGTAGAAGTTTCAAATTGACTTTTCATTTTTAATCCTATAAACATTTGGCCATAACTGTCTCTAGAGAACTCGAAATTAGACATCACAAATTTGGTTAAAAGTGTTAACTTCTTGATCTTTCTAGCGGTGCCAACTATGTTTGGAAATGATCTCTCAATTTGTATAGTTTAAATTTTGAAAATACCCTTCTGATTGACTTTTCATTTTTAACATCCTATAAATATTTGGCTATAACTCTAGAGAACTCGAAATTGGACACTGCAAAATTTGTTGAAAAGTTAAGTTCTTTATCTTTCTATCAGTACCAACTGTGTTGGGAAATGATCTCTTAGTTTGTATAGTTTAAATTCTGAAAATACCACTTCGATTGAGTTTTTATTTTTAACATTCTATAAATATTTGGCCATAACTCTCTCTACAGAACTCGAAATTAGAGACCACAAAATTTGTTGAAAAGTTAACTTCTTTATCTTTTTATTGGTACCAACCATGTTTGGAAATGATCTCCTAGTTTGTAAAGTTTAATTCCAAAAATACCTCTCTAATTGAGTTTTCATTTTTAACATCCTATAAACGTTTGGCAATAACTCTCTCCCTGGAGAACTTGAAATTGGACACCTCAAAATTTACTGAAAAGTTAACTTCTTTATCTTTTTAGTGGTGCCAACCCTGTTTGGGAATAATTTCACAATAATTACAGTTTATGTTTCAAAAATACCCTTGTGACGGTATTATGTAAATTTCACAACCTGCAAATATTGAAAATGCATTATTTGACAGCTCACAAATATTGAAAATGTATTAATTGTAACACTTGTAAGCATGTTGTTACGTTTCTTTAACATAATCTACAAGCATATAGTTTGAGCAAATCAATTAAAATGAACACAAGAAACAACTCTATATATTAGAAGTGGCATAAAGGCTTTTAAAAACATGCTGGAACATGTTTCAACAAGTTGGGACCAAAACATGAATTGAATTGAATTGGGAGAAATAGAAATGTCCAACTCTGCATCACTTGAATTTCTACTAGTACCTAGTAATGTAGATGAAATATATTAAGATTAGAAAATCACATCTATAAACTTGCATAATGGTAGAAAAAAAATTAAAAGAAATTAGGATATCTAACGACATATATTTTATTAAACACAAAGTATTTTTTCACAATATACAATTGAATCAAACATCGATAGACTTTTTAAAACATTGAATTCAAAAAATTACTCAGAATAATTAACAAACCTAAATATGCCCAAGCATATATTAGGAAAAAATGCTACAAGTAAAGATGCAGTTATATGTAGTTAGAGAAAATAAACAAGCATAATGCCATAAATAAATGCTAGAATTTTTTTCATTCTTCTCACATTGCATGAATAATATTGCACCCCAACACAGCAAATGGGAACAAAAAAAAAACACTACAAAACTAAATAGCTAACCTGTCGACTGGATTTCAAAATGCCAAAATTAGAAGTAATTGAGGCATTTTATCATTTACCTCCCTTACACTTTTGTTAAATTTTACTGACATAAAATTATAGTTATTAATTGAGGGGCAGGATCAGCGACCTCTTTATTTTACACAAAATCTTATATCAATTACAAATTTTTGAATATTGACATATTTAACTGTTGAGATTGCATCTGCTATGTAATTAATGCATATATCAGATGCAATATCAATTGTTGGATGTGTCAATATCTAACAGTTTACAATTGATGTAAAATTTTGTATAAAATAAAGGGACTGCTGATCCTACCCCATTAATTAACATTAAACTGAAAAAATATTTTTAATTATAGTTACAAACAGAATAAAATAATATAAATGTAAGATAAAAATTATAAATCATCATTTCACTTGTAATGTTAACATCTAAAATAAAATAACATTATAAAATATGCATAAAAAATATAAATCTTATAAAATTTATAATTTAACATTTAAAACAATTAATGAACATTAATTTTATAAATCCGACATCAAACATGTAAATAAAATGAGATAACTACAAATTAATATGAAAATGGTAAATAACTTAAACTATGGTTATAAACGAAACAAACATTTATTATACATGCAACATAAAAGCTGTAAATTAGCACTATACCTGTAATCTCCATATAAAACATTAAATTATAACATATAAGTCATATGTTAAAAAAAAAAGACACTTGTAAAAGTTAAAAATAAAAAATAAAGAACAATAAACCAACATAAAAGAGTAAAGATTAACATCAATTTTATAAAGACAATATAAAAAAATGTAAATAAACAGAAATAAATGTAAATTAACGTGAAATTATTAAATGACAACAATATAGTTATAAATAAAATCAAAAAGATAATTTTGATATAAAACTTATAAATACACATAAAAATTGTAATCTTGACATAAAAAAATAAATTATAATGTAAAACTTGTAGTTAAAACATAATACTTATAAATGTTAAAATTTAAAAATAAAAATGAACATCAATTTTATAAATACGACATAAAAAATGTATATGAAATAAGATAAATGTAAATTAACGTGAAATTATTAAAGGACAACAATATAGTTGTAAACAAAAAAAAATTATAATATAAAACTTATGAATACACAAAAAATTATAAGCATGACATAAAAATTAAACTGCAATGTAAAGCTCGTATGTAAAATATAATACTTGTAAACTCTAAAATTTAAAAATTAAAATTTAAGCCAACATAAAATAGTAAAAATAAACATCAATTTTATAAAGACAACATAAAAATGTAAATGAACGGCGATAAATGTAAATTAACATGAAATTATTAAATGACAACAATATAGTTGTAAGAAAGAAAAAAGAAAATAATTGTGATAAAAAAGTTATAAATACACATAAAAATTGTAATCTTGATATAAAAAATTAAATTATAACATAAAATTTGTATGTAAAACATAATACGTATAAATGTTAAAAATTAAAAAATAGCAAATTTAAACCAATATAAAATAGTAAAAATGAACATCAAGTTCATAAATTCAACATTAAAATATAAATGAAATGAGATAAATGTAAATTAACGTGAAATTATTAAATGACAACAATATAGTTGTAAATAAAAAAAATAATAATTGTGATATAAAACTTATGAATACACATAAAAATTGTAATCTTGACATAAAAAATTAAATTACAACATAAAACTTGTATGTAAAATATAATACTTGTAAAATTTTGAAAATAAAAAAAAAAGAACAATAAGCCAACATAAAAGAGTAAAGAAGAACATCAATTTTATAAAGGGAATATAAAAAATATAAATAAATGGAGATAAATATAACTTAACAAGAAATTGTTCAATGACAATAATATAATTGTAAATAAAACAAAAAATAAAATAATTGCGATATAAAAGTTATAAATATACATAAAAATTGTAATCTTGACATAAAAAAAATTAAATTATATCATAAATTTGTATGTAAAATATAATACTTGTAAACGTTAAAAATAAAAAAATAAAAAAATATAAGCCAACATAAAATAGTAAAAATAAACATCAACTTCATAAATTCAATATTGAAAATGTAAATGAACTGAGATAAATGTAAATTAATGTGAAAATAATTGTGATATAAAACTTATGAGTACATATAAAAATTTTAATATTGACATAAAAAATTAAATTATAATGTAAAACTTATATGTAAAATATAATACTTGCAAAAGTTAAAAATAAAAAAATAAAAAAATATTTGCCAACATAAAATAGCAAAAATGAACATTAGCTTCATAAATTCAACATTAAAAATGCAAATATACTAAGATAAATGTAAATTTACATGAAATTGTCAAACGATAACAATATAGTTGTAAATAAACTAAAAAAATTGTAATTGTGACATAAAACATATAAGTACACATAAAAAAAATGTAATCTTGACATAAAAAATTAAATTAGAACGGAAAATTTGTATATAAAACATAATACTTATGAACTTTAAAAATAAAAAAAAGTAAATAATAAGCCAACATGATAAAATAATAAAAATGAACATCAAATGCATAAAGAGAGTATGAAAAATGTAATTGTGATAAAATAAGTGAAAATGAACACGAAATAATAAATAAAAATGTTATAATCGTAAATAGAACAAAATAAATAAAAATGTAATATAAGGATTGTAAATCAACATTTTACTTGTAATTTAGATATACGAAATTGAATTACAATGAAGATTTTATGAAAAAAAGTAGAATATTTATAAAACTATAAAAATGATTACAAATTTTACACAATTTTATATTATTATTATTATATGAAATATTTGTAACACATAAACATATGTTTTGTAATATATGTTTTTTCTAAATGTATGGGTATGCTTTAAAAAAAAATGATTATTGATATTTTAAATTTAGTTCAATTAGTTAAATAATTTTAAGTTATATGTGTAAAAATCAATTTTTTCTCATTCTTTTCTTTTTCTTCGTGATTGCATGACATTAGATAAAGTATCATTTTACAAATAATCAATATCAGTAATTTAATAACAACACCCTTTTCATGCCAAATTGAATTTTCATTATATGAAATTAAGATTTCTTAAATTTTTTGTTTCTCACAATTAATATCAATTTCATAAAATTAGATTAACTTACATTTTACTTTTCTTAATTATCTTTTTCAAAATTCCTTATTTATATTTGATAGCAACATGTATGCTTTTTTTTTTTATTTACCCTAGCAATTTATCGACTTTAACATACTCTTATTTCTTTTTCTATTAATGTAATATTAGTTATAGGGTTATTTTATTTTATTATACTAATCATTCTCAAATATTACAATAACGTTTACATCTTCAAAATAACATATGTTTTTCATTAATTTATATAAATATAATCATCATGAGTGATATAGAAAATGTGTCTTACCTTCTAATATTGATTTTTGAGTTATAATAATTCATTTTGTTATTAATAATTTTTTAGAAAAATAAAAAAAAAAATATAAATTTTTTATAATATCTAACTTAATGTTTTTTAAGTAGATTATTTCTATTATGCATAACACATTGTTTAACATTAAATTTTTCACTATAATATATGAATTTGTATTTCAAATATATTTCTAAAAAATAAATGATAACAAAATAACTTAAATATATTAAAAAATAAAAAATAAGGAAAATAGTGTTTAACCGGTATAGCAGGTTAATTTGACATATTAATTGATAAATAGTTTAATTACTGTTATGTAAAATTAAAATTTAAAAATCAATAAAACTGAGTTATTGATACTGAGATTCTTTATCTCAATATCATAGTATTTAAAAATGTCCTTTTTTATATTTTTTAGATTAAAATGCCCTAATGCCTATTTCTAGTAAAAAACAATTATAGTGACTTTTGAATTATTACAGTAACTTTGGAGTTACTACAATAAACTCAAAACAATAAATAGTTATAGTAATTTCGAGATATTATAGTAACTCGAAACAATAAATGAATACAATGACTTCAAATTGTTACAATAACTCAAAAGTCACTTTTGAATTCATTGTGTTGGAATTCGAAAGTAGTGTCACAACACTTTTAAATTTACAGTAATAATGTGAAAATCATTATAACTGTTTTTTTTTTTGTTAAATATAGGTGTAAGGGTATTTTGTCCAAAAGCAAAAAGAAGGGTATTTTCAAATTTTGGGTATAAAAATAATAGGGAAATAATCGAAAATACCTTTATTTCTCATAAACAATTCAAAAATACCCTCATAAAAAATTTTCAATCATGCATGCCTAAATTTAACCCTTTTGGACAAAAATGCCCCCCACAAGCAAAATTCTGCACATACAAACTACCCATTTTCTTCTTCAGTTTTGAGCACCAACACCATCAAACATTTAAGGGATCTGTATGTTCGAGCACCATTAAATCGAGTTGCATCTTTGAACTTTGAGGCAAATTTGCTGGTTGTACAATCGGCAATGACTGGAAATTTGGCGTTGGTGACGGTAACGCAAATCGTTGAAGAAGAGGTTAGGTTTTCATTCGGGTTTTCTCGATTTTGTTATAACAATTATAGAAATTTATGTTTTTTGGGTATGATTAGATGTCAAATTGTATTGTCCCATGACTATGATTGTGATTTGGTTGGAATTAGATAGAATCAGTTTGTATCGACGATAATGTAGAACCTTTAAGCATGGAGATGCTCGAAAGTGTTCTTAAACATGAGCGAAACTTATGTTTTGCTTCATGCTTAAAATTGAACTTTTGAGCATGAAACAAAACATAGTTTCGCTTACACTGAAGAACACCTTCAAGTGTCTCCATGCTTGAAAGTGTTCTTTAGCATGCTTCATACTTGACTTTATGCACTGAAAACTGCAAAACATTTCATGCTCAAAAGCAATTGCAGTTTCCAGCACTCTTAGTTTTGAGCATGAAGCACCAGTCTCGAGCATGAAGGATAAGTATGAGTTTGAAATGAATTTTAGATAATTTCTAGCGTTTTTTTTATGTTCTCATATATTAATGTTATATAATTGATTGTATATCTTTAAATACAAATATAAATACAATGTGTTGTCCCAAATTATTGACTGATTTCATAGATTTTATGTTGGCTTATTATTTATTTACATTATTAAAGTAATTGCGTTAGATGATTTAAATGATTGTAATATCGCCGAAAAATTGTTAAACTAATGAAATTTGTATTTTACGTGTGTAGGAAATATGGTGAATTTACAAGATAGTTGAAGATTAAGAAAGCGAATCACTTCACAGATGTAGTGGTGACTACATTGTCTCACCTCCGTGATCTACCAATAATTAGTAAGAAGCTAACAGCGAGGTAGCGATGCATGTTTAGATGGACATGTTTAGGGCATTTCTTGGACCTTGATTTGGATCTATATTTTTCTTACAACATTGTTCACCACATGTTGATGCACGAGGTTCATATTGATGATGCACAACATGAGTTTTGGCATCTAGTTAGGGGCACGACCATTAGGTTTTCCCGGATTGAGTTTGCATTGATTACAGGATTGAGATTCGGACCATATCCGAAGGTTGTGTCACAAAGTGATTGACTAAGGGATAGGTACTTTTGTGGATCTTTATCTATTCCATTACACACGATAGTTAAGGTCTACGAGGATATAGACCTAAGTAAGATCCCAAATATAGATGCTATCAATCTATCACTATTATACTTGATTGAGCATATATTGCTAAGTTGGGTAGTAAATACACTTAAGACATATGGTTGTTGAGGTTGATAAATGATTTAAATGAGTTTAATCGGTTTCCATAGGGCTCTCTTATTTGGATGTATACTTATTGATTATTGAGTCGCATTATGGGCGGGTAGGTGGAGCACTACAAGAAAAAAATCAGCGGAGGCCAAGAATGAAGGGAAGACATATTAAAACAGATATAATGTAGAGGGTTTCCCAATAGCTTTTCAGGTATTATGCTATTATTCTTACTTACTGCGCTGATATATTAAATTTTTTATTGAAATGATTTAACAATCATATTAAATTGTTATGTAGGTATGGATGTACGAGACTATCTCATGTGCGGTTTTAAAGTTTGGGATCTGTATTAGTGACTGGCTTTCTTGTATGCTGCAGTGGTGTTCAAAGTCGAAATGTGTTTGAACATTGGACATGAATAAATTTATATTTAAGCCCACACAAGTTCACTGGAAATAGAATGAGTAATTTTTTAAAAGAATTGTGTTATTTTTTTTAAATGTTGTCATTTTTTAATTATGCTTGCAGGTTGCTCCTATAGTATTATGTTTGTTGGATCCATTAGCAGCAGAGCCAGCATTGCCGTACGTTGGCCAAGTGTTTAAGGTGACTAGACATGCATCATTCATAGATGCACCCATACTTGAGGGTGTTGATGACCCTATGACAAAAGATACCAACGTTAGTTCTGTACTGGCCAAGGAAGACACTATGCCTTATAATGCTGAGATAGTTAGCACCTCTACTCCTTTAGCCCATGTTGCACCTACCACTACAGTGTCTTCACCACCTCCGGTAAAAGAGAAAAATGTATGCATTATTCCTACCAAATTGTATCAATTTGAATGCACAATCCTTAGAGTATTGTTTGGATATTTATACTCAAGAGTGGTTTGTTTCCACTATCCAACACCCACAACCTCACTGTGGCAAGAAACATGTGCTAGATTGCTCGGACTTTGGCCCCGATGATGGATTAGACCACATGGCTAATGATGACACTCTAGCCTACGACGACACAGGTCCAAGGTTTGAAAACCCCTATGGACTGGACATCGAGTTACACCTGAGGTTGTTGCAGTCCGATTTCATTGCCTTAAGCTTCATACAAGATAGTGCAACACAACGTCAGCATGATATGCTAACCAACCTAATTGAGGAGATTCGTGGCTTGCTCTACCCCATTGTTCATCCCAAGCCCCAGATACAATCATCCACTATATAGGTAACCATTTACGATACTTAAAATAGTTTTTGCAATATAAGTTGTACTTAGTATTGCGTAGAATATTGTGTATATTGTGGATTAGGGATTTAAGTGGCGTGTATGAGGCACGACATCGGTAAGATTGGAATATTGCTATAGTAGTGTTTTATGTATGCACATCGAGTCCTTTGCCATGGGAAGGCGAAGCCATCTACACAGGGACTAGATTTTTGTCAACATAGTCTACATACCTATGCACGTATACGGCGATCATTGGGTGGCTTGCGAGGTCCACTTGGGCCTCCGAGAGATCCGTGTCTACTATTCTGCCCTTAATGTGCACACTAATGTTAAGCTAAACACTGCACTGTGTCCATTATGCTGTTTGCTTCCCCATTTACTAGATCAGACGGGCTTTTATGACTACTGGCTTAATGTTGACGATAGCTTTGACCCATTCACGTATAGCTGGCCGGTTAAGGGCATTCCCCATCAGGCTCTAAATTCAGGCTATTATGGGATATTCACATGTATGTTTATACAGTATTTAGGGTTAGGGATTTTGTTCGATTTTGGGCTTGAGGATGGACCCGTATTAACGACCAGGGTAATGGTTGATTTGTGTGGGTGGGGTAGTTATTATAGTTACAAAGCTGATGCTTACATGTATATGTTACATGTTGTAGTTGTAGATTGACTACTATTTTTAATGTTATATTAGCCTTATTTGGTAAGTTATATGCTAATTTATTTATTTCTGCTATAGTTTCATTGCACGAAAATATTCAAGTCTTCCATTCACAACGATTATGTCTATAGTTTGAGGGAACTAACAATAAAAATTGTCACATTGTAGGTACAAAAAAAAAAATATATCCCAACTTAAAATAATTGAATTATACCCAAAGTTAATGAAGAAATATATATGCAATTGTTGTAAAAATATTTAAAAAATTACAACTTAAACTGCACGATGAAGTATACAGAACTTAATTGAAATTTTTGCTTCCATGGTTGAACAAAATGAAAAAAGGGGGAAAAAATGCCTCTTTGCTCGAAACTGTTAAATTTTAAGCAATTTACTCAAAGGTAGTCTCGAGTAAACTATTCAAAACTTAGCAAAGCAAGATTTAGGTGTCCTCGAGGGTGTACTTTTGAGCTTTCCCGTAGCTAAGGAAAAAAACGAGCTACTTGTACCAATTTCTGCACACGATGATTTAACATTATAACAGATGAATGACAGTACATAATTTATTAATAAATGACTAAGTAATGAATGTACTTGTACACAGACCTTGAATAATAATAATAATAATAATAATAATAATAATAATAATAATATATAATAATAATAATAATAATAATAATAATAATAATAATAATAGGGATCCATACAAATCAATGGTTGTGAAGCAGCAAACATTAATAAAATGCTCAAGTCTTCAAACTTATAGTAAGTTTGACAATACAATCAATAAATCAACAAAGTGAAATCATTGTTCCATATGAAGTGGGATCGGATTCTTGCATGTTGCACAATTATAGCCCAACTATAGATAACGGCTGCACCTCTTCCTAACAATGTCTTCTTCAGTAGACAGTATACGCTGTTTCTTTTGGCAGCTGGCGGACGGACACTATCTTGGGGGCTTCACAACACGTTGTCTTATCTTTGGAAGAACTACCCATTTCACATAATTTCTTGAGGTTAAATAGGTTCTGCATACGCAGCCACATGCATGTTGGTTGTGTAATAGTTAGAGCACAATGAATTGTATGATAATTATATGTGTCTGCAGGCCATTAGAGCATGCGCACAAGATAATTATTGAATCTCAAAGTATCCATAATTGTATTTCTTCTCTTGTACATTAATAATGTCAACGTTATCCCTATCCTTCACCTTAAACTCAAAACGCGACATTGGGTACATAGTCATGGTCCACAACAACTTTCTTTATTCATCAACTTTTGCCTGCACAGACTTTATCAAGTATCCGTCTCTTGCAGCGACCAACTCTTTATGTTCACAAAACTACCTTTGCACCAATGGTCGTATATAGTTAGTTAGAGCTATGATTGGGAAAGACCAAGCATATTTAAGCAAAGAGTTCATACTCTCAACAATATTTATAGTCTGCATATCATACTGTCTAGAAGAAAAGCATGACCTCGCCCACATATAGAGCCCAACGTTATCCTCCAAGTATTTTGCTGCTACAAGATGCATTATTTGCAAATTATCTATATATTGGTTAAATTCATTGGCACGATACGCATCGACGGCCTTGAAATATACAGCCATGAATGTGTCAGTTTTTTGTTACCTCTTCTTATACTTCGCCTTCAAATTATTAGATATATGGTAAGTACAAAAGCCTTGAGTTGCTTAAAGAAAAATGGAGTCAATTCCTTTTTGTATGCTAATGTGTCGATCTGAGATGAAAATTAAATTCTCGATCAGGCCAATGGCCCCCGGTAGCTTTAGAAAAAACTACTTCCATGATGAATCATTCTCAGAATCAACAATCCTGAAGGCAACAGGAAATATTTACCCATTTCCATCTTGTGTAGCAGCCACAATCAATGTTTCTCGGAATTTGCCCTTTAGAAATGTACTGTTAACAGTGATTACAGGATGAATGGCATTGCGAAATCCTTGAATACTTGGCCCAAGCACTACAAAAAAGTACAGGAAGTTGTCATCTCTATTAGTTTCAATTGCCGTGATTGACCCTGCATTTTTCTCTTTTAACACGTGATAATATAGGAAGAGCCTTTTGAACGATAAAATTGGATCTCCACACACAATTCGCAGTGCTTCTTCCTAGCTATGCCATGTCTTGGAGTACGGTAATTGAACACCGTATTCCCTCTGTATATCATCACGAATATTCTTCAGGGTATAAATCTGACTGATATCTTTGAACTTGTCCTTTATAAGCTGTCTAATCAACCTATTATTTGCTTGTCGATGCCTGTACTGTAACTGCTCATTGAGACAAGTGTGCGTTACTTCTATGCATGTAATACATAAAAGACATTATTGTTGTTCTTAATGGCACAGACTCGCTATTTATAATTTTCCACCACATACTTTGCCTAAAAATGGGTTGTATCTAATGTGAAAACCTTAAACTGGAAATGATTCTTTAGTGTCATAAACCCCAATATGTCTCGTAATTCCTATTTCGTTCTATGAATCTGCCCAATACATATATCTCCTGCTCTGGGACTCGAGCATGCATCGTTTGCCATGGTTATAAATGGTGGAATGGGAGGCAATGACTGAATGTATTGATTCGCTTCTAATGGACGAGGCAGTGAGCTACTTCTATTACACGTTCCTCTATGCATATCTTCCATTCCCTCCGTTTCATCATCATCCACAATGTTTCTACGTTCCCACTGATTGGAAACATCTATGGCATAAAAGTTGCACTCATTCTCAGAGAACTTGTGTTTTTGTCCTTCTTGATAGCGGGGTAGAGAATATCTTCATTGACTGGGGTTGCATAATCCTCACCATGAGCTCTATAAGGCTCAGTAATCAGTGGAGAGTTATGTGCTTGTGTAGTTGGATAATGATGTTCTTTAAACCTTAAAGCAGTGTAATTGCATTGGCTATTGAACTGAAACGGTGTTGACATTACTGGAGCATTCTTGCTTACCTGATTGCTTCCACTTAATGATCTGAATGGGGATATAGAAGTGGAAGGATGATTGGGACCATATGCACATGAATGGGGTGTATCGCCAACTCGTTCTATTGTAAGATACAATAATAGTGACCCCTTACGCTAACAAACTGTGCATCGTTGACATGAATAAAGACATGGAAAGTGGATTTTGTATTAATCATAACTACCTTAAGCGGAGGTACTTCTATAACTTGTGCACAATCAACAAATATTGCCTTCGCTATAATTCTGCACTCGGCTAGATTAATCTCATGTGCAATGTATGAAAGCTCTATAAATTGTTCATACCCAATGTCCGCATCAATACAAAATGGCATTACTTCTCCCCCGACATAAACATCACAACCGATTGAAAATCGTTCCTATGAACCTCCAAACCAAGTAACAATCATAACTTTATCGGTCATCACTGTAAAATTCCAAAAATAATAGTATTATCTTATTGTATCATTAAAACCAAAAAAAAAAATTTCTTAAGGTTCAAACAATTGAGTAAGGTATAGTCTGCCCTTAATTGAAAGTAACTGTCAAGTAAAGTGAAATTAGGCCTTACTCGACAGTAAGTTTCGAGTAAGGTGATAATGTGATTTTACCTTACTCAACAGTACTATCTTTTACTCGAACGTTACTTGAAAGTTAGTTTCAAGTAAAGTGTTCGAAACTAACTCTCAAGTTAAACCTTTGAACACAACAGAACAGGTTAGGTTTTCACTCTGCGAAATCTTATTATTTGAGTGACATCAACTATCAAATATACTAATCTTCAAATAAGGCTTGTAGATTGAATCAAAACTTGTTTACTATCAAGAATTAATTGAAATTAAAACATTTTATCAACATTATTGGGAAGCTTGGTTGAAAAAGAAGAGAAGAAGAAGAAGAAGAAGAAAACAATAAGAAATGCAATATGTTTTTAATTGTGTGGGCATGGACGCATTTTTATCTGAAAAGGTTAAATTTGAGCACGTTTGATTGAAAATTTTTTATGTGGGTATTTTTGAATTTTTATAAGAAATAAGGGTATTTTCGGTTATTTCCCAAAATAATAAGACATTTTCCGTTAAATTCCCTTTAATGAATGCATTTTAGCAAAAACCATTATTCTTAGAAGACACATTTCGTGTGCACATAAGGAGCAACTCCATACTTGAGCGTCACTACTCCTCCGCAACTCACAGATCGGAAGACAAGAACGGTGACAATTGATGCCGTTTTAGAATCCGTTTTCGAATCAATACGCTTACAAATATGGTAGGATGGCTTCTTGATATGGTTTACTTTTCGATTTGATGTGTAATTTTGTGTTTGAATGTTCAAATTAATGTAGGCAAACACATTGCGTTCGTATTTGGCTTGCATTAGGAACACGCTTGATGCCGCTATGTGTTTACAAGTATGAATCCTACCATTCCTCTTTGATGCCACTGTAATCTCATCTGTTTAGATTGCTTGTTTTAGTTTGTTCATCTGATTTTTTATTGATGTAATTAATTTCTATTCCTGTACGTGGTGGTTCCAGAATTTTCCTTGTCAAGAGGTTGAAAGGCATAATAAACCAGAGGTTGAACTAAAGTAAGTTTACTGCCTCAGTTTCGATCTTATACTCCCTTACTCCTATGGGCTTATTCTATTTTTCAATCATCTTGATTTATTTTGAAATGAATGTTGTTAGGGTAGTGTAGTCTCGTGAAGTCTTGGAAAATTCAGTGGGGACCAGACAATTTACAGTAGTGTAGCTGAAAGAGCAATGCTAAATATCTCAAATTTTTATCCCAAATGATGTTACATCCATCAAGTGACGATGAAATGGTGTGATAAATGGTCTTGAAAATTGTGAAGATATTTCACCTACTTGATGGATGTCACACATCATTTGGGATGTATAGCATTACTCTTAATAGAAATTGTGTATTCTATGGTGCTGCATCTAGTTCTATGAAGCTAGTTTTTTGGTGGATACATCCGCTTTGGTATATATCACGCCTAAAAGTTTCTTGTTAATTTATTTTTGTTGCATTTTAGTCTACTTTTACAGGCTGCACTGATGTCAGTGTTTTCTTCCTCTTTATTGCATGCATTGCATCTAGATGACTATTTTTGTTTTTCTCTGTTTGCAGGACTAGCACAGAGCTCCTACTGAATCCTGTAAGAACCATATTGTGGACTTTAGTTATAGGCACATAGCTTTTGTTCAATCCTTCTTAGAGGCTTAGTGGTTCAGCGTTCATGTAAATTGTGGTGCCGCAAGGTTTCTGTTGTTTTTTCATGCATTTTATTTTATGAAACTTAAGATCAGTAAATTTTTTCTCAGGGGCGTCATTAAATTCATTGTAGGCTTCTGTTATTGATTATCTTGACCTCGTAGTCGTTGGAGCTTAAATACACAATAGAACTAACCACTCTGTACAGTCTTCGAATTATTCTTCTTCCAATGAGTTACGCTTTACAGTCTTTCTAATGTTCGATTTAGTACAGATAAATAATGGTTGAATCAATTGAGTAACATGTTGTCCTAATAGTAAAATTGATGTAGCTAGTGGGACTATTCGATTCACATATTGTCTTGACTTTGTATGGTTTTCTGACTTATTTTTCCAGAGGTTGTCTTTACAAGTATTTTATTATGTATGTATTTTGTTATTCACGACTGATTGTATTTTTATGTGCAATTGCTATGAAAGATTTTGATATGTCGAAATGAGGCTGAGAGATGCTTAATAGAAACGTCTATCAACTCGCTTCGCATAAGTCTTAAGGTGAGTGTTAATCATCTTTCTTTTGATCCTTTCCTACAATCGAGCAAATTGTTTGGAAGATAATTGTTCATATTCCTATGTTATGTCTTGCTTATGCAACGAATAAATGAAAGCAAAAATATAATAAGTTAATACCAATGAACCTTTCCAAGCATGGGGGTAACATACAAGTTTTAAGATATCAGCTTCGTTTCTCCATGTAATCCCTTCAATGATGGATTGCTTATGCTAAAGTCCACTATGTAATTGGTTCAGTCAAATGAAATACCTTATTACTTTGCCTAACAGAACTTTCTTATTCATAATTTATTGGAAAAAGGTTTCCTAGTTTTCATCATGTTTATTAAACATCAGTCACTCAAATTGCTTACCCAACAAAGCATAGGAATACAATTCCCATCTATAACTTTTAGAGGATGGTTGGCACCAACAGTATAATATCTTTGAACTTCAAGTAAATTGCAATGTCTCCCAATTTCTCCTTACTGGCATATATTTCCTTCTTCATGCAGGTAAAGCAGGCAGATGAACTTGAAAACATACTAACTAAAAAATTTCTCAGATTTTTGTCAATGAGGGCAGAAGCATTCCAAGTTTTGAGGAGAAAACCAGTACAGGTATATGGTTTTATCTGGCTGAGTTGACATCAAGCATTGCTTTCTGTAGACATGCCTGCTTCTTTAGAAATTCAAATGATTGACTATATACTTGCCTTCAGAAATCATGATTTTCTTCCTTGACTGGCCATGCTTAATAATTGTTGGCACGAGAGTGCTTTCCTTGTTTTCAAGGGATCTCTTTTAGTATTGACTGTCCTTTCTTTCTTTGTTTGAATTTTGTGATCTTTGATTGCACAACAAGCTGATTCAATAAACCTTACTGTGAGATATTTTATGATGATGAGATATGACAGTTTGTATTGTTGCTGTACTACGTTTCTATCTAAATGCACCCACTTTTTATTTAGTTTTGCTTCTTACATAGACGATCCAGTGAAGTTGCCTGAGCTCTTTTATAAACAAAAAGTACTGATAAAGACTTTCTACATTTGAGAATTTTGGGGTATGTTATATGAGAAAAATTGATGTTATTGTACATGGTTGTACATGCCACTTAATCAAATCCTAAACACGTGCATAAGTTATAAATTTCCTTTATTTATTAAGGACTATAAAGAACAGTAGAACTTAAGACTAATATAATTGTGTTCTCTCTCTCTCTTTTTCTTTTGGTTTGTGATATAACAACAATTATTCTTGTGGCAGTTTTAAGTGTCACTTAGCTAAATGCTAAACTCATTCATTTATGCTCATACTTCTTTATATTGAGTATAGCACTGTGAAATGAGCATTGAGTTTTATTTCTGGAAATGCTTATAGGCCTTCCTACATTACTCACCTTTTATACATGCCAAGAAATTTCGTACTATTAGAGTTCTGTGTAAACTTGTGTTAGCATTTGGCAACAGTTCTTTAGACTTTTGCATGATCAGATGAATTTTTTGGTGCTCATATTCAATTTATTGGTTTTTCTTTTTTTTTTTTTTTTTTGATTTATTGATCTATAAAGTATGTTTCTACAAAAGGTTCAACAGATATCTCACGGTAGAGTATTAGTGAATAATATTTTTTTGCCTTCGGTTTAAAACTTACTTTTGGTGCACTAAATATTTGTTTCATTTGCCATTGCTTTGCAGGGTTATGACATTAGTTTTCTTATCACAAACTACCATTGTGAGGAGATGCAAAAACACAAGCTCATTGATTTTATTGTGCAGTTCATGGAGGCAAGAATTTTGTTGAAAATTATTACTGGCTCTTTCAATGTCCATATTATTGTTCGTGGATTGCATTCAATGTCTTTTTTACTTGATTTTTCGCGTGGCCACAAACTCTCCAAAGTTTCAAATATCTTTAAATTATTTTGTTGCAACCATGTTTTTATTTACTCAAGCGATCCCATGTCTACATACTGTACTGAAATATAACACTTGCTGAACATGCAAAATTTACTTAATATGTACAGATTGGGATAACATTTGATTTGTTTAGTTAGTAAACATGCCATTATGAGGTGTGGGGTCATCTCCTGCCTTCACCATGGATTACAGAAAAGGACTGGGGAGGACTACCTCCCCGAGTATCTTGCCATTTGACCTAAAACTAAATATGGTTGGGTCCATTGACTTCCTTTAAGATATTATGATCCGAGTTATTTGCAATTTTTTTTAAAATGAAAATTTTTTTTCTTAGTTATAAACCCAAAAATCACCGTAACCTTGATGTGAGATATGATCATACTCCAAGGGAAGTTGCCAGTTGGCGTTTTTGGGAACTTAGGCAGACAGTGCAATTGAAAAGTCTTGACCTTTTTATGCTAGTCTTAATAAATTCTCTAGATTTGATAACTTGTTATGTTAAAATGTTTTTCTTTGAATATATTTTTGCTCAACTTGTGCTCAACAAATCCTTAGATCGTCAGTTGAGGATAGCTTTAAGTACTAGTTTTGGCCATTTGAGCCCATTTAGGGCACCTTATATTGCTTAGGAAATTGATTGCGTATCCTATGGCTTAAAATAACTTTGAGGTTTATGTAAATGCTGCTAGCTTTTTCGGCTCATGCTTTATTTGGAATCTGATACTTGGAGCCCTCTTTTATCATTCTTGTCAACTGCTACAACTGCTTATACAGTTCTTCAGCTTTGTCTCATCCTTGTACTTCCATCTGATTCGTGATATTTGTTTTACAAATGCTACCTGGAAACTCTACATCCTTTGCAGTCATCTAATGTCGTATAAAATTTAGCTATAAATTTGACTAGGATGGTACAAGTATTTAGTTTATCAACTTCCTTTCATATAGGACTGGCTTTGCTTCTTATGTTAATTTCTGCAGACAATTCTACATCTGGGCACTGTTATATGTTTTGATCTTAGAAAACTTGATGCAAACAAAATTCTGGAAATACTCGGAAGGATTGGGGTACACCTAATACTGATGTGGAAAAGTCTAGCATAACCTTAGTATGCCTATACACATGCATGTTATGTGTTGCCATAAAAAAACATGATTCGGTGATCTTAACCACCGGTGTGAGGCAAATGTTGCATACCACCATTGAGTACCTCCTATTGTTAGGTATCATATTATATTATTGATGTTTCAAATGTGCTTTTCATTCCTTGGCCTTCTTTTTCTTCTATTCCCAAAATAAATCATTTCTCATTGGATTGCAGGATATTGATAAAGAAATTAGTGAATTGAAAATGTCCATGAACACGCGAGGGAGGCTAGTCGCTACTGAGTTTCTGAAGCAATTTGTTTGAAGATTGCAAATCTCTTATGGATTTTGCTCGTTTCCAGTCTTCTAACCATACCACAACCTATGTTTTGATCTTTTGTTGTCTGTCGTTATGGTTCCTCTATGGAGCACTGTTGTCAATATCCATCAAGATGGATCTCTTCACGTCCACTTTCAGGATGATTGTTCTTTATATAATTTTTCTTTTTTTTTCCATTTTCTATGCTTGAAATGAACAAAATACCCTTTCAATCCGAAAGTTGTGACGATGATCAGTGTTTAGTTAAGTGCATCAGTGATGGTGAATTAGGCTTTGGCAAAAATTCGAGTTTGGGTCGGGCTTATAATAACCCTGACTCGGATTCTGATAAATTGCATCCATATCTAGTTTGGTCCGGGTTCACATTTGATCTTATTCAAAGTCTGATTGGATCAGGTGGGCCTTACGTAGCATTGCTAAAAATTTGAGTTTCACTTGTACCTTTTAAAAGCCTGGTCCAGACTTAAGATAAATTTGTTAAAAATTCAATCCAAGTTTTATATTTTCGAGTCGACTTTGGACCTAACCAAGACAAACTAGAATTTAACTTTGGGCTCAAACGAGTCTAGATTTAACTTGAGACCTAATCTCTATCTTTATATAAAAGTTCTGGCCAAGCTGGAGTTGTATTTAGGGTCGGGGTAGGCCTGAACTTTTCTGCAACAAAATTAATAATTGTCAATTATTGTCCAACTGTTGCATATGAAAAAAATTTGAAGAGTATTTCTAAATTGAGATGTCATGATCGTTTTTTTTATAAGAAAGATGTTATGACTTTGAAATTACAGTTACAATATAATGAGACTATTAGATATCAAATATTAATAAAAAAAGAGGATAAGCTTGATTGAGAGTTGTTTTATAAAAAAAAATTTATAACTTTTCCTTCAAAATTGAATGGAAGTTACTTTGAAAATATAGTTTGAAAGAAAAATTATAATTAGTGTTTAATAATACAAAATTTTAATTATACTAACTTATCTTACTAATTTTTAACATGTAATATTCATTTTACTATGACCTCAACGTCAACATAACATTGTTAGGTATTGTTTCTTACTCAAGATTGTTGTTGGTGTTGCCAATTAGGCTTTTATAGAAAAATGAATTGTCTTGCTGCTTGTGTTAATTGTTTATAGATAAAACAAAACATACAATACGCAGTTTGTGTGTGACTGAAAAGGAGCGTATGAAAAGATCATTAAAAAATTAAATAATAAAATTGTTTGCCAAATATTTTTATAAAAATAATTTACTGAACTTTCAAATTTTTATATCAATAAAAATTAAAAATATGAAATAAAGACGTTTGTTTTCTTTTTTCTTTTTTTACTTAATTACCTTAATTTTGCTATATTAAATAATTAAATAATTTATTTTTTGAAAAAAAAGTCAATCTTCGTATATTTTTCTGTTAAACAAAAAATTAATTTTTCACTTTACTGTTTTGCTTAATTAAAAAATTCAAATAATCTAATTAAATTTCTTTTCATAAATATTTATTATTACCTAATTAGTTTATTTACATACAAATAAAAATTAATTTATTTTACAAACAAAAAAAAAATACTAATTTTTAAATTTTTTTATTTGAAAAAACCATACCAAACAATTTAATACTTATGTTTCCAACAAAAGTAAACATGTCATTAAGAATCTATTCACATACAAAGCACTACCTCACTGTCTTATATTTTTGTCTTTGACATATCTCTTTTTAAATATTTTCTCAAATACATTTTTTTTGTTATATTTTTCCAACATACTATTTTGAAATTAAACATATTTTAAATTTTAAAATATTACTTTTTATTTATAAAAATTAATTTAGAAACATCTTTTAAAACATAATTAAACGAAATACAAGACACTAATTAGAACTGGTATGTAGATTTCAAGAGACTATTTTGAAAAGCATACTCGAGAAAATCAGGCTATGCCCCAGACAGACCTGGCTTTCAAGAAAGAATAACAAAATTGCTATGCTACAAGGAGATTAGCAGACCACCATGAATAGTCAGCCATTCAAAATGTCATCTGCTTCCCTACCAAAGGGAATTTTTACAAATTGTTATCAATCAAGGAAAACTGAGTTGCACAGTGAACAAACTATTTGTGTCTGAAGATTCTTCTACAAGGGAACAACATGCATAATGTAGTTTTATGTATCTATTTCATCAATGAGTCCACTCAATATTCTTCTCCGTATAACAAGCATTTCACACAATTTGTTGCAGAAAAGTTGTTTACATTAAAAATGGGAATGAAAAGAAAAAATCGGATGACTAGGGGTTTCTAGCTTTTCAATGATTCAAGAAATCTACCTATCTTATTGACCCGCTTTGAATGGAGGAAACAGTGCAAACACCGGCAGATGTAGTCAACGGAACATCTTTATAACAAGCCACAAGTTCTGTATCTGTGTGCAGATCCACTTGTACTGTCTCCCAGACCTTCTTCTTAGGGTTTAAGACATCATCAGGCTCGCCTTCAAACCCAGGAAACGTGACCCTCTCGCCAATTTTAGCAGCTTTTGGTGGCTCAACCAATTCAACCTGGAAGCCCAACAGCAGTCACAGTAAGTGATCAGCAGCAACATGTTAACCGAATGTATCCATACCAAATACACCCCAGTAAAGTATAATAGTCCACAACTAAATGTGAAAACGTTAACCAAACCGTCCCATAGTCTTAAAAAAAATTATGCAAATTGACATAAAATCAGGCTTAGATGGCATGCTCGTCGTTCATCATTAGTTAAGATGCAAATGTATTAAACTAAAAATATGTTCAATTTGAGATCAAAGAAAAAAGAAAGAAATTAAGTATTTAATTAGAAAGAAACGAAGTAATTAATTATTATCCATAATGCTTTCGGGTCATTTAGGGGAGTAATCACAGGACAACTGCTCTCCAAAGACCAAGGTTGTCATCATAAGAAGTGTCTTGACACAACGCATCCTGTTTTCACTTACTTTGGTGTGATCACTGTTTGAAGCAGCTAGAACCATTGCATGTGATTTGATCCCGCGCATTGCTGCTGGTTTTAGATTGCAAAGAACACAGACCATTCTCTCCTGCCGAAGGATCATCACAGGGAATAAAGTAGTGAGTCAAACTTTCCACACGTCAACTAGGAATAAGTAGTGTGTCAAATTTCTAATCATCAAGAACATGTGTGATACCCGAACCCTGAACATAAAAATATGGTGCAACAATAATCAGCAAGAGCATGGAACAAAAACCTGCATTTCTTCAAGAGGTATATACTTGACAAGGCCACTAACAACCGTCCGAGGCCGGCCTTCACCCACATCAATTTCTTCCACGTATAAAGAATCAGCATCAGGGTGCTTCTGAGCTTTTGTAATTTTTCCCACACGGATATCAAGTCTTGAAATGGAGATTTTTTGTTCGGCAGCAGTTATTGATTTTGCTGCAGCGGCAGATTTTGATGGCCGTTGCTTCTTTCCACTGCCATCTGTCACAAACAATAAATACTATATATAAACAAGTAATAAGAAATAAAACTGATAATAGACTATTCCCTTCATCTATAACAAGCAAGAGCAGTGAAAAATGAGTGTATTTCTCCATTGTGTACCATTGATTCCGTTTCTTATATGTGAGCATCTTGTGCAATTTTTAAGACCCAGTGCCATTTAGTTTTCCGAAGTTATATGTAGCTTAGTAATTAGCATGCTGCTCCATCATAAGAGTGGCCGCTGGTGTCTCCAACTCCTATCTTTATCTCTTCCCCACGCTTTTATTTCCACTATTTTCCCTCTTCTATGATTCTAGCAGCTATTGGAAAGATTCAGCACCTTCAGAATGGATATTGGTCCATCCCTTGATAAACTCCTCACCAAAAGTTATTCCTTGTGAGACCAGTCCCTCTATCTTAGAGATGACCTGGTCTTACTATGCTTATTGTGCCTTCCTAAAAATAATTTTCAGTACTTTTTCTTCCATGAACAAATTTTACTAATTTAGCAAGATTCAACTTCTAGTTGATTTCTTTTGTTGAAAAAGCAGTATACTTGTCAGTTTACTTTGAAGCTCCACCTTTATAAAGCAAGTACAGTCATTTAGTATCTCCAGGGCTGCATCTGATTAGCACGTGGTGCCTAAATGTTCTCTGAAGCAAGTATGTCAGGAATCATGAAAAATAAGTGGAGAAACAAGTGAAAAACCACTTCCCTAATTTAAGAGTTGATTGGAAGGGATTATGAAGGTTCAACTTTTCTTCTGATTCTACTAAAACTCTGGTCATCCAGACATGGAGAGAATCAGGGGAAAGAGAACTACATACTTTAGCTGTAACCTAAAGTTTCCTTATGCTAACCACCACACCTCAAATACCAAACGAAGCCTTAACCTGTTGTTCCAAAGCCATATTCGTCCACTCATCAATTAAGTTGACAGCGAAAACAGTCTTCTCAGACAATATTCTTTTTCTTGGGCTTATATGTTGTTTGTTGTCATCTTTATGTACTGTGTAAGGCAACTCCATGCTTGAGGAACAACATTGTGTTAAGCTCTAGAAGTGATAACCAATTTATGTTCCCAAAACACCTCCAAGATTATTCATCAAATTCTTTATTTATGAATTATGGATGACAACAGCAACTAGGAATTCACACACAAATAATAACAGAGTGGATGTAAAACAATTAAGATAGAAGACTGATCTCATGTCAGGATCGGTATGTCTGTAATTACCAAGCAATTGATGTTTATTTTCCACAACATGACACTAAACTCATCCGATAAACAGTAATTTAAGCAGCAAATTTTACAAGTAATAATAAATGAATTTCAAACATTGGGGGGAAAAAATCTAACCCGAAACTTTTGTTTTCTTCAGTTGATCAGCAATTTTGGCAGCTTCTGCTTCTGCCTTAATAATCCTATCAGCTTGGCTTCCAGCAAACTTATTCCTGAAGAACTCTACTTCTTCATCTTTCTGGACATCAGGTAGTTTCATTAAAAGAGTACAAGAAAGAAAAGCAACAATCATGCCGGACTTACACTTCCTCCCCAAAAACATAAATAAATAAATAAAAAGAACATAAATTTAGAAGACGAATGTTATGACAGTAATACCAGTTCCTTGAATAATGGCACTGGTGTCCCAATCTTATGACCTGCAGGGATTATTTCCCAAGGTCTTCTGGCCCTATCGATATCTCCTTTTTCATCACAAAGTGAAACTTGTGTTTCAGGTTGCAAATTAAGCTGCTTAAATACCTTTAAGTGCCACCAAAGAAACAAATATTTCTCAGCTCAAGATAACAGTTCACATATACAATAATATAACACAGATCTGGCAAATTAAATTACCTCAATAGAAAAGGATGGCATAAAAGGTTCTAACAAACATGCAAGAAGATGCACTAGACCCACTGATGTTTTCATAACAATCGAACAAGAAGGTTGGTCTTCCTTGTAAAGCTTCCAGAATTGGCTTTCCTAAATTGCAATCATATTAAAAATGCAACATATAGCGAATAGCATATCAGTACTACAACCATATAATAGAACAGATCAATTGTAGCACACACAATCCAGACTTACTTGCAAATATGCATTCCCTTCGCTTGATATGCTCATTGCGATTTTTAGGCCTTGCTTTAGTTTAACCTGCACAAAGTTGCATGTAGGTGTTTCATACAAATACCAAAGAATTGGGATAGAGTGATTCTAGTCATTACACAAGAGTGGAGTAAATCATTAGCCACCTTTTCCATGGCTTCTACATATTGCTCCACATATTTACCAACTTTTTCAGCCAAGGTCGTGGTCAATAGATGAGACTCCGCCCCATTAGCATCCGGAATGATGGAACCATATCCTTGACCTTTAGACACAAAACCAATTTATAAAACATTTAGCAACATCAGTTAAACCCATAAAAGTTACTAAGAAACTCATGGATTAAATACCAAAATATACAAGTGTCTACCAAAGGTATCAATATAGTAATAATAAACCATCCTTAACTCCAAAAGGTAGACATCAAATTTTCCAAAAAGATGCATGTTCTTACAAACAAATTAAGATAAAATGTACACCAAAGTAGGCTAAACTATGCACGAAAACCATTTCTAAAATAATTTATCCCATAACAGTCAAAGCATTACCGCTGAACCAAAAAGTATGCTAAATTCATAATTGCAAGAGAATAAAGGAACACAAAGAGGGAACAGAGAAGGCAACATGGCCACCACTCAAACCCCAAAAGCCTATTACAAACAATAATAAAGCACAATATGTCCCCCACTTAGAGAATAGTCTTCTGGAAGAAATCAATAGAAAATTGAGCCAACTTAACAGCCTATATTGTCAGAAACGAAAAGGCTTAATAAAAGCAGTTGACTAACCTGGAGGTTTAGCTACGAAACTCAAAACTCGATTGATGAAGTTGCCCAAATTATTTAGCAACTCACTATTCAATTTTGCTTGCAAGTCAGCCCAAGTAAATAATGTGTCAGACACCTAATTACATACACAAAAGACATTGTAATTTGGCAATAATTAGTACACAAATGCAGTAAATATAACCTAGTTAAAGAAAGAATCATTGTGGATGTTTTAACAACAGTGTTACCTCAGGCCGATTAGTTAGCAAATAATATCTCCATACTTCTACAGGAATATTTGTATCTTTTGCATCATTACCAAAAACTCCTACACCTTTGCTTTTGGAAAACTTTCCTGCAAAAACAATAGTTAATATATTCAAAACCAAAACATCATAGTTTGGAAGTTCATTATCTATCAAACATTAATGCAATCTAACAATGAGTAAACCAAAAGCAGAAAGTTAACTAACCAGTTTCATAATTTAAGTATTCAGTGACACTAATAGTCTTCATCAAAGTCCAGTTTTCACCAGTTCCCAGAAGTGTAGATGGAAACATCACCTGAAATATGGACAAAAGCACTTCAACAGTCACACAAAATTAATCTCTAGAATCCACATTACTGACAAATAAAAATTTGCATGGTTCACTAATGCAATATATTAATCAAAAGAAAGAACATAGTTACATATATTTTTGACTTGAGTGATTGATGCAGGATGAAACTAGAATTTAATTAGTTTAAGAAATTTTTTTATTTTATTAATTTAGGTTGTTGTATTTCATATATTATTTAAATCTTAGTTTTCTTATTCAGTTACGAATTCTTCTCCTTATTTGAGCTAGCTTACAAAAATAGGCTTTCTATGCTATAAATAGGGAAATTACGTTACTCTTTAGTTATATTTTGATCAATAAAAATTCTATTGCCCATAGGGAATTTCCGAAACTTCGGTTTCCATTTATTTTTTGCATTCCCAACACACAAAATAGAATACAAACAGAAACCTTAAAAGGAAAACTGCAAGCCAAATTAGAAGAATTTCAGAACCCTCAAGCAAGAAATAAATGTGGTGCTTACTTAAGCGAATGAGTTTGAGCATAAAACTTCAACAAAATAAAACAAAAGTATTGAGCAAAGCATGCACCTGTCCTAACTTTCAATGCAATTTCGATACACCACTTACAGTGTGAAATGGCACATTGTCCTTTCCCATAAACTGATACAGCTCCACATTTTGAGGATTCTTCCACCACTTCTCCCAATCATTAGTGTAGCATGAGGTGATTGAGACATATCCAATGGGAGCATCAAACCAGACATAGAAAACCTATCATCAAATTACATATATCCAATAATCAATCTCCTTAAGATGTTGGAAGAGTAGTAAACAGAAAAAGGAAAAGATGCATAATACAGTGAAGATACAAAATCCATAAGCAAAATTAAAAAACAGTTATGTTATGGAATAGCAACAGGAACAATATATATTAAAAACCTTATTTTACCTTCTCCTTAAACCTTTCATGCGGAACTGGAACCCCCCACTTAAGGTCCCTAGTAATGCATCGGACTTTCAGCCCTTCTTTAAGCCACGCATGTGTTGCCTGAATAGCATTTTGACTCCAAGATCCGGCCACTGACATCTCGTTGATATACTCTTCCAATTTATCCTTCAGAGCAGGAAGATCAAGAAACAAGTGATTTGTGTCACGAATGTGAGGAGTGTTCTTACAGACCTGTTCACATATTAGGTGTCAACAATCATATAAACAAAGTATCAAAGGTTAACCACACTCCAAGATTCTCTTGCAATAAGTAAAAACATGGGAGCACACAAGTTTTCAATTAATTAATTATACCTTTTATTGTGCTTGAAGGTAAAAGTTAAATTGAGGACCACAACAAACTCTCAGCAGAAAATAGAACCCAGAATCAGAACTCAATTTCAATCCAAAAATTATTGCACAAGATTTGACAACCTAGAACTTGAATAATCATGAATGATCCTTTTTCCTAGAAGGATCATCAATGATACATAAGAAAAAGTTTGGTAGGCAGAGGATGAGAAGTTGTAATTTCAGAATTCACAGCAGATTGCTTTTAAGCTTCTTAGCATCATCTCTGGTTACACAACAAATTTTAGTAGCAAACCATCCCTGCAATAGCCGCGAAGTGCCACTGCATTGTAGAATAACTGGTAATTTTTCCAACTGTGCAAGAGACATGGTTACTTTTTTAACTTACATGAAGAAAGAACTAATAATGTACCTTGCATTTAGGATCTTTCAAGTCTGTTGCATTCAAAAGCTTCCCACATTTTTCACATTGATCCCCTCGAGCAGACTCATAATTACATCCTTCAGTTGGACAAGTACCCTCCACAAATCGGTCAGCTAAGAATCTTTCGCACGTATCACAGTAAGGCTGAATGAAAAAAGGAATTAGAGTCAAACAAAAGCCTAGCAGAAACAAGAAAAATATTTCAAGGGGGTCAAGGAATCACAACCATCAAAACAATGAAACAAAAGCAAGTTCAAGACTACGAAAAAAGCTATACCTGTTGCATAGTGTTCTCCACAAGCCAGTTATTCTCCAACAATTTCTTGAAAACTGCTTGGCACACTTCAGTCTGCTGTGGGGTTGATGTACGTCCAAAATTATCAAAACTTATGTTGAACCATTCATAGACTTGCTTATGGATCGCGTGATATCTACAAAGATGCAGTTTGTACACATATTCAGAAGAATTTCTATTAAAAAGTAATCCAAATCCCTCCAACCCAGTGATTGCAAGATTGAAACCCAGACCTCTTCGTGTCCCTTCCAAGAGATGACCAAAAGAGTTTACTACTTAAACTAACACACACACCCACATAAGGGAATTTCACCTATAGATCAGAACAAACTGGACACTAATTATCAATTGTCACATCATTCAATATCACATTTTTTCAGATAAGCAGTATTAACACTTCAAAATTAGTAATTCATTGAATTATAACCCTCATGCATATTCACAAACAAGTGCACTACACAAAAATAAAAAAGAATTTAAAAAAAAATATGATTGAAAGAAAATTTCAATGATTTATTATTATTATTATTATTACTTGTCACAAATCTCTTGAGGGCTGCAATTCTCTTCCATGGCCTTTGTCTCAGTAGCCGTTCCATATTCATCAGTTCCACATATATAAATGGTATTGTATCCTCGAAGCCGGCAAAAACGAGCAAAGACGTCGGCACTCAACACACCTGCCATAACCAAAACAGCTTCAATCAACACAAAACCCTCGATTTTGAGCTCGTATTAAACAGAAACAATCGAAGAGAACATACAGCCGATGATGTTGCCGAGGTGAGGGACGTTGTTAACGTAAGGCAAGGCACTGGTGATGAGAATGTTCCGCTTGCCGGGGATCGGGAGCTTCGGAGCCGTCGGATTCTCTCCGGTGCTTCCCATTTGGAGCAACAAATGCTGAGCCAACAGTATGGAAATGAGAAAGGGAGAGGCGTTACGTTTAACACTCAGCAAACCTGGTTGCAGAAGTAGTAATAGGGCAGCGGCGCCAAGGAGGACAGAGTAATTTCTGTACTTCCAAAAATGCCCTCAATGTTGCGTTACAATTACGATATTACTCGTTGATTTACCTTTTTGTATGTTAAATCGGTTCTTTCCAATGTTAGAACTTGTGTTGGGTGCTAATTGCAGTCGTTTAGATATATATATATATGTGTATATATATATATATATATATATGAGTGTTCACCAAGAAAATCAATGCCCCTTTTATTTTTTTATTTTTTTTTTATTTTATTTTACTTTTTATAGCAATGCATTTTAGTCCTTATTTTTGAGAAAATAACAAATTGAGATGTAATTTATGCACCTAATGCATATGGCATAAAAACCATCCACTATCTAAAATAAAACAGTTAATAAATAAATAACACGAATGTAATACGATTAATACTTGTATTAATTCATATTTAATATTTTAATATGTGAATTCATTTATGACACAATTAAATATTCGAGTAATAATTTAATAGATTTATTTTATATTTTTATATTTTAAAAAGTGTTCAATTCAATCTAAAATAAAATTTATTAGAATTTGAATAAATATTATTATAGATATTTTAGCTAAATCTATATAAAATATATATTAAACAAATGATATACTTATAACCTACTTAACCCATTTAATAATCATGTTAAAAATTTAATTCTTAATACGATTATTAAATGGGTCAAGTTTAGAATTGTATAAAATATATTATACATTTATTTAACACAATATGAATGTGATATACTATCTTGAATTGTCACTCGTATTGATACGTTTTGGAAAATAGGGTTAAAACAAAGGGTAAGGATTAAATTATTAAAATTAAGTAAGCTATACCCTAATTTATTATTTTTGCAACTATTGGGGATAAAAATATTATCATCATTTAATTTCAACATTTGCTTTTGAAAAAACAAAAGAATAAAACTTCAATACGTTGAAGTCAAATGAGTATTCTCCAAGCAACTTAATTATTTTTCATTAATATTGGACTTGGTTCCATTAAATTGAATGTATCATTACAATTTTTTCTAATAAAAGATAACATAAAATTTTAAAATTAAAATTAATTTTAAAATTCAAAACTTGAGAGATATAATAGAAATTTTTAAAAAGAATTGTATGTAGCTATATATATTTACTCCAATTAACCTCATTAACATACATTGGAGGGTTTATTTTGCTATTATTGACAACTACATGCGCATACAATTATATCGTATAATTTTCAAACTTTTGTATAATAATTTTAAATTTTTTGTTATAAATTCTAATATATCGCTCACATGTAAAATATATATATATATATACACCATGAAAATTTAGAGAAATACAATAAAAGAGTTTGTGAGATGAATACTATAACTTCGTAGACCAGAATATGCCCTTATTTGACATCATCTAAGCATTATCATATTGATATTTATTTCACTCACTTTAGATTATTTTATTACATGTGTGGATGTTAAAAGTATCATTTTAATTTTAAATATACTCTTAATTAAATGTTATTGAATTGGATAAAGCTTTATTTTATAACAAGCGTGAATAAAAACTATTATTTCAATTTTAAATATATTCTTAATTAAATGTTATTGAGTTGGACGAAACTATTATGGGTAATATGCAATCTTTAAGTTTAAATCTTACATTAAGGATCTGTTTGGTGTAACATTTTAAGTAAAAAAATTTTTTAGAGTAAATATTTTTAACAAAAGGTTATTAATTATTGGAGTGTCACAAACAACTTTAAAAAAATTAGGTAATTACTTTAATAAATATGATTTTAATAGTTTATTTAAAAAAAATAACTGAAATTTTTAAAATAAAAAAAGTAGTTTAGATAATTCTATTTTTTAAAAGATTAAAAACTTAAATTTTGATCTTCTTTTAATACAAGAAAACAGTTTTTATAATTCTTAAAACCTCTTCTCCATTATCAATGGAACGATATTTAAAAATTTGAAAAAAACTTTTAAAATTAAAAAAAATTTGAATAATAAAAAAGTTAAATTAAACTGATAATAAACTAATAGGAGTTTGATTTATTTACTGTAATGTTAAAAGGATATAAATAAAATTGAGAAAGAAAATTTCATGTTTCACATAGATTGGTATCTTGACTTTTTCCTACTTAATTTCTTATTTAAATTCCATATTCTACTTACAAATTGTGTCTAAATGAACTAATGATGAAAAGAATTTTTTGTCTACCATAAAGAACATTGTACATAAAAAAGGGGGGATAATAACATTTTAGTTCTTAAACTTCTTTAAAATGATAAATTAAGCTATAATTTTAATAGAAAATTGAGTCCGTACGATATAAAAATTTGAATGGATTAATTTCATGCTCATATTGTAAAATATAAAAAAGCACAAAAACATGAATAAATAATTAAAATTTTTATAAAATAATTTAAAGTTAAAAAAAAAAAAATTCATACCAATAATTATTTAAAAATCAAATTTAGTAATATTATAATATTTTTAATCAATAAAAAGTTCTTTACAAGAATTAATCTAAAACTCATATTCATCATGAAATATGACACAACACAAACTTAATAGGTTCATGGGTCATGACAACAAGCCAGCACGAAGTACAAATAATAGACAAACGTTTTATATGTAATCGGTAATGATATAACACGATACCTTTGTGAATTAACAAATAACTAGAATCGAGGACCAATTTATTAAAATTATCAAGATATATCCCGATTGTTATTATTTCGGCAAAGTTTAGGGACCAAAATTTTGTTACCTAAAAGCAAACTTTGAGAGGAATTTAGAATGTAAAATTGAAGCACTTGTGTAGTTGTTCCATCAACTTGAATAAAGTGGATTCGTGCCTGACGCAAGGATTCTTGTTTGTTGCTTCAACATTTTGATAATATTCTGACACTAGTGGTGCTAGGAATAAAGTGGAAGTTCTTGCAAAAATAAATAATTACTACTTTGAAGTTATAAATTGTCGCACTAAAATAGTGGGGCTTGGTTTGGTTGTGGGTTAATCTAGGTAGGAAAAAAAAAACAATTATTCCACAAATTTTTTTTTAATGTTTGATCTTATGTTCGTTTGATTTAGCTTTTTACGTAGTAAAAATGTTTTTTTAATATAAAAATTCTTTTTAAATTAAAAAAGTAATTTTTGTTTTGTTAGAAACTCACA
The DNA here is from genome assembly GCA_022749755.1 of Azadirachta indica. Taxonomy (NCBI): domain Eukaryota; kingdom Viridiplantae; phylum Streptophyta; class Magnoliopsida; order Sapindales; family Meliaceae; genus Azadirachta; species Azadirachta indica. Next base: position 19,730,615 of record CM040441.1, read on the forward strand.
ATTTGAATTTTTGATAGTAAAATTTTTTATTTTTTTAAAAAAATTTTAAAAAATAAAATTATTTAAAATATTTTTATTTTCTTAAAAAAAATATGTTATTTCTTTAAAATAGAGCATTAAAAAAAATTTGTTTATTAAAATAATTATTTTTTTTTTTTTAAAAATTATTTGTTTTAATCAAATAATTAATAAATTTTTATTAAAAACTCTATTTATAAAAGTTTTACTAGTAAAAGGTGCACTTAAAAAAATTCTACTTGACAATTTATGTGAAACAGATCATTCATTTGTTGAGATGAAATTAGGATCTTATTGGAATCCAAATTCTCCCACTTGGGGAATTAGTATTCCTCCCTTATTAGTGAGGAATTTATATTCCTCTCCTATTTTCATGGTTATTTTTTTAAATTTACCGCTTCTTTAATAATTTAATTAAAATAATTTATTAATTATTAATTATAACATACACCGAATGATATTATTATTAAGAAAAAAAAACTCCTAATTTTGTTTTATTATTTATAAGTGAGTTTGTTTTCATCCTATAATATATTATAAATATCGTTTTACTCGAACAACTATCTAAAAAAATTTAAAAAAATTAAAGTTTACTCCACACACTCGAATACATACTTAAATAATCTTTTGTTAGATATTTTTATATTATGTATATTAATTTTTTTAAACACTTAGTAAAAATGCTTATCACATGCACCCATGATGGGTTGATCTAGTTGGTCCGAAAACCCAATTAAATTAATGGGATAATATATATTTATTTATATAATAAATATTATTGTATTTATCTAAATAATTTATTAATTATCTAGGATAATTATTAATTATCATAAATAAATAAGGAGTTTAGAAATATATTTATCTCAAGTGATTATTAAATAAAAATAGACTTCTTAATTTGATTAGGATTAGGACTACGTATTCTAATCCTAATCAAAGGAGGTTTTCTTTATCTCCCTAGTACCATAAATAAAGTGCTTCTTTATCCCATTAATTGAGTTAGTTGATCAGTTTACAAGTATAAAAATATAGAGAACAGAAAGTGAGAAAAATATAGGGTGGGTTTTGCATTTTGAAGCGAGTGGTCTTTCTCTCGTGTGATTTTTCATAACCCAAAAGATAGTAGAACAAAATGTTTAAAGATATGAATCCCAAAAGATACACTTCTCCATCGTGCATTTTAATTTCCAACATCGACATCAGAGTTTGTAAGGTTATTTTCCATTTTTATGATATTATGAAATTGTTTGATTGAAATAAAATTTCAAGATTAATTTGACTGTTGTTAGAAATTACATGTTATATATTGAATATATTTATGTGTGGTTTCGTGTGTGTATATATATATATATATATATATTATGTTTTGTTTTACGTTGTGTTGTACATATTATATCTGTTTTTACATGAATTAAAAAACGAAAAGAACAACATGCATATATTTTTTGTATTTTAATTGGATTAAAATTCAAAGAAAACTATAAAAAAAGGCTACAAGAGAGTATTATGAAATAGGCAATTTTTGTCTTTAAATTGAAAATAAATTTGCATGTTTGTTTTATCTTCTCTTTTTTTTAACCAATAAATTTACTGTATTCTGATTTGCATAATCTTGGTATCATTAGAAAGAGTTTTTTGTAAGTTTTCTGAGGAAACCCTATTTGACTATATGAGTTAATATAGAAAGAGAACAACTTGTTAGAAAACTGAGTCACATTTAAATTAAAAATAAAATTAAAATAAATTATTTTTCATAAAACAATAAGGAAAGGACACTTCTCTAACGAGTGAGCTTCATCGCCAACTCTGATGAGAAAATAGATTGTCGAGATAGAATTAGAATTGAATTCTAAGTTGAATGGTGGCCGTTTGTTCATTGGAAGATGATTAGAAGATGGCGTGTGGAGTACATGTGCTAGTGCTTGTCGTGCACACATCGGCACTAGCAAGTGGAAAAGATTTCCATTTTAAAGTAATGTCTACATGTTGGAATGTTCTAGCACGTGCCCATGTGTCGCCCTTCTTTTCAAATTTTCGACAATCCTTTTTTTTTTAATTTTTATCTTATTATTGTTTATGTAATTTAAAATTATTTTTAAAATTGTATGTGATTTTTTTTACAAAAACATAATATTTTTTTTAATATTTTATGCAAATGTGTTTTTCTTTCTCGTTCTCTATATTAGAAATTAAATGTACACTTGTATTTTTGTTCTAAGATAACTAAAACCCTAGTAGAAAAACTTGATAGTTATAAACATAATTTAGATATACTTGATTTCCTTGAATATAATCCATTTGGTGGTAATTTAGTAAGATTTAAAGAATTATATGCTAAAATAGATAAAGGTACCTCTAAGACACTTGAGATACGCATTTAAAAAATTTTGTCAAGAAAACTATAATTACATAAGGAGTTTAGGTTTTAAGTAGGATCATTATGACCTATCCAATCTTTTATGTGAATTTTTCTTGTGCACTAATTATGTGAAGGTACGAGATGTTTGAGATACGTACATTTAAAAAAATTATGTGAAAAGGGTTATAATTGCTTAAAGACTATGGTTTTTAAATCAGACTGGTGTGACTCTTCTAACTTTTTTAGGAATTTTTTCTTGCACACTATTTGTGTGTAGGTATGTTGTGGAACATCTTTTAAGAGAGTTAAGCATACAAAGAACAAACTAGATGAAGATTCAATGAAGGGAATCTTTTTTAAGAACCTATGATTTTATTGTTTAATTATAGAACTATTCTTCTTAGTAAGAGTTCTACTCATCGTAAGAATTAATTTTGGGTATATGTTTGACGAACTTATAATATTTGAAATATATTAATTATAAGAATCAACAACTTTTGAATAAGTTTCTTTCATTATTCTTTTATTATTTAAGATTGCTGCATATCAAATGTGTCTTTAAGAATGCTTACATTATGGATATGTTTCTATACAGTTGTTTAACATGGCTTCCAAGAACATTGTGGCCGAGTTGAACAAGAGAGAGAAACTTAATGGTGACAACTATGTATATAGTACTATAAGATCAGTTTATCGTAGAAGAACAAGAATTTCTTGAAGCCTTGAACAATATAATGGTTCAACTACTAGAGGATAACACTGCTCAACATATGAAAGATATGGATGCATATAATGCTTGGGAAACCAAAAATAACAATGCTCACATAATGTTACTGAGTAGAATACGTGATGATCTCCTATGCGAAGAATGAACAATACTAGACAGCCCAAAAGATGCGGCTTACCCTTAAAGAGAAGTTTGGTGGTACTTTTACAACCAAATTAAGGAAGATCATTATCAAATTCGACTCATATTACAAGCGCACTAATGTTTCAATATTATGTATATTCTATAATATAGAATATATAAAATAATTGAATAGAATATATTAATAAAATTAGGTTAGACAAAAAAAAGAATTTCAAATACTATTTGAATTCAGCATTTGAGGGATATGTCAAATATGATACAAGAGTTGAAGTCTGTTGGACATGTTTTGATTGATGAGCAATAAATCCAAATAGTCATTATGTTCTTTCCAGATAACTGGGAACATATGAAAGTAAATATGATGCACAATGATAACATCAAAATGTTTGATGATATCCAACATCATCTTGAGCTAAAAGATAAGCGCCTTGAGGTAGCTAAAACTTTTAGTCAACTTTATGTGACTAATTTTACCTTGCATAAAGCTACGGGCAAAAAACACAAGAAGGATGATAAGTTTATCAAGAAGAAACAAAATTCTAATTAGTAGAAGTCTGATCTAGGAAAGAACAAAAGGGACAAGTAAGTAAGTAAAAAGAAGGATAAGAATAAAATGACTTGTCACAATTGTGGCAAGATGGGTTATTTTGCTCGAGAATGTGCTGAGCCAAAGAAGGTACAACCCAATTCCAACACTCATTATAATTATATAATTAGCTCTTCATTTCTAATTAAATCTCATTTTCTGTGGACTGTAGATTCAAGAGCCATAGACCATGTAGCTCGAGATTGAGAAGCTTATATAGAGTATTATCAAATTAGTTCTGGGACGAAATGGACATATGTGGAAACAATACTAAAGTTGAAGCAAGATATATAGGCAATTGCAAATTGTTTTTGCATGGTGGCTATACTTTGCTCTTATATGATGTTCTATACACTTCAAAAATTCGACGAAATTCAGTCTCAGTTTCTATTCTTTTTAAATTAGGCTACTATTTACATTTTTATAATAATGTAATGAGACTTATTTTAAAATTTGTTTTTGTTGGCATTGGTTATTTATGGGATGGTTTTATGACTTTGGATATCGATTTTTATGATTATAGTAATGATGATGGTTGTTTTTCATTGATTATATCTTTAGTTGTTTTAAATATGGATATTAATATATGACATGCTAGAATTAGGACATATTAGGCAAAAAAGAATGAATAGATTAGCTTAAAAAGGCCTAGTAACGCCAATCGCTAATATTCAATTATTCACATGTGAAAGTTGTCTAGCTGGAAAAGCAACTAGAAAACTATTTAGCAAAGGAATTAGAGGTGAAGTTCCCTTGTAATTAGTTTTGGTATAACGAAGCAAGTTGATGTTTCTGTTCCTCTGTTTATTTTGAATAACTAAGATGAAGAAATATAAAGATACTATCAAAATCTTTCGAGAGAGCCTGAAACCTCTATAATCTAATAATGATAGCAAAATAGTTTGTAAAGGAATTAGAGGTGAAGTTCCCTTGTAATTAGTTTTGGTATAACGAAGCAAGTTGATGTTTACTTTCCTTTGTTTATTTTGAATAACTAAGATGAAGAAATATAAAAATACTCTCAAAATCTTTCGAGAGAGCTTGAAACCTCTATAATCTAAGAATGATAGCAAAATAGTTTATAAATAAGAGTTCTCTCTTATTTATTCATAACCTTTAAATAATAAGTCAACAAGTCTTTACAACAACTTCCTACTAAAAAAGTAACATGCCAACCAAATAGAAAGCCAACAAAAAAGCTATTGACTTGAATAACCCAACAAGTGGCTTGACTTATTCAAAGATAATTAAAATAGTAAAATAAAGTACCCACAAAATAAATAGAACAATGAATTATATAAATTAAAGACACGTAACATTCTCTTCTTAAATTGCAGACTTATCATCAAGCTTAAGATTAGAAAATAACTTCTCAATAAAGTTACGATCTTCCCAAGTTGCATTTATAAGGGGATAGCCTTTGCCAATGAATCATAACTTCACGCTTCTTCTTCCTTATTCTTCTATCCAAAATAGCCTCTTATATTAGAATTAATCTTTCTTTAGTAGAATCTAAATCCAATAATTGTTGTTGCACCAATTCTCACCAATCTTTTTCTTAAGCAATAAAACATAAAATACTAGATGTATACATGAGTTACTAGGCATCTCTTAGAATACAAGTGTGGCAACCTAAACAGGGGATTCAAACAATTTTAAAAATAACTTATCTATTAACACCAGGTAATTCAAATTCTCCTTATATGCAATATAATAAATTCAACACATGACTCAATAATCATTATTGATGATGAATTTTGTGACAATCTGACATTAAACAACGATTTCCCTATTATGTTGCAAATAGACTTGCAAAAGGAAACAAAATCAGAAGGAAAGTTGGTTTCCTAGTAAAAACCCTTCAATGCTTAATTAAGAAAAGGTTTTCTAGAAGAAAAGTAGTACAATAAAAATTTGACAGAGTTTTGGTAAGGGTAGAAAGTTTTAACATAGTTGTCTCCATGGTATCCCACTTTTTATATGCCCAATTTAAATTAACTCATACTATATGTGCAAAGTCAAAACTGGTGAGATTTTCATGGGATGTAAGGTTCCAGGTGATTATTTTGTTGTTTTCTCATTATTCAGTTATGGTTGGTTTGTTTTTAGAAAATTTCTAGAGGTGAGACTTTACCTTTTCTTTCGAGCTTACAACCTTTACACATTAAGAGCTAATCTTTTTCTGAGATATTTAGGTATTAGGTAATCGTGGTGAGAATTTTAGGGAATACTATCTATGTCACTTGAGTAATAGATAGCCATGAAGCGAGTTTTAAGTGAAGTGGGGTCCTGGGTGGTTATTCCCACAATCTTCTCTATGTTTTCTTGCTAGTAGTTATTTTAATAAATTCCCGAGGTGAGGTTTTGCCTTCATCCTAAGCTCGATATTTGAAACTTGGCTAGTCCAACCGTATAATGTTAATGAAAGTTCACCTTAGGATATAACATAAGTTACTTGGAAGTGAACTATATTATCGTTCGACCTCTTCAACTCAACTGAATCAACCTAGGTATTTTTTGGCATTTACTTTGCTGACATTAGAATATCTCTCCCTAAACAATCAATATATAAATTATCACAAAATGAATTTAAATGCTTATGGGACACGTGATATAATAATATAAGCATGTAGCTGAGGCCAAGCTTGTTAAAGAGAGGAAAGGTCGGACTCAAAAGCAAGAAAATCTTAAAGCAAGATTTCTAAACTATCCGTGAGTCAGTTAGAGCTTGAGAAAATAATCAAAATATTGGAGCAACGGGTAAGAGTTGTTGAGGAACGAGCCAAGAAGGTCGAGGGGGATGCCAAAAATGCTTAGGCGAAGCTGAACTTTAAAAAGGAAAATAGGATCAACAAAGGTGTCGACTTGACTTTACATGGCCTTGAAAGCCCTTAATCCTAACTGTTACTTTAGTTGGATTTATAAGGCACTTGGTAGCAAACCTCCAATGCTTGAAGCTTCTCCTCATGAGAAAAATGAGGAATCTGAGGGTAAAGGTGAGGACAATCTGGGATAAAGCAGATTCTAACCTTAAGGATTTCGAGGTGTCTACTTCTAAAAAGAACTCACTAATAATATCTTGTTTGATATAGTAATAGAGACTTTGAAGACTTTTGAGATGACATAAGACCCAAGCTTGTCTTAGCAGAGGTAACCAATTAACTAGAATAAGAATTTAATTTTTCTTTCCTTGCATGAACTTGAACCCCTGAATAGGGTGTTTTCAATTGATACGAACTTAAGCCCCCAAATGGGGCCGTTTTATTTTGTACGAACTTGAACCCTAAGTGGGGTGTGTTGTTTTAATAGATTAGCTTTATTTTCACCTTGGAATTTGATTATCATTACATGCTCATTTAGATAAATCTTTGCATACAAACATTTCAACAAAGTCTGATCTGACTCTATATTGAAATAGTTTAAACTAGGACAATGATTCAAAGAATTAACAACAAGATAACACAAAAGAGACTCAAATGTATGAGAAGATTACTTAAAAAAAGTTTTTGAATATTACTTATTTCTTAAGAGTATACTTCTTACTTGACATAAGAAAATAATGAGCTTAGGTTGTATACCTTAGGACAAGATCTATTTCTCGAAACACTATTGGGCAGACTCTCGTATTATAGTATTTGGCCACTTTCTATTGATACGTGGCCAATTTTACGATCACTTGATCCTTTTTTTCCTCGAGCAAATCCAGGTCATTGCGTCTAATCCAAAATATAGGAGCCTCAAATTTATCTAGGATTACTACTTGGAAGCCAAAGGCCAATGAATAAAGTGTTTCGCTATTCAGAGATCAAGCGGTTGTTCTATAGGTTCATAACACCTGAGGCAACTTATCCACCTATGCTCATTTATAATCATTTATCCTTTTCTTCATGGTTTTCTTGATGATCTTGTTTATAGCTTCCACTTGTCTATTTGTTTTTAGGTGAGCAGAAGACATGAATCTTAAGTCAGAATAAAATCTCCTAAATCTATCATTGTCAAGCTGCTTCTTGTTGTCATTAATGATGGCATGTGGTATTCTGAACTTATAAATTAGGTTCGCTCAATAAATGCCATGGTGCATTATTTTGTGATTTTTACCAGAATCTCTACTTCGACTTATTTGGTAAAGTAGTCAATCACCACCAAAATATACTTTATTTGAGCTTGTCTAGTGGGCAATAGGCCGATTAGATTTAACCACTATTATGCAAATGACCATAGACTTAAAAGTGCTTGAGCTTCTTAAGTGGTGGTTTTGGCATATTTCCATGAATTTGACATCTCTAAGAAGACTTGGCTACTAGAGTGGCAACTTGGTGTCAGGTGGGCCAATAATATAATTGCCTTAATACCTAGTAAGCCAAATATCGAACACCTCTATAATCCCCACAAATCCCTATATGGACTTTTTTCAGTATATATTCTGCCTTTTCTAGCATCAAGCACCTTAAATATAGTAGTTCAAAACTTTTCTCGTATAGTACCCCATCAATGATACTGTACTTAGTAGATTTGTTTTTGATCTTTTTGGCCTTGTCCTTATTTTCTTGCTTTTTTTCTATGATATAGGCTTTGATAGGGTCCAATCTATGTTACCTTTCGTTATCTTCCAATTCTCTCTACAATCGAGTCATCTTTTTCATCTCTACACGAATAAGACCTTGGCCAGTTATTGTAAACCAAAATTTGCTTTAAAGCTTTACTTTTTGCAACTTGGGGATACCTATTCGTGTTTATCCATATGAGAGTGTGGATCTTCTGATTTCCACTCATAGCCACTTCTTTCTAATAGGTGTCGCTTGGAGGATGGCTCTTTTTTAATGTCATTTTCTTGTCCAATATATGGATGGTGAGAGAAACTAGAACTTGAATGGCTTATTGTCTAGTTCCCCATAAACTATGTTAACTGTTGATGCTGAATTTTGTGACAATTCGATATTAAACAATGATTCTCCTATTATGTTGTAAATAGACTTGTAAAAGGATACATAATCAGAAGGAAAGCTAGTTTCTTGGTAAAGATCTTATGATGCTTATGTCAGAGAAGGTTTTTAGAAGAAGATTTGTAAGATAGGAATTTGACAAAGTTTTGGTAAGGTTAGGAAGCTTCAATATATCTGTCTTTATAATATCTCACTTTTTATATATCCAATTTTAATCCACTCATACTATATCTAGTGGAAAGGTCAAAACTAGTGAGATTTTCTGGACAATTATTCCATTATTTTAGGGTTATTCAGTATGGTTGGTTTGTTTTTAAAAAGTTTCCCCAAGTGGGACTTTGCCTTTTCCTTTGAGCTCCTTCATTTACAAACTAAGTACTAATCTTCTTTCGAGATATTTAGGTATTAGGTAATCGTGGTGAGAACTTTAGGAAAAATTATCTACGTCACCTGGGTAACAACTAACCATGAAGCGAGTTTTAAGGAAGTAGGGTCCTTAGTAGTTATTCCCATGATCTTCCTATTGTTTTCTAGCTAGCGGTTATTTTAATAAATTCCCGAGGTGAGATTTTTCCCTTTGTCCCAAGCCCGATATCTAGAACTTGATTGGTCTAACCATTTGATGTCAATGGAAGTTCATTTGCAAATATAGCATAGGTTACCCTGAGGTGAACTATATTATCATTCAGCCTTTTCAATTCAACTGAATCGACCTAGATACCTTTTGGCATATGACTTTGCTAACATCACGATATCTCTCCCCAAACAACCATTATATAAATTATCACAAAATAAATTCAAATGTGTGAGAAATGTGATGTAATAATATAAGCACATAAATTAAATAAGTAAAAAGGTTGAGAAAGATAACACCAAATTTTTACATGGTTTAACAAATCTCTGACTTACGTCCATACTTCAAGCTTTAAGCTTAAAGATTTTACTAAACCAAGTCTTGAACACTCTAAAATTCAAATGATTGTAATTAAAAGGATTTTCGAGTACTTTTTAAATCTTACAAATGATTTTAACCAAATCACTTAACTCTCAACAAAGTAATTCCTTCTAAATCACTTTATTAATAACCTAAATGACAGACCTACTTTTTTTTCAAGAAATGTAAGAGAAACAAGTTCACACCTGCAAAATGTTTACAAATGAAATAACAAGGTATGTAGAATGTTAGATTTGCAATGTATAAGCTCAAGATGTGATTTTGATGTTTAAAGATGTTTGTAAGCACTTAAGGTTTTAGATAAAAGCTTAAAATCATCATTCAATATGTAAAATAGGTCAACATATAATTAGACTAAAAAAACTAGTTGTTAGACACATAATAATTTGAATTTCAAATAGAGTCAATCGGACCATTAAGGTTATATCAATTGATTAGGCTAAAAATTGAAAGTGAAAAATTGAAAACTCAAGAATTAGGTCAACTGTTTTGGGCCTATCAGTCGATCGATATTTTATACTATTCACATGTTTGAAAACTTTGCATTTTATTTCATCTTTAAGATTCCAAAATCTTGTAATTTGATTTAATTTTTAGATTTCAAATTTTTTCAATTTGGTCTACTTTCAGGTTTTCGAAATTTCCATTTTGGTTTGATTTTCAAAACTTAGAAATATTTGTCTTTGAAAAGCTCTTGAGTGCTATAAACAATATATACACTTACAAAAATAAGCATACAAATATAATATAAAAAGAAATACCATGCCTGCATCTTGAGTCTTCAATTTAGCTCTATTCTATTTGCTTAATGGATTTCATTTTGGTCTTTTTAAATGCCTTGATTTGATATTAGCTTGAATATTCATAAATTCTCTAATTCTTCATGCTAGAAATATCATAATAAATTCTACAAGAAGGAGTTAATTAATAATAGATATCAATATTTGTTATCATCAAAATAATGATTATGAGTCATAAGGCTAACATCTCTAACTTATATGCTACACTTCCAATCCTTTGCAAAACCTTGAAATGACCAAAGTACTTAGTTGAAAGCTTTAAATTCTTTCTTGTAGCCATAAATAGTTGTCTGCATGGTTATAGTTTTAAATACACCATATCTCCAACTAAAAATTCCCTCTCTCTAAGCTTCCAATTGTATACCTTTTCATTCTGTTTTGAGCTGATGCAAATACGGATGCACACAAGAGCAATGATCCAATTCAGCTACCTAATGGTCCTGTTACAAGAGCAAGAATGAAGAAATTCAAAGATGCATTGAATGGGATGATTCAAGGTTTGTGGGATGATTTAACAACAATTCAAGAGTGTAAGAAAGAGTCAAATATCAAGCTTGGACTTCAAGACGATAATCAGAGCTTGGTAACATTGACACAAGTACAAGAAGGCAAAACCTGAAGATTAAAGCTTCCACGGAATTCAACTTCTCAAATTTGTATAAGAGCATATTCGAACGATGTCTCAAGGCTAAGCAAGCATGTTCAAGTTCTTTTAATTGCAGTTCGAATCAGATCGTCATCATGATGCAAGTTTCGGATTCCATGTGCCAGTTTGGGCTAAGTTGTTGTTCAAGCCCATCATCTATTTTAGTCTTATTTATAAACATATATTTATAATTTGTTATGTGTTTGGACTGCTAATGGTAATTATTAAACCCAAATTCAGTTTATTTTATTTCAAGTTAGAATAAGTTTAATTTTGTGGCCAAACACTCCAATTAGGGTTACTTATCTCCTGTACCCTTATATATTCAGCCACATGCTCCCATGGAGGCAGCAATTACTTTTCTTGAATGAAATTAAATTGAGAGTGTTTTCTCTTATTTTGATTCTTGCTTGAATCAAGGTTCTTACAATCAAAGCTAATTATTTTGAGGGTATTTATTCTAAGATTCTATTTCACAAGTTGAAATTGGGTTACAGACTTGGGTGAATCTGATTTAGCTTTCCAAGAAGTTGCTTCCATGCGTAAAGATATTGGGTCTCAAGTTTAATATACTCGGGGTTCGTATCAGTTTGGTATCAAAGCTACGGCTCTAAATCAGGTTATATCGTCTTTCAAATTTGTTTATTTGTTTCTTTAGTTTCTGAGTCTGTTTTGCTTCAATTCCATTTATTTTCGTTTTTATGTCTATCATATCAAAAAAAAGAAGAAGAGGGTTTCCTTTCAATTCACAGCAAGTCAAGTTTGGGTTGTATCAATCTCCAATTCGGTTGATTTAATCTTTGTCTATTCGTTTCTTTTCTGTCTGTGTCTATTTATTTTTGTTTGGTCACTCCTACGTGTTTGGAGGTAAAAATAAAAATAAAAAAAATAAAAAAAAAGGAGAGAAAAAGCAAAGCCTTTGGCTAAGAGAAGAAAAAAAAAAGGGGGCAGGTATTGAACGAAAATAAGGAAAATAAAAAGAAAAAATCATATTGCTTCAAGGAGTTTGACCAAATCAAGCCTACATTCCAAAACAAGCTTCCTAATCTTTCCATAATTTTTGGTTGACTTTCCTATTCCTGTACTAATTTTTTTTTCTTTTCTTTGTTCTTAATCTTTCCTTTATCATTTCTAAAAATCTATTTCCTAGTCCTTGTGCTTTTCCAGTTTGTTGCCTATCTAAATTAGTTTTATTTTACTTTTCATTGTATTTAGTAAGTTTGTATAAATTTTGATTTTTTGCAACTATTCTTAATAAGAGAATTAGAGTGGAAAAAGGCTTAGTGTGAGCTCATCTAGAGAAAAGCCATAAAATTAAGTGTGAAACACGAGCGAACTTGAGTGATAACATTACTTGAGTGAAACACGTGAGGGAGTAAAGTGAGAAAATTATTCTTTTGCTTTACTAACTTTGTCTTGAAGGATGAGTGGACAAGCAAGAAATCCACAAAGTGAGATAGATCGATTCCAAGCTTTAACCGAGTTGTTGCAAGCCATGGATAGAAAATATGGAGAGTTGGTTGATAGAATGGAGAGGCTGGAGGTTTCAACCACAAGGGGGCAGCCACCTAATGCTCCTAATCCAACCATGCAAACTAGGCGAGTTCCGAGAAGAGCTCAATTAGATGATGGCTTTAATGATAGTGAATCGCTTGATGACAATGGAGAGGAAGAAGAGGTGAGACCGAGGGTAAGAAACAATAACAATAGCAACAGTGGGGTCAAACTGAAAATTCCACCATTTTATGGAAGAATGGATCCTGAGGCATACTTAGATTGGGAAACGAAGATTGAATTAGTGTTTGATTGCAATGACTACACTGAATTCAAGAAGTTGAAGCTTGCCGTGGCTGTTTTTGAAGCATATGCTATTACTTGGTAGGATGATACTAAGCAAAAGCGAAGGAGAAATAGGGAAAGGCCCATTGAAGAGTGGAGAGATCTGAAATCCATCATGCGCAAGAGATTTGTACCAAGCTACTACTATAGAGAATTGTATAATCGACTTCAAAATCTCACTCAAGGGTCTAAGAGTGTTGAGGAATACTACAAGGAGATGGAGGTAGCAATGATAAGAGCAAATGTAGAGGAAGATAATGAGGCTACAATGGCAAGATTTCTCAATGGTTTGAACAAAGAGATTTCTAATGTGGTTGAATTGCAGCCATATATGGAGCTAGAAGACTTGCTTCACCTTGCATTGAAGGTTGAGAAGCAACTGAAAAAGAGAGGTCATACAAGTCAGTTTTCCTCCTATACTTCTGCATTCAAATCAAATTGGAGGAAAGAAGATAAGGCTTCGTCATCCAAGCCTAAAATCGAATCCAAAGAGTTTCCCAAACATCCAACTCAAGCAAAGACAAGGGTAAGTTTGATTCTACTACTAACACCAGAAATATTAAATGTTTTAAATGTCAAGGTGTAGGACATTATAAGCGGGATTGCCCAAATCAAAGAACCATATTCATGCTTGAGGAAGAGTACTATTCGGCCAGTGAAGAGGAGAATGAACAAGAGACGATGCCAACTCTTGAAGATGCAAGTGATGAAGAAGGGGATGAGCAATTTACTATGGCAGAAAGTGGTAAGGCTCTTGTATCAAGAAGAGTTTTGAATATACAAGTCCAACAGGAAGAATGTGATCAAAGAGAGAATCTCTTCCATACTAAGTGTCTTGTAAAGGATAGAGTTTGTGATGTGATAATTGATGGTGGCAGTGTAACTAATGTTGCTAGTACTACTCTCGTCGAAAAGTTAGGGTTACCTACTTTAAAACATCCACATCCTTACAAGTTGAAGTGGCTTAATGATTGTGGGGAAATTAGGGTGACAAAGCAAGTTCTTGTTGCCTTCAAAATAGGCAAGTATAAAGATGAGTTGTTGTTTGATGTAGTGCCCATGCATGCTGGCCATCTCTTGTTGGGACGCCCTTGGCAATTTGACAGAAGGGTGTTACATAATGGTTTTACAAATCATTATACTTTTGAGAAGGATGGGAAGAAAATTACTCTTGTACCACTTTCACCTAAAGAAGTTTATGAGGGTGAGCTTAGAAGAATGCAAAGTTAGAGAGAAAACAAGAGTGAGGAGAAAAGAGTGAGTGAAGTTGTAATAAAGGAGGGTAAGTTTTCAAAAGAAAAGAGTGGCAAAAAGAATGAGAAAGAAAAACAAGTGAGTTCGAATGGAGAGGGGCAGAATTCAAATGAAGGAAAAAGAGTGGAGGAAAAAGAAACAATTGAGTGTAAAAAGAAACAAGTGAGCTTTTATGCAAAAAGGAGTGATATTAGGGTGGCTTGGTTTTCCAACAAAAGTATACTTGTACTTATGTACAAGGAACTTTACTTAAACATTAATGACCTTAATACTTCTTTGCCTACTGCATTTGTTTCTCTTTTACAGGCTTATGAAGATGTTTTTCCCGAGGAGGTGCCCAATGAATTGCCGCCCATTAGGGGTATCGAGCATCAGATCGATTTTATTCCTGGAGCTTTAATTCCAAATAAATCAGCCTATAGGAGTAATCCCGAAGAGACAAAGGAGCTTCAAAGGTAAGTTGAGGAGTTGTTAACAAAAGGATATGTTAGAGAAAGTATGAGTCCATGTGCTGTTCCTGTTCTATTGGTACCTAAGAAAGATGGCTCTTGGCGTATGTGTGTTGATTGTCGTGCAATTAATAATATTACGGTAAAGTATCGCCATCCTATTCCTAGGCTAGATGATATGCTTGATGAATTATATGGTTCTACTATCTTTAGCAAAATTGATTTGAAAAGTGGGTATCATCAAATTCGCATGAGAGAGGGTGATGAGTGGAAAACTGCATTCAAAACAAAATATGGTCTGTATGAATGGTTAGTTATGCCTTTTGGTTTAACTAATACACCTAGTACTTTCATGAGGCTTATGAATCATGTTTTGAAAGATTTAATTGGAAAATTTGTTGTTGTATACTTTGATGATATCCTTGTATATTCCGAAAATTCGAATGAACATGTAGAATATTTAAGGGCTGTACTTGATATTTTGAGGAAAGAAAAGTTATATGCTAACTTTAAAAAGTGTTCTTTTTGTTTAGATCGAATTGTGTTTTTAGGTTTCGTGGTAAGTGTTCAAGGCGTTGAAGTTGATGAAGAGAAGGTAAGTGCTATTAAAAATTGGCCTACTCCTAAATCGGTAAGTGAGGTAAGAAGTTTTCATAGATTGGCTAGTTTTTATAGACAGTTTATAAAAGATTTTAGCACCATTGCGGCACCCCTTACAGAGATAATTAAAAAGAATTCTACTTTTAAGTGGGACAAAGAACAAGAGCATGCATTTACTTTATTGAAAGATAAGCTTTGTAAGGCACTCATTCTTGCCTTGCCTAACTTTGCTAATACTTTTGAACTTGAATGTGATGCATCAGGATTGGGCATTGGGGCTGTTCTTATGCAGGAAAAGAGGCCAATTGCCTACTTTAGTGAAAAGCTCCATGGCACCTCATTGAATTATCCTACTTACAACAAAGAGCTTTATGCTTTGGTTAGAGCTTTGGAAAATTGGCAGCATTACTTATGGCCTAAGGAATTTGTTATTCATACTGACCATCAATCTTTGAAGTTCATTAAAAGTCAAGGTAAGTTGAACAAACGACATGCCAAATGAGTCGAATTTATTGAGACTTTTCCTTATGTGATTAAATACAAGCAAGGTAAAGATAATGTTGTGACTGATGCACTTTCAAGGAGGTATACTTTACTTAATGCTTTAGATGCAAGAATGCTTGGATTTGAACATATTAAAACTCTTTATGATGATGATATTGACTTTTCTAGCATTTTCAAAGCATGTGAGAAAGCTGCATATGGTAAGTACTATAGAATGGATGGGTTTTTGTTTAAAGAAAATAAATTGTGCATACCTATTTGTTCTCTGAGAGAATTGCTTGTAAAAGAGTCTCATGGGGGTGGTTTAATGGGACATTTTGGCATTACAAAAACTTTAGACACTTTAGATGAACACTTCTATTGGCCTAAAATGAAAAATGATGTGCAAAGAGTTTGTGATAGATGTGTTATGTGCAAACAAGCTAAATCTAAAGTTTTAAATCAAGGTTTGTATACTCCTTTACCTGTTTCTAGTGAACCTTGCACTAATATTTCCATGGATTTTGTTTTGGGTTTACCTAGATCGAAAAAGGGAAAAGATTCTATTTTTGTAGTGGTTGATAGGTTTTCCAAGATGTCACATTTTATACCTTGTAATAAAACTGATGATGCCACTAATATTGCAAATCTGTTCTTTAGGGAAGTAGAGCGTTTGCATGGCATTCCAAAAACTATAGTTAGTGATAGAGATGTGAAGTTTCTAAGTCATTTTTGAAAAGTTTTGTGGAGTAAATTGGGTACTAAATTATTATATTCTACTACTTGTCACCCACAAACTGATGGTCAAACAGAAGTTGTGAATAGGACTTTGGGAACTTTGTTGCGTGCTATTATCCAAAAGAATTTGAAGAATTGGGAAGAGTGCATTCCATTTGTTGAATTCGCATATAATAGAGTTGTGCATTCTACTACTGGTTTTTCACCATTTGAAATTGTTTATGGTTTTAACCCATTAACCCCTTTGGATTTAGTTCCTTTACCTTGTGATGAAAGAACTAGCTTAGATGGGAAAACAAAGGCAGAATTGGTGAGAAAACTACATGCAGATGTGCGCAAGAACATTGAAAAGAAGAATCAACAAATTACAAGCCAAGTAAACAAAGGACGAAGGCGCGTTGTATTCGAGCCTGGTGATTGGGTTTGGGTACATATGCGAAAGGAAAGGTTTCCAACTCAAAGGAAGTCAAAGCTACATCCAAGAGGAGATGGTCCCTTTCAAGTTGTTGAGAAGATCAATGATAATGCCTATAAATTGGATCTTCCTGGTGAGTATACTGTTAATGCAACTTTTAATGTGGCTGATCTTTCTCCTTTTGATGTAGATGGTGAAGATTCGTGGACGAATCATCTTGAGGAGCAAGGGAATGATGCAAATACGGATGCACACAAGAGCAATGATCCAATTCAGCTACCTAATGGTCCCGTTACAAGAGCAAGAATGAAGAAATTCAAAGATGCATTGAATGGGATGATTTAAGGTTTGTGGGATGATCTTACAACAATTCAAGAATGTAAGAAAGAGTCAAATATCAAGCTTGGACTTCAAGACGATAATCAGAGCTTGGTAACATTGACACAAGTACAAGAAGGCAAAACCTGAAGATTAAAGCTTCTACGGAATTCAACTTCTCAAATTTGTATAAGACCATATTCGAACGATGTCTCAAGGCTCAGCAAGCATGTTCAAGTTCTTTTAATTGCAGTTCGAATCAGATCGTCATCATGATGCAAGTTTCGGATTCCATGTGCCAGTTTGGGCTAAGTTGCTGTTCAAGCCCATCATCTATTTTAGTCTTATTTATAAACATATATTTATAATTTGTTATGTGTTTGGACTGTTAATGGTAATTATTAAGCCCAAATTCAGTTTATTTTATTTAAAGTTAGAATAAGTTTAATTTTGTGGCCAAACACTCCAATTAGGGTTACTTATCTCCTGTACCCTTATATATTCAGCCACATGCTCCCATGGAGGCAGCAATTACTTTTCTTGAATGAAATTAAATTGAGAGTGTTTTCTCTTATTTTGATTCTTGCTTGAATCAAGGTTCTTACAATCAAAGCTAATTATTTTGAGGGTATTTATTCTAAGATTCTATTTCACAAGTTGAAATTGGGTTACAGACTTGGGTGAATCTGATTTAGCTTTCCAAGAAGTTGCTTCCATGCGTAAAGATATTGGGTTTCAAGTTTAATATACTCGGGGTTCGTATCATGAGCCTTTCTAATCTTGCTTCGAACATCCTTGACAATTTTCTCTCTTTCCATGAGCTCTCTTTCATAACTTTTACCTTAATTGTCCCTAGTATATATGTTAAAAGTTTAAAAAAGGGGCGCCATATAATACCCCAAAGGGTGACTTTTTTGAGTTTATAACTAGTCAAACAACGAAGATACATTCAAAATTTTATTCACCACTTCACTTTGTTCGTTGGTTTGAGGGTGACAGCTAGAACTAAAGTTACAGCTTATTCCATTTAGTTTAAACAACTCTTGCCAAAATAAGCTTGTAAATATGGGATCTATATGGCAAAATAATTGTTTATAGAATTCCATGCAATTTGAAAACATGATCAAAGAAGACTACCCATTTGTGGAGCAATATAAAGATGAGAAATTACAGTAAAGTGGGCATATTTAGACAACCTATCAACTACGACAGAAACTGTTGATTTACCATTGGAAAGTGGTAGTCTGTCAAAGAAGTTCATGGCAATATTTTTCCATATTTTCTCTATTACAAGATGAAGTTAAAAAAGACCAGCATGTGTAAGTTGCTCCACTATTTGATGTTGGCAAAAATTATAGGTTTCTATGAAATTTCAAATAGCTCGCCTCGCAATTTGTCCAATAAAAATTAAATCAAATTCGCTGCAATTTCTTAAGGAAGCCTCCATGTATCCTCCAATGAAATTGCCCAATTATGACAAGAATAAGAGAAAATCCTATAGTAAGATAAATTTCATCTTTAAAGAATAAAATGTCATCCTATAACCTCAATAGTCCCACAGCTTCTCCATTTTTGACTAATTATACCAATTTCTTTAACTTTCGATTTGATTGGACTTCTTCTTTAATGGTTTTAATCCAATTGGGTAGTGGTTAAGAGATTACAAAGATTTTTTAACTTTATTGTCCTTGCATACCTTTTAGAGAGCGCATAAGCTATAACATTCTCTCTTCCACTCTTATATTTTGCCAACGTATCAAATCCTATAAGCATGTAAAACCACTTTTGTTGAGCTGTAGTTATGATTTTTTATTACCACAATTATTTTAAACTCTCGTAATTTATCTATATAATAAATTGTCTTCCTCATAAGTAAGGATGTCATTTTTAGACTGCTAAAACTAGAGCCAAGATCTCTTTCTCTTAGTTGGACTTCAACAAATACTTCCTTTGAAGCACATGACTGTAGAAAGTGATTGGCCTATCTTGTATACAATATCTAATTCCAAAACATCACATTTCATAGTGAACGATTTAGAAGAGTCCGATAATGCTAGAGTAGATGAACAAGTCATCGCTTCTTTAAGCTTGTTAAATGCCATGGAAGCTTGTTAAAAGAGTCTTTCTTTAACATTTTTGTATGTAAAAAAGCCATATTACCATAATTTTGAATGAATTTGTAGTAATAACCAATTAAACCTATAAATCCTCGTAGAGCCTTCAGAGTTGGAGGTTTAGGTCAAGTAAGCATTGCTTCCATTTTCTTTGGATCAACAGCTATACCTGCACTAGTGATTACGTGGCCAAGGTCCCTTTGACCAAATTGGCATTTTTCTAGTTTCACATGCAAGTTATGCATTTGCAAAATAGAAAAGACAATATCTAAATGCTTTATATGCTCACTCCAAGATTTGCAATAAATTAAAATATCATCAAAGAAAACTAAGACAAAATTTATCAATTAATCCATGAGTACCTTATTCATAAAGGCTTGAAAAGTAGATGGAGCATTGATAAGGCCAAATGGCATCTCTAAAAATTTATAGTGATCTTGATGAGTTCTAAAAGTTTTCTTCTTCACATCATTGTGTTCATTCGGACTTATTGGTAACCTAAGTGAAGGTCCAACTTTGAAAATATTTATGCTTCATGCAACTTATCCATGATCGAAATTGCAAACTTTTCCTTAATGGTAATCTTGTTAAATCAACACGCATTCTTCATGAGCTATCATGCTTCTTCACTAAGATAATTAGGGATGGGTATGGGCTGTTACTTCAATGAGTGATACTAGATAATGAGGATACTTTGACCGAAACAAGTTGTTGGCCAGCTTGTAATGGAATATAATGGTCAAATGATCAACTTGGGGGTGAGCCATTTGGTTTAGCAAGGATAACTTCATATTTTTGCAGTTCTTATCAAATTTATGGATGTATGTATACTGGAATGGCTAGGAAGTGTCTTCTTTGTTGAAACTTTCTTAGCTAGTTGTTTAGACTCTCAGCGATTTACAAATTGATTCTCTGGACTTGTTAAGCCCTATAAGGTAATCTAATTAGTTTCTAATATAAACTTTGTAGATAAAAAATTGGAAAAATTTCACTCAATTATACCTACAGTGCTTAACCATTACATACTATACCCTTCATGCAACAACAAATAAAAATCCACAAAGGTTGGATATCCTTGTAAATTGAGTTGTGTGTGAACATATTTACCTGAACTTGCTAATTTTTCTCCAGAAGTAACCATTGCATCTAAACGCCCACTCAAAACTGGCTAAAGCCCCACTTTTCTTGCTAGTTGCTCACTTACAAAATTGTGTGTATTGCCCAAGTCAATAAGTATAACTACATGCTCATATGCCAAGAACTCGCATGGTGTCAGGTGCACTTACCCAACAATTACATACAAGGATATTTTTGGTGACAGCTCTTCTTGAACTCCATCACCCTATGTTTCCACAATATCATTACTATCTAAAACGATAGTTTGTATTAAGAATAACTTCTTACAAACATGCCCAAACCTAAATTTGTCATTATAATTAAAAGATAGCCATTTTTGCCTTCTCTCATTTAGCTCCCAATAGTCATCTTTTTAATTGGGAGAGTATTGGTGGAGTTGCACGGTGATGGACCAACTCTAGAAATGGATGAACTAATGTTCTGCAGCAAAATATCTTTACCTTCATATAATCAAGCTAACCCAATTGATAATGCTAAGGTGCGTGGTTTGTTAGCTCTAACATTTGTTTAAATAGAGTCTCACAAATTGTTGAGAAAGAGCTAACTTTCTTTGTGAGATATAAATTTTTTTATAGATTATTAAAATCCTTTAGCTTCGTGATATTATAATTTTCTACAAACTATAAATATATATATTTTAGGATTTGAAATCATGTGACATTTATAGAGTTTATATGTTACTGTCCAAGGATGAGTGTATTAAATGGGTGTGACAAGTTAATTATCCTTAATAATTAACTGCACCTACAATCATTTATAATTTATAATATGGTTAACTTCTAAAACCAAGTATTTTTAAATGTTGATATTTGATGTTTATGTTGAGCTTCCATTTTTTATGGTGGGTGGTGCAACCGAACCTTCCTTGCTTCTTATTCAACAAAAAAGTGTTTGAAAATATCAATTCATTTAAAAAAACGATATTTAATTACTTAAAATAAATAAATTCAGCAAATTAATTATTAAGTCGAAAAAAAAAAATAACCCTTATTATTTATTTATTTATTTTATTTGATTTATAATATAATTCAATTTCATTCATTTAAATATTTTAGAAGTGTTTGTTTTTAACTTAATAGTAAAAACTTAACAATTATGTCCGAATAAAATTAATTAAAATTTTTTTATTTAGATATTGAAGTCTGAAATTTAAATGAATTTATATAATTATAATTAATGTAAACTTATTTTTATAAAATTTATTTCTATTTTAGTATATAAAGTTTATTTAATTAATTATAGAATTTATTTAATTATTCATGGGGAGATGGCATTTCAAAATACTAAAAAACTTATTGTACGAGAAAAGGGGACCGCCGGGGAAGAAAGTTAGAATTAATCTTTTCAGCCTTGAGGGGGCTAAAATGCAATAATTTTAAAGCTTTTACAAAGTAAAGTAATAAAAATATAATTTAAAAGATTGATTTAATAATTTTTGCACGTCATTTTCAAATTTTTAGGGGCAACTGATATATTATATTACAGTTTCCAAATCAATAAAAGAAATTGAAAAGATAATTGTAATAATAATTAAAAAAGTTAAAAATTCACCAAAATTAAAGGATAATCATCTCCAGTAAGAGGGCACCTTTAGCAAAGCATAAACGAATAATTCTTCTTTTTCTCTATTTATTTTTATTTATTTTTTTTTTTTTTTTTTTTGTGCGTATTGTAGAATCACCAGTGATAATCCAACACAGCATCCAGCACATTTAAGTTACGACATCAACATTATTACTAAGAAGCGTGCTTTTTCAGCGTAGTAACATTTTGGTCCCTGCACTTTGTTGAAATAACAATCAGGATATAATTTTGTAATTTTAATATATCAGTCCTTGAAAAAATTCTGAGTGCTAACACGAATTAGAGTGTTTTATTTATATTGCGTCAAACAAAAGTATATAATTATATCAAGTGTTGAAAATCGCAATCTCTTACAATTATTACACAGTTTATAATTGTATAATCCTATATATATAAATATATATGTATGTCTAATACTACCCATACAAATACTAACAAATTCTCTTCTAAATAGAATTAAACACATTTTAAATGTGAAAAATATAAAATAAATATATTAGATTATAAGTTAATTAACATAACATTATTATTTAAATAATTAGTCATGTTATATACAAGTTTGAGTTTAAATATATATAAAAAATTTAAAATTTAAATCCCACACAATTATTAATTGTAGATTCATATCACTTTCTTATTAACAGTGACAGCTTAACTTAAACCTACTAATTTTGTATTAAATTCATGTCTAATTGATGGGTCGGGTGAAAAAATTACGCCACCTACTGATTTTTGTTGTTGATAACTCCCTATTATAGACAAAATTGTCATAATCATGTGAACCACATCATAATTCATTACTTTCATAAAATTTAGAGACTAAAATATTATTATCTCTTTCAGTTTAATTTTATCCGAATACAATTACCAAATTTTCATGGTTATTTTTTCAGTTATCAAATTTTTTATAATTAAGTTAAAACAGACACAACCATAAAACATTTGAATGGTTGAAACTTAGTTATATTCAAACTTCAGACCGAAAAAATAAATCAACAGTAAATGTCAACTAATGTTAAATTTCCTGATACAACTATTGCAGCATACATAATCACAAAGGGATCCGTTGTTCTTTTCACCCAATTCACAGTGAAAAATGAAGTCAATATTAGCAGGGAATCAATATGAAAAACAATGGCTTTTGAGTAATATCAAGCACATAACTCAAGAAGAGAGAAATGTGTCAGTTGTTTATAGCGCGCGAACTTACTTTACATGTTGATCATATTTAAGATCAATTTGAGAGAACGAGGGGGCCGTATCTTCTGCACAAGACGCCGTCAGTATCATCAATCAAGTGATCGATTCACTGAAGCCAAAAAGGTGAAAGCTTGCTTGCTTTACTCCTACATTTGAGTTACTTCGTTCAATTCAAGCATCTGATCTTCTTCGCAGAATCCATGATGCTTTGGCTAATCTCCGGGTGTTGAAATTTCACCAGTTTCTCAAGTTGGATGGCAGCAGCTTGAGGGAAGCAATCGTCCTTGACACATGATTCCGAACGCAGACCAAAAAGTACTAGATTGATGTCTTCTTCAAGTTGAAGGCAGAACAGACGGTTAAAAACCTACGTATGAGCCAGCTAATTAGATTACACTTAGTGCATAAAGAAAAATAAATATATTAAGCATTAAATAGCTAGTCTCGAAAACATATAAATAATAAGAAAATCCTAAGGAACAAGAAATGCGAAGATAAATTTTAGTTATATGCACAGTTTTCATCCTCCATTCTTACCGTTTTCATCCGAGATATAACCATGTCTTTAATGGCCTGCGACCTTGACACCAAATTAACTACAAAGAGACCTTGCTCAGAAAGGGTATTTTTCACAGTTAGAAGAAATGACTCTTCCACAAAATCTGCAGCAGGGCAGCTCATTCCGGAACTATATACACAACATAGATAATAAATAAATAAGTGAAAAAGCCTATTATTATAATCTCATTATTCTCAAGAATGATTTCGGTTTACCTTGAATCTGAAGAATCAACATCAATAATAAGAACATCAATTCTGGCACAACCTCCACTTTCTGCACTAGACGCAGTTGTTGAAACGTTTTTTCTCTCTGTGACAAACTGAATCCCATCGGCAATATGTACCTAAAACAACCACGGTAGCATCTAAGTGATATGGAACATACAAAACAATAAGAAAAAAGGAAAGATTTTCGAAAGGATATGCATTAAAGCGTGGACGATAATGTGAGTCCCAAAATTTAACACAACAAAGGGTTATCAGAAGCTTCTTCACATACATTTTTTATTTGTACCTGAAAATCTCTTGGACCTTTCTATGTTCACCAGAACACGAAACAAGGGATTATTACTGGACCCTACAACCTCCATAGTGAAACTTGTGAGATATATCCCATGTATATAGTTGGCCCCTGTGGAATTTGAACCCTTGACCTCTTGCTTTATTCAAAGTTTTTTTAACACACAACAAATCCCAGGGTTTTTCTCCACATGCATTCCTCATAAGTGAAACAAAAATACTGTTTTCTTTAATTTTTGGGGGTGCACTATTCCTGTAATCTCTTATAACTTGCAGTAATGAAAGCATAAATTATGACTGTCTAAACAATATAAAATGCTATTTCTCTCCATCATCATACTTTGGTACCACTTAAAAAGAAAAAGAAAGTTTACCAGTACTTACTAGAAGAGAATAAAGTCCATTATGTGATATTATAACATTCAAAATTGTATAAATAAACAAGGGATTAAGATTTACGTAAATCACCTTCAAATTTTTGCCTTCAGTAAAAGAAAAATAGTCCCTTGCGAGAGTAAGCATCACAGGGTCTAGCTCCACTGCCTGTGGATACATTTATCAACCAAATCATTTCATTATAGAAAATCGAGCTTGGAGAATAATATGATGCCTTACTACTATTCTGTCACTCTTCCTAAGTTTTCATTTCAGTTTCTTTTCCCTTTTTGTTCCATTTTCTGGGCTTGGCTGATATTGATGTGGAAACTTTACCTCAATTTCCAAAAACGGCATGCAACCATGGAGAAACATAGGAAGTAAACCAGCCCCAAGACCGATGACAACTGCTTTAACCTGAGGAAGATATTATATTTTAAGCAGCTTGAGAGAAAGCAATACCATGAATATCTCAGAAGCAAAATAATAAATGCGAAGAAGAAAATAGAATAAGATTGCTATTGGAGGAAAAACAAATTGTGTTTATTGTTTGAACTTGAAAGGATAGGTAGGTCAATTAGGTCCATCTCCTACTTACACTAGTGCAATCAATAAAATGAAGAGATGCTCATTTTTTCCCTTGTGCCTACCACTAGTTGACTGATTAAATTTAATTTGATCAAGCAAAAATCCTAAATCAAGGCTTGCCCCTACCAAACTGAACATAAAGCCAAGCTACTAGAATATCTCAAATGTTGGACAACAAATGCAGGAATCAGTTCCTTACAGTTTTTCCAGCTGATGCCAAACACTCCAAACAGGATGAAATAAGGATAAATCCAGAAATAATTCCCATATGATAAGAACTAGCCAAGTACCCATGATAGACCTTCAGTTGGTTGCCAGAATCTATAACATGAAGAGAAAACATCAAATGGGAGAAAAATAACCAGCAACATCCAGGTGCCTTTTAATTTGTCGTTAAGTGCACCAATTAGATATCCAAAACACAGTGGATACATAAAGTGCCAACAGAGAGATATAACATCAGGCAGTAGACGGCCAACACTTTTCATTTAGAATTAGAATTTGCTTTCCTCCCAAAATTGGGATTTGATTTTTATAAAACTTCAACTGTAACATCACACAGTTCAACTAGGGACCAGGGCTACTGCTTGACAGGAATCAAGAATCAGTCAGTGTATACAGACCTTCTTCAAACTTGGCACTATATGTCAGCTGGGAACAAAAACAGTTTACATCTGCATTTGTGCTTCGTGTTGTACTTCAGTCCAAGCCTCCTTTAGACCAGACCACATGGCCCATCTACTGGACTATTCATGTCATTTCATGCCATCCCAAGTTTCAGGCTTTTCGCTCATTTAATTACCAAAATATGCCATAAATTTTAGTTGTGTAAGTATTACAAAGATGTTTTTGATGTTCCCTTTTTTAATCATTTTTAAAAGATTTAATTGATTAACCATGTTTTCATGCATAAGTGTGAGTCTAAGATTATCCATGGCATGAAGTCCCTGACCTTCCCAGCCCAGTTGACACCTCTGCTTGGCATCAACTGACCATGTCAACACAAAAAGATCCTTAGGATTCCTAAAGGAAAGGACCAAAGGTGGCTTGATTCATGCAGGGTTAGGTTCAACTGTTTCACAAGTTGAAGAAAAATGTCTCAAAAATCACTTCCATGAACTGCAAAACCTCAAGTAAAGCAGACATCAATTGATTTCAGAGGCAAGGAAAATTAATCTGTGTATCTATTAAAAGCATCAAAGATGCAAATCATCACCATCATTTCGCTTTTGGGATCCCTTTCTTTTGGATTTGGAAGATGAGCTAGCTTTCTTCCTCTCTGTTTCACCAACAACTCTATGAGAAGATCCATCCTTTATTAACAGAGCTTCCGATTGTACCAGGCCTTGAGTTCTTTGGAAAACAAGGCGACGGAATTTCAGATCTTCAGATGGCCAAAGGCGAAGGACCCCAGGATCAACATTTTCATAAACTACATCTTCAACAATTATGGGTCCAGTTAAGGAAGATGTGACCTACAGTAAATAGAGAGCAAGATCAATTTTGATGATTCACCAATGTTGTACAGATCTAGACTCCATCGCTTAAAAAGTCAAAGGTAAAAAATCCAAAATTATATAGAGGTCATTATAGCAACATGCAGCCATATCAAAAGTGACAAAAAAATCAATACAAAATTTCAAAGAGCAATTGAAGATGATCTAAAGAACAGGCTGCCAACAAACTCTAAAGGCAATAATATTTAAACAATAACAATAATAAAGAACAAACACTAGAATTATAAATATAGTACCAACAGAGAAACCAAGCTACACAATAAATTGCAGCTATGCTAACATGAAACATAGAAGCCAGAAGCTGGAAGCCTTATTAGTTCCTATATATTGATTCCCAATAGCAAATAACCTAGCTCTATGGCTCAACTACCTTTCCTGTGGTCAAAAAGGTCTGCATGTTCCTTAGCAGTCCTTGAGGTGCATTGTCTTGTCTTACATGAGACTTGAGACAAGCCTCACCAAGATTATGGAACTGGAATGCATTTCACATCCGAGGAAAACTCTATTTGCAATTATTATCTACTAAATCAAGTGCATCCTGTAACTCCATTATGTCCTTGTCACAGAAACTTTTGGTGCTTCTTCACATTCATTGGGCATTTACATTCTCGTCAAGAAAAGCTTTCATTTCAGACTATTCTGAAAATTAATCAGCAGTAGGACAATACAATGACAATGATCTCTAAATAACTAACATCAAACTTCAGACCAAAAGCTTTATTGCTGGCTAAAGTTTTAGATAATCAGAAAAAAGGCAAAAAAGAAGTGTTCCTGACCACAGACATTTAACACACACAGAGGATACAACCACAAAATTTTATCATAGAGCCTAACGACATCTTCAACTTCAAATGTGAGTTAGTTATTTTTTCAAGCAATGGACTTCACAGACGGTGCAAAAGTTATCATGAAAGCACTGAAAAGGAAACAGATTTATGAACGTTTTGACCTGGTGAACAGTGTTGCGCTGCTCAATCCCATCACCAGCCATCATGAACCTGCAGGTGCAATGTGCACATTAAATAATGCGTGCATTAAGATGCAATTCATCAAGAACCAAAAATGCCAAACTGAGGAAAACTTGAAAACTTTTGTATCATAATAAGTTGCACCATATCAGTACACTTCAAGAATCCATGTAATAGGGAAATGCAAATCATGAAGATATAGATTCATGCAGCCATGTGTCTGAATATAACTTATTAACAACTTCATCCACAATAGTAACAATAACGAAAGTACAAGAAGTAATCTATATAAGCACACAGTAGCATAGGCAAAGAACCTTTAAATTCATAGCCTTCTAAAATTGAAAATTTCTCCAGCGTACTTAAAAGAGACAACAACTTGAGTCGTTGAATTGAGCTTCATTTCAGGTAAGGGATAATTCCTTGTGATTTCTAATTGTAATGAACAAAGAATCTGAGAATAAGTCAGGAACCTATGGAACACATCAAAGGACTAAACTAGCATTTTCTGCCTGCCTTATGCAGATCACTAGTGAAACAAAACTTGGCAACAACATTAATGTACATTGAATACCATCAAAATTTTTGGTTTTCACAAATGATACAACAAGGTGAGAATGAACCATGCAAATTTAAAAAAGGAGTAAATGCTAATAGTAACATACGGTATTTGAGCTCCATGGTCATCTTTCCCAGGTGCCAACGGTTTAACCAGAGAAGACAGGTCCTTCTGGAAGATCAGCAAATATAGACCATTAACCTTTGTAAAAGATTCTCACTAGTAGAGAAACTTTTAACACAAAAATATCTCATTTGGTATACAAACTGAAGAAAGATATTACCTGGATCTCATCCATGCTGGCACTGGCATGGCTTATGTCTAACAAAACCTTCGTTTAATAGATGAAATTACTTTTCAGATTTTCCAAGTTAAGAATAATAAATTACAAGATTATGAGATTGTCCCACAAAGAAGTACCATAATCAGGCGTGCAGCCTTTGAGCTTTCAACTACCAGCCATTGTCCTTCTTCTGAAGAGAAGAGCCATTCATGAGCCCGAGTCTGAAATTTAACATTCAGTTATGCATTTCAACGGGAAGAACCCAAATTGGGTATGCATGAAAGTTTGAGGGATAAATTCATCCAAAAACAGAAGCAAAGTTTGACAAAACAAAACTATTGCTTAGAGTAACACAATTTGTGTTTGTGCTTTTGTTTGTTTGTTCTCATGCAAACAGACTGAAAAAGTGAAGAAAAAGATAATTGACTTGGAGAGTAATTATATTGTTTTCTTCTTGCCTACTAGGAAAGAGAGGACAGAGGAGGAGGAGCAGAGGCAGCACACTTTGCCCTTTTCCAATCAGACCGAGATATAATTTTAAAAAGTTTAATTGTTTTGTGAAAAGAGTAAGTTAAAATTAATGTGATAAATGGAAAATTCACGGAAAGCCACAATCCTCAACGCGGAATAGTGCACCTACACGTCTTCATCGACATTGTTTTTCTACCAGAAGACTGAGAGTTAACTATCGGGACTTTGGACATTTCATAGTTATGACACATTCAAGATAAAGTTAATGGAACTAGCTAAACATTTTAATATTGTAAGCCAATTGAAGTGTACTGCAAGCAAAAAACATGTTCAACCTAATGAGAGTCCAAAATCTAAGGCCAATCTGAAAGCCTTTTCCCTCTTTATAACAAGGTTAGAACCTAAAATCTACCCCAATGAAGTTTTTGCTATTTGGCAAAATCCTGAATGCAATTAAAACTATCTAGGCACTATGAAATATGAACCTTTTTTCTAAATTTTCTTTTGTACTCCAAAATTACATACTAGGTTCTTACAGAACCAATAGATTTACAGAATTTTTTCATTTGTCAAATTTGAAGAATCAGTTTGGCTCAAAGTAGGTTCAGCTGGCTGCCTTTCCATATCAAAAGCCACCTGTAACATATATGTCAAACACAAAAACAGTCCCACTTATGCGTGTGTGTGTGTGTGTGTGTGTAAATTTGCCTTTTCTCATTAGGATTAGAACCTAAGATGAATAAACATCAACTTCTCCCCCCAACATTTTTTTTCCCTTTTATATTTCGCGATTCTTCTTCCGTAGAAAGTGACAGAATAAGCAAAATTAAAAACCAAAGTCAATTCTATTGTAGAGTTTTACAGTTTCAGTAAATGCATAGCTGAAAATTCCAGTTTATTGGCAATCAAGGTTCAAATGCAATTTGTTTCTTGTAGTGTTGCTTAATGTACAAAAATGTTTGCCGTATGAAGCACATGCAAACCAAATAAGTATACAAAGACGCACCTTTGGTACAATAAAAACCCCACAGTTATACACAAATGGGCCAGAGTCTTCCCGGGCATCAAGAAGTACAGCCCTGTAACTGAAATGGGAGCCACCTTCTCCACCCAAAATAAGCTCAAACCGACGACCTTGGATAAGCTTTGTCAGATCCCCTTTAGCCCCCAGTTGTAGATCTTCAAGTGAGTACAGTATATCAAAGCCGTTGGAGTATTCTCTACGAATTTGATTCTCATTTTCAAGGGCTTCATGAATCCCAAGAGCCTGAAAACTCAACAATACATCAAAACTTCAATCAATTTCAGTTCCAAAATGCATACGTTTCATTAAGTAGGAAGCTAATAAGCATATCCACCATTTTGAATATATTTCATTCATCATTTATTATATAATACTTCATCAGATTGTCAAAAAAGACATGTCAGTTACTCTTACCTGATTTTTGTTACAATCAAGAGAGGAAGGACCAAATGATGATGTTATTTGTTGCACTACAGAGGAATTTTCTTTCTCTGTGACCACCATAAAAGTCTGAAGACTAGGCTGACTAGATGATTTTTGTGGTATGGCATGAACGCTCATATTCCACCCAAACCGGAACCTGGAGAAAAGCAAACCTGGAAGAGAGAAAGAGAGAGAGATTCAATATCCATCTAAAACAGATACATACAAGCAATTGAAGATTCAATATATAAATACTAGCCACAACAAAACTGCATTTGCATATCCACATACAAAGGCCATTCTAAACAAAAAGAGTAATAAATATTCTTCACAAGAACTTAGATGAACAAGCAAGCAATAATGTGTTCACTTAAGCGACAGAAATAAATTCAAGACAACAATACCTAGAACATGAGACTCTGCCAGTGTAAGACAAATAAACTTCCCTCCAGATTTCAGAAGCCTTTTCACCTAATGATGCAATTCCGCTTGTGTGAACCAACAAAAATCATATTTTTCATTGTCTATTAAAGCAAATCAACCAAAAATAATAATAATAAGCTCAATTCAAAGTCCACCTCTGACAAATATTGATTCCCCAGCTTGGGGCCAAGCTCTGGCTCCATCAAAGCATCCAGTCCACCTTTATCAAGAACAACATCGAAAGTCTCATCCATGAACTGGCAAAAGTTTTAAAAATCAGAGAACGAAAAGCAAAATAAAACAATATTGTCAAAAAAGGTGACGCATCAATGAAGTTTTGTATCATTATAGAAGACAACTTATCAAAATCAAATAACAAGAACTAACAAGTTAATGATTCCCAAAAAACAAATTGTGACCAAAAAGGGACTTGATAAGAGAGAGAGAGAGAGAGAGAGAGAGAGAGAGAGTTTCCCTTGCATCAATAGTACTCAATGATTATTAAATTCCCCATAAGATGTTCATAATGCTTCTAGATGGCAAAGGAAAACGATTATCAAACAAGGGCTGGAGGATCTACACAATAGGGAAAGGGTGAGAACAATGTTGTCACAAGGCAAGTTTTATCCAAATCAAATTGACGACGAATCGACAATAAGTTAAATTCATAAATATCCAATAAGGTGAGCAGTATTGACACATAGCATTGCATTTAGTTAAACACCAATATAACAAAAAATTAAAGTATACACAATTGAATTATCTCATGCTCAATGTTTTTAATTTGAACTGCATGGAAACGAGCAAGTTTAGTTCTTACTTGTGTCCCCATTCAATCTAAGATCATATTATCAACAAAAGTAAATGAGGGGGAAACAACTGATCCTATGAAGAGGAAAACACATCTCACAAGATTTTTCATCATTAAATGAATCCATTAAAGTTAGAAGTATCATCCAAACCTGCTACCTTTACCTAAACAGCCTCGAAAAACTAGTATTTATTATAAAAAGCATTTTTGTGTAAAATCACTTTTAATTAACACCAGTTCAAGATGGTTTATGGTAATTGCTCGCAATAGGTTTGTTTGAGACTTTTTAGTAAAACCACTTTTCAGAATGGACCTATCAAGCAATTTTCTGAAAATCAATTCAACATGTGCATTTAGGGTGCTTACTAAGTACTCTTCCAAAAGCACTCCAAATGATATTTTTAACTTTAGTTTATTCCTACCAAACATTATAAAACATATGTAAAAATATTTCTCACTAACTAGAAGAGCACTTCTAACAGTACCAAAATTGCTCCAGGATGCGCTAAAAGAACTTCTCCAAAAACAACTCAAGTGCTTTTCTTACTCAGAAAATGATTTTAAGAAAAGCACCCACTGGCGGTCCTCCATTTGCTTTTTTGATATCAAAAAAGCTGCATTAAATTTTTACATAAAAGCTATAAAAACTGAAACAATACTTGTAACAATTTGAAGAAAAAATTTATGAGGTGAAACCATGCTGTTGTCTTGCCATGAGTCTTGACTCCTTCACCAAAATCAAAGTTTTCGTTTATCCCAAACTAGGTTGAAAAGACAAACTTAGCCTTAGCCTTCAAATAACAAAGTGCAAGACACAAACTTGCATAATAATACATTGTCCGGCAAATTAGTGTAAAACAACTTACATGCAATCCTTCATGCGAAACATTTTTGCATACAACTATCTATCTTGCCAAACACATAGCCTGCAAGCATCCGTCTTCCATAATTAAGGCCATCAAAGTCTCAATGGGTCCAAAATAACATAAATTGTGAAATGGGGTCAGAACACCTGGCAGGATCCTAATCAAATCACTCATGAAGCAAAGTCCTGCAGTTCTGTAATTACTTGCAAAATGCTTCTAGTTATTCAAAATACCAGTAAAATGATTTTACTATTCATCGCTAGTAAAGCGTCATTCAT
The DNA here is from genome assembly GCA_022749755.1 of Azadirachta indica. Taxonomy (NCBI): domain Eukaryota; kingdom Viridiplantae; phylum Streptophyta; class Magnoliopsida; order Sapindales; family Meliaceae; genus Azadirachta; species Azadirachta indica. Next base: position 19,763,590 of record CM040441.1, read on the forward strand.
AAAGTGGACAGTGGGAATAATGCCGTAAATTTTCTTGAAATTCACTCATCAACATAACGCCAAATGAGAAACAAATTTCTATAAGTAGTATTTAAAAAATAAAACCCTAATTCACGTTGGTTGAATAATTTACCTGCATATTAGTCATGTCCATAACACGCCACCGCATTTCAGGGCGATCACGCACATTGCGCCGCAACATGTCAGAAATAACAACTTTTGAGAAATCGACATTTGTGATGCCATGAAATCCGGCGTCGTATAGGTGCTCAGAGAGGCGGGAATTGCCACAACCAGGCACCAAAATCTGCGGAGGTGGTGAAGGAGCTCCGAGAAGAGAAAGAAGCGGCTCGCGTAGCTGAGGCCACTCGGCGTACCACTCGAAGGAGTCGCCGCTACCGCGGATTGTGAAGAACTTGTCCCAGTTTTCTTTGCTAGTGAAGTCTTCGAGTGTTTGCAGGAGCTCTGATGACGATGGCGATTGGTTCTTCTTCTTTCCCATTCTGTTTTCAATTAGTTACTTCACCAGGGTTTAGGGTTTTGGAGATTTCAGTTTTGCAGTCCTGTAAGAAAGGTCTTGAATTAGGAAAGGAGAATTTTTCAAAATAGCCCTAATTTGCATTAGATTTACGAAATTAATTCTTTTTCAGCTATTTTTATCAAATTAACTAAACATAAAAATTTTGGACAAAAATGCTCTAAATGGCCATTTTGTACCTTTCATATTAAATTTTTACATTTTCCTAATTTTTCGGAATTCTAATATCCAAATTGAATACTTTTAACAATTTTTCTAATTGAGTTTCATCTTTAATCCAACAATCATAACTTGGACAAAAATACTTTTATAACAACATTTCACAAACAATTTTCGAAACTTTTTAGCACGGCAAATTTTGAAATCATGATTATAGTTGCGCTTAAAATCATAATTTACCATGTGTTTAAAAGTAGACTTTGTACTACACTAAAATCCTAACTTTCGACATGGCTTAATTTACAGTTTGGAGTTAAGATTAAAAAAAGTGGTAAGTTCTCATGCTAGGCAAACATGAAGAGCTTGAGAAATAGTTTAAATTCATTGATAGTAAACTTAAATGGTGTTTAAGCTTGAGCTTAATATGATGAGTTAATCAAAAATGTTGTTTAGATGGTGAACATCTAGGCATTTTTAAATGATGTCTGCCCACTACAAGAAAAAGCCTTATTGCTGTTAATTTTTGTGGTTGATTTTGAATCTGCTACAATTACAATTGAACACAATTTAGTCGGAAAAAAATTTATTATTTGCCACCAAATAATAAATTAGCCACAAAAGAAGGTGGAGCTTGATTTTATTACCAAGACAACATGGTTTTGATAAAGATACAATATAGTCTATATATTTATTTTACAATAAAAAATTGAGTATTATTACAAATATTAAAATATTTGTAATAAATGGGATTAAAATATTTAAATATAATCAAATATTGATTATTCAAATATTGGGAATATAAATGTTATTTTATAGAAAAATCATTTAATTTTTTGTTTGTTGTTCTATATTTTCTTCACAAATCAATACGCTCCCAAAACATATTTGATTGTAAACTCTTTAGCATGCCACCGTCAGGTCGTCAACTCTTTGGTATGTCGCCATCTGCTTGCCGACACCAAGTTCTTCCTATCTTTTCTTTCTCTGCTTGTACATTTCTATTTTGGCTTTTCATGTTTTCTCTTGAATGGTTGTGTTGGCTTTGGTTTTAGGGTTTTGTGAAAAAAACTAATTCCCTAATCAATGATTCAAATTTATGATAGTTTATATTTTGTGATTAATGGGTTGAAAATACATTTAATGCACATCATAGACATCATATAGCATTTAATACAGGTATTCAAGTTGATTCACTATCACAAAAAAACCATCCATGACATATTGAGATTTTTTATTGTGGTGTTATGCTAGCGAAAAATTTGGTATTGTTGGTTATTTAAAATTTCATGTATTATTTATGTTTAGATAATGTAATTATCATGGTTTTGCCCCTAAAGATTGCTTTGATCAATTTGATTTTGCTAGAAAGGAGAAAAAAAATTAGTCTCAACATCAAGCTGGTGATTTTGTGGGTACTTTGGTTGCAAAAGAATGGAACATAAGAAGTATATACGAATTAAAAATAAATACAAATTTTAAATTTGTATATTTGGTTTGTGAATTTATGTTATTTGAGAACTTGGATTCATAATTTGTAGTTGAATGATTATTGAAAATCCTGAACTTTAATAATTGAAGCAATATAGAATTTCATTTCCAAGAAAAATAATGCTTAATTGAGGTGGTGCATCAAACACTTGTCATATATGAGACAATTATTAATTTTGGAGTAACGAATACAACAAGATTTTTCTATATGAATTTTTCTTCAACTATTAGCTACAATATAAATAGTTTCATTTATGAAATAAAGCTAAATATTAGTTGTTAAATAGTTGTGTATATGAATTAAAATAAATATTAGTCGTTAATTTTTATATTTAAAGAAAAGAAGAAAATTTGTATATTTGTTTTGTTAATAACAAAATGTATTTGTGATTGACATTAGATTAATGAAATGATTATAAATCCATAATATTTTTTTTTGTAATCAAATATTTGGCAATAAAAGGTGGTAGCAAAAAATATATATAATTTCTTCAAATTATTTGCAACTACTACATATTAGTCGTAAATACTTTTTGTGGCAGTTACAAATCGATCATAAAATTGGTTGCAAATATTTTTTGTGGTAGCTAAAATCAGCAGCAAATGATAAAAACTCTTTGTGTCGGCACTTATTGTACTCAATAAAATTTGGCTACAATTGACTGTAATTCTACTGCAGAAACATCTTTTGCAATTGATTTTTTAAACTACAAAAAAGTTTTTTTCTTATAGTAACCATAGTTTCTTTTTGAAATTTATTGCAATAAGTAATGTCATAATACTTTTAATTTTGCTTGTTTGTTATAAGAAAAAAGAAAAAAAATTTGATCCTCTTCGTGAACATTTAAGTAATATAAATAATGGGTATAAAATTATTGTTTAAATTGTAAACATCCAAGCAATGTAAATGAATTACATCCATTTTAACTATTTTTTTAATATAATATAACAAATAATGTCAAAATAATTTTCAATGTTATTTATTTATTATTTAAACAAACATAAATTTTGACCTATAGTGACCATACTTTTTTTTTTAAAATTTATTGCAATCAATAATGTCATAATACTTTTAATTTTGCTTATTTGTTGTAAAAAAAAGAAAAAAAATTTGATCCTCTCCATGAACATTTAAGTAATATAACCAATGGTCATAAAAATGTTGTTTAAATTTTAGACATCTAAGTAATCTAAATAAATTACATCTATTTCAACTATTTTTTAATATATTATAACAAATTAATGTTAAAATATTTTTTTTAATGTTATTTATTTATTATTTAAACAAACACAAATTTTGACCTACAGTAAATATTTACATATTTTAAATAAAAGATATTAAGGAAGTTATTTAACGATAGACATCCAACTGTTTTAAATAAAGAATGTCCATTGTAATTATTCCTGTAAATTTATTATAGCAAATAATGTCATGATAAATAAATTAATTATGCAATCTCTTCTATTTTGTATACATTAATAGATTTTTTATTATTTTTATTTATTTCTTTCTCTTTAAAGAAAATATGGTTTTAGCAACAACATTTTTTATAAAGGTTTATGATGTACAAATTTTAAATGCTCATAAGTGCACGAATTATTAATAGTTGACTATAAGTTCACTCCGAAGTCAATCTCTCGTGGAATTGTAATGTTTAAATCATTATTGTTTCTTGTTAATTACTAATTTAAGTAAACATAAAATCGTAAATACTCTAATGTAATCAAATGACAATTTCAGATTATTCCAATTGAAGTGATTAAATAGTTAAATTACAAGAACTTGAAATTTATAAAATTATGTTGAATTCAATTGAATTAGATGGGATTTGGCTAGTTATTTAATCTGTTATTGAAATATTAAGTAAATTAAACAACCATTATGTAATTTAAATTATTAATTTTTCCACTAAAGCTAGAAAATTCCAATGATTATGGTAATTCTCACTTACAATTAATTAAATATATTTTTAATATGAGGCTTTTACTTAATTAATTGTATTGTTACAAGAAAATTATTTAACCATTTAAATTAAACCAACTCAATGGATTTAATTTAAATACTTGTTCAAAAGAGTTTAATTAAGATAAAATGATGTTTCTAATACCTTAATTCTCAAATTCATTTCAATCACAAATAATAAATAGCAAATCCACAACAAATAATCAAAATTATACAAATCAATGAATAAGAAATAATCTCAACCTCTACTTAATTATATTTCACAAAATATTCAATACCATTTCAATAGTAAAGTTAAACTTCCAAAATATGTTTACACTTCCATTCTTAAATTCAAATCTATGAATCTAATTACAAAAGTTCTAAACATATTTAAAAAATAAACAAACTTAAAGAAAGCTTTCCTTTTTGAAGGTTTATTACCAAATTTTGAAAAAGATGATAATTCTGCCCAGTAAAAATGTCCTTCTCTTCAACCAACAATCCTCCCCCTCCAATGGAAAACTCACTCTTTAGAAAACCCTCTTTTTCATCAAATCCTTCCCCAATTCATTCTTTACCTAATAGCACCTCCAAATTCCTCCCCTTTACTCATTTTGTCAACAACTTATTCAAAATTCACTCTCATATGTCAAGGAAAGTCTGTCTTCCAGTTGTCTTTTTTCCAGCTGGAATTTTGACTTTTAAAACTTCAACATTTGCTTTCTTTTTGAAATGTAGGGTTATAAATCATTATGTTTAGTTTTTAAATTATTTTGTATCACGCAAATACGAGGATTGAGGACAAAGTTATGCTAGAAAATACAAACAATATTTAGTAAATAGGGCCTTCCAACATCTTGTTGTTTTTGGGTTTTCTACAATAATTCCTATAAGTAATAAAAAAAAACTCAAAGTAATAAAATTCTAAGATAAAATACATGAATAAAGTATATAAACATAATGTAATATTAGGACAAATATTAATTTATCAGTTTACATGGTGAGTTAGAATTTACTCAAACTTGAGTTATAAGATACAAAATCTTGCTTATAATTTGCTAAAAGTAAGCTACAAATTTGTGAAAGTAAATTGAAGGATGCTAAATCCTTCTTATTGGAGTTGACACCATATTGATTTCCTCCTTTACAATCTTAGTTGTATGTTGCATGTACTTACATGTGCATGACCAACACATAAAAGAAGAGACCAATTGAGTAATTAACTTCGAGTTGACTCGGTCATATTACATGGCACATAAAAGACTAAGTAATATTGCATGGCACATGTTCGAAGACCAAGTCATTGAGTTGATTTACACTCTTATCAACTATTAATAATTTAATCATTATCCATTTCCTAAATTTTAGTGGTAGTTTTGATTTTATTGGATGTTTGGTAACTTTTTATTATATTTAAAGAGTCATAAGCCAAGGAATAGAGTGTGGGGAAACTTACTTGGAAATTGTCTGGAAGGTACTACCCCCTCAAAGTGTTAGCTTTCACATTTTCTATATTTGTTTATGAATAATAGTCCAGAAGGCTTTGTGTTGTAACATCTTTGATCAATATTTGTGATGACATTTGAATTTATGTCTAATGAATTTGATTTTTTTAATTTTTTTAATTAATTTTTATGTTTATCATTAATCCATTTAATTTCTATTATAATTGATAAATTAAATTTATATAAATAAAATCTATATTACCAATTTATTGCAAGAAATGTTAAATATTATATATAATAAAGGCTAATGAAATAAATGCGACGATAGTTGATTGTGTGTTTGTAAATAGGTTTTAGCGACCATAAAATGTCATTGCCAAAACTACCAATGAAATTTTAGGCGTGTTGCCATTGTCACTTAAAGATATTTTAGCAACAACAAAAAATCGTCGCAGATAGACTTTTCAATTGCTTTTAGCAAAGACATCGTGTTGTCAAAACAACTATTAGTGACAATAAGTCATCATTTCAAAATCATCTTTTGGTGACAAAGCTTGTCGTCGCTAGTAATGTCATTGACAACGATAATTTGTTGTCGCTAATAGTGTTTTTTGTAATAATTTCCTTCCCCACTATTAGAGTCTTTGACAACAACATTCTATTGTCACTAAAAGTTTTTTATTGCCACTTTTAGCATGCATTGTTTCAGACGACAAAAAATATGTTGAAACAATTTTGTGATGATTTTTGACACTTTTTGTAATGACTTCTGTTGTTGCTAAAAGCTTTTTTTTTTTTCTGTAGTATATATATCTTTTATTACTTAGCGATTAACTAATATACCAAAAATTGATAATATGAAATATTTGAAGAACGTATATGTAATATGACACTTTTGAACTGTACTTTTATGAGAAATAAAGTTTGTAAGAAATGGTATCAAGCTTATCAGGAGCACTTTGCATTCTTTTAGCAACTTCTCTCACACATAAGATATCATTCATGTTAATATTTTGTTCTCTTTATTGTTAAATATATATATATATATTACTGTTGTATTAGTTGAAAATAAAAATTTTAATTATGACAGTATTGCATGGTAATGTGTGATCTCATTATTTCTAACTTTAAGGCTATAAGGTCAATTTAAATGTGGAATTAATGATTATGAATAATACAAAGGCATGCAAAAAGATTTGTGAGACGTAAGTTTTCTATTTTTTATTTTTCGTGAAATATGTAAATATAATGATGAATTGTATTGCAATATGAGGATTATGTATAAAATTGTTAATTGTATCTTCTAAATATTATGCGGATCATCTAGAAGTTTATCAATGGTTCGATGTAAATTTTGATTCTTTCGAATGTTTAACTTAACAACATGTTGAGTTGTGCTGAACAACTTTCAAAATATATTTAAAGGACAAAAATTTAAAAGAGATTATTGAACAAGTACTCATTTTCTCTTTTTGTTTTGTTGTTTTTATTAATTGAGATTTTTTAAATTTTATTTTTACAATTTTCATGCATATACGAAGACTTGTTTGACGATATATTTTTTCTCATTTAATTTGCTAGCTACTAATGACTCATTTTAACAGATTTTGAGTATTTACTTTACAAAATAAAAGCTCTAAAGATAATCTTGTCAATATCAAGGTCTACCATAAGGTTATAGTATTTTCTAGAATGTGCACCTTTATATACATAAATATATATAATCATGCACAATTATTTTCACCTTTAAATTTAATCAAATTCTAGGATATATTTTGCATATGTAATAGAGCATATGTATATTTTTCATGTATGGTACAGGAAAGATTTATATTGTGGTCTATTTTTTTTTGTTTTATTTGCTTTTGTAATTGTTGATATCTAACTTTGATATAGGAACAAGCTTGTAGGATCACTAAACAAATTGATGGGATAAGATTTTTTTAGTAAGATGTTTGGAATTCGAATATTAATTGACTTATGATAACAATAAAGGCATAGAAAAAACATATGAAAATAAGAAAATTAAATGACAAATTTTGCTTAATTTAAAATTTTTGTTGAAACAAATGAAATAGATTAAATTGAAAATTACATGAACAAAAAGTAAGAGAAACTAAGATGTATAAATGTATTTAAAAAAAAGATTTATAAAATGTAAAAAAATAAAAACGATTAAAATTAACAAGATTTTAATGATAATAAGAGTCAAGAGGTTCATTGAAAATATAAAGGTTACAATTGAGATAATAAAGGATAATAAAATATTTATTATTGTAAATGAGAATTTTTAATAATTTTATACTTAGAGATCGCAATGGGGCAGGGTGGGAGTGGGGAGGCATGCCCCATTCCCCACCCCATTTTTCTTTTAATCTTCATTCCCTAATAAATTTAATAGTATGGGGATAGAGAATCCTCTCATGGGGAATGAGTTCCCCATCCCTATGTCAATTTCCCATTTTATATTATTTTATAAATTAATTTTAATAATATAAGAATTTAATTAACTTAAATAAAAAAATTATTAATATATTATTGAAAACACAATATAGGCCCTTTAATTTTTAATTTTTTTTTTTTTATTTATATATTCTATTTTTTATAATATTAATAATTCGTAACTCCACAATTTTTTATTACTAATTACATTTAATTATAATATATAATTTTAAAAATTGTAATACAAAATTATATTTACATATATAAAATTTAATTTATAAATTATAATATATTTATATTATGTTTTAATAGAGAATAGGTGGGGGTAGAGTGGGGAGGGTTAAACCAATCCTTATTCTATTAATAAATTCAGGATTAATTTCTCCCCCCATTCCCCGCTTTATTCTCCGCAAATTTATCTGAATTTTTCTTCATTAGGGGTGGATTCCTATGGGTTTGGGGCCCCATGAGAAATTTTGCCATTCCTATTTATACTAACATGTTTTCTTGTTGTTTGGCCTAGATAGATTATTATGATGAGAGATGACAAAAAGTTAATGGTACAAAGATTAAGTTGTAAGTTTCAAAATCAATTTATTAGAGCCTACAATAATGCTTTTATTGAACGTTAAATTGTAATATTTCTAACAAAAAATTGAATCAAATTAAATAATTTAGTGTAAAGATTTTGTATAGAATTTACAAGATAAATTTGCTAGTACTTCTTCAAAAAGAAAATTCACTACAATCAGGAAAAATTAAAACATAAGTGAAAGGTGTTTTAATTTAATAAAAACTTTGGTATTAAAATAATAAATCTATTTAAACAAAAAATAACTACAATATTATATGTTGCAACATTTTAAACTACAACTTATACTAAATATTTAGCTATAAAATTTTAATAATATACTAAAATTACAACTAGGCAACTTAAGAGGGGGTGAATAAAGATTTTCAAAAATTAAATTAACAAATATATAATTCAACAATTAATACCAAATAATTCAAATCTTCTATAGTGTGTATCAAGTTCAACACACAATTCTAATCATCGAAATTTAAATTATCACAATTTAAATTCTAAGTGCGTATGAGTAGGATTGGCAAATTTTCGAGTTTAAAATGAGTTTTTAAAAGGTTGACTCAGACCTAGTATAAATTATTAAAGCCCAAGCTTGGATTTGGACCTAGACTTTGTTGGCTCGGGCCTATACATTTGCCTTCTAAAGCTTGGATTAGAGTTATCACTTATGAGAATTAGAATTTAGGTTTCACATGTCATGTATCAAGTTTTTCTTCATTTTGAACTTTTTAAACAATATCTAGGCCAACAACCCAACAACTTAAAAAATAACATTAAAAATAAAACAATAACCCAAAAATAAAAACAAAACATACAACTATTTTAGGCTTTTCTAAAAATAAATAATAAACAATAGCAATAGATATGTTCTATTCCAATCATCCAAAAAATTAAAAAAAGAGTCGACAACCTATCAACCATCATAATAAAAAAAAAAATAGCAACCCATCAATCATCATAATAAAAAAAAGGGTAATAACTAAAAATGCCCTTATTTGAGGGTAAAAATTTATTTTTTCCATGGTAAGAAAAACTTAATAAAAAATGCCACTATTGGCATTCATGGGACAAAAATGTCTTTGTTTTTACCAAGCTACAAAATCACCTATAAAACATAAAAATCTTCTCTCTTCACTTTTTTCTTCTATATTCCGTCACCTCGGAGCTTCAAAATCTCCAAAACCGAAAGTCTCAAAACCTCTACACATGATTGTTAATTGTTACTCATTATTTTAGAGAAAAATTGGGTATTTAGTAAAATTAGAAGTTGTTAGTATGTAACTACTTTCATTTTTCTTAATTTAACATAGGCAAATGAGTTTGTACATGGGAGATGTCTTAATTGAGCAATTTAATGGTTATGGTTGTTAATATGGTTTGGTTTAACATAAGAATGTACCTAATGCTAAGTTAGGAGAGAAAATGTGGTTGTGTGAGAAAACGCGGGAGTTAAAGACGATTTGGTAAATTTGAATGTCTGTTTTGAGTACGGTGATAAAGTCAACTTACTAGAAACTTGGTTAAGAGTTTGACAGTGTCTCCCGTTAACTCTTGATTGTATTGCAATGTGTTTTTGTCTGGAAAATAACATATATCTTTGCATTTTGATGCAGTTATGGCTAGGCCAATGCTGATAACGACTCATACTTCATTTAGAGGTTCATGGGAAAATTTTAGACGGCGGTGATAAATGTGTCAATAGAGATAGCATGCCGTTTTGTGTGGATTCGAACATAACTTATGAACAATTTATGTAATATTATCAATGTCGTATGAAGTTAATCCTGCTAAGTTCACTATTAGGAAGAAAGCTATCTTTGTTGAAAGTACACAATGATTGGATAGGCCTATGATTACATGAATATTAACATAGAATCCAATTTTTACACTGTTGTCAATCTCAACAATTCAGCCTATGTTTCCAATTTGTGTAGCCTTTGTACTCTTTACCTTATCACAAAATACGTAGGGAGGGTAGAACATACAAAGGCAAACTTTTCCCAGCATCATGTACCACCATTTAGGTCTTTCAGTGGAAGCAATCATGTAAATAATACAATTCCTACAATGTCAATACAGTTTTAGTACACAGTCAACACACACAAATTACTAATTATTATGCTTCTTGAGAAGTAGATGACGGGACCACTCTTGAGGGAGGCTTTTCCCCTTGTTATAATAAAGAACATGCACAAGAGTTTCATAAACAGCCCATGAGTATCATGGGAGTTAAAAAGACTTTATAGGCACTAAATTTCCTTTTTAGTGTGAAGGTAAAAATGTTGCAAATGATGATGAAGATGAAACAACGAAAGATGTTGGCACTGGAGAAGCATACAGAAGTAGCTCAATGGTAGCTCTATCACCATTAAGCCAAAGTCGATACTTTTGGTTTCTGCCAACTATTTCATTGTCTGTAACTATGTTAACCAATGCATGTTTAAGTTTTGAATCGGGTGATTTGTGCATTAGATACATTTTTTGTATGATGGGGGAACTGTAGGACAAGTTGAGTTTAATGGCCTTGAAGAATCACTTTCAGTTCAGCATTTATAAGTTAGATAAATGTTATGTTTTGACGAAGTGCAATCTCGATGGATGTAAATGGCGTACCAGGGTAATTAGAAATAACAATGATGCTTATTTTTGAGTTACGCATATTGACATGGTTTATACTTGTCAAAATGAGCAATTGTCTTCTAGTTATCGATAAGCAGGCACTTAGCTAATTAGGCAACTAATCAAGGACAAGTTTTAAGAAACTAGTTAAATTTATACCCCAAGAAATATTTGAAATGATATTTAGAATAAATACAGAATTTGTTTATCGTACTTAAAGACTTGGCATAGTAACTAGTAAGGAAAATTAATACGCTTGTCTCTAGAGAACCACTCGAGTCATTCAAAGTACTCCCATAGTACTATCACATGTTATAAATAAAAATCTCGAAACGATAACTGTGATTAAAAAGGATGATGATGATCATTTCATGTTTTTTTTTCATGGCGGGCAAGCCATATATTCAAAAACTATAATGCCTGTTATTTCCATTGACAATACATTTTTAAAAGGAAAATGTTGAGGGACATTGTTTGTGGTAATATTAGAAGATGAAAATGAACAAATATATTTATATAGCTTCTGGTGTTGTCGATTCCGAGAAAGATGCCTCATGGAAATGGTTTTTGTTGAAGCTAGGGATGTCATTGGGCTAATAGATGATTTATTATTTATCTCAGATCAACACAACAACATAAGAAGGGTATTCACAATATTTTTCCATATACCACTCACGGGTTTTGCATTTACCACATATGCAGTAATCTGAAATTGAAGTAAAAAGTCCGATTCCAGAAGATAGATACGTTCCTGCAAATATACTTAAATGCTACATATACGTATAAGTAAAATGAGTTCAATGAATATATGCACAGATTAAAGTTAATGCATTTGAAGGCAAGAAATTACTTAGAGGATGAGTTAGGGCTTAATAGGTGGGCAAGATCATGTTTTCTATCTCAGTAGTGTAATATGATGACTATGAACATCGTTGAAAATATGAATTCATTGCTTAGACATGTATGATCTCCTCTCATCATTTCGTTGGTGGAGTCTATAAAGTTCATGATCCAAAGATGGTTTTATGAATGTAGAGAGTTGGCTATTGTAAAAGATAAATATTGGACTGAAAAGGTATAGACAAAGGTCGATAACCATATTGAGTTATCGTGTAACATGATCGTCCATCCCATGTCAAGATTTGAGTTTGAAGTGAGAGATTGAGAGCATGTTGAAATTGTTGACATACGAAGGAAGACATGCAGCTACAAGCAGTTGACCTCCAACAATTACCATAGGCGGACATAATCAATTAGCACACAATTCACTCCGCCTTTTACACCACTGACACGTTCTTTAATGCTTACTCAAAGTGTATTCACTTGGTCAATAGAATCCATATTATAATATTGACATTACTTAAAGTTAAATTGTTTAATGTCCAATTAATTGACTAAATTTTTCATTCATTCGTAACCCTAAAACAAGTTAGATTGATTGAACTCGGTGTGATATTGTACATCTAAATTCAATTCATCTAAACATTCTATTACCACGTATTATATTTACGTGCAAATTTGGGTGATTAATTGAAATTACGGACATTGTTTATAAAGAAATTAACGTTATCTAAATGAAAACAAAACTAATATTGTATAAAAAAATAGAATAAGTATACAATGTCACTAATATATATAAATGGAAAAAGATCTATGACAATTCACCTCTTCACAAGTTTACTGTTACCTTTCTTCTCAAAGATGGTCCATCTTCCAGTCCAAAATTAAAATCACGTCGTAATTCTAAATAACATATAAATATGTACATAAAAATCCCACAATCTTTGGACATGCGTTATTGATGAGGGACTCTATACCACAGATGAGTGTATGTGAATGGTTCTACATCCTCAACTATGTTTGTGCAGTATATGTAGAAGTTGACTATTGCAGCAAATGCAGAAGTAATACACACAGAGGCTCTAGGGTAGAGTTATGTTGATGTCTCTATGAGCATTTGGCGCTGAGTCATAGATTGTGATCCGCCACCCTCGAAGATGAACTGCACATACTGTTTAGTAATCACCTTGTACAGTAACAGGAATATACACGGTGTCAACAAGCCCTAGTCCCTGTACAATCGACTACAACTCTCAACCATGGATGACTGTAAGTCAGTTCATGGATAAAAAGTGCCCTCCGCAAGCTTTCTTACTAGATAACCATCCAATGCTATACGGGTATACATCTATACAACGTGCAAAAAATGGCTTGAAAACAATGTAAAGACATCAGGACAATGATGTGTATAGATATGCAAATGCAAAACTTAGATAGAGATGTATAGGTCTAATGGTCCAATCCTATGGCACCACTTCCAAAAGGACAATGTACCGATAGGCTAACATGTCCAAATACTAGTTGATATATTATGTGAAAAGAATGTTAAGTATTACATAATGTATATGCTACAAGGCATTTATGTATAATAAGAGTTGAGTACTATGACATGCATATGTTACCCGAGGGCAAAACAAAGAAATGGAAATATATCAATGTGAAAAAAGTACATGCTTACAGTGTCCTTTATCCAAGCCCCTGGCTTAGATACACTCTTCACCCATTCCAGTGTTAATGTGACGGTAGGGGTCTCAATAAACATACCTGGAGTATGATATGAACCTGCTACATAAAATTGGTTTATTAGTCCTCAAGCATAGATGCATGAAGTTGAATTTCATATCTAAGCCTATACTATTGCAATTGCCCTTCAGTAGCTTACCTCTTATATCGAAAGGATTGGTGTACGAGCTTTGTAAGGCCAGACCATTTTCTCCTATATTAGCTATCTCATCAAGGGGTAGTTTCTTAATAATGCGCAAATGTAAAAAATTAGAAGTTAATAAGGAGATTTTAAGAAAAAATTTTGATATAGTTTCTCTTATAATATGGACATTTCGAAAATTCATAAATTACATAAAAAAATGACACAATAAATCTTCCAAATTAATCTCACTAGGGCCTCAGATAGTCACATTACATTCTATAATACCACGCCATCCTCTTCAATTTCTTAAAATGAATTAAATAAAAAGTGGAAAATTATACTTGGCGAGCCAGTCGGTATAATAAATGTAGCAGTCCTTGTACCTTGTCTGTGAAGCTCGCTATAGCTTTCTCCTAATGTTGGGCAATCTCTCTTCTTCTCTCTTTATACATACCTTAAAATTGATGTACAAAGTCTGAATATCCCTCTGTAAATCTCCATTTTGTGATTGTAGAATTGGAATATGATTGTAGCTTCGACCAATATTGTGGATAATCGAACTCTGTCCCGTCCTAACCTCTGATACCTCATATTGCATAGTATCATCCCAATCTCCCTTTCACTTGGCGGACGAGGCCATGCGGTTTACAAAACACATTAAAATAGTTAAAGTTTTTTAAGTGAGTAACATTAAATATGGTTATCTAATTTTAAGTACCATACAATGTTATATCTTCTTTATCCTTTTCGGTGTTGGTGCTAACATCTATCGTGGTGGTAAGGCTGGAGGAGTGCGATGTGCATCACGTGGGGTAGAGGCATCTATGTGCACATTACCTCTGTACTTGCCCTTTGGAGCATCGCTAATCTCTATGACCTATACTATGTGTGGCTACATAAGCTCCTCCTTGCTAGGATCTATGAACGGTAGCAATTTAGATGGCTTTATTATGAAAAAAAGAAAAATACATAAGGTTTCATAGTATTTAACTAGCCAAAAGTTCACATAATTTGACAACAATTAAAATTTAAACAAAATGGGGTTAGATCACTTACAAAATTAGCTTTAAAAATCAGCTTGTCTAGATCCGACGAGTGAATGTTCTTCATCTTTGATCGTCATTACAATATACAAGGCAGTCGTTCGATCATACGCATCGCGAACATTGACATGCCTCTATAGATATAACCTCATAGATCCAAATCTATCAAAAAATGGAACGAATATAAAGTTAACAATATGAATACTATACTTTACAAAAACAACCATAATAAACATTAACATGTATAGAAAATGGCTTATTTTACTTCTAAAGTATACCAATTTGTTTGATTTTAATCCATTGTAGGATTACATTCACTTACTTGCCACTTGGCTCCTAATGAATAACCAAAGAACAAAAAGTTCTCCTTGAAAAGGAAGACACGAGATTCTCATGCAATTGCTTATAAGGCTAAAAAGGTGGGGGAACAAGAGTTGTCACAATAAGAAAGACAAATGACTACAAAGAACCAATGATTCTCTTTTTTAAGCCATAAAACCCCAAGAGTATCGATTAAACTAGTCTAAATCATCAACTATGCCCAACATTCATGTATGTGAATGATATCTAGAACCACTACTAATAAGCACAAACTGAAGCAGGAATACAGTTACAGCTTTATAGTGTCCATATCGTCTATCATGCTCAAATCAAGGTTGGTGTAAACATCGTAAATGGTATCTAAAGAGTATGTTGTCTCAGTGCTGAAATATACATCTAAGTGTTGATTAGGGTGCACTTCAATATCTATTAGAAAAGGCATGAATGTCAAACCAGTGATTAGTCCAAACTTCATACATGAAAAGCTAGTGTGCATGCCTCCAACTCGAAACCACATCTACTGCTCTTTGTAATTGGTCACAATTTCATGCAGTAGCTTATTGTGGACCAAATTTTTTAAAAACTTCAATTCCAACTATATATTTAGAAATGTCCCAATCTTATCTATCTAAAAAGTTCCCACTGCCTTGGTGTCAACTTTTCATGTAAAATTAGCAAGTCAGTTAAGTGTGACAATGATGTCACATCGGTCAAAAAATGGTCCTCTGCCCTCATCTTTAAATTGTAGGTGACTCTAACCATTTCGCTTGTAAGAAAAATAATATTCTTTTATTAACTTCATGACAATTATAATGCATATAAAATAAACAAATAAGTAAATAAATCTTTATTACTATATAAGTATAATTTTACTGTCCAAATTAGAATAAGAAGCAATATATATTAATTCTGGTGTGCTCGAAATTGAGTACTTTCAAGTACTTATAAACTCGAAACTATTTTTGACCATTCGAGAATAATAATGGTTTTTATTGAATGTAAAATCCAGTTTCGAAGCACATTTTGCTCTTCTGAGCACATTGACACACAAAAATGTAAAATACAATTCTAAACTAGAATTTTTCACTTTCCAAATCTAGTTTTGAAATATATTTTCCATTTTAGAGAGTTATTATATTCCAAAGTGCAGAATGCACTTCAAAACTAGATTTTGCACTTTTGAGCTTAAAGGTGAAAAAATCTAGTTTCAAAAACTTTAAAACTAAACCAAAACAAATCCAAACTAAACCAAATCAATTCAACTTAAATATTCATTCCAAACAACATATATACATCTTTAACACCTAAATCATGGCGAAATAGTAAGTTCTATTAAAAAATTTTAGATGAGTTCATGATTTATACCTATTCTTCTTGGTGTTTGCCTTCAATTCAATTACCTATCTAATGTGAAGCTGTCGTTAAACCTCGTTGTCACCTAGCCATTGACCGTTAACAGCAGTCAATCATTGTCACCTAGGATTTGAGTGCCTTGGTCTCCCCATTTGTTTCAAAATGCTTGAATGTACAGAGCATGCAAAAGTGAGATAGAATAATTTTAAGGCATGAGGTCTATTTGGTCCAAATCTCTTGAAAGGTGGCATTTTTTATTATAAATTATTTAACATGGCATTTTCTAATTTTTGCCCTCAAATAAGGGCATTTTCATTAACAATAACCCAAATCACAATAATAAAAAAAAAATAACAACCCAACAACAATCAAAGTAACAAAATATATCATTTTCTAGTGTTTCTTGTAAGTTGATGAAAAATACTAAATCCAAGAGCTCAACAATGGTGGAGCTCCTTCATCATCATCCATTACTTTTGCTTCAATAAATATCTCATTTTTTAGAACTTCACCTAAAAAAGAAATCAAAAAAAAAATTAAATACAAGTTTTATATTTTATTTGAAATAAATTATTGAAATAATTTTATACCTTGAATAGGAGCCTATATCTAATCCTGAGTTCGCACTAAGGTTTCTAATGTATTTGGATGAAGTTGGCTACGTTATGGACTTAAACGTTTATCTCCAACACTAAAAGTAGAATTTGAGGCAAAAGTAGATATCGAAATAGCTAAACTATCTTTATTTATCTTAGCCAAAATAAAATGCTTAACCTTGTGTACTTAAAAAATCTAAACATATTAATATTGACACTATAAATAGAATAACATTCACAATCTATATAAATCATGATACATAAGTAAAATAAAATAAATAATAATATATAGTTGTAGTAAGTACCTTCCATCATGCCAAAATATCAAAATTCGAAGTCTTTTTAACTGGACCTTCATCCAAGTAACTATCTAATTTAAACTTGGATTTTATATAAAGATGACTACGTTAGGTTATATACGCATCAAATTCATTCGAATCTCAATAGCTTTCCAATGATTGTGAAGATGTGCCCTCAACTGATGAATTAAATACTTTTTGTTCTGCTGCAATCTTCAACTTATGAAACTTGACTAAGTCATTATAAAGATTATACACCTTTAGAAAATAAAAATCAACCAACATCATGTTAAACCTAGGGTCAAGAACAATTGCTACAACCATCAACTCATGAATATCACTAAAATATTTTTCAAACTTGGCAATCTCATTTTGTACCTGAAAATATTTTAGTCAATTTGTAAAATAATTTCAAATGCAACACTGTTATTCATGCCAACTCCCACTCAGCTTCATGATGTAGACTTTTATATTGTGACTTATATTTTTTCAATCGAGTGAAAACATCTTTATACATCATTGCTAATTTAGAAATATATGGAATTCCATTTAGTCAGACAATTAAGTGCCAATGCTTTATCTACCTTTACATGTAATTAATATGTAATAGCAAAAGTTTCTATGCTTTTTGTTGGGATATCCAAAAACTCACGCTTTCCTAATTCTTCCAATCTCTTCTTTAATCACTTGTATTTCATTTTTCATAATCAAGTTTAATATGTGTGTAACACACCTTATAACAATTTTCTATCAAAAATTAAAGTACTCTTCGGAAACTTTAATCACAACTTCTTGACCAAAGCATCAATGTTAAAATAATTGTTCAAAGTAATTGTAAATAACTTTCTATCTATGTTCCAATCAAATAAACATTGCACTAATTCATTGCAAAGTGATTAAGTATTTTATGGGCACAACAAGTAAATAAACTAAGAAATATAAAATAAACAAAAGTTATTAGTTTATTAAATAATATAAATATAAACAAATTATGTTATAAATTCAAAAATATTATCTCAAAATTTAATTATATAATTTTCATAAGTTGTCATTAAATTACACTGTAACGACCATATATCCCCTTTTTTTTACTCAAAATCTATATATTAGTGGTAATCACCAATTTCCAACAATCTTTATCATATTGTTTTTATCAATTTCAAACAACTTAAAAACTCACTTGTCAAAGTATTTCTACTCATAGGATTAACCAACAAGTCAACATATTTCATAATTTCTTGAAAACCCATATACTCTACAAAGTGAAGATATAACTCATGCATTATAATCATTTTAACAATTTTTTCTCGAGCACCATTTTTATCAAACATGTCATGTTTATCAACAACATCATCTACTTCTTTTTTTTTTATACTTTCAACCTCATGATTCCTTGATGTCTTTTTAAATGAGATATCCCAAAATTTTGTTATGTTTTCAACTCACTACAACAATACCCACTTGCTTCCCATCAATAATCATCTTTGTAATGGTAGAGCTGGGTCACTGTTTAAGGGGGTTATAAAATGTAATAATCTAAACTTTGGGGGGCAAGAGGGGGGCAAAACAATAAATGTACAATTTAAAAGGTTAGAATTGATAATGTTCACTCAAAACCTTTAAAATTTTCATAAGGCTGCAGGGGTCAGGGCTCCTGCAAGCCCTAAGCCCTAACATGGCTTTCCTGCTGCATCTTTGTAAAGTGATTCCAAACTTTTATTCTAGTATTTTTTGCTTCTACGTCATCCTTTTGCTTTCTTTTTAAACCACGTGTTGACAGAGATTTTAAATTATTCTGCACACACCCTTTTTCATTAAATAATCTAAATATATATATATACAACAAAGAGATAAGAAAATGTTGTTAAACTACTTCCTAACTCTAAGGAATTACAAAAGAAATTTAAATTATAAAAATTTAAAACTGAAGAATTACATTCGTCTATTATACCCCCCCTCAAGATGCATTGTAGGAGAGAAGGCCACTCTTAAACTTAAGTTAAAGAAAACGAGCATGAGGAAGAGGCTTAGTTAAAGCATTAGCAATTTAATCTGTAGAAGGCACATAATCAACCCGAAGAGCACCTTGTTGAACTTGATTATGAATGAAATGAAAATCAATAACGACATGCTTCATTCGAGAATGAAATACTGGAGTAGAGAACACAATTAAGTAACCCCAACGTTATGAAAATAAATTACTAAACAAGTTGATAAATTCACACCAAGATCGAATAAGAGGTAACAAATCCAATTAAGTTCAGCAGTTGTATTTGCAACTAATCTGTACTCAGTTTCAGTGAAGGACCTTGCCACGGTTCTCTGCTTCTTGGAACTCCATGATATTGGATTCTTACCAAGATAAAGAACATAAGCAACGGTAGAAAAGAAATCTTCTTTATCTCTAGCCCAATCAACATCAGAAAAGGTATGTAAAGTGAGTAGGGAATGATGATAAATTTGCAATCCATCATCAATAGTTCCAGCTATATATTGCAATAGTCGTTTTACAAAAGTCCAATGATCTATTATGGGATTATGCATATATTGGGATAGTTTGTTCATAGTAAAGGCAATATGAGGCCTTATAAGCAAGAGATATTGAAGGCTACCGACTATGGTTTTGTATGCAGTTAGATCAGATAAAGAGGTCCCTAACTGTAACATTAGAGGGGGACTAGTTGGTAATAGAGTAGTAATAGGCTTGGCTTCCTGCATGTGTGTTTTAGCTAGAAGATCTGTAGAATTTGTAGTCCACATTTGGTAATCGATACAGTATATTGGGGTACACTGATGCATAGGGGATCGAGCTCCTCGGAGAGCTAGTCAGTGGTGCAAGGGGGTTAAACGCCCCTTGCTGGGGGTTAGGGGGCAGCACCCTCACCCTTTTACGATATTGTATATATGTATATAAATATGTTGTATGGCTTTATTTTTGTATGGGCTTGATCCGACCCGAGTGTAACCCGAATTCAACCCAAAACCCGAAATATATATTCTAGCATTTAGGACGAACTTTGTATTGTGCATCTTCTTCATTTATTGAGTGAAAATTGTCTCCCTCTCCCGTTGTTTTTCTTTTGAAAATTTTTAGAGTTTTTTCACGTAAATTCGGTGTTATTTCTAATTTATTGTGTTTTCTATTTGCTTGATTATTTGATTTTGCATAACAAGATCCTTAATGTATTGCCTCTGAGATAATAGTAAACCATATTGGTTGTAAACAACCTCTAAACCTAAAAAATAAGTTAATAAGCTAAGATCTTTGATAAAAAACCATTGAGCAAGAATAGCCACGAAATTGTTAATTTATGTAGTATCATTCCCAGTGATTATCAAGTCATCAACATAGACTAAAAGATATATAATGTAACCACCATTATTGAAGATAAATAGAGAAGTATTTGCATGGGAGTTTTGAAAGCCTAAATGAAAAAGAAAAGTTTGAAGTTCTTGATACCATACCTTGGGGTCTTGTTGAAGACTATAGATAGCTTTCTTGAGTTTGTAGACATGAGTTGGAAGATCTTGATCAACAAATCCTTGCAGTTGAAACATGTAGACAGTTTCAGATAACTAACCCTTAAGGAAAGTGTTGTTGACATCAAGTTGCCATAATGACTAGCCATTAGTTACAGTAATACTGAGAATAATATAAACTGTGGTCAACTTTACGACTAGGTTGAATGTGTCATAATGTCTACTCCAAGATGTTGATTGAACCCTTGGAAACTAAATAAGCTTTATACCTGTCAACAAAACCATCAAATTTTCTTTTAATTCCAAAAATCTATTTACATCCAAAAAGATTTTGACTATTATCATGTGGAATTAGCTCTTATGTGCCTTTTCTAATTAAAGCATCATATTTTTTTTGACATAGCTTAATGCTATTTATGATTTTTGAGTGCTTGGGTTACTGTGGTTAGTTCAAGGTTAATAGATATTGAAAGTTAGGTGTGAAGGTTTATTTTTTTAAGAGGTTTGTGAATATTATTTTTAGATCTAGTAGTCATTCGGTGAGTAGGGTGGGAAACTTGGTGAGGAGGATTATTTAGTGATATGATATATTGAGAAGTTATGGGATGTAGTTCAAGTGATAGCTGGTTATGTGAGTTACTAGGTATGTTTCTAAGTGATGAAACTTCACTAGAAGGCTGTTGATGAGCTTCTATTTCAGATTGAATATTGAGGGATGGTACCAAAGAGGGCATGGAAATTTTTAGTAGTAGTGGTATCTGGGTGGTTATTGTGTTTAGTTAAGGACGAAGGGCTTGAGTTGAGAGAGAATTAAAAGGAAACACAAACTTAATGAATTTGACGTGCTAAGATACATATATTTTTAAGGTTGCAAGATCTAGACAATAATATGCACTCTGTGTCAATAAATACCCAATGAAAACACATAGTTGGGAATGAGTATCTAGCTTATGGGATGCATAAAGTCTAAGCCAGGAGTAACATAGACATCCAAAAATTTTACTTTGGAATAATTAGGAACAATTCCAAATGGTTTCATATAGTGATGAAAGATGTAATGTGCGTGTAGGCATATGATGTATAAGGTATATTGCTATGGCAAAGGCATGAGTCCAATAAATTAAAGGTAGAGATGCATGAAAGAGTAAAGCTAAATCAGTTTCAACAATATGAAGATGTCTGCTTTTAGAAAAACCATTGTGTTCATGTGTGTGAGGTGGTGTAGTGAGGATATACCATTTGTGGAAAGAAATATGGCAAGAGAAATGTATTCACCTCTATTATTAGAGTATAGAGTTTTGATGTGTTTATCAAAGTACTTTTCAACAATGGCTTTAAATCTAATAAAAATTTCTTTCACTTCATATTTTTGTTTAATAGGATAAAACCAAATGTATTTTGTAAAGTGATCAATGAATATAACATAGTATTTAAAGTCATCATGTAAAATAATTAGTGAAGTCCACACATCAGAAAAAATAATTTCAACGGGTTGAGAAGAGACAAGTGTTGATGTTGAAAAAGATAATTTGTGACTTTTATTAGAAAGACATGCCTTACAAGAAAAATTAGATGACAAATTGGAAGATAAATCAAGTTGATTGCTAGAAAATGTATTTAAGAATAGAAAAGGCTGGGTGTCCTAATCTATGATGCCACTCAGTTGAAGAGGTCTTCATTGTGGTAAAGGCAAGCAGTGGTGAAGCTATCAATCACTCATATACTCCATCTTTAGTGTAGCCTCTTAAAAGTGTTGCCCTCGTGCAAAGTTCCTTCAAAAGAAAAAGAGATTGTAAGAATTCTATTGAAACTTTATTTAAAGAGCAGATTTGTGATATAGAGATTAAGTTCTTTTTCATGCTAGGAACACATAGAACATTATTCAAGAGTGTTATAGCTTGTAATTAGGAAATCTTATATAGTTAGAAAAGTCTTGTGTAGCTTAATTATAGGAGGAGTTCAGGAGTGATTTCCTCCCTAGAATAAGGTCCTTTCTAGGTTAGGACTCATACTTATGTATATATATATACATGCTATTATAGGGAATGAAGTGTTTACAAATTTTACTCCTATCTATCTGATTACATGGTATCAGAGCAACCTGGTCTGGTCTGTATTTATCCCTTTTTTTTTTTTGCCTTAAGTAAACAATAATTGTGGGAGTTTTTGGGTCACTATTATAGAGCAACTTTTTGTTGTCACCGCCCGTCCAGGAAGAAGCATCACTTGCTGATCCATGGTTCTGCAAAGTTTGACAGTCAGCAACCCTGTGCGTGAGTTACACATGCCGCCTAAAGTTTTCTGCCATAACCCCACACGCCAACACGTGGGGGCGTGTCTGTTGCCAGAAAATTCTTCGATCTTTAATTTTGGTTTCCCTGGCTGGGTCAACATCCATATGAGCGTGGGATCTTCTTTGAGACAGGTTCAAGTACTTTAATTTTAAACCTTGATTTTATGTGTTTTTTTACGTATTTGGCATTATGGTTAAAAAGAAGTCTATAGTAAGGTCTGATGTTGTTCCAGTGATGTCAAAAATCATAAAACATAAGCTTAATGGTTCTAATTATTATGATTGGAGTAAAACAGTTAGACTTTATTTACGAAGTATTGATATAGATCACCATATAACTGATGATCCACCCAAAGATGATTCAAAACAGACTTGGTCAAGAGAGGATGCTTGGCTATTCTTACAAATAAAGAACTCTATTGATAATGACTGTGAATTTGTAAAGGAATTACTGGAATATTTAGATTTCGTATATTCTGGTAGATGGAATATTAACTGTATGTATAAGGTGTGTAAAGCCTTTTATCGTGCAGAAAAGCAAGATCAGTCTCTCACGAACTATTTAATGGATTTCAAAAAAACTTATGAGGAGCTTAATATATTGTTACCATTTAGCCCAGAGGTAAAAGTTTAACAAGCTCAGCAAGAAAAGATGGTTGTCATAGTTTTTTGGCTGGTCTTCTGTCTAAATTTAGGACTGCTAAATCTCAAATTCTCTCTAATTCTGAGATCTCCTCTTTACAAAAGGTATTCAGTAAGGTACTCTACACAAAGAATTCCCAGTCTGTTCCCTCACCCATTCAACCTAATAGTGCTCTTGTTGGTCAGAGTAATGAATATAAACCTGGACAACCACAATACAAAAATAATAGAGGAATGGGATTAAGCAATTCTGATGGTAATTCTGATACTCAAAGACAAGACTTAGGAAGGATTATATATCGCTATTATCATAAGCCAAGACATTTGAAACCTAACTGTAGAAAATTGTTGAGCAAGATCCAAAGAACTCAATCTATTTATGTTACATCTACTCATAATACATATGAGAAATCGGTTCTAATCTCTATAGTTGAATTTACCAAATTCCAGCAGGACCAAGAATTATTAAAGTCTTCATCTACTCCTATTGCTGCTATTGTTGACTCAGGTAAACCAAATACGTGTCTTGTTTCCTCATCTTCTTAGTGGGTCATAGATTTTGGTGCCACAGATCATTTGACAGGTAATTCTAGTATATTTTCTACTTTTCAATCATAAACATCTCCTTCTACTATCACTTTAGCAGATGAGTCAACATCTTCTATTCTTGGATTTGGCAAAATTAACACTTCTCTAACACATCATTTGATATTTGTTTTGAGTTTATCTCAATTTTCTGTAAGCAAACTCACTTGTGCTCTTAATTGTTGTGTCTCATTCTTACCTTATTATTGCTTATTTCATGATCTTATGATGAAGAAGATTATTGGTAAAGGACATGAATATGGAGGTCTCTATATTCTTGATAAACAAGTGCCAAAATCCATAGCGTGTTCTAGAGTAACAACCCTATTTGAACACATTATCGATTAGGCCATCCTTCTATTCCTTTATTGAAAAAAATGTGTCCTCAATTTCATAGTTTATCTTTCTTAAACTATGAGTCTTATTAGTTTGCCAAACATTATCGTGTTATTTCAAGTCATAGAGTCAATAAACGAGCTAATGCTCCTTTTAAGTTAGTTCATTCAGAAGTTTGGGGTTATTGTCCAGTTGTGTCTAAAATTGGATTTAAATATTTTGTTACTTTTGTTAATGATTATTCTCGTATGACTTGATAATATTTAATGAAAAATCATTTTGAATTATTTTCTCATTTTTGTACATTTTGTGTTGAAATTAAGACCCAGTTTAATGTTCCTGTTCAAATACTAGAAAGTGATAATGCTAAAGAGTACTTGTCAGAAACTTTTAAATCTTACATGATTAAGCATGGAATTCTTCATCAAACTTCTTGTGTAAATACAAAAATGAGCACTAGCTCGTTGCAAAATAGAGTGGCAAAAAGAAAAAATAGACACCTACTTAAAACTGCAAAACCTTTACTATTTCAAATGCATGTTCCAAAACATTTTTGGGCAGATGCAGTTTCAACAGCTTGTTTGCTGATTAACTGCATGCCTTCCTCTATCCTTAATGGTGAAACTCTTTATCACACTCTTTTTTCGACTAAGTCATCGTTTCCTATTGAAGTTAGGATATTTGGTTGTACATGTTTTGTTCGGGATGTTCGCCCTCAAGTCACAAAACTAGATCCTAAATCTTTGAAGTGTATTTTTCTTAGCTACTCTCGTGTTTAAAAGGGTTATAAATGTTATTGCCCAAGTTTTAATAGGTACCTTGCGTCAGTTGATGTTACCTTTCTAGAAGATCCACCTTTTTGTCTATCTTCTACACATACAAGTCCGGGGGAGGATGATGATGTGTTAATATATACTGTCCTGTCTCCTATTTTTGAACCTCCTATGTCTATTACTACTCAGCCACCCATTACTTAGGTATACTTTAGACAACAAAATCCTCCCGTTACACGCCGTAGAACAATTTTGTACTATTTAAAAAGAGCACCTGGACGAGGAATCTTGTATAAAGATCATGGCCATACTAAGATTGAATATTTTTCAGATGTTGATTGGGCAGGATCCAAGAAAGATCAAAGATCTATTTCAGGATATTGTATATTTGTTGAAGGAAACTTAGTCTTTGGAAGAGTAAGAAGCAAAATCAAGTTTCACGTTCGAGTGCAAAATCGAAATATAGAGCAATGGCACAATCTGTGTGTGAAATAATGTGGATATATTAGCTTCTGACTGAATTAGGCTTTAGAATTTTAATACCAGCTAAGTTACAGTGTGACAATCAAGCTACTCTTCATATTGCTTCTAATCCTATATTTCATGAACGAACTAAGCAAAGTGAAGTTGATTGCCATTTTGTTCGTGAGAAAATACAGCAAGGCTTGGTTTTTATAGGATATGTGAAGACTAGAGAACAATTGGGAGATATTTTCACAAAAGCTCTAAATGGAGCTCAAGTTGATCATCTTTGTAACAAGCTCGGCATGATTAACATCTATGCTCTAACTTAAAAGGAAGTGTTATAACTTGTAATTAGGAAATCTTATATAATTAGGAAAGTCTTGTGTAGCTTAATTATAGGAGGAGTTTAGGAGTGATTTCCTCCCTAGAATAGGATCCTTCCTAGGTTAGGACTCATACTTATGTATATATATATGTGCTATTATAGTGAATGAAGTGTGTACAGATTTTTCTCCCATCTATCTGATTACAAGTAGAAAAATGTTTTGGTTAGTTTTAAGGGAGGTGAAACCAATGTGTGTAATGGGTTACTTAAGCCATCTCCTATCATAATGTCATCTGAGCCATTGTATGGAGTATGAAGTGAGAGATTGCTCAAATCTGAGGTAACATGATGAGAAGTGCTACTGTCCAAAAGCCAAGTTAAATTGTTGGATGAGTTGGTAGTATAATGAGCTCTTGGATGCCACAATGTAGTTGGACTTGTCATCGAAGGATTAGAGGAGTTGGTGGATTGAATTGGTACTAGTCGATACGATGGGCATCTTTTTGTTATATAACCTTGAATCTTACATATTTGACAATAGCTGAGGTATGGTCAAGAGGGACAATTTCCTTGATTTGAAATAGGGCCACTATTGGTAGATTGATTATGTCGATTGGCATTGTTGGTTAGGAAACGCTATGATGTCTTTTTATTGTTTGGGTTTGTTAACGAATACTAATTTGTAGTATTTCGAGTGTTAGGATTAGCTATGGCAGGAAAATAGGATTGCTTTGGTTTTCGTAAGCAATGATGCTTCAAAATTAAGTAATTTTTCATGAAGCTCTTCAAAGGAGATAGAAGAATCTCTAGCTGGACAACTTGTATCAATTCTTTATATTCATCACCAAGACCTTCAAGTATCTTTTCTGTTGGATCCTCTAAATCAAGTGGTGCACAAAGAAGTGCCAATTCATCTGTCTTGCTTTTATTATTTGTAAAAATTTAATGATCTTCTTGAGTTGACTCTTAACCTGTTTGATACGTCCATAAGAAGGCTTCGCATGGGTATTATCTAATATGGACCATGCTTCTCAAGAGGTTTTGGCTTAAGCAATGAAAGGGATTATGGTTGCGGAAATGGAGCTAATGATTACATTAAGAATGAATTAATCCTATTGAATCCAGTGAATGTGGGTAAGATTTGGGGCAGTGGTGTTATTTTAGAGTGATGGTGGCTGCAAGATAGGGGTTTTGATCCATTAATATATCCTAGTAGATCATAGCCAAGAAATAATATGTGGAATTGTAATTTCTATGAAATGTAGTTGCTGGATGTAAGTTTAAAAGGAGTTTGGGCAGTAATATTGATGCTGAGAAGAGTATTGTGAGGTTCATTGGTATTATGAATGATGGTTGAAGTAGAAGAATTCATGACTACTCTAATACCATCATAAAGATTTTAAATTATTCTGCACACAACCTTGTCTTTAAATAATCTATATATAGATATATATATATATATATATACACACACACACAAACAAAGAGATAAGAAAAGGTTGTTAAACTACCTAATTCTAAGGAATTACAAAAAAAATTTAAAATATAAAAATTCAAAACTGAAGGATTTCATTCCTTTATTACATGTAACATCCATTAAATGAATTTTAACAAGTAATAAGTATAAGGCTTATTATAATACAAGAAAATTGTCCCAGAAGGTGGGAAATATAAACACCAACAAATTTGATCATTGGTATTTTGGTAGTGGTTAAATATGAAATATTTCTGTTTGAATTTGAAATTTTTCTCAAAACCTATTTCTTTTATGGCATGAATGGAATGATTGACTATAACAATTTATATATTTTGCACTGAAAGTTTTTAAATACCTAAAAAATTAAAATAAAAAAGATTGATTTCAGTATTAATTAGTGCAAGTGAATATCCAAGAAGCAATTACAACTATGTCAAATATAAAACACCATGATAAACAATCATCTTTGTAATATGATTCTAAACTTTTTTTCTTGTATTTTTTGCTTGTGTTTCATCCTCCCACTTTCTTTTTGAACCATGTGTAGCATCCATTAAATGAATTTCAGTTTCTAGAATATGATCATTAGTCGTGCTTCTATCATCATCACCATCATCATTATCAAATAAGTTTGGTAAAATAATTTAGAGAATGCTCTATTCTCCCATGTTGTTTGACCTAGTACCCCAATACCCCCCTGTTGTTTTTACATAGTTACCCAAATCCTCCTACTGTTAGTTGATTGGGTTACATATAATGACATGCAATCCCTAAACTTTAGCCTATTAACTTAAATAATCTTAATAGTTTTAAAAATGCCCATACAAATTTTAATTTATTAAAAAATAACAATTATACTCTTATATAATAGTAATTAGCTAAAAAATTATTTTCAACTCGGAACTGAAAATAAATATTAAAAAAATAATATATTTTTTTATTTTATAACACATTGATAACTAAATATTTATTAATATATTAAATTAAAATTAAGTTTATTTATTTTACAATATATTAACAATTCAATATTAATTAAGTGTTAGAAAATAAATAAAATAAATCATAAATTAATATTAATTTGTAAATAAATTATATTATGATACAATACTTATAATTATATATAATCATAACTATTGTTCTATAATATAATTATAAAATTTGCAAAATATTAACAATTCAATATTACA
Source organism: Azadirachta indica (assembly GCA_022749755.1). Lineage (NCBI taxonomy): Eukaryota > Viridiplantae > Streptophyta > Magnoliopsida > Sapindales > Meliaceae > Azadirachta > Azadirachta indica. The sequence continues at coordinate 19,792,694 of CM040441.1, forward strand.
TAGGTATTAGAAAATAAATAAAATAAATCATATATTTAATATTTTATTTTTTTCTTTAGCTAGCTACTATTAATTTTTTTTTAGCTAATTACAATTAAATAAGAATATAATCAATATTTTTAATAAATTGGGCCTTCTTATGGACATTTTTAACTGCTAATTAAAAATAAATATTAAAATAATAATATATTTTATTTAATAATAATATATTTTATTTTATAACACATTGATAACTAAATATTTGTTAATATATTATAATTAAAATATAAGTATTTTTATTTTATAATATATTAATAATTCAATATTAATTAGGTTAATAGGTCAAATTTTAGTGACTCATATGTCGTTATTTCTTTTCCAGAATATGAAATAATAATGACTTTCATAATTAAAAAAATAATATTTTAAAATAAAAAAATGAATTTCACAACTAAAAGGTACTTTAAAGTAAAAATTTTTATGAAAATGTAGAATATGTAATAATACAATACAACATTATCATATAAATTTATATAGATAAATTTTTATATGTCATAGTAATGATGTAATATTATTTTTAAATATATTATTCTTCATAGATGTTAGTTAATATACATAATATTTTTTATATTAAATATATAAATAAATATTATAAATTATACTTTGAATAAAAATTTGTTTAAATTTTGAATTGTTTTACATATGATAAATTTATCTTAATATTAAATAAAATTGATCTTTCAATTTATGAATATCGAGTTAAAAGAAATTTAAAGTTTAAATAAATATTATTATTTTAATATTTATTTTCAATTAGGAGTTGAAAATAATTTTTTAATTACTATTATATAAAGGTATAATTATTTTTTTAATAAATTAAAATTATTATAAATATTTTTAAAACTATTAAGATTATTATTTAAGTTAATAGACTGAAATTTAAAAACTCACACGATATTATACTCAGCCCCGTCAATTAATAAAAAAGGAAATTTGAATATTATAAAAACAATAGGAGATATCAGAATATTAGGTCAAACAAGAGGGAGAATTGGTCATTCTCCTAATAATGTATTGATAAACTTGTTAAGTGCTTGACATTATTTACTTATATTAAATGATATAATTATTATTTATTTAATAAGCAGAAAAGAAATGGTATAACTGTTGTACTATAACATATGGTGCAAAAAATATATTTCTAGAAAGATCAAATATAGTTAGAAAGAAAATTAAAGTACAGGTTGTACAGCTAGCTCTTGTCTTGTTATACATGAGAAGATTGCTTGCAAAGGCTTAAGTCTCCTCCTAAGTCTTAGGCTTCCAATGAGTAGGGAGTATAAGGCTTATTATACCATAAGCAGATTGTTCTAGAAGGTGGGAAATGTAAACACCAGCACATTTGATCATTGGTATTTTGGTAGTGGTTAAATTTGAAATATTTCTGTTTAAATTTGAAATTTTTTTCGAAATTTTTTTGCACTGAAACTTTTTAAATAGGTAAAAAATTGAATGATTGATTAAAACAATCTATATTTTTGCACTGAAAATTTTTAGGTACCTAAAAAATTAAAATAACAAAGACCTATTTGAGTATTAATTAGTGCAAGTGAATATCCAAGAAATAATTACAACTATGTCAAATATAAAACACCATGACAAATAAAGCCTAATCTACAACATGCTTCTCAAGTAAAGCACAACTCACAGAGTTTTAGATTTGAAATATGGGTTAAAGTGGAAAGGTCTTGTAAAGGAAACTGCTTGTCCTTCAAATCTTGCAATAAAGTATTTGAATCACGCTCAATTATCCATCATAGAGCTCAATCAAGGAAGCATGAGATCTCAAATAATCAAACTTACAAGGTTTCAAGCCTCTTGAGCTTTGATATCTAAAAGGGTATGTATGCCTCCGTATAGACTATTTTTCACAAATTCTTACATTGTGCAAAACACAAGCCATAAGTCCCGAGTGCCAAAAAGTAGTAAAACAAACAACATAACCAGTGATTAATCAATAGGAAAAAAAGATAAGAAAGTTTATAGATGAACAAGAGAAGCACAATGGCTAATCTTATCTAAGATATAACTCGTTAATTTGTTTCCTTGAAAATCTCAGTCAAAATCCAAAAAAGAAAAAACATGAAACAACATTAAACATCAATACATCACATTATAATACATAGCTAAAATAATAAAAGTTCATGTTCTCTCTCTATATCTCTATAGGGATAGGATCAGCAATCTCTTTTTTTTACATAAAATTTTACATCAATTATAAACCGTTGGATATAAGCACATCCAACGGTTACAATTGCATCTAACATATGCATTAATTATATATTAATTAAATAGTCAGATACAATCTCAACCGTGTCTATATATATATAAAACTTTGTTAATCTAGATTTTAGACTCGCCTCTAACTTAATATAAATATATTAGTCTACCCATATTCTAAATTCAACTTCCTAAGATTATATTATATTATATAAAAATAGCTAAAACTTGAGGCAGCAGTAGTAACCATAAAATAGATTTAGAGACATTATATTATATTATATAAAAATACAAAATAAACATATCAGGGAGGCTTTGGTCATTGGGTTTGGGTAATGTTTAACGTTATCATTATTTGTGTTAATTAACAAAATCTAATATTAATTAATGCTGGTAATTATGTGCAGGAATCTAAAGCTCTAATGAAGTGCATTCATGCACATCTCAAGCAATTTGTTATGTAAGATCAGCAGACAGTAGTTCTGGTAAGCAGCTTTAACTTGTTTAAAGATGAACAACTCTGCTTTTAATAGGTGGCAAGCATAACACATGGGCTTCGGGCAAAAACTATTATATCTTTTTCAAAGGAGTAAATAAGAATCATGTATTATTCTTTCTAACGTCTCAAGTGAATTCAAAATATTAAAATCCAAACTCACTCTCAAAAACCCATAAACCAAATTTAAAAATAAGCTCAAATTAAATCAAATTAAAAACCCAAACACTCAACGAAACTTAGAGGAAATAGTGAATATGACCAACAAATAATTATAGCCCCAATTATCGATAAACCAATAACATCTCAAGTGCGAATCAAATATTAAATTGAAACTTGAAATGAGAGCAAATCTAGTTTTAGTTATTAGTAAATATAGCTAAACTGTGCAAGCTGTTGGCTGAGGGTGATCAGCAGCAGTTGTATGTAGTTGTGATTGTGATTGACGATGGTCGAGAGTGGCGGCTACGGTGATTACTCGAATGACAATGGCTTTTGTAGGGTAACATTTTAACAAATTAGGTTTAAGATTTAAGATTTTTGGTGGATTGAATTTATTAATCAGGATGAGCCAGAAATTAATTGAAAGCCTAAGCCAAGACTCACCCTAAACTAAAGTTTAAAAATAAAAGCTCGAGCTCAGCTTGGAATGTATTTAGGGCCAAGCCTAGATATCGGACTGTGTCAAGGCTAAGCTAGGTCCGAGGTTTTTCATTTAAGTTTATGTATAAAACAAATATAAACATAAATAAACGATATAAGGAGAGAAATCAAACACAATGAAGGGAGATCTTGTAGAGTTAAAGGAGGAGATAGAGTTGTGAGACAACCTAACGCACAAGCTCTAATATGTGCAATACCATTTATGGTAGAAGTAGCAATTTGGGTCGTGAGATGAATTTGATGCCACTAAATATGTTTGGGTTGAGGGAAAGAAATGACATAATTAATTAATAAGCGGTAGATATGTGACACAAATTAATAATCGTGTCAAGTTTGAGTTTAGAAATTTTTACAAATATAATTTATTATGATAAAATAAACTATTTTAGTAATTATATTATAGTAACTTATTTATAATTAAATAATTTATTTTATATTTTTTATATTTTAAAAATGTTTAATTATATTTAAAATCAAATTTAAATAACATTTTAAGTAAATAATATTATAAATATTTTAAAATATATTAAATTATATATATAAAAAAAAAAAAAAAAGTTAAACTGGTGACATGATTATAGCCAACTTAACATATAGAGATGCATGATGTGGAAAAATAAGTGGGTGGCGGTGGTGGAGATGGCTAACATTAGAGAGCCAACAACACATCTATCTAACATTACAGTGTAACGGAGAAGGATATAATCTCTTAGTGCACTTAACTTATGTGACCTCTCAATATGCTCTCGTGATTGCTCAATACACTCCTCGTAATCAGAATTGGTAAATTCCTCATTGCTAATATCTTCTATTTTGATATGTGCGTCTCTAATCATATATAAAAAGAAAAATCATCATCATCATCACCATCATTAATAGCTAGAATTAGAGTATCATCATCTTTATCCTATTACTTAACATTTATATATATATATATTATATATATTAATAATTTAACATATTAATTTCAAATTTTTTACGGCAAATATGTTAATATATTAATTTTAGATTTTTTGTTTTTGTAAAAAAAATTTAATATTTATATTTAAATATATAACATAAAAAATTAAACGTATTAATGAGATTTAAATTCAAGTAAAATTCAAATTTCAGTAATTATGTTCAACCTTACTCTTCAATATGGTGCTTCCCCCACATCGTTTTAAGTAATTATCCCTCTACAAATTGGGTTCGAAATCTCGCATAGTGTAAGTGGTGGCGAATTTATGTTTATACCAAACGGGGGACTCAAGTCCCCCTCTGAAAAAATATTTTTTACCAAATTTTCAGATAGACCCAATAAATTATTAAGAAAGTAAAAAATGTTATTTTCGGTTCTAGTTAATTAGATAAAAAAATTACAGTTTAGCCCTCTAAAATTTTTTGATCAGTTATGAACCTAATCAATGCCATAGTGAAAAAGAATTTTAAAAAAAGTATAAAATTAATTATAACATTAATTCTTACAAAATTTTTATCATTAATAATATATATGTTTTAATATTGTTCTTCCCTCTCTCATTCACATTTTAGACAATAATCTAGCCCTCGTCGTATAATCTTTTTAATTTTAATTATCTTTTCTTTTTTTTAATTTTATACAATTTTTCTTTAAAGTTTCGTATTGTTCCTTTTTCAGTTTAATCATCTTTATTAAAAATAAAATTAAACAAAACCTTTCATTTAAATCTCTTATTCTCGCGTGTTTTAATATTAAACTTCATATATTTATGAAACTAATGATGCTAAACAAGTTTATAATTTTTTTTGATAATTTCTTAAAAGAATGTGTTTTTTTGCTCTAATTATACGGTAGGTTTATTATTTATATATATTTTTTAAGAAGAATCAACAACTTCATTATTTTACACATATCTTTACATCATTTATAGAATATTGGATGGATTTATGTACATTCAACAGTTAAAATTGAATATAATATATATTAATTATAATACATTAATTATATACTAATTACATTATTAGATTCAACTTCAGTCGTTAGAAGTATTGAAATCCAATAATCTACTAATGATGTAAAAATATATGTAAAATAATAGAACTACTTATTCATCCCCTTTTTTCACTTATTTTTGTTAAACAATTTTTTTCCTTTTTTGCTAAGATTAAAAGATTATTTTGTGACCGTTTCAAGTACGAACAACATTTGATTCATTAGAGGGACCTTAATTTAAGTTTTTACACAACTTGTTCAAGTACTTTTGAATTAAATTTCTAACTCTGCTATTGAATATAGGGATAGTAATTTATGTAAATGAATCATATTCGTGTTGTGTTATAAGTGTGTATAACAAAATTTTTAGCTAACACAAATCAGTTTCGTTTATTAATTGTGTCAAAATATTTAGATACAAGTATAACTCATTTATTAATCGTGTCTAAATAAATCATATTCGTATCAAAATATAATTTATTTAAACACAATTATTCATTTAGATATAATTATTTATTTAAATATAATTATATAAAATTAAAGTTTTCAACTTTTTATTTTTTATTTTTGGCTACTTTTCTTGTATTTATATATTGAATTTGTTTAGACGAGTAATATAAACATTATTTTTTCTATTTTAATTATTTTATAAAATAAAATAAAAATAAGAATTAATAATTATTTTAAATAAATTATAATCTTATCTTAAATGAATAAATAAGTTAGAAAGAGCAAACACAAATACGATATAATTATTATTTATCTATTTTTTAAACCTTTAATAGTATCAAATAATTGGATTATCACTTAAATTGTCGCTCCTAATTGAACTTAGCAACCTCTAGAATGGGTTACAAAAACGACTACAAATTTTCGGTTAATTACTAAACTGATAATATTAATAAAGCTTAAAAAATAAAAAATAAAATATGACTTAAAACTGGGAAAGCAGAAGAAAAGAACAATGAAGTAGCAGTGGAGCAAAGCGGCAAGGCCGCATTGGGAACCGGACAATCTTGGAAATGGTGAGAACATAACGTCCCTTCATTTCACCTCTTGTTTACACGTGTCCATCCCTCATCTACCCCAATATTTCAGTGCCATATCTATAAATATATATTCTGATTCAGCTTCTTTCTGTCTTGTTGTTAGTTTCTCCACCATTTTCGTATGCCTTCGATTTTTTCACTCAAAACTGAATCGTTGCGAAGAAAACATCAACATTAATTAATTAATGGGAAGGTTCGAAAATCTTTAGATAATGCATGCACACAATACATACATACATGTCACGTTAATTTGACAAGAATCCCACAACCCATTTCCCGGAAAATATATGAGAAACTCTTCCTTTGATTTGATATTAGTATATAAGTTGATTTATTTATTTGTTTTTGTTGGTGTAGAAATTGATTTAAGGAAGAAGAAAGCAAGGGTAAATCGAGAATGGCTGGAAACGAGTGGATAAACGGATACTTGGAGGCTATATTGGATAGTGGGGCAGGGGCTTCAGCAATAGAAGAGCAGAAGCCAACGCAAGTGAATTTGAGAGAAAGAGGGCATTTCAATCCCACTAAGTATTTTGTCGAAGAGGTGGTTACAGGCGTCGATGAGACTGATCTTCACAGGACTTGGATCAAGGTTGTTGCTACTCGGAACACCCGCGAGCGCAGCTCTCGTCTTGAGAACATGTGCTGGCGCATTTGGCATCTTACCCGCAAGAAGAAACAGGTCCATGCACTCATTCATTCATGCTGTTTGTTATTTTGAGTCTCAAATTGTTTTAATTTGTTTGGCTGTTTAATGCATGAATATTAAGGAAAAATTTCTTCCATTTTGTTATTCTAAGAGACTTAGTCTAGCTTTAAGGGCCTGATTTCATTTCTTCACCTGCAATTTTTATCATCTCTCGCAATTTAACAAGTGAGATTGTAAATTTGTTGTTTACACTTTATTGGATGAGAACTTTTGGTGATATATTATGGATCATGTGCACTTGTTATGTTCCTACTGATTATATGCGACAATGGATCCATTAAATGGTCTTAGAGCCTAATTATAAAACAAAAGTTTTAAAGATTGTAAAATGATGGATTTCTTGGTTTCTTATAGCCTAGGATAGTGAAGTTTATTAGATATTGCTAGAATTAGACTATATATATTGTTTACTGAAGTGTGCATATATCGGTCAGTTCATGTGGGTTTGCACAAAATCGTTAGTTGATTTGACCAAGGTTAGCTATCTCTCTGAAGCAGTGCCCTGAACTTTGTTGCTCTGTATGGTTATCTTGTCCAATTCACCGGTTATTGTGATTGGCTATTATATCTTCTAAAACTTAGAAAGAGCAGTGAATGATTTGGTTATTAATTTCTTTTTACCATGAACAAGTGATGATAACTCGTTTAAACTTCTCAAGTACTTGAATTTTAATTCTCATTAACTGTGATATAATGGCTTTGCTAAATTGGCACACATGATTTTGAACAGCTGGAATGGGAGGAATTGCAAAGGTTGGCTCATTGGAGGTGGGAGCGGGAACAAGGACGCAGAGATGTGACTGAAGACATGTCTGAGGACCTGTCAGAAGGGGAGAAGGGAGATGGTTTGGGGGAAGTGCAGCAGCCTGAGACTCCAAGGAAAAGGTTCCAACGAAACTTTTCCAACCTGGAAGTGTGGTCTGATGATAAGGAGAAGAAACTCTATATTGTCCTTATAAGGTAAGCTTATATCTAATAAAATGATATCCATACTAAAAACTCATTCTCACATGGCATTCAAGCCCTACTGCTTGGTCATTATATTACGTCTTTATAAGTCATTGTCTAGTCATTTGCCCTTATGAATATCTTAGGGTCAGCCTTGAGATGAGATGACTTTGAGGAATGTTAACTCCTAATGGTCATTGGAGTAAAGATTTGATGCCTAGTTCAAATATTTGCGAGAAAGAAATTCACTGCCCAGTTTAAATTCATTTTTTTTTCCTAAATTTCATCAGGGTTTAGGTTTTGAGAAGATGGAGGAAAAGGGATAAATATAGTTATGTAGCACCACAACAGTTTAAACTTGTTGCAGTACTGTCACACACCCTCCTCTTCCTCTGTTTGGTGTTCTTAGGGATCATAGAGAATAGGAGTAAAGACCTGATACAAAGTCAATATTCTATTATGAATTTCCAATATTGAATCGTTTAAAAGAGAAGAGTTTCTTTGTAGTTAATTTTACTGCAACATGAATCAAAGTTAAACTACAAACTGCATCCAAGTTGAAATTAAAAGTGTAGGTATTAATTAGACCCTCTTAGACTTAAATGTTATTGCACATGTAGACGTAACTTACATATCTTATACTTGTTTTCGTGCTCAGTCGCTGTAATTTCCAATGTTATATAATTTAGTTATAGGAGCCTTTATATCTTCTTATACTTAAGTACTTTTGTCTCAATTGCCAGCTTGCATGGTTTGGTCCGGGGAGAAAACATGGAGCTTGGTCGAGATTCTGACACTGGTGGACAGGTACCTAGTATGTTCCAATTCAAATCACAAATGTAATTACTAATATATCTTTTCATATTTGTTTGCTTTCATGTGGCTATACAAAATAATTTGCAGATCAAATATGTTGTGGAACTTTCGCGAGCGCTTGCAAGGATGCCTGGTGTGTACAGGGTAGATCTTTTTACCCGCCAAGTCTCCTCACCAGATGTCGATTGGAGTTATGGTGAGCCAGCAGAAATGCTGACTAGTGGCACTGAAGATGATGATGGCAATGGTGTAGGAGAGAGCAGTGGAGCATATATCATAAGGATTCCCTTTGGTCCATGTGACAAGTACCTTCGGAAAGAATTACTTTGGCCGTATATTCAAGAATTTGTGGATGGAGCTCTAGCTCATGTTCTTAATATGTCAAAAGTTTTAGGTGAGCAAATTGGCAGGGGTCAGCCTGTCTGGCCATATGTGATTCATAGCCACTATGCAGATGCAGGAGATAGTGCTGCTCTTCTCTCAGGTGCTTTGAATGTCCCAATGGTTCTAACTGGACATTCACTTGGGAGAAACAAGCTTGAACAGCTTCTTAAGCAGGGACAGAAATCACAAGAGGATATTAATTCAACTTATAAGATTATGAGGAGGATAGAGGCAGAAGAGCTTTCCCTTGATGCTGCAGAACTTGTCATCACAAGCACAAGACAAGAAATTGATGAGCAATGGGGACTTTATGATGGATTTGATGTGAAGCTTGAGAAAGTTTTGCGTGCTCGTGCTAGACGTGGGGTTAATTGCCATGGGAGATACATGCCCAGGATGGTGGTAAGAAACATATTTTCTCTTTAATCTCTACTCTTTTCTATTGGGTTGTTGAAGTCAAAGTAAATAGAAACTCATCATGCATCTCTCCAAAACTCACAATATATTCTTTACAACTTTTCTCAGTGCAAAAATTCGTATTATCAACTTTCCATTAATACAATTCAATCTCCACCGAAGAAACAACTCAAGATTCAAATACATTTTAGAGATGCTAGTATGATTTGATACTCCTCAAGCTTTTACAATTTAAATTAAGATAACTTTCAATACAAGAAAATAAACAGAGTACACAAATAAATAGCATGATTCCACTTGCAATCCTCGTATTCAAATTCTAAAGTGCAAATTTCTCAGGTTATTCCTCCTGGCATGGATTTCAGCAATGTTGTGGTGCAAGAAGATGCCCCCGAGGTTGAGGGTGAGCTCGCATCACTCATTGGCGGTACTGATGGGTCTTCTCCAAAAGCAATTCCAACAATATGGTCTGAAGTGAGTACCTTACTCACATTTCTCATCTTTACAGCAATATCAGTTTAACTGTTGTTCTTTCACAACTATATTTTTTGACAGGTAATGCGGTTCCTTACAAATCCCCACAAACCAATGATCTTGGCTTTATCAAGGCCTGACCCAAAGAAGAACATAACAACACTTTTAAAGGCCTTTGGAGAGTGTCGTCCCTTAAGAGAGCTTGCTAATCTTGTAAGTCGTTTCTTCAACTGCATAATTTATTAAAAGGACTAACAAATAACATTATTTAAAAACTAATGTGTTTTTACAGACGCTGATAATGGGGAATAGAGATGATATAGACGAGATGTCTACGGGAAATGCTAGCGTGCTTACCACAGTATTGAAAATGATTGATAAGTATGATCTCTATGGCCAAGTTGCCTACCCAAAGCATCATAAGCAATCTGATGTTCCAGATATATACCGGCTTGCAGCAAAAACAAAGGTTTACAGAAATTCAAAATTTTAAACTAACTTTATCTGGTATTGCATTGATGATCAACTAAGTGGTACAAATATCACAGGGAGTCTTCATAAATCCAGCATTGGTTGAACCATTTGGGCTTACTTTGATTGAAGTAGGTTTTGAATTGTTACTCTTTTCCATCAAATCATCATCTTTATATGCAAAAAAGTGATATACGATTTATTTTTGTGTGAAATGTTGTAGGCAGCGGCTCACGGGCTTCCAATGGTGGCTACTAAAAATGGTGGACCAGTTGATATACATCGGGTGAGGATGACCTTTGTCTATTACTGAATGATGAGATATGACTTGGCCACAAGTCAAATGATTCAATATGGATTTTACTGCAAACTTTTAGTTGGAAATTGCTAGAGCTTAATTCTACTAGATGTCCCCTTCCCTACTAGCTGAGAGTTTTTGGTCAAGTGATAATAAATAAAAATGTCATTATAGATTTTGAAAAATTTTTTGTTTTCACTCTTTGTATTCAGCTATCAAACACGTAGGACGTGTGCAATTGGACATCTGTTTGATCCTTTTAACAATGCAATTTCTTGCTATGTCTTGTTATCAATTTTTAGGCACTGAACAATGGCCTCCTTGTGGACCCTCATGATCAACAAGCCATTGCTGGTGCTCTACTTAAATTGGTGTCAGAGAAAAACTTATGGATCGAATGCAGAAAGAATGGTTGGAAGAACATACATCTTTTCTCATGGCCAGAGCATTGCCGCACTTATTTGACTAGAGTTGCAGCTTGCCGAATGAGGCACCCACAATGGCAAACTGATACTCCAGGGGACGAGATAGCTGCTGAAGAGTCGTCTCTCAATGACTCGCTTATGGATGTGCAAGACATGTCACTTAGGCTCTCTGTCGATGGAGAAAAATCATCTCTAAATGGGTCTCTTGACTATACTGCTGCAGCTTCCGGTGATCCTGTGCAAGACCAAGTGAGACAGGTTTTAAGCAAGATTAAGAAACCAGAATCTGATTCACATGATAAGGAAGTTGGGAAGAAATTGCCTGAGAATGCCGTGAGCAAGTATCCCATGTTAAGGCGAAGACGTAGATTGATTGTTATTGCACTTGACTGCTATGATGATAAGGGGGTTCCTGAAAAGAAGATGATTCAGATAATGCAAGATATATTTAAAGCTGTTCGGACAGATACTCAAACTGGAAGAGTCTCAGGATTTGCTATATCAACAGCAATGCCAGTGACAGAAACAATAGAGTTCTTGAATTCAGCTAAAATTCAAGCAAATGAATTTGACGCTTTGATTTGCAGCAGTGGAGGTGAAGTGTACTACCCAGGTACTTATACAGAAGAAGATGGAAAGCTTTTCCCAGATCCAGACTATGCAGCACATATTGATTACCGCTGGGGTAATGATGGTCTAAAGAAAACCATTTGGAAGCTGATGAATGCCATTGAAGGTGGAGAAAAATCCGGTAATTCTTCCTGCCCCATTCAGGAGGATCAAAAATCAAGCAATGACCATTGCATTTCCTACCTAATAAAGGATCCTAATAAGGTAATTAAAAGATGATCTTCACTTCCATACCTGACACGTAAAATTGGTTCTACTGGTGGGGGTTTATACTGGCTTGGTTTTGCAGGTTAAGCGTGTTGATGATTTGAGGCAGAAGCTTAGGATGAGGGGTCTTCGTTGCCATCCAATGTATTGCAGGAACTCAACAAGAATGCAAATTGTTCCTCTTCTGGCCTCTCGAGCACAGGCACTAAGGTATAAACACATGCAATTAGGATCGTTTTTGTGTGTTCGAGACATTGACCATTCCCTTCTGGTTAGAATAAAAAATGATTTTGTCACTGCAGCATTTGTGTCCCCATATTTTTATGCCTTAGGCTGTGTTTAAGGGCTAATTTGATAATTATCAGACTTACACCAAGATAAACATTCTTTGAAACATTGGTAGTGCTCCTGTGTCAGAATCCTAATAATGAAAAGCAAATTAAAAGTAGAAAATGTACTTTCAGGGAGTATGGTTTTAACATCTGCTGATATGCTCCTCCCTGTTGACCAATAGAGGTAGAGGGCTTGTAAAAAACAAACTTTCCAAGTGGTATGTCTCTAGCTTCCAGCAATTTGCTGCAAATCTCTGCTCTATCCAACAGTTTATTCGAAGCCAATAATTGTGTGAATTCTTATATGAAGCAGTCATTTTCTTCTACACTGGCTAAGACTGTAACTTTCAAGTAATGTTAGTGTTTTATGAAGCAGTAATTCATTCATTTCTTGTCTTTGTTAGGTATCTTTTTGTCCGTTGGAGATTGAATGTTGCAAACATGTATGTCATTCTTGGCGAAAGTGGGGACACCGATTATGAGGAACTTTTATCCGGGGCTCATAAAACCCTAATTCTGAAAGGGACTGTGCAAAAGGGCTCGGAAGAATTGCTCAGAACCACAGATCTAAGACATGACATTGTTCCTAGTGAGAGCCCTCTGAGACTACTAGTAAAGGCCGAAGCAAAAGTCGATGATATTGCTAGTGCCTTGAAACAAGTCTCAAAAGCTTCCACAGGAATGTGAGAGAGCATCCCTTCCTTTTGACACTAAAATTCATTCATTTGGGAGCATTTTCTTAACATCAATATATGTTCGATGAAATGAAAAATTTAGCCTTAATTGAAGAACAGTTTTTGTTGTTAAATATCATGAGTAGTAAGTTTTTGTCAATGGTTAAGCTCTAGAGCTGATAAAATGAGTGGATCGGCGCGAGTACAAGAGGGCCCAGCCTGTGAATAGTTACAGGATCGAGAAAAAAAAAAACCCACAGGCCATGTTATGAACAGTTATCCTGCTAAGTTGGATCAAGAAAGAAAAAAGTTCATGGACTATTATTCAATTTGTGAATAGTAAAATAGTTACTATTCATTATTTGTATAGAAACTATCCACTATCTATGAGTACTATTTACAATATAATTCATTTGGACTTATGAGCTATGGTTGAGCTACTTTCCAATGAGCCAGGTAGCACTACAAGTACAATAACTTTGCGATGGGTCAGGTTAAGTTTATTCATTTTACTATGTTTACTGTATCGACTTATTTCGAGAGCTCTCGTAGACTTATTTTTCATGCTGACACAGTCTATTTGTCACCATTAGGTAAAATTCACTTCCACTCTATTTTTGCAAATAGTGGGAGCTATTAGGGCAAAAATGAATCTATGGTGTATTTGCTTTAAATTGAAAGTGTTTCAATTCTATGCACATAAAATACACTTTCAAAATCCAAATAAAACAAAAAAAATTTCCTTATTCATATCTTGAAAGAAAAAAGAATAATAGAAATTTAAACCTAGTTTGTTAATGTTTTTTAAAACTTAATTTTATTATCATTTTCTGAAAATTGATAGAATATTGAAAATTTGAAAAGACTAAGATTTGAATAGACTTGAATGTTTAAATCTCAAAGATATATTTGTTTTCTTGTTTGAAATTTGAAAATAAATAGACAAGCAATCCAAATATAAACATTAAATTGTTTGCTTTATTCAATTAAAAAGAATATGAAAATCAATATTTTTATATTTGTATTTTCATGAATTTTAAATATTAAATAGATAATAAATTCTGTTAAAAGTAAAATAAGTTGGAATACAGATGTAAAAGAAGTTGTATTAATGTGAATTTTGTTATAGTTTATAATGTTATATGAAAAATAAATATATCTTTTTGTTAATTTTTACAAAAACATTGATATATTTAGTTTTAGATTAAAAATAAAAGAGTTTTATCACAAAAAGTTAATAACATGTTGATTGAAAAAATTTTGAAAAACAAATGTTAAGAGCAGAGCGGAAAAAAAAAAAAGATTAGATTCTATCCTTATTTGCTTTGGTCTTTATATTTTCTTATTGTCATTAATAAAATTGAATGGATATTTCATTTTATTTTTATTCAATTTATTAACTATTTTATTCAACAAAACACATTCACCGTTCAGTTTTACTCTTTCTTCTCCTTTCCTCTTTCTCTTGCTTCTCTAACAGTAGTTTCTTGCATTTTTAGGAATTATGAATTATAAAATGATCTATTTTCGTTTCATTAAATCCACAAAAATTCAACCTAAAAATGTAAATGGTTGTTTTTGTTTTTGTTTTTGTTTTATTTTTCTTTCCTCTTCTTCGTTACAAGTTTCACCTTTTTTGTTTGTGTAAAACATTGTTGGATTCTCGAAATTAAAAATATATGTTAAGTAGACTATCAATTAAAAGGTCTCCAATTAGATAATTACAAAATTGCCACTCTTCACAAGCACATCAACATAACCATTTGATCATAGGGATATGGTGCTTATCAACCGTATACAAAATATATAGTATTGATGATATTGATTCAGATGTATATGTGTATGAAGATCACCCACTAGACTAGTTTAAAACCCTTTCCAATAGCCAAATTGATATTCTTGACAAAAACAAACACTTCTAAGAACCCAAATACTTGTCCAACACCAAACTCCTGATTATAAACACAACATCAACCAACCTAATAAAACACAACGATTCAAACACATTGATTATACATGTTGATATCCTATTCACACAAGAGCCATTCCTGTGCTTTCTAAGTCAATGAAGGTTACAACACACCTTTCCTATATGACAATGTTGATCATGTAGAAAGAGATAAACTGAGGAGAGTAGGTGTTATTGATAACGTGTATTTTGATTCACCACGTGATGATAAAAATGTAAAATAAAAGAAAAAAAGCCGGTAAGCCAATGAAAACCAATCAATGTCATGTTGGAAACATAGGAGATGAACAAATTGAAGCAAAAGAAGACGATGTGCTGTTGTCTGCTTAGGAATTAGATGACAATGAGTATGGCTTGTGCTCATATACTAATGTGAAAAATCCCGTGAACAAGATGTGAGAAGATATGACAAAGAATATAGCCAAAACATGGCCTAGATTAGTTTAAGGTAGGAATGTACGTCAAGAATTTGATAAAGATGACATTTGCATTTATATATTATGAAATGAGAAGGGCATTCAGAATGAGAAGGGTCAAGGTGGAGAAAGAAGGCACTTGCATCACCTTAGGATAGCTATAAGAGGGTCAAAGATTATTCTCAGATAATCGTTGACAAAAAGTCTCGGGCCATTGAAATTGTGAAAGTGAATTGAACCACCACATTAGACACAAGAACAATCTTTGATAGATTTATGATTATCATCCTTATTGTTAGAGATGGTAGGAAGAATGAAAAATGAAGCCAAGCTAAGAACAATGAAAAATTTTATTTCATAAAGATCATTTTGAAAAACATGAGTATGTGTGTATGTGTGTATGTATTTATTGTTCGCAGCTTCTACGACTAATGATAAGTTTACTGGCTATATTATATAAGAATCAAGTGGATCATATGGGTTTTATTGGGTTAATTTTAGGCGTTCTCTTTTGATGTCGCTTTTTGGTTTCCATGTTAGTTATACGAAAAAGAATAATCTGACAATATATGCGCACACAAAGTAATTTAAAAATGTCCTTTGAAACTATTTAAGTTTGACCTAAAATGACTTACTAAAATTCATTAATAAAGTTATTAAAAAAAATTAATTATAAGATATCTAACTTGTAGTGCACGAATGGAAAATTTTTTTTTTCTTTTTAACTAAGACATAACCGCCATGATTCATATACTTTTTTTTTTCAAAATAGAACTATCAAATTAGTATATAGCTAGTCTAAAATTTATTATTCATATCAAGTTATTAGTTTATCATTTACAGATATGTCATTTCACATGTAGCCTGAGTCAAAAAGTGTAAGAATTTTCTTAAATATGACTTATATGTAAATGAAATAATCAACTAATCTAAACTGATAGATTTATATTACATACCCATGTCCAATTTAGTGATAGTGGTGGACTTTTTCATTAAACTACTTCTTTATTTAAAGGTTAATGGTGGACTTGTTTTTAAAACACTTTGAATAGAAGTGGGAAGGGTATGAATTCTTAAAAATTCAAAGTTTTTTTATTTTAAAAGGGTCCTAGTTTATCCTTACACAAGCCTACAAGCTTGCAAGTATTACATGGTAGAGAGGCTTTAAAAGAGGAATAAATTAGAAGATACTTTTGTGTGAATTTGACTCTTAAATTATACTTGATCATCATAATTGAAGTTAGGATCTTTATTTTCTATTTTGTTTCATCTTCTCTATTCTAAGATTTTATAGTAAAAAACAATAGCTCTTTCAACTTATGTGCAAAAGACAAGTGGGATAACTAAAACTATCCTATCTTATAAAGGAACCTAAAGAATTCAATTTTATTTTTTTTGGTGAATTGCATTCCAAGTTGGAAATATTTTATATAAAATAGACAGTTTGTGCAAGAACATATAAAAATTGTCAATTTCATTTCAATTATTAATTAATTTCTTTTTATGACCAATCACTGTATTTTGGTTTCAATTATAAAAAAATGTTTAAATATAGCAAATAATATTTATATATAAGAGGGTTTGATTTTTTTTACTCTCTATATAAAGAGCATAAATTATGATATATGTGCAACACAAAGCGTGAGAATTAGATTTCTAAAATTCTTTTTCTATAAATATATATAGTTAAGCAATCGCAATATAAATAAACAAAGTACTTAAGAAGTCAGAGTGTAAAGAGAGTAAACATGGGTTTTATCATAGTTCAACAAATCTTCAACCTATTTCATAACCATAAGCACCAAGTTTGTGGTTTCCGTTAATCAAGTATTGAATACTCTCATGATTTCACAGATATAACTAAGAGGGTTTTCGAGTATGCCTTTCAAACCTTACACCAATTGAAATTTTATGAGTCTAACTTATACTCAACAAAAAGGTTACACACTTTTTAAAACTCTCACAATGATAACAAGATTTAGTGACAAACGATCACATACACACTTTCAACAAACTCTGAAAAAAATATTACAAATGAGATTATTTACTATATATGGATGATGTTTTGGTAATTTGAATGTTCGATAGCTTGAATTTTGGTTCTTAGAAATCTAAGTTTTGAAAATTTTGTATTTTGGTCTTCAGAAAATTCAACGGTTATTTTTCTCAAATTAAATTATTTATTTTGAATAAAAATAAGAAGGGTATTTTCAACTTTACCCTCAAATTTATTGAAAATCTTTAAAAATAATTCAAAATCTTGAAAAGTTATTTGTACTGTCATTATTAATAGAAGAACGCTGTTATTTTTATTGGTATAAGGGGCAAAAAGGAAATTTTAAAAAAGGAAAATAATTTTTAAAAAAAAAACACATTTGTAGAAGGTAAAATGCCCATTTTGCCTACATTAATGGCATTTCACCTACTTCAATCCCATAAAAAATCATTTTACTAGTCTGATTTGTTTAGAAAATGGAGAGAAATAAGTAGACTGTAAGAGAAGGGATTCTCAGTTTGCATTAAAGTAGAGGTAACCAAGGGCACGAAGGACAAAGATTCGTGGACATTTTTGTTTCTCTAAATTGATAAGTTTCTTTGTGGTTCTTGGGTTTTTTTTCCTTGGGTTAAGGCATAATAAGTTCGTATTTGTCAAATTTAGGTCTCTTTATTGCAAAAATAGGCTTGTCAGATTTATTTCTTGCATTTTCGATTGGTGGACATAGATTTTGAACATGACATTTTAGAATTTTACAATGAAACCCAATAACCCATTGCTAGAAATCTATTGGATACTTTATTTTTGGTTGCATAATGAAAACATGTGTAAGCTGTTATTTTTTTGGCGCATTGTTATGTGAAATGTGTTTGTTTATATAGTGATTGTATCGTTGCTGAAGATGTATAAGGGTGGTAACGAATAGAATACGGTATGGATACCTTAATATCTATATTCGTATCTTCAAAAAATTTTATATCCATATTCTTAGCGAATATTTTTTTCATTATCTGTATTCTCCTAAATGAATATTTATCAATATCTATATCTTAACAGATATTTTACGGATATATCCGTATCATAATAAAAAAATAGTAAATTTTAAAAAATTATAAATTTATAATTTGATTTTCAATGTTTTACACATAATGTACTATGTTAATAATATAATATCCTAAAAAATATTGATAATTTAAAATTCATTATTTAATATTCATAATTTGATTCATATTCACATCCTAAAAAAATATATAATTCTAACAATATAAAATTTTAATTCAATAATTATAATAATCCATAAAATTGTAAAAATTTAATAAAAATAAAAAATTTGTAAAATGTTTAACTAACAGTCTATATCATCAACTTATAACAAGCCATTAAAGTTCAACCAAATTTCATTTTCACAAAAGATTTGTAGCGGCCACCCAATATGATATCTATAATTTAAAAAAAAAAAAGAAATATTAATTCATCTAGTCAACTCCTTAAAAATTAAATTATTAATTGATAATGTCCTTATAATATCTAATTATTATAATAGTATTTACTTCATCCATAACATCTTCATCTTTTGAATATTTGGTACTTTCTACTTGTGTTGAAGAACTTGAGTCTAACCATGATGCAGAGACTAAGATCCTTTTAAATTGAATGATTGATTCGCTGGCAAATCAAATGGTTGCTTGTTTCTCAAGAATAAAGCAATGTATGTTTACTAATTGTGGTAAGGACTAGAATTCAATATGCAGCCTAGGGAGGCTGTTTGTGTGATTGAGTAAAGATTGAGATAAACAAAAATGGAGAAACAACTATTTGAATTAGGGTTTGCTCTCTAGTCTACAAATATAAAGCATAAAACGAAAATTGTTTTGATAAAAAAAAAAAGGTAAAACAGATATCTTATATGAATATCAGTAGATATTTTAAGATATCCAAATCCGTACCATATCCTAAATAAATATTTTATATAATTACCATGTCCTATCCATATTTGTTTTTACACTTACCATATGCTATCCACTAACACTGGATACAAATAGGTATTCGTAAAAATGGTATCTATTGCCATCCCTAAACATACATTGAGATATGAGCATTTGTTATTGAATATTAGATATGGATACGAAACTAAATGGGTTTTTACTAGTTTTTTGTGTTGCTAATATTACAATGCAATTGATTTGGAGTTAATAAGTATGAAAATTGGGTATTTTGTTGTGCTTTGTTGTATTGCCTATTGTGATGCATTCAAAATTGATTTATGGATAAGAATGTTTTGTCATGGGTAACAAAACTAACTCAAAAATGTTCAGCTTTGTTGTGATATCTTAACTATAAGGGATATGGATTTCAAGTTAAAAGTATTAAAAGTCAGTTGTTCTTTGCAATACTGATTGTATGCTATAGTTGTATGTTATGATTCTTAATTGCATGCAATTGACACTAATTTATTTTCCTTTTGTTATAAGAGAATTTGTGCAATAAGGACTCTTGGATATGAAGAAAAGCTAATTTCATAAGCATGAAGTGGTGAGATCTAGACAAATGTAATAAAGTAGTGGTGATTAATTGTATTGCCAACCTAGCAATTCAAAGGAGCACGATAATCGACAAAGATTTGTTAGACACATAGAAAGCATACATCAAATGCAAGTATAAGAGAATGAAGCTTAAGTGCAAGTTGCTTTCACTTGCATTGAAACCACCAATTAAAAAAACCTTGTTCACAAAGCCAGAACACTTTACTCCCCTATTCAGTCACAAGCACCTAAAAGTAGCCATGCACAGTAGCATGTTGGTGATTTTCAACCCTATTTAGACTCTACTATTGCTGTAGGAAATGGTTGGTTGTGGTTCTAATAGTAGGCCAAATGTACATATGTACCATGATTGCCTTCCATATTGGTTTCAAAGCCTAACAAACAACCAATGTGACCTTTCGAATCAGACATCTTCACTAAACCAAATATCTATCTATGTATAAACAACACTAGAAATAAAAGTCCAAAACATGGCTTAAAAAACTGTCATAGTTTTCCAATAATAGAATAGCATTCTTTTCCACAAAATAATGGCAACCAAAGTAGAACACCTGCCAATATTGATCATAAGATCCCTAATCGTGAGTTTTTCAAGTTGAGCTTGGTGGCAACACATCAACACAATAGCCTAACTTTGTTTATGAAGAAATAAAGTATCTCAACAATAAAAAAGGTGATATTGACAATGTTTATTTTGATTCAACAAATGATGATGAAAGAAGAATGGTTTTACTAGTGAACCACAAAGGACTATTCAAGAGCAAAGTTAGCGTGTTGGTTATGAAGCTAGTGATGTAGAGGAAGATGATGTGTTGTTGTCTAGTTATAA
This sequence comes from Azadirachta indica, assembly GCA_022749755.1. Classification (NCBI taxonomy): domain Eukaryota; kingdom Viridiplantae; phylum Streptophyta; class Magnoliopsida; order Sapindales; family Meliaceae; genus Azadirachta; species Azadirachta indica. The sequence goes on from CM040441.1 coordinate 19,813,653, forward strand.
TCTGATGACAATAAATGTGGTCTTTGTTTTGATTTTGATGTAGAGAACCTGCTAAACAAGATGTGAGAAGATGTAAGAAATAACTTCTATAAGCCTAGAGAAAGGCCATATCAATTGAGGGTTAGCTTGTATTTTAGAATGTTGTAGAGATGACATTTGCTTTAAAAGATTATGCCATCAAGGAAGAATTTAGAATGAGAAGAATGAAGGTGGAGAGAAGTAGGTTGATGTTAAAATGTTTTAGGCAGACTTGTCCATGGAAATTCCATGTACTTTAAACCAAAACAGGTGGCTTCTTCCAAATAAGAAAGTTGGTAATAAGCCTACATACATGTTAGAAGCTTCTGAATAATCTTGAGTACTTAAGTACCTGGATTGTTAATAAATATATAGACACAATATTAACTAATCCTAAGATTAATATAGCTATGTTTTGAGCTAATGTGAGAATAGAATATGGAGTTCATGTTTCAAAACAAAACCTCTACAAAGCAAAGAAAAAGACTCTTTCATTAGCTGGTGTTGACCATGAGAAAATTACAAAAAATCAAAGATTATGCATAAGTCATACTTAACAAGGTCCTCGGGTTACTGTACTTGTGAAGGTAAACAAAAACAATATGTTAGATGTAACAACAGCCTTCAACAGATTTGTGCTTGCCTTCCCTACTATTTGAGATAATTTTAATCATAATTACAGACCTTTTATAAGGATTGATGCGTGTCATTTGAAGGGGTTATACAAAAGTGTTCTATTATTAGCGATTGCACTAGATGCGAACATAAGAATCTATCTATTGATTATATGTATTTGTGATACTAAGAATATTAATTGGTGTTGACCTCAAAAAGCTATACAAATTACACTATCTCTAGAATTCCCAAATGCACATATTTGATTTTGAGCACAACATAGCCTTGCAAATGTCAAGGCAAAGTATCCGAAAGTAGACTTCAGTGTAATATTTTAGGCTGTAACTAGACCTATAAATAGAAGAGCTTTTGAAATTGCAATAGAATCTATCAAGACCATAGATGTTGAGGTATGGGACACATTGTTGAAGATTCATCTCAAGCATTGATTTTTAAATACTTTTGACATTACGTGCAAGTTTAGCCATACCATAATATATTAGAATTCTTTAATATATGGCTCAATAAGACACGAAAGCTGCCTATCATTCACATTTGTGTGTCCATTTAGAAAAAGCTGATGAAAAGGTTGAACAATAGGAGAAAGAATACTAGTGAATGTATACAAAACTTGACAGCAAGAATTTTCCATTGATTGTAGAAAGATATAACAATTGGGAGGAATTATGCAGTAATGCCAGCTAACGATACATTATTTGAGGTAGATGATAAAGGAATGGCACATATAATAGACTTGGTATATAATTCATGTGATTGTGGTGCTTGGAGTATTAATGGCATTCTATGTATGCATGCTTTCCTATGCATAATACAGACTGGTGGGGATGTTTGTGACTTTGTTAATGCAAGCTACACGAAAGCAACATATTTAAGGGCTTATGCAGGTATGATTCATCCATTGCCAAACAAAACTATATAGCTACAGTTGATGCCATGATGTATAGCCTTCACTTGTGACAAGGGCTTATGGCAGACCTAAAACTTAACAGAAATAAGAAGTCTAATAAACTCCCTACTCATATAAAGAGGTTCACTAAGGGTGTTCAAAATCCAACCTTATTCGTTCAATTAGATCCGATCCAATCTATTTTTAATGGGTTTGGTGGATTAATGGATCCAGTTGGATTCAAAAATTTAAAATCCATTGATAGTGGATGGGATTGTGAATTTACATTATTAATCCACCAAAATCCAATCCAACCCGCTAAAAAAAATATAATGAATATTTTAAATAAAATATTATTTATAATATATAAGATTATCCAATAATTTCAATTAATATTATTAGTATCAATTATTAAAAGATAAAAATAAAATAAACAAAACAAGAAAAGAAATACACATTGTCACCGTAAATCACTAAATCCTAAGCTTTGTTCAAACTCAACCTACCGCCGCACTACACTTCTCCTTTAAATCCATTGCCATATATTCATAGAATAATTCATTGAGTTCCCTTTATTTTATATTTAATTGGTTTTCTTCCCTCTAAATTTCCTAATTCTCATTGAAAACCCAAATAATTCATTCAATTTTGACTTCCTTTAATTCTCATTCAATTACTTTGAATTTTCATTTTAAGGTAATTCCTATATACAATTTTGTTTAATCAGGTTTTTTTTTTTTTTATTATATTAGTCCCTATATATTTCACTTTATGCAATTTTATTTGTGCTTATTAATATTCAATTGCACAATATATTTTCTTTTCATATTATTGATTAACTAAATTATTTTTATTTTCATATTATAGATGACTTCTAGGCTTGATAAAGAGAAAGCTTCAGTTTCTCCAATTCAAAAATCTTCAAGTAAGCTTGAAGGTATGCTTACTATTGATAATAATACTATAATGTCTTTTAGAAAAAAAATAAATAAATTCTTCTTCACAAGCTTAGGCTCATTTTAAACAAATAGGTTCAGATCCATCTAAACTTAGGGAAAAATGTTTGTATTATGGTGTGGAATATGCTTGTGGCTCAAAACAAGAAATATCTAATTTATCAACTCATATAAAGGAGAGATGTAGAAAGTATCCGGGTCAAGAGGATTAAAAACAAAAAACTTTATGTTTTCAACCTGTAAAAATGGAAGAGGAAATAGCCAAACTTATTGCAACAAGTTATAATGCTAAAGCTTGTATAGAAGTAATTGCAAAGTTCATTATAAAAGATGAGATGCCATTTAGAGTTGTAGAAGGTGAAGGATTTAAGGATATGTTGAAAGTTTGTTAAAGTAGATTTAACGTACCTTCTTGCATTATCGTCGCAAGTGATATTTTGCAACTTTATAGAAAAAAAAAAGAAAATTTGAAAAATTTTTTTGTTAATAGTGGTTAAAGAGTTTGCCTTATTGCGGAAGTATGGACTTTGGTTCAGAATCTTAATTATATGTGCCTTACTGCGTATTACATTAATGATAATTGGAAGTTCCAAAAGAAAATATTAAATTTTTATCAAGTTGTTAATCGTAAAGGTGAAATAATTGGTACACAAGAAGAGACATGTTTATTAGATTGGGACATTGAGAGAGTTTTTACCATAACTGGTGATAATGCAAGTTCTACTGATGTGGCTGTTTCATATCTGGCATAGTGAAAAATTGGAATGAAACAATTTTGGGGGGTAAATTTATGTATATGAGGTGCAATGCACATATATTGAATCTTATAGTTACAGAGGGGCTGAAAGATAATAATGAGTTAATTACTAAAATTTGTAATATTATCAAATTTATTAGAGCTTCATCATCAAGGTTGCAAAAGTTCAAAATATATGTTGAGTGAGAAAAAATTTCTTCAATAAAGCTTGCATACTTAAATGTTCTCACTAGATGGAATTCAACTTATTTGATGTTAAAATATGCAAAAAAGTTTCAAAAAATGTTTAAACATTTAGAGGTTTATGATAGACAATTTATTCGTGAGTTTTGTGTTTGTGAAAACAAAAGGGCTCCAATTACTTTGGACTGGGAATATGTTTGTTACTGTATTAAGTTTTTGAAGATTTTTTACGTAACTTTACAATTTTTAAGTTCTTTGTATGTGACATCTAATAAATTTTTGCGTGAATTAAGTTTGATTTATACTCAACTACAAGTTTGAAGTGAAAGAAAGGATGTATTTTCGAAAATAATGGCTCAAAATATGGAAAAAAAAAAGTATGACAAATATTAGGAGATTTATAACAAAATCAATACATTATTGTTTATTGCTATATTACTTGATCATCGCCAGAAGGAATACTTTTTGAATTATTGTTTTTCCATATTATTTAGTGAAAATAAAGCTAATGAGTTGATTGTTGAAGTACCAAATACTTTGAATAACTTGTATGATCATTATAAGGTGCTTTACTCTAATGATGAAGTGCATGATGGACATGACATAGAAGTCAATATTGATGAGATTGATGGTAAGAAGTTATTTGAAAGTGGTTATAAAAAGCTTGTAAAAGAGTTTGATGCTAAAGAGTGCAAAATAGAAGTGGATCATTACTTAATAAAGCCATTTGAGAATAAAAAAATGAAGATTTTGATATATTTAATTGGTGGAAGACTAATTCTTCAAAATATAATATTTTGTCATATGTCATTAGAGATATTTTGGCAATAACTATCCCCATTGTAGTGACTGAGTCAACATTTAGTACTGGTGGTCATATTGTTGATCTATTTTGAAGTTCATTATCTATAAGGATCATAGAGACACTTATTTGCAAACAAAATTGGATACGTTCTTCACTAATATATTTTCGTGAAGTAATGGATGAGATTGAATATATTAAGACAAGTAAATAAATAAATTATATATTATTATTATAGTTTTGTTAAAATTATATTTTCTAAATTATTTTTTTAATTTTTACAAAGATTTTAGGTGATGAGAAGACTACATTTGATGATGCTTAATTTTTTGTTTTAAGCTCGTAAGTAAGTGGATTCATTATTTTTCTATCGTATTTATTATTTATTATTTATTTATTTACAATATACTTATCATTTTTCAGCTGGTGAGATTATTAATTATACAAATATTCATTTATTTAGTTAAAAACCCAATTATAATTATTTATATATTCAAATTTTCTACTGATTATACAAATTTTCTACTATTATTTAGTATGGTTGTTGGTTGCTTGTCTTTCACTAGGGGCCAAGAAAATTGTAGTGAATTTCTAGATTCTGCAATGCTACTGATGTTGCTAAATTATTTAATGTATGCCCCTTTTTAGTTGTTGCCATGTTGAACATGAATTTCTTGGGTTTGTTGGTTTTTTTTTTTTTTTTGGTTACTAATGTTGTTTCTTTGTCATGTTATACAGAATATGGTTTTGGTTTTTTTCCATTTAAATGACCTAACTCCTTATAGTTTTGTAAGCATCTTTAGGCATTACTAAATTTTATTTTATTTTTTTTTTCTTCTTAATAAACTTTATCTAAAGTTTAAACTTATTCTAGGAGATTAACTTAAAAAAATCTATATATTTATTTTTGTTATTTATTTTGAGTAGATATATTTCAATATTTTTTGAAGGTTTAAATATATTATATATTATTCTCGGTCTCAATTATCATTGTTATTGTTAATGAAATATAATTAATATTAAAATTAAAATATTTTAGTTTATTTAGATCAAATTGGATTGGATAGAATTCGAAAAAAATTTAATTGATCAAGTTGTGTTGGATTCTATTGTACAATGGATCGAGTTGGATTGAAAAAGTTCTAATCTGCTAAATGATAGATTGGACATGGGTTTGATCAAATCTCCTTATTTCGATCTGTTGAACACCTTTAAGGTCAACATTGAAGTACAGTGTTTGTGACCAATTAGGACATAATAAAATAATGTGTCCAATTAATCCAGCCAACGCAAACAAAATGACAAAGCGATATCTAGTATAGATTTATTTTACACCTAATGCACACATAAACTTAATATTATTTCATATATATTTTGCATTGTGCTATTAAAGAGCCTTTGTCATAGTTATGATGCATCTACATGTTAACAAAATAAATGTCAGAGCTATATATGCACAAACAGAGAGGACAACTGATGGGATTCAAGTTCAGATGATTCCATTATATGCTTTAGCCTCAAATTGACTTGATATCTTAATTTTTTCCTTTTTTGTTCGTAATAGGTGTGGCAAATTAGTCCAAGTAGAGGGAAATGCAGGAAACTAGTTAGAATTTCTTACAATAAGAAGTCAAACTAGCACACAAGGGCAAGGGCGACAAAGAAGAAGGTGGTATCAATTCAATGGCTTAAAGTGCAAGGGAAGAGGATTGTGTCATCTAAAAGAATAAAGATACCATGTTTGGGTGCTAACAGTAAGATCAGGTTAAAGCTCAATAATAACTATAGACAAAGGAAAGGCACTAATGCAAAGAGTTGATAAAGTAATTTAAAATTTAGTTTGCTTCACTGATTTACATTGATATTATACCCCTGATTTAAAATTATCTATTTTACTAAATTTTAAATTGCGTATTCATGGTAGGCAAGGGAAATGATTAACCTTAAGCACAATTGACAGTATTTTTGAACAAGTTTATAGTTCCTTTAGTTAGGTTTGTGTGACGAAAATCTATTTAAGCTTATACAAGTTCCACATTACTACACAAATGATTAACCCATTTTACTAAGTTAAAATAAACAACCACTTAGTTTATGTGGCAGTGTGGAAGTTGGTATTTTTTGTACACCTTTTGTATATTGTAGCTGATAAGATTTATTTCTAATTGTTGTTAGTGTTAGGTTGATCTTGTTTTTTGTATATGAGTAGATGATAAGGTTTATTTGTAGGTGCTGTTAGTGTTAAGTTGGTTTTGGCTTTTTGTATACTTTTTGTATTAGGAATTGTATATTTTTTGTATTAAGGGTTGTATACTTTTGGGACAGCATATGACATATACTTAAACACAAATGTTGATGTAAAATACAAAGCAAGTAAAAATATTCATGTAATTGTTGTTACTTTACATGTGCTAGCCTATTTCATGAAATCTTAATAAATGTTAGTTGATTGGAATCCTTAATATTACAGTGATGTAGTAGTCAATAATGTGATGACGATGTGGAGAAGCATCTTTATATCTTGGTGCATCTCTCAAATTTGGATGCTTAGTGCAATAGTGTACTACTCTTATTTGCTAGATACGTTTTTGAATGTTGTCTTCCCTTCCATATGTTGTTGATGTAATAGTATTATATTCTTCCATAGTAGACTTCCACCACCTATAGAAAGAGCATTTATCTTTGTTCTTTGGAGAACAACAATAAAGTTTATGTGGATTGTTTGATGATTCTTAGATTCACACAGATGCTCTTGGGCCACATTCATATATTTTGTTATGAAATTTCAATATACCTCTATTGATCTCATGTTCATGGATGCTTATGTTTGAGATAGATGTAGAGGATGTATATGAAGAAATTATGGTAGTTATTGTGTCACGTGGATTGTAAGAGTGGGGTTTGAATGCAAGATATATGTGGGCTAAATAAGTGGTTAGATAGTGCTATATATGATAGATATCCAAACAGTTTGATTTTGAAATTTTAAAATTCAAATTCTCTTATGGATCTGTTTTGTGGCTGAACATGGATTCAAATTTAGGACCAGTTTGGGATTGCTGTAGATTTTGAAAAAATCTACTTCTATTGTACTGTAAAAATAATCAGCTTTAAAGAGAACCAGTTTAATGTTTGGTAAATTTGATATTCAAAAGTGCTGTGAATTTGAAAGGCATTTTACTACCATTTGGTAAATTTTGTTGTGAAAATATTGTAATGATGTGAATGATAAAAATAGACATATGATATTGAATATTATTTTTTTCAAGTATATTGAATTGTATTTGTTAATATATATAATATAAAATAATTTATAATAACAAAAATAATTATTTTTATTATTAAATTATGTCATTTCAACGTTGTATGATCTCAAAATTTAATGAAGAACAAAATTCCAAAAAAAGAAAATTAAAGATATGCAATATCATGTTCTCATTAAACTTCTGGCAATATTATTTCTCAAGTTTTCCATTTCTTGGGCTCCCGATCCATTGGTAGTGTAATGTTCTACTTGACTATTGATCTCACTTTCAACCTCTTCATTGATGACACTATTGAGATCATTATTCATTTCTTCAAAATGAATGTCACGTTGAGCATGCCGTCTTATATAGTTATGTAGTGCCATGGTAGCTATGACTATCTTCACTTGTTTATTAAATGGATAACTAGGCATGTCTCTAAGAATATTCCATCTTTTCTTCCATACACCAAATGTACATTAAATAACACTTTTAAGTGAAGAGTGCACATGATTGAATACCTCTTGATAGCCTACTAGTTGGCTACCTCGACGAAAGTCTAGCAGATGATATCTCTCACCTTTGTATAGCCCTAAGTATCCTTTCATTTGCGAATATCCTGCATCTACTAAATAGTATTTACCTATTATATGTGAAAAGTAGTTAATCATAATATTCCTTAAAACAAAGGAAGAGAAATTAATAACTTTAAAATATTATATAAAAAATATAACCTTTAAGAGGTGTAGGAAATTCAATGCAGGATTACGAAGAGTTGATAAAAATATTCTTGTATCATGTGCACTGGCTTCCCAACCTGCGATTGCAAATATGAATTACATATAAAAATTGTGAGCAGCTATTACATTTTGAGTTGGTATCCCCTTTCTACCAATATATGGCACTTGATCTTCGGGAAAAATAGAAGCACTAACATGCACGCTATCAATCGCACCGATACAATCCTAAAAATTAAAGCAATAAAAAATTTATGTATGTTAGTGATATATATATATATATGTAAATTAAAAGGCGTTAAAAGAATTAATTGATGTACTATTTACCTTAAAGTGAAGCATATATCTTGAATCCTCAATATTTCTTCGGAATATCTTTGAACTCTAGATCAATTGTTTTTATTAAATCTATTACCAATAGACAAATAACAACCAATGCTTCACCAAAATATCTACTTACGGTTTCACCAGAGTGTTGGAATCTTTCTTGTGCCAATCTATTTCCAACACCATATCCTAAAATGTGCAAAAACATTCTTAATATCTCAGCAGCATTCACTCTTCGTGAACCTTTTAAGCCATAATTAATTTCCATTTCATTGCATAATCTAATAAACACATTTTTCTCCATTCTAAACATTCTATGACATCGAGTTTCATTTCCTCTCAATACTTGTGTTAACCAAATATTACTTGTTTCTGAAAAATTCATGCAAGGTTGTTTATGAATATACGTTCTATAATAATATGTAATAACGTAAAGAAAAGCACACAAAATATTGACGAACTCCTCTTCATTATCCAATGTGTCCATGTTTGTACAACACACCTGTTATGGCATTTTTGAACTCATATTATACATATATACATAAAATAATAAATTCCATATGAAATAATAAAGGCTAGATTTATAAATATATTAAAGATTATTCTTCAACATCATAAATTAAAGAAATATATTATTAAAAATTAATAGTACTAGAGAAAAATAATTATATAAATTCAACAGTTGTCAATAATGTGACTGTTCATAGTAAAGCCGCGTAAGCATAGTTTCATGTTGTTTCATAGTAGCAAACATCTCCCTTTTATTTTTAATCATAAAAAGTTGAGTTACAAATAACCACAAGTCACCCTCAACTCCACTTCAGGAATAGCTTCAAGCTTTTGCATCACTTTAGAAATAGTAAACCATTTGCTTCCTTTTGTATTTTTATTAATGTAAAACTCCTATTTTCAACTGCTTCAACAAGCCGATCAATTTGTTGTGATATCTTTGTTGCAGCTCCTACTTTCCCTCTTCCTATATCATTTTTTTTTTTACTTCTTTTCATTTTCTTAGGTTGCATACTTTATTGTTCAACACTTTTTTTTTTCTTTCTTTGTTCCATACCTTGTGAATGGTAAGCATATTGAATTTGCATATCCTTGCCAGAATCACTACTATCTTCAAATGAAACTACATCATTATTAAATTCTTCGCCAACATCATGTGAAAGTATATTAGATGATGGTGTCCAAGCATTTTTGCCAATAGCCGTAATATTTAGAAACATTTTGTCCAATTTTCTTCTAATTCAAAATCAATTCCCTCCTTGCGAAATTTCGCAGCATTTGGATACACTTACATTTAAATAATTATATTTAAATAAATTTTAAATATATTAAGCAAAAATTGATACTAAAATATAATTTATGATATACGTACCAGTAATTTTTTTTGCCACCATTCTTCATGTGCATCAATGGTTTTTTTCTTGAAATTCCATCCTAAACTAGTTTCCTTTCCTACAAGTTGCTTCCACAGTTTCCAATCATTCTTCAATGAATCCCACTTATTTTTTAATTGACATTTATTACACTCTTTTCTAGTTGCTTTATTAAATTTTTTTATCAAATTTTTCCATCCAATTTTTGTAAAATAAGTTCCCAAACGATGTCCTACCTTTACCTCAATAATATATAAGTTACAAAAAATAGATACCATTTGATTGTCCCATATGGCCTTACCTCGAAGGCTATTACTACTTTCAATCTTATTGACAAATTTCTTGTTTATGTCCATCTACATAAGTATAAACAAATTTTAATATAAATACATATAAATACATCTTGAAATTATTATGAAAATTTTATTTTAAACATAAAATATGAAAAATATAAATTTAGTACAAAACACAAAACATGCTAATAAAGTTATCAATTAAGATAAAACAAAAATAAGCAAAATTCATAACCACAAATTTTCTATGAAACATAATGATGGATACTAAAAATGGTATATTGTCCAAAATAAAATGTTTATATGACCAATATTACGTGTGCCAGCATGCTTTTCATATCAAGCCAAGAAAATAAATAAGATAATATATTTATTATTCATTAAAAAATTTAATTCATTTATTTTGCTTTTAAGAAGAACAATTAGCCAATGCCTTTAAAAAGGCCTTTTTAAAAATCACTGCAAAATCTCACATTTGATAACTAACTTAAAAGAAAATTCTTGGTGCTATATTGTTGTCTCCATGAAAGATGAAATAATCACACTTACCATCAACATCAATTTAATAAACTAGTACATAAAGAAATACCAACTTTTGTCTTTATTGGTCAATCTTTCTTTTATATATATATATATATATAATTTCCATAAACATACGAATTTATAATTTTTCATATATCTTAATTGTTGCCTACTTTAACTACTTATAATATTATAACCTCATTAATTACAAAATAAATAATGCAGAAAATTAGCCCTAAATAGGTTTGATTCAACGAGTAATATTAGAAAATCAAAACAATAAACTTGAGTATAGAACTTTTCCTATTAAACGAATCACAAATTAATTAAAGAAAAGACAATAATTGCAATGAACTTTTATATTGAGTACCTGAATACACATTTGTCAAATTTTTCAACTTTTATTGGGGTTTGTTTCATCAATTATATTAAATAAATGCTTTCTTTATTTCGTCTTTTGTGACTATTTCAGTGAAGCATTTAAACAAACAAATATTATGTATGAGGTTTTTTATCCACTGTTACCTCTTTTCCAGTAATAGGACTTAAAATAAAATTCAAATGAACAGTATAAAAATTAGGAAAGCATTAAAACAAATCAAAAACCATTAAAATAAATTAACAGGTAATAAAATACTAACCTTGATAATAGTTGTAGAGCAATAGTACTTGAACAATGCTTGAAGCAAAAAAAAAAAATTATATTTTGAAATAATAAAGTTTACATGAAAGAAAATAAAGAATAGAATTTACGTGAAAAAAAATAAATGATTTAAATACTTAAATTATATTAAGGGTAATTTTGGATTTATAAAATTTAAGTAGAGATATAAAGAAAATTATGGGTATGGATAAAATAAACTTTTTAAAATTAGAATTTGAAAAGTAGGTAAAGACATGCTTTTCAAAATCTGCTGTAAGATAATATATTTTGGATAAAAGTAATTTTAAAAAATATTTACCAAACACTTAAAATTGATTTTGACAGTTAAAAATCACTTTTAATACTTTTCACCGTATTCCTAAACGGGCTCTTAATTAATATATAATATAATATGAAAAAAAGTATAATTATCAATTCATTTGTTACCTTCAATTAATCAATTCATTAATCTATTAATTGAAATTCTTTAATTAATTCATTAATATATTAATTAAATTATTTATTAATCTATTAATTCATTTTGATATATAATATACAAAAACAATTATGCAAAAATACTAATACTAATAATAATAATAATCATTAAATAATTGTAATGAACATAATTGTTGATTTGTTTATTTTATTTAATTAATTACTTTTCTTATTCTAAGAGTACAAACATTACATCTAGAGCTCATTTGGGATTGCAGTGAGAAGCATTAAAAGTAATTTTTAACTGTCAAAATCAATTTTAAGTGTTTGGTAAACTTTTTACAAAATTATTTTTATCCAAAATATATTATCCTACAGCAGATTTTGAAAAGCAGGTCTTTACCTGTTTTTCAAATTTTGATTTTAAAAGTTTATTTTATCCATACCTATAATTTATTTTATATCCTTACTTAAATTATATAAACCCAAAATTATCCTTAATAAAATTTAAGTATTTAAATTAATAAAGAGGTTGAAAGTGAGATCAATAATCAGGTAGAACATTATACTACCAATGGATCGGAAGCCCAAGAAATAGAAATTTTGAGAAATAATATTGCCAAAAGTTTAATGAGAGCATGATATTGCATATCTTTACTTTTTTTCTTTTTGGAATTTTGTTCTTCATTAAATTTTGAGATTATACAACATTGAAATGACATTTATTAATAACAAAAATTATTATTTTTGTTATTATAAATTATTTTATATTATATATATTAACGAATACAATTCAATATATTTGAAAAAAAAATAATATTCAATATCATATGTCTATTTTTGTCATTTACATCATTATAATATTTTCACAGCAAAATTTACCAAACGCTAATAAAGTACCTTTCAAATTTACAACACTTTTAAATATCAAATTTATCAAATATTAAACTAATTCTCTTTAAAGTTGATTATTTTTACAGTGCAGCAGAAGTAGATTTTTTCAAAATCTACAACAATCCCAAACTAGCCCCTAGTCTAAGTAGGGTTATTTTTGTCTTTTACTTCATAGGGTTAATATCGTCTTTGCACACATATAGTTAACTGTCACAAGGTAAATGTGTGATTTCAATATTTTCTATCAAAGATAACAGTATTTTGCCTTTAACAGGAACATTGCAAATGATTTTTCAAAATTTTAACTTATTTCTAATGATTGTCTATAAATATGAGCTAAAGTAAAAAATAAGCTAAATAAAAATAAAATTTTAAAGAATTATTTCCATGAAATGTAACAAAATGAGATTTTAAACATGACTTATGAGCTTACTTAAATTTCATATTATTTTCAACGCTAAGTTTATAAATTAAAATAATAAAAATTATCTAAGCTTGTAATTAACTTTATGTTTGAACTCCTTTTCTATTTTTGTAGAAAAGTCAATAAATATTTTTTGTTATTATCAAAATAAGAGTATATAGGACCTCAAAGTTTAGTAAATTATTTGTGATATAATGCAAATTGTTTTTAAGAGTTCCATTTATTTTAGACAAAGATGAATATAATTGGATTCAATTTTTATGGTAAGGAAATGGTAATTGCAAAAGATGATGTTGATATGTTATGATAAAAGGGTACAATATCTATTTACATGATACGAAAAAAATTCTAAAATATCTGAAGGATATAGGCATGGAATATTCATTTTATTATTTTTTTCTAAATTTTGTTACTAAAATGATGTTATTTTAGATTATAAACTTTACTTTTACATTAAATATAAATTTATGTATTTTTATGTTGTAAGCATTATGTTGGATGGGCGCTACAATTTTGGAGTGAAGAGATAAAATTTGGTGGTTTATTGTAATAATTATTGATATAAATTATTTGTTAATTATTGTGACTGATTTTATTATAAAAATTTGTGCTTTTAGGTTAATTATTTTGCATTGTTATAAAAAATTTTAACTATTGCATTAATCATTATCCTTAAACTTTACCCTTTCAATTAGTTTGATTGGTGGAGCTTTTTATAATTTTTTTAATTGAAAATAAAATTAGGAATTTAAAATTCTTAAAAGTTTATTCTTTTTAAGATATAAATATATCATTATGAAATATTTGTTAAGATGAAAATATTAAATAAATATTCATTTACGAGTATACCAATATTAAATATAATATCTACTTCAAATACAGATAGGATAATAATGAAATTTTTTGTAAAATATGAATATGAATATCAAGGTCTTTGTATCGTACTTAATCTATTGCTGTCCCTAACCTAACATGTTAACCTGTTTAAGCCTAAATTTTTTATTGACATGGTTCATTTGACACATCTACTAATAATGACTACCATAATAACTATTAAGTTTAATATAAGCAATTCAGAAAGAGTAGTTGATATTTATAGAGTATCTGAATAATTGGTTATACAATAACTTAATAGTATATATATATTAATATTGACAATATGATAATTGCCTATTAAAATTATAATAAAATACAATGATATCATTTTTAATTTATTATCATTATCATTATATATTATCATTATATTATAACAATAAAAGAATACTCGTTACAAAATAGCAGTAACTATCTAATATCATAATGGGGTAATAATATTTTTATTTCACCACAGCAATAAAATAAGGTATATATTTTAGAAAAAGATACATTTTTCTTAATTTAATAATTTTTGCTAATTGAGTAAATTATGCCTTTAATTTTTTATTTCATCAAAGTTTAAGACCAAAACTGTTATTACTTCATAATAGTAATAATAATTTAGAAAAAATGCATTTATTAGATATATTGTTACATTAATTTATTTATTTATTTATTTTGCAAAGTAAAGTTTATGATTAGGTAAGATAACTAAACCAAACCGACTCAACCCGACTCGATCAATTCGAATTGCTTTGGTTTGGTTATATAGAATATTATTTAGTATTGAATTCGGTAAATGCATTTATTAGATATATTGTTACATTTATTTATTTATTTATTTTGCAAAGTAAAGTTTGTGATTAGGTAAGATAACTAAACTAAACCGACCCAACCCGACTCGATCAACTCGAATTGCTTTGATTTGGTTATATAGAATATTATTTAGTATTGAATTCGGTTCGATATGATTTTAAATCAAAAATTGAATTCAATTTTAAATAAAAATTTAAAGTGAACCGAGTGAAAAATTAAAAATTAATTAAAATAAAATTTTTTAGTTAAAATAAATATTTAATCAAAATCGAACTAAAACCAACCCAAATTGAATCAAAACTAAACATATATGAATCCATTAATTTTTTTTGAATTCTATAAGAGTTTTAGTTTTAAATTAAAGTTAATTTGATTCGCAAACTGAACACTAAAGTTGCCTATCCTTAATAAAATTTGAAATAAGTTGTGAAAAAATTAAAAAGTTTAATATAAAATATAAAATTCAATAATAATAATTCATCATAAGAAAATAGAAATTGATAGATGTTAGTGAATTTAACTAATAAAATTTTTAAAAATGATATAAAAGGTTTATAGTTCAAATTCCTGATCATATTCAATTTAAAGAAATTCGATTTTTTTTTTTTTAAACATTTTAAGAAAAAGTAGAAGTAGGTGAAATCAAAACCCTAGGTAACACAAGAATGCCCTTTATTGCTGACTTAAGCCTGGACCTGTGCGTGCCTAACACGCGAATTTATAGCCGTGTATCACACGCGCAATAATTGCGCGTCTTCCCCCGTGTAAGTAGCAGATCAGATTCCCCGCTCATCTTCTAAACCAATCTCGACCGCCGACAATCTTAATCCAACGGACAGAACATCCCCACCGCCCCCGAAATTTCCCCCTTTTATTTCTTTAAAAAATAAATTAATTAAATAAATTGTCTTTTCTTTTTCAGAGTTCTGTAAATTTGGGGTAATACAAATAAAAATAAAAATTTATAAATTAAAAATCAAAATAAATAAATATTTGCAAGGGATTTTAGATTCGAGAGATCTGCTTGCTGCTTACAGGTTAGTTCGTATTTCACTTTCTCTTTCATTATTATTTTTATTAATATTATTATTATTATTTCTATATTCGCTTCTTATACTCGTTCCTGTTTATGCTTGTAATGAAAATATGTTTCAGATTCTATTTTTTTTTTTTTTTTTGCTTATGGTTAATATGTAATAACTCTGATGAATTTGACTTGCCCTAATAGTATCAGCTATTCTCTCATTGAGGAACTGTTTGTGTTGTAGTAGTATTAGTAGTAGGAGGGGCAGCTGTTCAAGCTGCTTACTGTTGTCTATTTGGTGAGGTAGAGCTAGGAGTTGCAGCAGAAAGCAGGATTAGGGGATTACAGATTGATTAGGGTCTGGATTTTGCAAGTTTTAACCTGGCTTGGCTGTAAATATTTGAGTGTAGATAGATTTATGGAGGCAGCTGAATTGTTATTTTAGCATTTGGGGAAATTACAGCCCACAGGTATTCTTAACACTGAAGCTTGGGAGTCAAGGGTAGTTTCCGGTCTCAAACTTCATGAATACTGTGAGCGATTTTGGATTATGAAAACAATAGTAATAAATAAGAGTAATACTAGACATTTCAAATTTTTATCCAAATGATGTGACATCGATTAAGTGGGTGATGAAATAATGTGATAAATGATCTTAAAAATTATGAGATGAAATGCTTTAGTATTTGGGATAAAAATTTTGGGATCTCGAGTATTATTTGATAAAAAATGTAAAATTTGTGCCACTGATCTATAGGTTTAAAATCTTTTAGGTGTCTAGTATATGCAGATGCGGATTGATTGGTATAATCTTGATGTGGGGGGATTCAATCCGTATTTTAGATTACAGGTTACCTGTGGTAGAGTTAATATGAGTCATCAGGCCTTTATCTCATAGTTTAAAACAAATCTTAGAATCTGAATGTGTTAGTGATGTCTTTGAAGTAGATACTTGACTCTCTGGTGTTTTAGGACTGCGTTGTTTTCTGTAAATATGGGTGTTTAAGTAGTTATATATGGAATTTATAAATTAATTCCATATAGAAATGAATTCTTAATTCTTGAAGCTTATGATATGCTTGTCACATGCTATTATATTATTCCTATTTCCTATGTTTCCATACTCTGGTCAATTTCAGTCTTGGTGGTTGCAGTTCTTGTATCTTTGTTTGCACTTTCTTGGGCATTGTTTGGTTTACATGTTTAGATAGAAGAACGTTATAAGAAATATTTGGGGCAATATGCTAATAACAGTGATGCAATGATTCCATCTTCCATACAAAAAACTAGTACTTGCTAGTTCTTATGAATTGTTGGGGAAAAGACAACCACAATTAAATTACTTCAACTTGTAATATGCTAATAGTGAGAAGATAAATGCTTGGTTTGAACAATTTTGAGCTGATCTTGTAATTATGATTGATTTTACCAATATTATTGAATTTGTTCCAGAATTTCAATGTGTCTTCTGCTAAATTGCAGACTCACTTTATCAATGAAACTCGATCTTGGAACGATCCATGGCTTCATCAGTCTAATAATTTCTTTTTTCTTTTCCAAAGAGTATTTCCCTTGGAAGAAAACACGAATTGTGTCAAAAGATTCAATAATGTCCAATTTTGTGAAATAGAGGTCACAAGTATGAAGTTTTCTCTCTTTGGATCTTGTGAATCCTACAAACAACTGCTAATTAAGTGATTAATGGTTAGATAAGAGCGAGATTGTAGGAAAATCGTGCCTAGTACTTTCTTGGTCAAAATCCTTGGCCTCATAGGAGCAAGCTCATTAAAAATGATCTTAGCTGTCTCTGCTCTGCAATATCATTGTATATCATTTGGAACTTCTATTTTTGGAGGAGTCTATGTTTTGTATGTCAAGAACCCTGACTCTTTGTAATTGTAGATATGTCACAATATGTTATGAAATGCAGAAGCAACATAAAGTGAATTTTGGCAATGAAGTATTCTTGAGTGGTTATTCTTGCAATGACATAACTTCGAGTGGATGATATTCTGATGCTGGATATGCAAATTTTCTTCCAGTTGATAGTTTTATCCTGAGTTGTCGCATTCAGCATAAGTGCAGGGCATTTTGATGAATGTGCGTCCGATTTTTATTCACCCACAGAAAACAGGCGTATATTATATTGCTTGCTGTACCTGCTCCCTTGGTAACAAAGCTCTGTGTTAATCTGTAACTTTTTTGATAGTGATAAGTTTACTCAATACTGCTTCAGTTGAACACTGGTAGAGAATGGATTTTCCTTATGTCAGATCTCTGAGCTTTTGCAGTAGTTGTAGGAGTCTTTATCTGTTGCTAATCACATGGGACTGGACAGTATAAAGCTTTGATTTTAGATACTCCAACTCTCTTGTAACAATTATTTACATTTATTTACAATTTCTGTCAACCATACTAATTGGCCTGAAAAACTTAACAAAAATGCTTGGTTAATACCTATAAAAAATTGGCTATCTTAAGGCCTAAAGACAGTAACAACAACCATACTTATTGAATATCTGTTACAGGAGTATCTTGTAAAAGTTCTTTACTGGAATGTATCATGGAGGTGGGGTTAGTGGGTTGAAATTGTATAAAAAGATGTTGGATAATGTGCTAATAACTTGACTTCTGCATTGTCATTTCTACAGGTTTATCCAATCAGCCAAAATAAAAATTAACGTGCCTTCTAGAAATTGGGGCATATTCTTTGTTTTCTTTTGTGCAGTTACATCTTTAATGATTTTAATTTTGTAGCATCTCTATATGGCATTTTTCTGTAACATGGTTAAATCATTAAAATTGAATTTTCAGCTGTGGGTCATGGAAGCATGTGGAATTCAACAAGTACTAGATGTACATTTTGTTGTCAATATCTGTGTGAGCTTATCATCTCATCTTAAATGATGTGGTTGCAGGTTTTATGAACTCTGTAATATTATAGCAGAAGCTGCCTGAACTGAATATACACTCTGGAATATACGTTTAAGAATGGCCGATGCACTATCAAGCTTCTGGGGTCCAGTCACATCAACTGAGTGGTGTGAAAAAAATTATGTCTACTCTTCTTATATTGCGGAGTTTTTCAACACAATGTCAAATGTACCAGGCATTCTTTTGGCATTTATTGGCCTTATAAATGCTCTGAGACAACGTTTTGAGAAGAGGTTTAGCGTTCTTCATATATCTAATATGATACTTGCCATTGGAAGCATGCTATACCATGCCACTCTGCAACGTGTGTAAGTATTCCTTTGTGTTGTTCCATTTGCTTTGATATATATGTATATGAAAACACACAAAATGCTTTGTGTAAGTAGTTGAATAGACCATAATTATAATAGCAGTAGAGTAGAACATTTTTAGGTGAATGTGATCAGAACATATTCTTTTCCTTTTCTTTAAATATATTTACGTATTTTGTTACTTGAATAGCTAGCTTATCTACTCTATTGAATGAAAAGGGATTTCACCTTTGAAAAATGAAAGGCTAGCCCAACCTGTTCCTTTGACTGGCAGAGAAAAATGACAGGCTTGCTTCACGAAGAGAGAAAGAGAAATCCAATACAATGTGGGTAGGAGATTTAAGTCTAAATATGATGTGAACATCATTAAATATAGGACTTGAAGTTATCATAAATATGTTGACTTTAAAATCTCTAGGTCAAATGGGAGTTTTTATGATAAACAGATACTAATATCTATTATGCTGGTATAACCCAAGTATTTAGTAATGATGCTGCACTAGGTCACTTCATTCATTCAAATAAAATTATAATTGAATTAGAATGGTTAGTGAAGAGATGTGTTTTTACCAGAATCTGCTTTCATGCATAATACAAGGAGGCTGAGAAAGATATGTCCTGTAGTTCTCAATGAAGAAGAGTTTCTGAAATAGACCACAGATAAAGTTGTTAGGCAGTATTAGAAATGTTTATCACTTTTCTTTAACCACATGCTTTCTGTGAGGTAGGCTATCCAAGAGCATAAACTAGGATGTCCCCCTAGAGGAGGGTTTTGGCATGCATAGGCCACTAGAAAATCATAATACTTGAATTGAATGTGCTTCTTAGGACTAGTTGGTGTTTTCTGTGATTGGTTGTTTAGTTATGTTGATCTGGATTGGGAAGATTCATTAGTTTTTGTTTATCAGGCAACAACAAGGTGATGAAACACCGATGGTGTGGGAAATGCTTCTATATATTTACATTCTGTACTCACCAGATTGGCACTACAGGAGTACAATGCCCACCTTCTTGTTTCTTTATGGAGCTGCATTTGCAGTTGCCCATTCAGTATTACGTTTTGGAATCGGCTTCAAGTTACACTATGTGATATTATGTCTTCTATGCATCCCACGGATGTACAAGTACTACATCCACACTGCCGATGTGAGTGCCAAGAGGCTTGCAAAGTTATATTTAGCCACCATAACCCTAGGAAGTCTTTGCTGGCTTTTTGATCGTATTTTCTGTCAGAAGATTTCTGGATGGTATTTTAATCCCCAAGGTCATGCATTGTGGCACATTTTCATGGGGTTCAATTCATATTTTGCGAATACATTCCTGATGTTTTGTCGTGCTCAACAGCGTGGTTGGAACCCAAAAGTTGTTCACATAATGGGATGTTTCCCGTATGTGAAGATCGAAAAGCTTAAAGTCCAGTGAGAGATCAAAGCGCAACCAAATTCTATTTCCTCATTCATGTTTCTCATTTAGTTGGTAGGTGGTATGGTTTTAGCAAGTCATAAAACAATAGAAATCACACATTCTTTTAGTTTTAGTTTTTTTTTTCTGTTTTCGAAAAACTTGTCTAAATGGATGTAAATGGTAATGATCTGTTGAGGTATTGGTTAATCTTAACTGTAAAAGTGTTTTTTAGCAGCAGAGAGGAAGCAAAGATATGTGACCAAGTATGGTTATGTATTGTTTGAACATGATGAATTGAGTATTTAAATCAGGATGTTAAAAAAAGTGGTAGAAAATTGAATGGTTCATGTGCTTCACCTTGATCCTGTAAAATTTCCCACTGTAGCAGGCAGCATAGCGAGAGGCTTTCCCTTTTATATAATTCTTTCGATTTATTAGAGATCTTATGAGTTTACTATATTTATTTGGGATTTTTCTCATTTTAATCACCTCTTTTACCTCATTTTTAACTGTAACCACTTAGAAAATATGTTTTAAAGTTTGATCACATACTCTTTACGTGGACTTTTTGGCTTCTATAAACACTTGACAAATACAAAATCGAAACTCAAAAGTGTACTTTCAAGTTCTATAAATCGCTTGAACTTGAAAGTGTACTTTTGAATTTAATAAATTGGCTTAACTTGAAAGTATAATCTCAAATTCAATTAATTTGGTTGAATTAGAAAGTATACTTTTGAGTTCAAAATGCTTAAACTCAAAAGTACATTAATCAATTAGCTTAAACTAGAAAGAATACTTTTGAGTTTAACACAAAACTCACACTTTCGAGTTCTATGTATTTGAACTCGAAAGTTATTGCAGATGATCTTAAACCTCTCACAAATTTTATTTTTGAACTCAAACATGCATGAAATGCATTCAAACTTAAAAAATATGCGTTCATTTACTATCTTTTACCATTATATTGCCTAAATACTAACAAAAAACAGAAAGTTATTCTTAATTAAATACAGGTTGAGAAATAAAGCTTTGAACAATCACTCAAAATAGTATACGCACATAAGAAGACTTGCGTTTTTCTTTTTTAAGTGGTTTTGGAGATAAAATTGTACAAATAATTGGTGTTTAGTCAAAAATAGAAAACTTTTTTAAACTAGTCAAAGATATAAAAGGAAGAAAAAAGATGGTCAAAATAGAAAATTTTTCTTTTTATTTGTTTATATTATTAGAGATATTTTATTTTACTCCCCTAGATTTTGGAAGAAAAGTAATATACTCTCGTTGAGTTCTTAATAAGTCAAAATACCTTTGATTTTTAAAGAAATGTTAAATACTTCCTTGAAAATAATTACTTATATATGTTTTAAAGCATAAGATTATTTTAAATAAAAGATTTATTTTAAAAATTATATATAATTAATATTGTCAAAACATTTGATAGCAAATTTGAAAGAGAAAATTAATTAAGGATCAAAATATTATTATTACTTTTAAAGGGGAATTAACATGTATCTCCTTAAAGTTTAGAAAACCCACATATAAATGGAAGATTTGAAAAAATTTACATATATCTCTCCTTAATTATTAGTTGACCATAGTTAACTGTTAAATTAGAAAGTAGAAAAGAATTTGTTAAGTGTTTTTGCTTTTGCACATTTTAGCACTTAAAAAGGTGATTAATTTAATTATTAACCACGTTTGTATCTTTTGTGCAAATTTTAGTCCTGTGTAGATTGCAAATTATAACCTAATTTATTATTTGTTGTTAAATTTATCAGTATTTTGGTAAAATAATAGCTTTCCTCTAACACATAGTAATTTTTATTTTTGGTAAAATTCATTTTAATCTTAAAGATTTAGTCTGATACCCTTATTACTTTTGTTAGTTTCAAAAATATCTCTCAAAATCTCAATTTATTATAAAATAAAATTAACAATTATACCTTGTATAAAAAAATAAATATATCTAAAATTTAGTAAAATATAATATATTTATTATTACGAATAATATGGATATTTAGTAATATATTATAAATTACTCAATTTTCATTTTCATTGATACATTTTATTTTTATTATTTTACGTAAACCACATCAATGAATTAAATAATATTATTATTTTATAGGACATCGATAATATGAATATTTATTAGTGTATTATAAATTTTTTCATTTTTCAATTTATTATCTCTCATTTTCATTGACATTTTATTTTTGTTATTTATTTATATTTTATATATACATAATTCAAACTAATTCAAAATGTTGTACAAGATTTGCATAAATAATTTACAATATTGTAAATATTTGGATAAATAATTCAAACTTTTTTAATTATTTAACTATTTAATTTCTCATTTTATTTTATGTTAGGATAAATTTTAAACACATTTTAGTTTTTTTTAACAAAAATAAATGGTCAATTAATAATTAAGAGAGAGATATGCGGATTTCTTTTGGATGGTTGACTAACAATTAAGAGAAATATGTTGAGTTTCCTCAAACCTTCAATTTATGGGTAGGTTTCTCATACTATAGAGGAGATAAGTGTTAATTCCCTTTATTTTAAATTTTAAATATTATTATAAAATTATATTAATTATTACAAAATAAAAAAAAGATTATATGATTATTTTTTATGTTTTTTAATAGTTAAAAGATAAGACAATTAAATATGAATAATAATTTTTCAGATATCTTAACATTTTCTTAAAAGTTAAGGGTATATTGACTTTTCAAAAATTTACGAGTATTTATTTTTTCTCGAAAAATTTAAAGGGATAAAATATAATATTATTCATTATTATTATTATTATTTATGTACATGTATACATACATAAATATACGCCTACAATATTGTAAGAAATTGTGAACCTTATATATTAAAATACCGTAACAAATACCCAATAATCATTAGCAAAAATATCATATATTAAAATTATAAAAATGTAAATTCTTCCAGATAAACCTTAAAATCTAGCTAAAGAAAGCTCCAGTCCGCAAATTTTACGAACGCCCACGAAAACTTTTGTTTATTAAAAATTTTTGTTACTTTATATAATTTATTATGGTAATACTCAATCATAATATTTTGAGTATACTAAATTTCTATTATTTTTATCTAAATTCATAAAGTAAACTACAAGCGAAAGATATATGTTTAAAAATAGTAAGATTCCAATATATATTTAAGCAAACCAGGGTAATGTATATTTTTTTTGATAAAATGACTATTATTCCATTATTTTTTAAATTAATATCATATTACTCCTTATATTTTTTCTAATACCGCATTACCCTTAATTTTTTTTTCAATTTCACCTTTCTATTTAATTAGTTTATAAAATAATAAAATTAATAATATTTAAAATGTTAAAAAATAAAATCAAAATTAAGGAAAGTAATAGAATATTAAAAAAAATATAAGAGAATGACGAAACATTAATTCAAAAAGGAGAAGAGTAATAGACATTCTCCTTTTTTTTTTCCCCTTATTTTTTTTCACATTTTATTCTCAATTTAAGACAGATTTCTATTAAACTTGTGTTTATCAAGCAACTAGAATATCAAAAAATATGCTGTCTGGCAACTAGATCAAATAAGTTCTGCTCAATCACAACTTTCTTTGTAGATGTCCTCTTTTGCCCATCCAATCTCAGTATATCAAAAGGGTAGTCATTTTCTTCCCAAAATAAGCTCCAGAACTCCTGTTCATCACTGCACAAAACCTTCAAGCTCATGTTGTTTGAGCTAATTAAAAACCTCTTCAAAATGAGCATAAGCATAATTATTTCTTTAAACAACTCTATTGTCAATGCATCAAACAAGATTACAAAGAACTAACTCGAAGTGACTCAGAGGGGTGTAGTATCAATCAAGGCTTCCAGGACCTTCTTCTCCAATTCTTTTTCATCAATCCACACAGAACTTTGTCGTGTTATGAGCTCATTCTTCTCTTTCTTCTTCTCTTCCCTTGTTTTTTCTTTCATCTTCCAGTTTTCAAGCTTCTCAGCTCTTTCCTTCAACTGCATTCATAGATAGCAAAATGGTTCAGGCATATGGTATACACATATCAATAGCAAAAGATGAGGTAGACTATGCAAAAAATAAAAATGATCACATTGCTGAAACAGACAAATGATTGACTTTCAAGTACATCAACAATAAATAAGGTAAATGATGGCTTTAGATCTGATGAAACATTACACAAGTCCTCACCCATTCCCAACACAGTCCTTTCTCAATCCTCCACTATCACAAAGATAGCATGTTCATGGTCTGCATCATGTTGCCATCAACATTGATTCATTAAGCATGCTATTCTTTTAATTCACAAGGATATCTCTGTTTTATTGTTTAACAACTGCTTTGAATTATTGATAGAACTGAAATGTGACTTTCGGAATCCAAATTAAACGAATAGAGTACAAAACTGAGAAGCTTTTGGAAAAAAGCTCAGCCAAAGCCCAGTGCTTAGCACGTAACTAATCACATTCTTCCATGTGCTCTCAAGATTCAGCAAACATAATACATAAAGAACCATTATTCAGACAAAATACTTGTGTTAACTCATAAGGCTTTTATCAGTATTGATCAATATTTACTAGTTCCAAAAACAATGAAATGCCATTGCATTCTTCATCATTATGCCATTTTTGAAAGGAAATTAAATTCAAAGAAAATGCACAAGTGTGGCTGTAAATTTATAGGTCAAGCTCAAATGTCATGAGTTCAAAACCATGGGGGCATGAAGCAAGAGTTCTGAAGTTGTTAAGAAATACAAAGAAAACAACCAACTCTAAATCAACAGTTAAGAGGACAGAGGAACACCTTTTTCCTTCTATCACAGAAATGGTGCTTGCTGTCACCCAAACCTAAAAGCCTAGATTATTAGGAGGTGCAAACCCATTTTCTATTCAGTGTGGGACATGACACTCTCACCCACCCAATCACGTGCCTCATCACGCCAAACCCTGGGCTTACCTGACTCATATTTGCTATTCTATCAGTGATGGCACCCACATCCAACATCGCAATCCCTATGTCATATTACCCATCTCTATACCTTTGAGATGCACATCCAACATCACAATCCTTTGTTGGGGTGCATCATACAGGTTTTGAGAAACCTGGTACGCTATAAACCAGTTGTCACCAGCCGAGCACTTACCATCAACCCAGAAACTACAAGATGCCGTCTGCTCACCCTTACAAGGGCAACAACAACCTATTATCTGTCCCATATATACTCCAAAATGGGTATTCAATAGTTCAAGAACTCTCTAAAATTAGAAATAAAAAATTGATAAAATTTTTATTCCCAGACTGTATTTACTAAATGTGTTTAAAGTTTTAACATCTATCCAAAAATATTCTCCTTGATTTTGTTAAAAATATAAAAAATTTCCGATTAGACAATGACTTATTATATTCATTTAGCAAATACTATCAATCCCCCAAACTTAAATAAACAATAAAACATGAAACTGCAAGTAGTAGTTCTGTTTTCATCTAAACTAATAAATCATAATTGAATTATTTATTAGAATTAGAAAAAAAAAAAGGGTCACATACCAGGGTTTGTCGAAACTCCTCTTCAGCAACTTTCCTTTCCTGGGCTCTAACCTTAGCGGCTTCGGCTTTCAACTTCTTCCGCTCTTCGTTTGCAAGCCTAAGAGCCTCTTTTCTGGCTTCGTCCTTTCTCTGCTTCTCGAGCCGCAGCAGGTCCATTTCTTGAATGTATGCCTTGCGCACCTCCTTGATTTGCTTGGCGTAATCTCTTCGCAATTGGGCTAGCTTCTTCTCTGCTTCTTTTGGGTTTTTGGGGACATCCCAACTGCCTAAGAAGGAGTTTGATTCGAGAAATTGGTGGGTCTGTTGGTTATTGTTGCGGTGGATTGGGGCCGGCGTGCTGGAGAATGAACGAGTCAGGCGGCGGAGGATGGAGCCATAGACGGTGGCCATTTTATGGAGAGTTTAGTTTAGAGTGAGCGAGAGGGTTTAAGGACGAGGGAGACCAAGGCAAAGTTTCCCCGGAAATTTCCATTTATAACCCTATTTTAAAAACAAAATTAAAAAAGAACTAATAAACATAGTTAGTGTTAAAAAATAATCATCCTATTTATTTTTGGACAAAATTATTCCCATAGCCAAAATTAACACAACCAATCTTATACAAGCTCTTCTTTTTTTCACACTGTTGAGTATTTATAATCGAAATTGTAGTTTTATTTATACTCAAAAGTAGATATTTGACCATACTTTTAAGTGACATCTAAATATCTACTTTTAAATAAGGTTAAATGTATATTTTTGAATATAAACTTAAAAATATATATTTGATTATATTTAAAAGTGTGATTTTGGTCTAACTCGAAAAAAAGTATTTGGTTACATTTTCAAGTGAGACTAAACATCTGGTTTTGAATAAAGCTAATACTATATTTTCGAGTATAAACTTGAAAGCACATGTTTGATTTTACTCAAAAGTAAGTATTTAACTTTACTTGAAAGTGTGAGTTGCACTTTTAAGGACAATTTTATTTTAAAAAAATTGAGATGACTATTTTTAATACAATTATGAATAGTGGCTATTCTTAAATTCTAGTTTTAAAAATGGGTTATAAATGAAAAATTTGCAAGTTTTAAGGTAAATTTTCTAAAACAACCTTAATTAAATTTTAATTGACATAAACGATGGTGTAAAAAAATTTTAACAAGCTAGCCTAATATATTTTTTAGATAAATATGCCCCCCATTAACCACATGCATCGTTTTTACAAAATATTTTTTACTTTTTCCTTTCATTCTTATTATCTACACTTTGGCAACAACTCAAACCCTCACCTCACAAAATCTCTTCCTCTTAGCAGTGCGGTGATGGCAATGGATGATGACAACAACAGTTTTCATAGTGAGTTCATGGACAATGACATTGAGTGATTTATTTACATAGAAGGGTGTGTTTTACACAAGAATAAAGATGTAATAATTGCAAAACAATAAATTATACAAATGTAGTTTTATATTCATGTTGATTAGGTAGTAAAAAGAGTTGATTTAAATTTAGATTGTGCTAATTAGTTGTTTTATTCATGTTTAAATGCAAAAATATGGATTATTTGATGATGTGAAGAGTTGTATGGAGATTGAAAAGGGTGTTGTACGAGTTTCAAGCATGGGTTTTTTGCCTTAAATTTATTTTTCGAGTAAAGCAAAATTTTACCTTACCCTAAAACTATTAAGGTAAGACCAAATTTTTGGGTAAGGCCATTTATAAGTGGACAAACCTTTTCGTTGATTTTGTAACATTTTTGGTTCACTATGATAGTTCGTAGGAAACATTTGCTGAAGGTGTTTAAAAATACATCGGCAAAAAGGTTCAACTTATAACTGTACTAAGGAATTCCAACTACCAACATTTAGTCGACATAATATACATGCAGCTTTGAATAAATCGAGCTAAATTTAACATTTGTGTTGAAGCAAAGTATGTAAAGTATGGTGACTCATTTAATGCCCATATTCTGCCTCAATAATTTATTACTATGATGTTTTATCTTTGGTGCATTTGAGTAATCTCGGTATACATCAATCATTGAGGGGTTCAACCTTGTTATATATCACTTTGGATCACATTATTAAAGTTGAAGCCATATAACCTAAATAGCCTAGAATGCAGCACCCTTATACCTTTTAAGGTGCCGTTCCAAAAGTACATCCACATCCATTTATGTCTTCTAAGGATAGCAGCCACATTAGTGATGTAGAGCTGCTAGCTTCTACACCATACGGGCACACTATACCTAAAAATGGTGAACAAAATTCTTAATCTCACAATAATGACCATACTCAAGACTTACCTTACTTTTTAATGCCCTATTATGAAGAGTCGATTAATTATGGTCGATGCTCATCACCCATATACAATGAAGATCTTACACATAACTATTTTAACAGTTAACCATCCATGCAATAGACATTCTTTATCGATGAAGGTAGTCGAAGGAATTATTGTGATGAGAATCTCACTGTAAGAGAGGATGTTGGCGTCGAACCAACCATTACATAAATGGAATATGAAGATAACGCGCCAAGTAGTTAGCTCCTATTCGTATTTTTTCTTCCATCTCAATAACATGGGAGAATAAAGTGTCATTAACAAATATTTTTGTTTTAAATATCTACTTGACATTTATTTTTAAAACAGGTATCCCATTATCTTCTTCTCATTCTATTGACATGGAAGAATGATAATGGGATACTCATTTTAAAAAATAAATGTTAAGTAGATACTTAAAGTGAAAATATTTGCTAGTGACACCCCTTTTGTTAAAATTTTTCATTTAGGTTATAATAAAAAAGGATATAATATTATTATAACTTAAAATAAAAATTAAAAATTGAAAAAAATAATTGTTTTTTATTTTTGAGGGTAAAATGGTAATTTTGATTTAAAATAAATATAAAAATTAAATTATATTCAATAAAAATAATTATACAATAAAAGAAACCGTAAATTCTATCCTTTTTTGCTCCCTCCAACTGTAGCCCCTTCTTCTTCGTCTTCTTTCTTCTTTACTCTCTTCTTTTTCTTATTTTAATCTTTTTCTTTCATTCCTTCTTCTTTCTTTTTCTTCTTCTTATTTCCATCTCCTTCTTTGGGTTTTTTAGTTCTTTATTTTTTTCTCTTTTTCAGTCTCCTTTCTTTCTTTCTTTCTTCTTTCTTTACTAAATTGGTAAACAAATAATAATTGATTTGGGATTAAATTAAGATATTGTGTGAATCGGGATTATGAAATGAGATTGGTACAGGATTCAAAATGGGCTTTGGATACATTGAAGTAATGTTAAGGATTGAAATTTCTTTGATTGATAATTTGATTTATTCATTGATTATATTAGGATATTAATTAGGGATTTTAGTTTTCTTTGATTAGAGATTTTGGGTTTCTTATATATATATATAATAATTTATTTTTTAAAAAGTTGAGATTTAGAGATATTTATGTAAATTAATTCTTCGATCTAAGTCAGAAGGGTAATCATGTCATTACAATGGTCAAAGACAGTTCAAGCCATAATAAAGACAAAAAATTCTAATGGAAGAGGTGTCACTAACAAATATTCAGTTTAGATACTTACTTGACATTTATTTTCAAAAGTGGGTACCCCAATGTCTATCTCCCTATTGACATTTACCACATTGCTAGATGATAGGTCAAGTTTGATTGATGGTGGAGTCCATGTAAAGCAAATTTTTAGAACAAAGAAGAAGCTACATTTTAATTTAAGTATCATAGTGTGAAGGAGACATCTTTAGTTCATCATTCACCGATCAACAACAACACATTTCGAGACAAAATGTGTTGTGGACGGATGTAAATGTCAGATGCATGCTATAAATAATAACGGAACACATGGGTACTTTTGTGTCACACACATTGAGGCATTTTATATATGTTGAAGCAATCAAATGTGAGATGCCCATCGCTATGCTAATAACAAGCTAATCAATGAACTCGTCTTGGATAAATTTCAAGACTTGAACAAAATTTATACATTGAGAAAAATTCAAGATGACATATAGACGGATTTTGGGGTCCATGCATCTTATTGAAAAGAATAGCTAGCAAAGGAAGAAGTGTGTCTAGTGGCGAAAGGATATCTTGCTAAGTCATTGAAGCTACTCCCACAATTTTGCCATATGTTGGTAAACAAAATCCTGAAATAATTACACATATTGAAACAGGTGATTATAGTTATTTCTTGTATTTCTTAAAAAAGGCTGGGGCTTCCATCCATAAGTTTCGTTTAGTCATTCATTCGGTGATTGCATTTTATGAGACTTTTTTTGAAAGGAACATACTACAAACTCTATTTGTGGCGGCTACTTTAGACGAAAATAAGCAAATATATCTTACAGAATTTGGAATTGAAACTCTAAGAATAATGCATCTTAAGAATTGTTTTTGTCAAAACTTTTTGATGTAATTGGCCAAATTCTAGAGCCGTTATTTGTCTCGAATCAATATAACAACATTGAAAAAGGCATAAGAAGAATCTTCTTAGAAGTATATCATGGTCTTTGTATTTACCATATTAAACGGAATATCAAGACAAAATACAAAATGAAATAGAAAAAGAAAAATACCTTTTTCTGTAGGTATTACACTACTGTAAGAGCTTATTCTTTTGTTGAGTCTAACGATCACTTGGATAGGTTGAAGTATGTATATGAAGAAGTAGCGAACTATCTAGAGAATGGAGTAGTTGTTTTCATTGTTGGTTAGATCCCATTTTCTAAAATAACGTATGATTACAAAATTCTTCTGAGTTGAGAGGATGATTTCTTCTTATGCTCCTCAGGTTGTTTATGTTTCTATGAAACGATGATGGCAATTGGCAATATATTCCATGATGACTACAACTGTCTCCTTATGTTTCTTGATGTGTCCAGATGCAACTTTTATCATTATGATGCTTTTTGGGCTTTAATTTCTACCCAGATGTAAGCATATAATTGGTCCAATATGACTTTAGTATGTCACATCAACACACGACTTAAATCTGGGTCCTTGTGGCTTCATCCCACCCTCTATATTCTAACGATTTGGATTTACCAAAATGGGTATGTATAAAATATGAGTTTTCTTTTCTCGCTTTTGCAATTTTTTCAAATTTTCGAACTCATGAGCGCTCTTAACCTTTTCAACAAATACTTCAGCAATTTTTGTTTCTTCGATGTGCTTGTTGGTAAGGTTGAAGGTTTTAATTTTTGGTGAGTCTGTTTTGTTCTTTTCTCTTTGTTATTAATTTTGTTTGTTTTTTATGATCCTCTATTATTGTTTACAATGAAATGGATATTTATAATCTACGAATAGGGTATTTTTGCAAATATTTTCTACATTTTCTATATATTTGTTCATGTTTTAAAGCATAGAGACTCAAATTTCTCATTTTAGGACATTCAGAGGAGACATAGAAACGTGGTTTTTTTAAGGAAAGGCAGGTTAGGCTTGGAGAGGAGAGAAATCTTTATACCTCTGCCGAATTATTTTAATTTTGGCATTTTAGGGCAAACCCTTTTGGCATATAAGGTTGAATTTTTAGTTAAGTTTTTCTTTTCTGTTTAATTTAAGGAATTTTAGATATTTGACCTGAGAGACACTTTGATGGATATACTTCATCTAACTGACTCGGACACTTCCTCATCGAGTTCCTCTAACACAGATAATGATGTATGGGGCCCATTGTCCCTTAAAATTAGGGAGAGATACCTATGGCTTTATAATAGAGAGATACCCTTTAAGCTATGTATGACCCCCAATCTAAGCTTAAGGTGTTTAAGATCATAGAAATATCTAATAGCTTTTTTGGTGATGTGTAAGAGGAGATAGATTCAATTAAAGATGAAGTGAAGGATTAGGATATTCTTCAAGGTCTCGATGATGTAGTGGTTAAGGTTACCTATCAACCTAATGATCCTACATCTTCGAGCCAAATTCCTCAGGACCTCGTATTAAAATAGATAGAGAGAGTTTCAATAACTTTAAGGTGGAGGGCAGAAAGAGTAGCAAAAATAAGAGTGAGGACATTAATGAGGAAAGTGATGATAAGAGTGAAGGAGAAGAGGAAAGTGAGGAAGACAATGAAGATGAAGAGGAGAGTAAAGAAAAAGGGAGATAGAGAGGGAGGCAACGATGATCCATAAGTGTTATCGCCCTTGATCTAACTAGGGAAAATAGCCCCGTAGAAGCTGATAAGTCTCTCTCTAGAGTTACATAAGCTGACCTAAAAGCATATAGGTATAAGAAGGTCTTCCAAATCCCTAAACATCGTCACACTTAAAGTCCCTAGACCTAATGAATTTTCTAGTCACCCTCGATGTGAGGAAGTAGCCTCTAACGAGGAGCTTTCTTTTTTTGTACCAAAGTTACCTCTCTAACCTTGCTTCGCAGCTCTTATTTTTAACTTTGGAGTTTTCTCATACCAAATAAACCATAATAGTTGAAGAATTATTTTAGGTCTATACATGACCTAGATCAAAGCATGTAGCGCATCCTTGACCACAGACGAGTTTACGTATCTATGCATGTTAAAAAAGAATTTAAAAGCCAGCCCTAGTTAGTAGCATTTCTAGTGTTGACCAAGAATGTCTAAGCTAATAATAGGGGATCCTTCATGTAACAAAGATCAATTAGAAAGATAAGTGGTTCTTTGTTAAGGGTGACTAGGGTCATTCCTTAGCTCCCTTGGGGATGATAGGTAAAGTTCTTTATGTCTATAGCATCGAAGTTACTAACTCTCTTTTTAAATTTTTTTTTTATTGTTTTTGTCCCCGACCTAAGTGTAGATTGAGCTTTTCATTGATTGTTCTTGTTTTTTGTGGTTGTAGCATCTTCGAAAGGAAAGCATGGTCACCTTGACCCTGTAGTTAAGAAAATAACTATTGGGTGTGCTGTGACAAAAAATTAGAAGGAGTTTTTGGCACTTGATGACTTTATCGCTTCAATACTTGTGGCAATTGTCTTAGCCTAAAAAGATCTTTAAGCAACCAAAAATGAGGCTAGTAAAGGAAAGAGGAAGTGCATTTGTCTTTTGTTTTGGTGGTCTTTAACATTGTTTTGATTTTAACAATCTTATTTTCCTTGTATTTGTCGAAAGAATGGTCTATAAAAAGCCAGGGACTAAATTGTGTGACAATTTGAAAAATCTTTTTGATAACTCTTCCTTAGGTGAAGATGACTTCGATTTATATTTAGAGAATAAAAGACACAACTTTAGTCGTACCAATTCCAGTATCCAAGCCCAAATCAATGCCAATCCTAGGGAAGCAAAAATGGATTACACATGAAGGAAAAAGGAAGCAGATTGCTTCTAAGGGTGAATGAAAAACAAGCCTTTTGAACCCGATGGATAAGAGAAATGAAGAAGAGCCATCTGACCCTAACTCTTTAGAGAAAAGAAGTCAAGATATTAACCCTACCTCGAAATGTAGTTGCTAATATGGTCGGATACTCATGAAGACAAAAGGGATACTTTCGAACATCTTCTTTCTTCAATCCTAGCCCTCCATATTTTAAGAGTCTAAATTTGCCAAAACAAGCATGCATAAAATCTGTTTTTTTTTCCCTCTTTTCTCACTTTCACAATTTTTATAAATTTTTGAAGTCACGAGCACTCTCGGCCTTTTCAACAAATACTTCGGCAATTTTTGTTTCTCAGACATATTTTTCGACTGAGATAAAAGGTTTTGTTTTCTTATGAATATTTTCTATTTTTTTTCTCAATTATTTTTTTGATTTTTAACAATTCTATGCTGTTGTTTGCAATGAAATAGATATCTACAATCTATGAATTAGGTATTTTTGCAAATATTTTCTAGGTTTTTCGTGTATTCGTTTGTGTTTTACAGTATAAAGACTCAAATTTCTTGTTTTAGGGCATTGAAAGAAGACTTAGAAGGTGGGTCTATTTTGGAGAAGTAATGTGAGGTTGGGGGAGAAGAGAAATCTTTATACCAAGGCTGAATCATTTTGATTTTGGTGTTTTAAAACAAACCCTTTTGGCATGTGGGGTTGAATTTTTAGCTAATTTTTCCCTTTTTTTTTTCTAATTTAAGAATTTGAGAGATATAATTTATTAGAAGATTTCTCAATTCCCAGGATATTAATCAATATAGATCCATATTTTCAAACTTAATCATATCCATGTATTCACCTGATAAAAGCAAAACAAAACAACATGAAGATAAAAATTAATTTGAACTAAATTTTTTAATAAAAGCACATAAAAAGAATTTTGTTTCTTATTTTGCTTAAGTTTAGTCTAAAAATTTTGTTTCTTCTTACTCTAATAACTTTTCAACAACTAGTCAACCATCAAAACCTGCCATGATAGCTATTGAGTACATAGGTATTTAACAAATGCATATATCCTTGCTCTTTTAATTGTATGTCTTCCAATTTGGAAAATTAAAATTGACAAAAAAAGAGAAAAAAGCACACGCTGCACCACTTTAACAATATGTTGAAAAAGTTGAACACCATACTTCTCATTAGAGGTTTTTACTTGTAATTTGTACAACCTTTAAGGGATGTCGAATAGCAATCCCATTAGCTTCAAATAGTTAAAAATTGTTGAAGTTAAAAAAAGTGCAAGCACATAATTCAACAAACTTAATTTAGTAAACAAAATCTAAAATAATTTAACAAAATACTTTAAGTATTAAGATCAATATAAGTCTTATTTATTTACGAGATAACTAAGTTTCTAGTCTTACCTTTTTCTTTTAAAGTTTCTTCAACATGTTTGGCCTAGTTCCTTGAAGCTTTTAATCATTGCAACTCACATAAACCTTTGTTATCACCAAGATCCTCTGCCTTAAAGTATTGATTCAAGCAATTACCTATAGAAATTGAGTTATAAGATTGGTTCTAATTCAAATCACTTAAGGACAGACTTACAAGAAGTGAGAGGCCTACAAAAATCTCTATCTTTCAAAATCTTTTTGCTAACCTACAATTCAGGTTTTGGAGGAAGGAAAATTGATTCGTGAATCTTGTTGACTTTCAATGAAATCTTTAAAATTATTACATAACCGGTTCAAAAGGTATAAGGGTTTTGCTCCTTGCCCAATCTCCCCTTTACCATATCAAATAATACTCTCATTTTGAAATTGTGAAAGAAAAATAAAACTTGTATTGCAGCATTCACGTAACATATATTTTCCGAATTAACTAATCCTCTAAGAGCACATTCTTTTTCGTGCAACTTATTGACTTATTTTCCTTTGAAGTATTCAATCATTTTTATTAACACTAAAGAAACTTGTTGCATACAAAAAAGTTAATATATGCATATAAGTTTAAAAAATAATAATTGAAAAAATTGTAATAAGTAAAATAAAAGCTTATACCTCTTGTAAATGCTCGTTTTTGAAACTACTTTTATTTTCATCAGTTATCCTATAACAAATTAATAAAAAAGTAGCAACTTTCAATAAATATATCCAAATCTATTAGATTTAAATAATATTTGAATCTTTACCTTTCTGTCTTGATCAATAATGGAACTAAAACTCTATTCAATACAACAAAGTAAGAAATTGAAACACTAACCTTGTCCTAGAAAATATTTGAGGATAGAGGAATCACTAAATATTTTGAGTATGAGAAATAAAAACATTAAAATATGTTAAATATTATTTTTTAGGCTTACCCTACTAACCACATACACCTTCCCATTTGCATAAGCAATAATAAAATCACTACAACCTTTGGGAACACGAGCAACACTAGTACAAAGCTTTGTTGGAAACATATATTAATTAACTAGTATCCTATATTAATTAACTATAAATACATTAAAATCACTAAAACTAACCAAAAAGTTATAAGCTATCAATGGCAAGGTGAAATTTTTGCTACTTTGAAAAAAAATAGTGTTAACTTCACAATGTACTCTCCTATATGTTGTAATTGCTTTTATAGTGAATTGAATACACTAAACCAATAGACACCTAAAATAAATTAAATTTAAAATTTTGAACTTTCTAATCAAATTCAATTTGAATATACTATCATCATTAGAATCCATCTTATATAAGAGATTGTTCACATGCTCTATTTAGTTGCTAGGTGAATTCTTGAGCTAAATACACTACAAATCCTTTGTCAAGTGATTAAATGAATGGCAAAAAAGTATTGAAGTGTTGATTAATTTTCTTTACAGCCACCTACATTCAACAACAAAAATTTAATATACTACCCATGACACCATTTATTTCAATAAAATTTAAATGTTAAATAATAGATTACTCTCTCTTTAAAGTTGAAGTCAAAACTTATAATAACATTTTTTTCAATAACAATTAAATAAATCATTTTGTTTGACGAAATAAGAATAAACACTACAGATAACAAGACTAACCTTTTTGTATAATTAGCAATAGTAATATGGTAGTCAAAATCCAACCACAATACGCAATAAAAAATTAACATTGAAAAGTTGGTTCTAAATACAAACAATGAACAATAATATAATTTATAAAATATATATAAGGAAAACTACAAAAATATGAAATCCAACAATATTGTTATTGTCTACAACAATTTCATCAAGTACCAAATAGTAAAGAAAATATTCAACATGTTAGATGTGAACAATTCTTATATCAACGATATTAGCAGAAATTTAATATATAATATTACCATAATTTAGTAGTCAAGCTTAAGTTATATTCGATAATTTTACATTCAACAATGTGTATATTTCAAATGTTACATTCAAATTTGCACACCTTATATGTCAACGATATGCATGTTTCAATAATTTAGTAATTAGATTTAAGTTACATTTATAAATATATATATTTTAAATGTACACACTTCTCATGTCAATATTCAATAATATTACATTCAACGATGTGCATATTTTACATATTAAATTTAAATGTGTACACTTATTATGCCAATCATGTGCACAGGTTAATAATTTAGTGATTAGACTTAATCACGTAATGATGTACACATTTTAGATGTGCACATTTCTTATATCAACATTCAGTAATTATCTTCTAGTAATTAATTTCACTTAATAACATTTGATTTTGCTATTTATTTTATTTATATATTTTATTATTAATGTTAATTTATAGCATTTTTTTTACAAAAGAAGACATGCATAATATATAGCTCGAGTTTTGAATATTATCTTTTAATATTCATAATAATAAAATTTTAAATTATTTAATTATGTTTTGAATTACAAATCAATATTCTAAATTTTTTTTCTCATTTTGGTTAAGTATCTACCAATTTACTTAAATGTTATACACATTAAAATTTCTTTGAATTATAAGAAGGTTGCAAATCAAATTGTCGCGATTCTTACCTCTTTTAAAGAATATAGTGATGTCAAAAAGGTAACCTTCAAGATATATGTTCAAGCTAGACAATATTAATTTTTTATTATTTTAAACATTAAAATTAAAATATTACAATTATAAATTGTTGGTATTTAATTTTAATTATTTTTGTGATTACGAAATAGAGGCACCTCTACGTGCAACTCCATATAAGAAATTATCTGAACTTGACTCACTATCTTACATGTCTCACTCGTCATTCGAGTGAAAAACTTCACTTTTATAAGGAGATATGTCAGAAGAGAAATTATACGAGTAAGTATTAAATAATAGTATAATGTTTGTTTGTCTTAACTGCTTTGTTGATATATTATTACCCTATATTTATTTTATTAAACTAAAATTTGTAGGGACCAATTAAAAAATTAGTGAATTATCGAAAATATTAAGTTATACGAGAAGAGGTTTAAGTGTTCGAGAAAAAAATTGTTGGTTATTAACGTGGGTAACAAAGATGAGATTTTTTATGTTAAAAGGCTATACAAATAAGATTGTTCCAAAATATTGTTTGAAAATTTTGGACATTTTATATGTTACATTTAAATGAACATACTTCTCATGTTAACTATGTGTATATTTCAATAATTTAGCAATCAGATTTAAGTTACATTCGATGATATGCACATTTCAAATATATACACTTCTTATGTCAACATTTAACAATGTTACATTCAACGATATGCACATTTAAGATATTAAATTTAAATGTACACACTTTTCATGTCAATGATGTATACATTTCAATAATTAATTATTAAACTTAAGTTACGTTCAACGATATGCATTTTTAAATGTACACACTTTTCATGTTAACATTCAATAAGGTTACTTTTAATATTTCATAAATTTACGCTTCAAATATATATAAATATATTTGAAGTATTTTATTAATTTTTTTTATAATTTATCTTATAACTATAAACTAATATTATTAATTTGGACATTTCATATGTTATATTCAGATGTGCATACTTTTCACGTTAACTATGTTTATATTTCAATAATTCAGTTATCAGATTTAAGCTACATTCAACGATGTGTACTTTTCAAATGTGCATACTTCTCATATTAACATTCAATAATGTTACTTTTAATATTTCATAAATTTACGCTTCAAATATATATATATTTATATATGAAGTATTTTATTAATTTTTTTTATAATTTGTCTTTTAACCACAAATTAATATTATTAATTTGTTTCTCATTGTACCAAATGATAAGAAGAGAGTTGTTGTTACTATTAAATTCGAGCTTACTTCATTGTAGCAATTTTTGAGTGCTAGAAAAAGTTTTGATTAGATAAATTACATTCTTTCTTTCTTTTCTGACATATTACTTACAATTATTTCAATAAAATAAAATTTATTCACAACTATTTTAATAGCAATAAAATAAAACAAAAAGGATTCAATTTTACTCTAATTACATTTGGAAGAAAGAATTCTCAAATTGGTCTTCTAAGCAATGTGTTTAATTTTCCTTTATTATTTAAAAACTAATTATTTTTCAGATATAATTTATAGTAAAGAAATGTCACACCACTTACTAATCAAAACCCAACATCTATACATATAAACTTGCTTTATAGGAGGCCTTGAAACTTTCGGGCATACCACATGTCATAAACAAATTAACTATACAAATATGTAAATATTAATTAAAAGGGTCATTTTACTGTGTTGGGATAAAATTTCCAGCATCAATAGTGAAAATAACCCAAACCATTAGATTAAATTTATGGTTTATAATAGTTAACTTATATTAATAAAATATTATAGTTTACCGGTTAAGTAAAATAAGTGATAAGTAAATTTTTTTATTTTGTGTTTATCTTAATCTCCTATTTGTAATTAAGTAAATAAAAAGAATTTTTTATTATATATATCTAAATCTCTTACCTATAATTAATTCTAGTTTTATTTAAATTGTAATACTCCTATAAATAATTCAATTTATAAATCTTTGTAATTAATTCTAATTTTATGGAAACACAAATATATAAAGTAATTATTTTACTTGTTTAATTTTTAATTAATTATATTTTATACTATAAATATAAATTTTTTGTATATTACTATAGATACCTATTATTTTGCAACATTTTTAACTTGTATAAGAATTATATAATACATGTAAATTAATATGAAATTATCCAAATTTATTATTTCTAAACCAATTAAAACCTATAAATGCATTGTTACCTTATGATTCAAAATTTTACTTCTAATTTTAATATGAAAATAAAATTTTTGATGAAAAATTGTAATAAAATATAATATTCATATAAAGTAAAATTAAAATAATAAGTTATAAAATAAAATAATAAAAAGGTAACCTAATATAAAAAGGTAAAATAAACATCAATTTCATAAGTTCAACATAATAAATACATTGACATAAATGTAAATTAATATTAAATTGTCAAATTACAAATAAAAAATTAAAAAAATAAGTAAACAAAAAAGAATAAAAATAAACATCAATTTCATAAATTCAACAAAAAATTGTAAATGAACCAAGATAAATGTAAATTACTAT
Organism: Azadirachta indica; assembly: GCA_022749755.1. NCBI lineage: Eukaryota > Viridiplantae > Streptophyta > Magnoliopsida > Sapindales > Meliaceae > Azadirachta > Azadirachta indica. Next base: position 19,853,610 of record CM040441.1, read on the forward strand.
CAAACTGTCAAATAATAATAATATAGTTGTAAACAAAATAAAAAATATATAATTGTGACGTAAAAGTTATGAATATACATAAAATTTATAATATTCACATAAAATATTAAATTATAACATATAACTTATATGTAAAATAAAATACTTGTAAAAAAGTAAGCCAACACTTTCATAACTACAACATAAAAGACGTAATTGTGATAAAATAAATATAACTTAATGTCAATTAATAAATAATAATATTATAATTGTATATGGAGCAAAAAAAATATAAATGTAACATAAGGATTGTAAATCAACATTTTACTTGTAATCTTGATATGAAAAATTAAATTACAATGAAAGAAAAGTTGTATAAAAAACACAATACTTGTAAAAATATAAAATTGATTACAAAATTTAATATAGTTTCAAATTGATAATAATTAATATATATATATAGACACACACATATATGTAACACATAAATATATGATTTTTTTTAAACATTAAATATGCTTTACCACAAGGAAAAAATAAGATGATTATTGATAATTTTAAGTTATTTCAGTAATTTGATTTTACATATGTATCAATCAATTTTTTCTCATTCTTTTTTTTTTGTTATATGACATTAGATAAAGTATCATTTTCTAAATAGTAGATGTTAGTAATTTAATTATAGTATTCTTGTTACGTCAAATTAAATTTGCATTACATGCGATTAAGATTTCTTAAATTTTGTGTCCATCATAATTAATATTGATTTCATAAAATTAAATTAATCTACATTTTACTTTCCTTAATTATCTTTTTTAAAATTCCTTATTTATATTTTTATAATTACCTATATACTTTTTTTTCTACTCACAATTTATCGATTTTAAGATATTCTTTTTTTTATTAATGTGATATTAGTTATAGGGTTATTTTATTATACTATTTATTCTCAAATATTTCAATAATGTTTACATCTTCAAATCAAAATATGTTTCTTATGAACTTATATAAATTCAGTCATCATACGTAATAGATGAAACATGTTTTACTTTATAATATTAATTTTTGAGCTCTCACAATTTATTTTATACTTTTTGATAATACATAAATTAATATTTTTTAAATAGATTATTCTTAATATGCATAATACATTGATTAACATTAAATTTCAATTACAATATATGAATTTTTTATTTCAAATATATTATAAAAAAAATATCTTTAATATATCAAAAATAAAAAAAAAGGAAAACAACTTTTAGCATAAATAGTAAGTAAATTTTTCATATTACCTGATTAGCAAGTTAATTATTATTATATAAAATAAATGGTCCATATTTTTCTTCAGAATCTAAAAATTAAAATAAATGGGTTATTGATACTATGATTCTTTATCTCTATACTGTAGAATTTTCCTAGTTGAAATCCTGTTCCACATAATTAATACTACCTAACTTAAACATAACAAGCAAGAAAGAAGAATTAGCATGCAAATAATTATCATTTATTAAAAAATTACCTTACAAGATTATGCAATTCCTAATATATGAATCCAGACGGATCCATATTTCCTGACTTGATCATATCCATGTATTCACCTGATGCAAACAGAATAAAACAATACGAAGATAAAAATTATTCCGAGCTAAATTGCTTTGGTAGAAATGCAGAAAAAGAATTCGTTTCTTATTTTGCTTTAGTTTAGTTTAAGAAAGAAATAGACAAACAGATCTATAGCCAGATCATATCCCAAATCAATATCTTCTTGCTCTAATAACTTTTAATAACAAGTAAACCATAAAATCTTGCTATAAAGATAATTGAGAACATGGGTATCTAACAAATACAAACACACGTATACATACTCCTTCAATTATGTCTTCTAACCACAAAAATTTTAAAAAGAAAAAAAGGGTGCACGCACACACATACACCCACCTTAAGGATATGTTGAAAAAGTTTGAGTATCGTACTTCTCACTAGAGTTTTCAACTTATAATTTTTCCAACTCCTTTGACACATGTAGAAGTGTCTTCAAATAGTTAAAAAAAAATGCAAGTACGTAATCCAACAAAATCAATTTACAAAACAAACTTCTTTAGTTAAGTTACTAAGTATAATTCCCTGCTTTAATTGTAGCCTTGACAACTTCTATAGAATTACCAACTCTTGTAAACTTTTTGCACAATGCTTCTATAGTTATAGTTTCACCAACCTACTTACATCAAAACAACTTGCTCAACTTGTTTGGGTCAGATCATGAGTCATAAACAAACAATTAATTAATTGTGAAAATGAACCTTAAAAATAGTTGCACCACAAGAAAGTTCTTTAACCCTTTCATTAAAAAAATTTAATTTTAGGAATTGATTCGGAATTATGGATTGCGGATATCGATCGTAACATAACAACAATCAAAAGATATACGTATATATGTCATGTAATTAATTAATTAAAAAATATAAAGAAGGGAGCTCTTGAAACTTAAAGAGACAACCAACTTCTTGACGTCTTTTCAATATGTTCCTTATACCAGAGGCAATAATGGTAGTCGTAGAATGAGGAGTTGTTCTTACCTATAATGATTAATCAAAAGGAATTCATTTTTCAACAAAAATATTCATACATACACTTCATAGTACCATATGATTATGTTATCAAATTAACTGATATGTCGCCTCTTTACATGATCCAAAACATCGATGGAATAGAGTTCATATCAGTCTCTTTAAATATTCAATTTTGAATAATTTTAAAAAATAAAAATAAAAAATATTAGAATCAATAAAATTGCAAATTTTAGTATTGATTAACAAATGTCAGTCATTTATTAGTGATTACATCCACTGAAAAACTTTTGTTCCCCTATTTAAAATATAGAAATAAAAATTTTACTTGTTAATTTGAACTAAATCGAAGCAAATAAAATCAACACTGAATCAAACCAGTTTAATATATTCAATCAATTTGCTTTGCTATTTTAAAAATTAAATACTTTTATTTTACCAAAATAAACTTTGATTACCTCAGTTCTAAGGGATTCTCGATCTGGTACAATAGATGCTACAAGTTTGAATTCAACACTCTCAGTAACAATCAATAATGGTCGTTTCTAAAAATTAATATTTATTACATTTATATATATATATATTAAACTTTTAATAAATAATATTCAACTTTCATTTCTATATAAAAACACACTTACATTATTTGTTGATCTAAGTGCTTATACAACAATACTCTTATTAAAAATCAATGGACAATTGCCGGGCAGTAGTTTTTCTTGGTCACGCAGGATATATTATTAATATTAACGAAAATTACTAACAATTTGGGAATGAGATGAATATTTTTACAAATGTTGGCATAAATTGAATATTGTCAAAACATATTATTTTGGGTAATAATGCTTTCATCCATAAACTTTTGGCGAAATAACAACTTAGAACATGGTTTACTCCATTAAGATAATATAAGATATTTTCACATGCCTCACTTGAAATTTATAAAAATTATAATTAGAAAGAAAATTTGTAAAATTTTATTCAGAACATCTTTGTTATAATATTTTTATCTAGTTGACTGTGTGTTAACCATTATAAAAGCAGTTAGTTTATAAGAGATTTAAGGAAAGACCAACCATAGAGATCAAGGAAAATTTTTAATTATGACAACTTTTTAAACCCTAACTATTATTGAAAATTGTGTTAAAATATTATCAACTCAATTTTTTTAGATAAAATTACATTTATGACCAATTTTATAAAAAAGTTATTGAAAGATGACTAGTCACAATTTTTTTTAATTAAATCTCGCTTTCAATTTTGTAAAAAGTTGAAAGTAGAAAGTCACAAATTTCTTCTTACTCAAAAATAATTTTTGAGTTTGTAAAAAATTGAAAGTAAAAAGTTGTGATAATAAATATATTTTTATCCAAAATTTGTTAAGATGGTAATAGTGGCCAAAAGTAACTTTACATGCTAAAACAAAGCACCTTGAGATCAATGCAAAGTAACTTTAGCGAAATAAAAACGAAAAGCATGCTTTACTCGCATTATTTACATGTCACAATAATGAATAACGTCGTCTTTTGGATCTCGCGGGGCTCTTTGTCTGGATAGTAATAAGCCATTATTATTATTATTATTATTATTATTATTATTATTTACTAAAAGAGGTTAAAATTAGAATATATACAGGGAATTATCATGGTAAACAAATTGAACAAAGAAAGCCAATTATGCGTATAAATTGGTAAATGTTGAATTAGCTCTACATAAAAAAAATCTGAAAATAATAAGGGTTCAAGTAAAAACATACAAGAGCAAGAAACATGCCTTATCATTCATTCCAATGGTAAAATCTCTAATTTCTGTTACAGCAATTTCTTCCAAATTTTTTTTTCAATGCTTCTACAAAACTTCATGGGCATTACCCAATTAAATGTCTTTTCCTTTTTGAGAATATTTACACCACTTTCATAATCTATTCATCTCCTGTTACTATTAGGTTTCAATGTTCTATACCTTGCCTGCATAGTCTTCAAGGACTCCTAAACTCTGAGACCCCTCATTTATGCCTTTCTGGTATCTGGAGCAGAAGAACCTTTAATCCTCTGGCATCAATCAACGGTATTATAAACCAGGACCGAGTGACAGATTCTTACTCTAATCTGAAGCATACCCCAGGGAAACAGGTTGAAGGACCAGCACAACGGATTACACTTGGTTTGTAATCAACAGAAGCAAAAGCAACAAAAAAGCAGCAGCAGTTCCAACTGGATTGAAATCCCTTTTGCTACCTTGGCATCATAATAACCAACTGCAATTTGCCTAGTTGGCAAAGTTTCACAAGGTTCTTGTATACAGCGACTTTAGCATTGTTATCACTCAGTAAAAAGACGTGTGCAATGCTGAAAGAATCACCTTTCTCGAGAGCAAATTGCCACTCTCTCATTGTTATTTTGAACCAGTCCTTCCTTCCAGATCTAGTTGCTTTAACTTCAACATACTCTGCACTGTTTTCCTTCTCTCCTATCACAATGTCATAGGGTAACCCAGTTTCATTATTTGCATTAACCCATCGCACACTTGTCTTACCTAAAACTTCAGTAAAGTGTTTGAAGGCAGCAAGCTCACCCAGTTTCCCAGTTCGTAATGCTTGTTCTAGATCAGGCGGGCCAGTATTAAGTTGATCTCTACAGCTAAATTTAGATTCAGGACCTTTGAACAGATTATCTAGGTCAACAGGATCGCTGTGGTCGGGATCCATACTAGAACCATTGTGGTCAGAAACATGATCAACCTGACGTAAATTTTCAGCAGCTGTCAGGTTTAAAACTGCTGAAGTTATTGCTAAATTGTCTCTAATGGTCAGATTGGCATCAGTCTCTAACGGAATCATATCATACATTTCCACGTTAACATCTTCTGAGTCGTCCCCGTCTTTCATTTTTGAACTGCTGCATGGCTGTACAATGGCTGCCTGTGTCTTAAAACCATTTGCACGAGCATAACTAAAATCTGGAGCAGTTTTCCAATCCACAGGCGGCCAGCTTGAGCTGACTCCTGCTTTTCTCTTGGATTTGCATGAATCCTGCTCATTTTCTTTTGGAGAACCAGAACTAGTCTGAAGTGATTCATTATTCTCAGTTAAAGAAGATGCATATGAGAGCGACCAGACAGATTCATCACCAGGAAGCTTTGGCACCTTTTGGCTATTTAAGATGAAAAACTCCGTCTGCTCGTCGGTGGAACCGGATTCTGCCATAGTTGTGATCATGTGAAGGAAATTTGCCAAATGTAATTCATGATTCCCATCAAAGAACAATCGAGAAAGCTCCATATATAAGGCATGAGAATCAGAATCCCGTGTTGTGTACAAAATGTTACCCTGTAAATATTAAATAAGATGAATACAGAAATGATAAATACCGTCTTGGCAGAACTCATTTGCATTTGCATATGCATTACAAAACAAAATAATGAATGATCCATTTTGTACCTGCAGAAGACAGCTGCATTCAGATTTCTTTTTAGATGTGCCACCACAGCTTTTAATAACATTCCTGTAGAACAGTTTTTCAACAACAACAATTTGTAGATGATTTAATGTGTCAAAACCAGACAGCTTGAGTTTCTGATATATGTCAGGGTGCACACTGAAGATATAGCGCTGAGCATAAGGAAGAGCCCAGTTCACCAATGAAGCTTTGAAACAACAATCAGCTACACCGGAATATATTGCTTCACGGGTTACAACCTGCACATGCAAAAGCAATGTTAAAGGAAAAAAAAAAAAAAAACAGAAGAAGACAGAAGAAAGCAGTTGACATCTCGAATCGAACACAGTAACAGCGTACAAAAGCACATTTATGTAGTAATGAAAATAATGTGTTTCCAGAAATTGACTAGAAAAGTTGAAAACTCAAAAGCATTCAAGATTCATATCCTAATAAAATCTTCACATCCCAAACCAAGGGGCAGAAAAATCTTACCTCTGAAAGAGCAGGAATCCCTAAAGTTTGCATTAGAGGAGACACTTTAGTTTGAAGCATCTCTTGCTCATTGTCACCAAGTTTTCCAAAGTACAGAAAATCAATACCATCCACGTGCTTAAATCTCTTCCTTAACTTCTTATCATCACACCAGCATACCAGACCAAAAGAAGGATGCAGGGAAACCCACTTATCTTGAGCAGTTGGAAGCACTTTATACTCCAATTTCAAAAGACATTCTTTCAGGTAAGCAATATTGCTAGAACTCACCAATCCAGATTTCAGTCCATCAGCCCAAACCGCGAAAACTTGGAAAACCTAAGATGTTAAAGAAATACAGAGACATTAGTAGAAAGCCCATCAATTGCAAGTCAGTCTTAAATTAAAATTTCTTTCACCTCCCCCGATTTCTGATGAACATCAAAATGGAACTTCAGGGCAGGCCATTGAAAGTTTCTCTTTTAAATTACAATACTTACAGTATTGGCAGCTTGTGAAGGCAGAGCAACTGTTGACAACTGCAGCAAAATCTGAAGGTAGCTATGAAGAGAGGGAATCTCGGTTACTCCACATAAGTTAACAAAAAATTCACGAAGGCCTGGATATATATCACACAACATCTTGGTTAACTGGTGGTGAGTTGCACCAGTAGAGACACACTGATGATGCATCTTCTTTATTAGGTCTGTAGTGCCAGTGGCATCATGCCAATATACTTCTTCACAAGACAAAAATACACCAGATATCACATTGTCGTGCCTGGAGCCAGATGTACATGGAACAAATATGAAAGGACTTGACTGTAACTCCTCTGAAACTTTTTCCTTTGAAGCAGCCATCTCATTCCATATAAATGTGTACAATTTAGACATTTGTGCTATGCTGGCAGACAAAAAGGTCAAACTTTTTAATGATATGCGCCATGGATTGAACAAACAAATTAAAAAGAATGACATCTCACAAGATGAACACTGCATGTCCGTAATATATATACTATATAAAGCAAATACAAGATAAGGAAATTTTGAATGGAAGGTGATAGAGACACGTAAATAAACAATATATGTAAGGCCTGGAGAAATATACAATTGTATAGCGGAAAAAATAACAACTTTCAGAGACTAGATCCCACGTGCATGTGCACACATCCTTGAACAGGAGTCAGAAAACAGGAGATTTTCAGAATGAATGTTGCAGACAACATAACTTGAGAACAAAATCGAAAAACAAGGCCACTGAGCCTAAATGAAATTAGGTGCAGAGACCACTCATAGTAGATCTCAAGGACAGACAAAAAAAGGCCAAAAAACATCAGAACGTTTAATTACAGCAAGTAAATTGTTCACATGAATCCTTATGAAAAGCATCTAATATAGAAGCACCGAAACACAAGTCCAATGCACTTATTTAAGAATTTACATGCCACCCAGATAGCGGGTGCAATTGCAAAGAACCCCTATCCAAGCACTAATAACATAGCCATTATCTCAATGACTCCACAGTATGGCAATTTTCACAATGACCCACAGTATGTCCAAGAAAACACACGGCAGGTTTAAACATTGCAGTATATAACAAGTATAAAAACTAGAGAGTTGCAGAAAGGTCAGATGAAAGAAAATTGTGAATAAACGAAAGAATTTCAAACGGAAAAGTTCCATCAAAAAACTCCTGCAAAAAGAAAAAAAACAAATGGAACAGAAAAGCAAGACATGCAATTGACATGCTTCTACAGACAATATTGTTGCAAATTTCATGTGCAAAGAAAATTGGATGCATGCCTTAAAGCAACGTCAACTTTTAAGGGAAGACAGACATCATTGCAGTGATATGATTATAACATCGATTACTTGTTGAACAATTAATATAGAATACCATAAGCATTTATTACAAATCTAGAAACATTCTTTTCACTTCATCAATAGAACTGCTTCTACTGTTTCCATTTTTAACTATCGGTTATTAATTTTTATATACTACCCTTGTTCAACCTATCTCCTCTGCAATTACCTATTGACCTATCTTTGCATCGAATAAAATAAAAGAGTTAAGACTATAAATCATCAGATTAGCCATGTAGTGTGATAGAAGACAACTTAATTTAAGTGATATATATGTACACATCAAGTTTCCATACAACCAAAATATTATAAAATCTCTAGCAGAATATTTCTACCAGCAGGAGAAGTAAATGAATATCATAAATTGACCCATACATGGAAAAAAAAAAAAGAAAAAAGTATGCCTCCTAATAGGATTTGTCATTTGGGGACCTTCGTACCAGAACAGATATTTCAGTTCCCACAGTACGTAATATTTGCAGGAGACACAGAAAAATTAATAGATATCATCAAAAAATTCTAGAATCTCTGTTGAAAGTATGGTGAAAGATGCCCTGGTTAAATAGACAGCAGAAGAAAATAGGTATAAAAATAAATTATCCCACCATCCGATAAAAAATGCTAAGAATCCAAACATCATGATAAAACAGCAATACCTAGCCTTGAATGGGGTGTCAGATTCTCCCCATACTTTTAGGATTTCCAAAACGTCGTCAAGGGTAACTTTAGTCTTCAAGCCAATATCATAGACTAACTTTTCACTTTTAACCTGTTCCAGAAAGAAATGAATCGCTTAATTTATTGTAACATATGAAAATTTGCTTAAGAAAAGACCTCCTCTATTCGATAGACAAAGATACCAGTCTCGTCCAGCTTTCAGTTGAAATTATAATGACTAAATATTTCCATTATTGCTAACAAAAAACAACATGAAATTGCTTTTCAGAGTTATCTTGTTTGTCAAATCAACAGATGAATTCCAACATATTTTCACCATTTCAAATGTTGATACCACTTAATTTCAGTTTAGGCTCCTTATGTGACAAGAAGAATAAATAAACAAATAAATCATAAACCCATCTGTTAAAAACCTTGTGACCCATAATGTATCAGTACCCCAGAGAAAGGTGCAGATAATAGCATATCTTGCTTTTATCTTTTCAATAGAAGGCCACTCTTCTATCCCATTCATCCCCAAAAAAACTGATGGAACAAAAACCTAGCGGGCAGAAAACTTCCTTATTTAAAATGCTTGTTCCTATAAAACTATAAATTTGAAAACATATTTGGTATTGAGCTCAAAGAAATGGGTAATGGCTTCCTTACAGACACATATGGCAACAGAAAAGAAGAAACAAACACGTTCATTGTAAAAGAGTATCAAACTGACCTTTGGAACAACATATGGAGCTGATTTACCTAGGATTGAGCGCACTGCATCACAGTCGTGAAATAAATCCTTAGGATAGTGAAGCTTGTCATCCAAGCTTGACACTACCCACTGAATATCACAGATCTTGCTCATAAATGAAGACTTGAAGGATCTATCATTGCCATTGGATTCAGATTTGTAATAGCCTGTAGTTTTGTCAGAGTAGCAGTCATCCCATAAAGTATCAAGAATCTCCAATAAATTTTTACAACATTCCCGATTGACATTTGTGCTAAGTAGGGACAATAAATGAAGCAATTCATTGGAATCCCAATCTATGGCAGCTGAACTGGAGGAAATCCGCTCCCCAGTCACAATGTCTTTGGAAACAGTATGAGATATATCAGGAACATTCTTATCAACTTGAACTACTTGCACAAAATCTGTAATGCCAATTTCCTGGAAAAATTTTCTCCACTTTATCAGTCCACATGAGAGCAACTCATTTGCTGGATGCTTCAAATATATGATGTCAACCTCATGCCACATGAGGTCCATGACATGAATCAACTTATTAACAATTACAGGATTGCCAAAATCTTTACAGAAATGAATTGATATCTCAGATGGTCGCTTAAGCCCATAATTTGTCAATATAAAGGCTTTACTTCGCAACTCTGAAACAATAAACTCTCTTTCAACATGACAATTGGTACAGTTAGACTGTAAATGGATCATTACAAAGCAAAGGTAATCTGTCATCAAATTTTTGTTGCCATTTGCAGCTCTTTCATCAGATATCGCCGGCAGAATATGCACCTTTACAATATCATGTGCAGAAAGATGTTGAACACCAATTTTGAGAAGGATCCTAGTAAGGTTGTCTGCTGAGATCCCATCCAAGCATGAATTATCAGCAGCTGATGCAGAAAGGAGGCCAGGACTCACAGTTCGAAGTTTCGCACATAAATCTGGAAAAACTTCAAGCCCAAAACCACCATCAGTCACAATGCTATCAGAATGCAACCAAATAGTTCCTTCATCCACAGAGCTGAATGTACCATCTGAAAGGGGAATAAATGGAATTTTTCGGAGGTTATCAATGAAATCTGTTTCTGAGTGTAATGAAGATTGCCCCAAAGAATGGAATGAAATTGTATAAAGCTCGTTCAGCCAAGAAGATAACCAACCAAGGCCCATGGATTTCAGGCCATTTTCTGTCCGACACAACGAGGACATAATTTGAAGTAAAATTTTGGGTCCATACTCCTCAATACCAAGTGCCCTAGCCACTGAACCTGACAAAACTATATCCTTATTCAAGAATCCAAGGCCAAGGTGCTCATGAAGCAAGCCATCAGGAAGAAGGGAGCAGGCCCGATCATTCCAACCTCTTAGAACCTTGCAAGGAGGAGCCCACTGATTATCTTTTCCTTCCAGAATCAAGCAGTTAGACATTCGCAATTTAGAAATTATCATTCGAGGAAGACTAGAAAAAAAACCATGCACTTCCCCAACAAGTGGAACAAAGCTCATATAAGCCGCTACAGCTTTTGCTGGATTCTCTCTAAAACAAGGAAGACCACAAAAAGACCTCTGTGCACTGACAAATAATCCAGGAAACTCTGACAGTAACCACTGGTTCCAGGGACTGTTTCCATCAACTTCTTCCCTGGATGAAGGCAGGATAAAATCACCTTGAAGAATAAATTTCAAACCGTAAGTCCTCAGAGGAAGAAAAGCAAAAACAGGTTGTTGGGATAAAAGTGGACTATAATTCCCCTCATCTGACTCCTGCAATGTAAAAGCTATGGCTATTTCTGTAGTTTGCACATCAGGACGAATAACATTTGCCTGCAACTTCTGAGATGCCATGAACCAGGTCATTTTATCTTCCCCACACAAAACCCTTATAATACCATCCCCAACAATTTCTTTTTTCATGACAATGAGTGAATCATTGAGCATATTCCGAAACATGATGCACTGGAGCCGGTGGAGGAATAGTAATAAAGACGGATGAAGATCTAGAAACATACTGACGATGTTGTTCATGCCAATTCCTTCAGATAATTTTGATCTGAAAGGAAGCCTAATACAGGTCTTACAACACCGGCTGTCCAATTGAACAGAGCTTTTAGATGCTAGCCTACAAAACATGTCAATATTGCAAGGAGGAATAACTGTTGGCAAAATAAAACCAATTTGACCCTCACTTATATCAAACTTGATGTGGAACCCATTGGAATGGATCTCTGGAGCGTCTGTAACCTGCAGAAAGACACTGATTACTTATAGAATTTTCTAAACACAATGACACCACTGAGCACAATAACCTTGACACTTAAGACCAACAGTACAGAGGAACATTCCAAAACTGAAAGCATTTCAGAACTGTACATTCAAAAAGAATACAACTTTCTAATATACAGACACACACACACAAATTCCAGCCTAAGAAAACAGATACACAATTAAGTGCAGCAATAACAGAAAGGCAAATCAATAGACTCATTTCACATGGCAATATTAAACAGAAATATATACGCAGTCCTGCAGTTTGACTTTGGAAAAATCAAAATGAAAAGTATTCACTCAAAGCAATAATTACACCTAATCAGGTCAGCTACGTAAATTTGATTTGCATCCCTGTCTACCTTGTACCAAACTGGCCAAAGTGACTGAAACAAATCCTCATCACCACTCTTGCCCTTGGCATAAAATAGAAATTTGTCTTTATTTTGCAGGCAAGTGAGCATAGAGAGAGAAAGGGTAACTTTCAACTTACTCCCTTCAATTATTGGCAATATTCAACTCAATATTTCTTACTTCTGGAAGCCATCAACATGCTCAGACTCTGTTAGCTTTGCCATTAAATTTAAAGATTGTACCACTATTGACCATTGAAAAGTACATTTTGTCCTTCAACTGAGGTAAATCCAAAGTGAAGAGACAAAAATAATCTTAAAAATAAAGTATCATTAATACTTACAATAAAACATTTTTCCCCACTCTACCTCTTCTATTGAATCATTTCTTTTTCTCTCTTTTTCTCTCCCATTTTGAAAGTAATAAATCCTCAATAAGAACAAAAATTAACTTAATAATTTATACAAATTAATTTCATCAAACCAAAATGAAAGTCGATCAAACCCATGGCACCAATAAATCAAACACAAGAGGCAGATATAAAAATAAATGGGTAAAGAATTGCTCTGGCCACGATTGGTGGTGTGCAGTGTTGCCACGGCCAAGTGCAGCTGCAAAAGACACACAGACAGCCTTGCAGCAGTCGTGTGTGGCTGCTGAAAGCTGCACAAGCAGCCTCACAGCCGCCTAGCATAGTCGCACGAGGCCTCCCCACTGCCCTGCCACCATTTTCATCCCTGCACAACAGGCCACCCTGCCACTACTTGAAGGGATGAAAACTGGAATACATTGATAGAAGAGACAAAGAAAAACAAAGAGAAAGGAAATAGAATGCCAGAGAAAGAGGGAAGAGATAGAAGATAGTAAAAGAGCAAAAAACTAAAAAAGATATTTGTTATTAATTTACTATTACATAATTATGAATTTTATCCCTAATTCGGTTAATGTTACCGGTTAAAGAGTGGGGGCGCTTGGAGGGTGAGTTGCAAATTGTAAATAAATGAAAGGGTAATTTGAAATTAAGCCCAGAAAGAAAATATTATTAGGTTTTTGAAGGAGTTACTTTCAGTGTTCATTTCTTTATACAGATGTGGAGAAAGATAGCACATCAACAAACCACTCAACACCTAAATAGTTCAGTCCATTATTTTGCATCTTTATTCTGCTGCACTACGAGGATTTCAATGCAGTTGTTCCACTTTTAAACAAAATTTTCACTCAGGACTGGAATAAATAAATGTTTAAAATAAAAAAGAATAAAACATTAATTCTTTGAAAATACCCGAAATACCGATTTGAAACCTATGCCCTTCTGCCCAATATAGCCAGCAGTAGATCCTTTCTTTGTTGAATTTCCAACATCACAAAGAGCTCTGATATTCTCTGCAGAAAAACCTTGCTCATTATTTAGGACAACAATGCCCGACTCTTGAAGTATAAATGTCAGAGTTGGTTCCACATTTTCTGGATAAATATTATCATCAGCATTTTGAACCTGGAGCAACATGAAGAATAATTATATGTCTTAAGATTTTTCCAGCAGTTGCTATGACAATTTAAAACCAAGATCAAATAGGATACAGAATCAAGCATCCAAAATGGTTCATACAATTAACCCATCATGTATAAAATAAAGCAAATTGCATTGTGGTAACAAAGCAAATCTCTTGCAAGACGGACAAAAAAATAATAGACAATGAACAACAGTTATAAAGTCAACTAACACTGATACTGGGACAATATTCATATGGAATCAACAAAATGACATTATTGCCAAAAAAAAAAGATTCCAAGTGGGACATAAAAGCATGTCTTGTCAGGAGAATCCCATAACCAGAGAACAATCCATCAAAGTTCAACTAAATATCTTTTGCTGGTTACCATGCAATAAATAATGTAATTACACTGTGCCTCTATTCCAACCTATCACGACAATAAGCTTATTAATGAACCTCACCCGAACACTATCAAATTTTTCCTAAGACAGCAATTTCCACGGTATCAAGTGCATGATTACCACCTAACAACAGGTAAAGCAAGTAGGACAATCTAAATTGCTAAAGCATAGGGAAGCCAATCTAACGTAGCTTTGTATGACAGAATTCTTATTCAAACAGACTCCATGGATATCCTAAGTTAAAATTCACACATGGATAAAGAAATTGATGCAATAACCCATCAGATAACTTAACTATTGCAACAAAGAAGATTATGTATTTACATTCTTGTAGCACTTAGATCATCAAGATCAGACCCACATCTCTGTATGTTGAAGAATCAGCAGCATAACCGCACTGATCCACAAACTTATTGCTGCTTTATATCAAGTTTTACACAACCTTTAATGTGAAAGCATTCTTTTTCTTTCCCCACAGATTTTAACTGGGAAGGGAAGAAATGAGGTGGAACAATATGCAAAAGATGAACTACATTTCAACACTTTGGCACAGAAAATGAAATTAAGTTACCAATTTTCAAATTTTTTTATATTTGATATGCAATTTTACAGCGATATGTTATAAAACCCAATCATATAGGCAACCTACCAATGGAAAAAAAAAAAAATTCAACACAGCATAGCACCTATAGCTAACAGAATCACTTGAATATGAGTTATTAAATTAACATCAACGAGAAAAGATCAATAAGAATAGAAAGAGAGGACTAGACAAGATGTTCTTAAATGCAATTGCAAAAAGAAGTAATTTCAACCACCTTCAGTAACAGGCAAAATTTTCTCACTTGCAATAAAAAAGACTTAAAAAAAAATGTGCACACTTACAAGCTCAAGAAGAAAGTGTGAATCCTGAGAATATAATTCCTGTGAAAGACAATGAAGTGCTCTCCCTAAACGAGCATGCTGCTTCTTCAACATGTTACTTTCTATGTTTGAAAGATTTGGATCCAGACCAAATTCTTCTCGCCTAATTGATTCAACAATTAGGGCCGCATCCTCGGACTCAACTCCAGATAATGATTGCGGGGAACAGTCAACTATTCTATCAAAGGAAGCTTCACCACCAATTGCATGACAAAATTTACCACCTTCTCTATGAAAATCAGCTCCGACAGAATCAGTGATTGTGCTGTCAACACTAGAAATTTTATTAAATGCATTTTGCATATACCCTGACCCTGTGTTCAACTCAGATTTAGCAGCTTTCAAGCAAGAATCCTCACAGGGCATTAACAAGTCTGCGGTGATGGTGGAACGAAAAGTATGGTAATCATTAATCCACTCCACTATGCCAAGAGACAGTCCCACTTCATGGAGCATGAGACGCTGCTCAGTTCGGTTGCATTCCCGTAAAATGGCTGAAGGTGCATTTTTAATTATAGATTGAAGACCAGAAAGCAACACATCAGCAGCAAAACTGCAAAACTCTGAAGGCAGATAACCAAGACAATCAAGGACAAACCGTGAAGCAACAGGAACTGCCTTACTAAATTTGATCTGTTGTTCATGCACTTCACAACTAAAATTATTAGTAGCAAATACATCAAACATATGCTGTCCACTCATTTTTTCTCCATGCATAAGATAAGTCTGACAATTACTTACTTCAATATTTTCCATATTAGTTTTGAAAATGACCTCAAATGCATGTCTTGCATGGCATTTTAGGAGTGATAAAGGAATATTCTTTTCTCCCCCAGCTAGTGCAAATGAAGATAACAGTTTCACAGCCGTTTGGAAAGAGGATCCCTCGAGTGCAGCTTCAAGAAATGAATCCACTGTAGCTGAATGATCAATCCGGATAACTTTGCCATCCTTAGTCACCAAACACATCAACTCTTTTACATTGAAATCATTCAACAACCAACCTAGAAGAGGTCCAAGAGAGGGAGCAAATACAAGGTCCCAGTGTGACCAAGAGTTCAGATCCGACAACATAGGTGCACTAAGTAAGATTTCAATTGCATCCTTGGATGTAACAGATTCAGACATCTTTACTCTCTGGCCCGTGTGGGTTTCCCCAGCAGTGGTTTCTGATAAAAAGTTCTCTTGATGAACCAATGAATCTCCACAGAGACAATTTCCTAATAGAGTTTCAGAAAATATGACACACTTTGACATTACATCATTTCTATATTTTCCCACAATTTCTAGAAAATTTTCCATGGAAAATTCCTCAATTTTGAAACTGAGTAACGGAAATTGCCTTATAAGTAATTCAGAGATCATCTGCTTGGTAATAACTTCGTTCTCCCATAAACTATTTGAAGCCTGTGATACTAACACAATCAACAAATGCTGGGGCAGGGAAACCTGTAGAGGAGACCTGTCAATTATATCCCCAGCAAACAACTTCTGCAGCTCAGTAGGTAATACAGAAGCGTATTTTTCAAGGAACATGAAGAACTCCCCATAACCAAGGGATTTGAATTCCTTAATACGAAGCTGCTCCATCAGCCAAGCTTCACAACTGCACAGCTTCCTTAAAAGTATAAATATCGTTTTTACAGGTGATTCAACATTGCCTACAATTTTGCAATCAAACTCAAAATATGTAGACACTTTCTTCATTACTTCTTCAACTGTAATACCTGTGAGATCCATTAATCAATTACACATCACACCAGAAAACGAAAGTTTCTGAATAATCTCAAGGCCTGCTAACTAAGAGGAAGATTGGGACAGCAGAAAATAACAATTGTAACAGAACATGATAAAACTATATGCTTTTTCATCTATTTTCAGAATAAACAAAGAAATAGGTATTAACAAAGGAGATGTATCTCTGGACAAGATATCAACAAAGAAAATGAAAAATTGATCAGAGATCAATTGTATACAAAAGTAAATCTATGAAACCTTTTCTTTTTATTTTATATAAACCAAATATCACTTACCATGCATATGCTGTACAACATGCTCAGTGTTCACTACTGCAACTTGTTTACTTGGTTCAACCTCAAGGCTTTCATATTCAGAATAATTATCAGAAAGTGCGTTAGTTAATTCATTTTGACCAATTGCTTGTAAAGTATCATAGACACTATCCCACATTCCACATTTGATGGATGTCACCTGCAGTACAAAATGAGAAACTTTATTCGTATACGGAGATTGCAAACAAATTGATGATAACGAACAGCAAAAGCATAGACCCATCACCAAGTTCATGCAAATGAATGAACAACGAAGATAATAAAATCAAAGATTCAAAGGATCACTAGGTTAATACAACCCATATTCTTTTTACTAATAAACTGACTCTGAAAGAAACAATTTTACACAAAACTTCCCATGGCCCCCCAACACACACACCAAAAAGAAAAAAGGAAAAAAAGGCACTTATTGTAACTGCATCATTAATCCAGATCAATTCCACATGCTCAAAATGTTTTTCACACAATTTCTCGGACACTTGTAGAGGACAATAACAAAGTAATGTCAGTTCAATAAATAGAGAAAGAAGTTACCAATTTTGATTTGAAAAACAAATTAGAAAAATGGGATATAAAGGAAATATGCGGTTAACACAGTTAAAACTGGAGCACAAGTTATAGCCTTATAAACAATTCAGCAGCACTGTGCTTGACATGCTTTTCTTTCTTTTTTTTATCTTTTTCCGGATACTCAAAAATATCTGAAAAAAGAGCCTACCAGCAGTTACTGGACGCACCCAATCTCACCAAAGGCATGTATCAGTGTTGTAAGAGGTAATCATGAGATTTGACATAGCTAGGACCACTAGGGCATATGCAAGTGGTCGATTTTGGTTAGGACAATTTGGATATATTGAAGGGGGTGTCATCAGACAAAAGCAGACAAGAACTAAGAAAATGAACATGAGCAAAACACAAGTAAACAGAGTGGAGAAGTATAAACAAATCAATGAAGAATGAAGACAAATTACTATGTTTCAACTTCGATATTGAAAATCCATTGAAACTGAGGGCCAAAAAAAAAGAAGAGAGAAGAAAGGGATCTTTTCCCACAAGCAATGGGCTTCTTGCTCTCTTGCGCTCAAAATAACAGTTATTGCCAAATCACCTATGTAAGAGCTAGAACAGCAGGATTCCTTTTTGTCTCAGATTTCTTTACTTCCCCAAAAACAAAATTATTCTCCTTAAGAGGAGAACTAAAAGAGCCTGGAGTATTTCATAAAGTTTTAGCTTTTTAACAAAAGTCTTATCCTCCAAAAAAGGCTTCGGGGCAATGGAAAAAATGACGATAAGAATTCTTTCCACACAACATTCCAAACTAGGATCTATAAGAGTAGATACCCAAGCCCTCTAGTTTCCAAATATTTTCTGGTTCCTCATCTCATCAATGTTAAAATAAAAGGAAATATTCCTAGTTTGGCAAAATCTATAAAGATGGAAACATTCATACAACAAGCTCCAGGCTACTTGTTCCCTGAAAACCAAATATTATTTCCATTACCCCCACCAAACAGCAGATTTGGTTTTAATTTGCCCGTTCTACACATGCAACAAGATGATGTATGGTAACCTCAAGTTATACAAGTCAAGACCAAGAGTAATTCTAAACAAGAAAAATGTATATCAAAACTGTATTCTGTACTCAAAACAGGGTCATCAAGATTTCATCATAGAAAATAAGAATTTCCTAATTATATTGAAAAATTGATAAAATAGAATAAACAGACTTGAGTTTAGACCATTAACACTAAGTACAAAACTGACATTAACATATAAATTAATAAGAAATGATTTCCAAAAAAAAAAAAAAAGCAAAGAAGCATCTCAAAAAGTTGTCATTTCAACCTTAACAAACTCGGCAAACATCTACAAGATATCTCTCTGATATTAATATTTTGACCACAATCAACTTACAGCAATATTTAGTAATCCAATGCAAGGGTAGGATGAGAACATTAATTTCATTCTCTTTGTTTGTTTCGCAGCCTTTTTAGGATCTGTTGGCTTATAGAACTGAAGCATTCTTCTAAGAACCTGCAAATGCAGAATAAAATCTACTAAGAATTAATTGATAAAACATCATAAATAAAATATGATACATATGACTTAGAATTTTGGTTTCACCACCAAAACACCTCTCTTATTGGAAGAGAGTTAGCATAAATAAAATCATATAAATCATAAAATAGATAGCATTTACTGCCTTTTCAATGTTTTTGTATTTTCAGTCTCTTTGCACCAGTCAATTTTTTTTTTTTTCACTTTTCTTTTGATGTAAATCTTGTACTTGTCACTTGTTAATAGTCCAAAAAAATTTTCAACCAGTGAAATCAATAAAAAAGGAACAAACAGACAAACTTAAGCTATGAAATTCAGACTAAAAGAGAAAACAGGGAGCATGGGTAGAGAGGGTAGCAAGGTAGCCTGTGTATCAAGTAGCAAAATGCACGATGATACTCCTTGGGCTGTTATTAAGATAAATGTGGGTTTGCAACAGACAGACCACATGACGCCACAAAAGATCTGATTGCAAATCAAAGTTTTAGCATAGCAGTGCAAACAATGACCACAACATTCACCATGTATCAGACATCTATCCTGGAGACAGCAGAACCCTCTTGTCCTAAAGGCCTGACTAAAAGGAAGAAGCATATTCTTAACACCAGAATATTCTGAACTCGATCCCACAGCCTACAATTATAAGGAATTTGGAAGCAGTTATATCACTTTATATGATGGATTTACTATTAAATCATTACAGCAAACTGAAACCGTTAAGAGATTAAATTACAGCCAGTAGAAAATAAAGAAAATACAATGTAAATACACTAACTGACATAAAATGCACACATACATTGCCCACTCCGATTGCAAATACTTCAATAAAAAATGAAGTTCTATTTTCTTCAAGAATTTCATATTCACTTGAAACGTATATTATACTATCAAGTTCTCTTCCATCAGTGACAAGTCCAATGCAGTGAAGTTGCAAGCTTTTTCCTAGGAGTTGAAATTGTATCGAATAGATTTAATACAACTAATCACATGTTTGGAAAACCCTATAATTATTCAAAGAATTTTAAAAGAGAACTTTAAAATTTTGAACTCAATAATTTATGCAGTCAACTTTTGTAAGCTGATTTTTGAACCATACCCGAAAAAAACTCTACCAACAATTCTATTCATAGAACATATCAAGCAAATTCAACATTGAAAATACAGCAAGCTAAGTCAATAAGGATACTGTTAGAAATTCATGTCAACTTTTATTAGAAGAGCACCACTGACCTCTCCCACTGTGTAGTCCTTACATGCTTCCTTCCAGGTAGTGATGAACATCCTCATGGAGTCATTAGAAAGTGAAATAATATCAGCTTCATCTAATTTATTATCTTGGGCGTGCTCATCATTTTCAATTGGCAGGGCACCTCGTTTTGCTTTGTCCCTTTTATGTAATTTAGTGGGTGCAGGGTGGGAACAGCTTAAATTTTCTATCTTTCTTTTCTTTTTTGATGACCCAATATACTCATCTTGCCTAGAATTGTCACCCGCAAGATAGAGCTGCTGATTTATTTCACCTTTCAAACCAAGCCGTTTCATCTCTTCTGTTGCAGATGGATAAGGACAGCTACTCACCCTGTCAGCACTTTTGATTTGTGAAGAGAACTCAAAGTTGCTGCCAACATTATTTTTATCTTCATATGTACAATCATCACTATCCTCATCCTCTGAGCTTGATGTAACAAATCTAATGTGCTTGCCACAAAAATCCTCATTTAATGAAGAAAATGATTTCACACGCTCACGTATGGCAGAAAATCGTTCATCCAATTGCTTTTTCTTATGCGAGGAAAAAATAGGGCGCTTCCGACGTCCATGATCAGGTTGCAATTCCTTCCAAAATTCTTTAGTGGGACATCTTCTGATCTCTTAGCTTCCCGAATAAAATTAATGTGCATCCTATCACCATATAAACAAGCAATTACAATCAAATATAACAATATTATTTGCTTTTACTCGGCATAAACCGGAGAAATGTAATCCGTGCAATGCACTAACGCCATGTGATCTTGGTCATGGGGGAGGGAAAGTTTAGAAACTATATCCTGATCAGTGCTGGGTTCTTAGCCAAAAGTCCATCATGTAAAATACCTAACTGATTTGCAAACTTAAAGCGGCATAACATTTCAGAAGTGATCCCTGAAAATATGATAACTTCTATCTGGATGCTGAATCCACCAAAGTGCTAATTATATTATACACAGTCAAAAGATGTTGGCAGTTGAAACCACTATTCAGTAAAATTATGAGTGCATACCATCATTAAGGAAAATTTTAAGAAAATAAAAAAAATTAACTTAACTGATCATAAGAAGGTTCATAACTAAAGGTATCATCAATGCCTGATAACTTGGATGATCTGATATACAAAATGCATCAACAATTTTTACAGTTAATGACAGAAAACATGAAAATTAACTTAACATCACATCTACTCAAGACACATCTATATTATTCACATGTAAAGCTATTTGATAGGTAAATAGTAACTAAAACTTTAGCCATCCTAAAATATAGCCAACAACAGTTGAAAGGAACACTCATTTATATAATTGTATTACTAATTTTCATATATAATACTGTTTTCTTAATGGGTTTAAAAATCATCTCAATTACTAAAGATAACACCTTTTTTCAATAAAAATATGAGAGCAGAACATGCATTCCATACCCCAAGTTTTGGATACGCACACCGAGCTTTTCTTTGCTTGCCAATGATTGTTTCTCGGCAACAAAATCCAGGAATTCATCAATTTTAATATCTTTCCTTTTATGAGTATCCATGTAGTCAGAAAGGCAAACAATTATATCATCAGTAACTATTTTGAAAACTTCATGAACATCAGATTTCACTGCAAAATAATGTGAAACAAGCGGATGTCTTAGAAAAGGGCCCAATTCCAGATCTTCAAACTTCCCAATGGCCTCACTCTTGCAGATCGCCTCTTGCAAATCATACAATGAAGTAATTTGCCTAACCCCAACAAAGCAATGAATAAATGCATTTATCTGAAGAAACAAAATGAAACGTGGAGAAAATTAATACATAACATCAAAGAACAATAATTAAAGACAATAGCTAAATCTCCAATACATTACTTATAAAAAAGAACAAAAAGGAAAGTATTAATGCTGACAAAATGGAAATAATAAATCAGAGGAAACAATATAGATATTTATGAGCTTGTTTGATATTGTTTATAAAACTCACTTTCAGTTTTTTATTAAAAAATGACATTGTGTTTGACGGACAAAATTTGTGAAAAACAAAACATTTATTCTCCAAAAATTAGGTTTAAACTAAAAAATGACAACAGATGCTTCCTTTCTTTTGGGAACGGATTTGGGAAATATACAATGCTATTCTTTTACTTGTCTAAGGTACTAGACCAGATACATTTTTACAATCCGAAAATTGATTTTGAAATATGCTTTTAGACATATTCCCAGATCATGAAACAATTTCAGCCTTGACCAAGACCTAAACAACAAGTTCCCAATTTCCAAGCTATTGATGTCTAATCTTTCCTCCAATTATCTCTAACAGTCAGGAAAAAAAAAAAAGTGAACACATAGCCCTACAATTACCCACAATGTATTTCCCAATTCTAGAGACAGCTAATGAAAATTTCAGCTTCTCTACTGATAACTATCAAAAATTAACCAAAAAAAAAAGAAATTAACAAAAAACAGAGTATTTTCCATAGACAGACAAAATACCTTCGCTTCAGTGACCATGAGTTTGTGAAGCGAGGGAACCTCCTGCATCTGCAACCCCAAAGAGCTCCAAGAATCGACCTTCAGCTTCAAAACAGCCAACTGACAAACTTTCCACGCACTAACACTCTCCCCTGCCGCAACAATTTCTTTCCATGCTTTCATTACGGAACCGTCAATACTCTCTAGAACCTCTTTGTTTGGCTTCTGAGTTTGTGGTAAGCTCTGAGACTGAGTTTGGGGCTGGTAATTATTTGGATAGGAAGGGAGTTGCTGGGTAGATAAATTAGCGTTTTGAATTGGAAAATTAGGATTTTGGATTGGAAAATTAAGGTTTTGGAAAGGCAAACTAGGATTTTGGAAAGGAATGTTAGTTAGGTGTTGCAGGAGTTGGAGAGCAGGGTTAGGCAGGTAAACGTTTGAGTTTTGTAAAGTAAAGTTAGAATTCAGTTGCGGAGGCGGTGGTTGATATGGTGTCTGGTTGCCTCTATCTCCACCACTGCCGTTGCCGCCACCGCCGCCCGGGCGGAAGCGAGGGCGATGGTTTCCGTACATGGTAAGGAGAGAAACAGAGAAGGAGGGCTTAGGGGGGGTTTTTAAGTTTTTTGAGCATTTATATGGAGGGAGAGTTTGTGAATCAGGTCGGTGTTTAAATCCGACGGCTATAACGCAGACTGTGAAATAACGTTTTCATCCCTAAACTTTAAAAATATAACAAATTAGGATTATAATTTACTCAATTATAACATTGGGTTTGTGATGATGATAGCCAGGGATAGCAACAGGTCAGCATCATCTCTGTTACTCGTTTGAACTCTATTCGCCTCAGCTTAATAGCGTCGACCATCTTTATAGAAAACAATATTTAAAATTTGTAAATTTGTAAATTTTAAAATCATTATCTTAAGATGTTTAAAATCAGGTTAAACGCTTTTTTAATTTTAAAAGTTTGGTCTAATATTTTTATTAATTTTAATAATTTTAAAAATATCTTTAAAAATTCTAAAGATATTAATTGAAATAATAATATTTTGATAAGATATTAATAAATAATGAGTATATTAATTTAGTTAATATATTTTACATAAATATATTATATATTATCAAATTTAAGATATTTAAAAATTATTCTTTTAAACAATTATTATTATTATATATGGATATAATTGTCTTTTATAATAAATTGAGACTTTTATGATATTTTTAAACCATTAGGACTAATAAAAATATGATAGAAAATATTTGAAACTAAAAAAACCTTTATCTTTTTCAAACGAGGATACATTTTTTTAAAAATTTACTATAAATTAAATTAACAAAAAAGTATATTCCGATAAATAAGCTAAACAACATAATTTATCATTTCATGCAAAGTTTAAAAAAAATGTTGCATTTTATATAATTTATATTTTTATCTATTTATTTGAAAAAAAGCATACTACAAGAAGTTATTTAAATTTTTGTGTAAGTGCATGTCATACTATAAGAAGTTGTTTAAATTTTTGTATAAGTTCGTATCATATTTGTGCTATCTACTAGATGTAATTGATAAATATTTATTCTTAATAACAATGCTAGATATTTCAACTTTTATTTTAAAAAGTGCATCACAATAATATAATGTGATAATCGGATATATTTACCTCTAATAATCAGTCATCCAAAAAGTGAATAGCACAAAAAAGAAATAACAATTGGTATCTTCCCATAACTCTTCTAAGGTTTGTGGAAATTACAAGCAGATAAAAGTTTATGGAAATTCATGAAAACCTTCTCCACTAGACTAATTTCATCTCTTTAATTGTTATAAAATGGATAGTTTGATAAAATTACAACACAAAATTTCTTTTTCAAATTTATTTTCCAATTTTACCCACATATATTTATGTTTTTCTTAAATTAAGATTAAAGAAGAATTATTAAAGGAATTAACCCAAAATGCCTCTTGTTTACACTCAAAACTTAAAATGCTATTATAACAAATTTTTATTAAAACTTTGTTATGATGACATTTTTGAATTTTGAGTGTAAAAGAAGGTATTTTTGGTCAAAGACTGATTATTAAATATTTTCATTTATAAATTCTAGTACCAAAATATCTATATATAATCGTATATTAACCCAAGATATTTTGATAACATTTAATTTATGCCAACGTTTAGAAAAATACTCACCCCCTACCAAAATCATTAGTAATTTCCATTAACATTAACATATATCTTAATTAACTTGAGAAAATACTATTATACCCCTTAATCTCATAAATTCAGTTAATGAAATAAATTTATCCATCATAAGTTAATGTAGTCTAGTAGTCGCATGACTAGGAGAATTATCTGGTAGTCGCGCAACTGCCAAAAGCTTTCGCAAGGTTGCATGAGATTATTGCAATACACCTGTCTAGTTACCAAAATCTACTCCATGGCTATGTTGTTATCCTTAGTCTTTGAATTATAGATCTGATTTTTTTTTTATTGAGATAAGTGAAAATATAAAAGGGAAAAATATATGAAATATAGAAGAAGAAGAAGAGGAGGAGGAGGAGAAAAAAAAAGATATTGATAGATATCCCCCTGATATTTTGAGAAAGATAGATATTCCTTTAAGTTTGCAAATAGGTAAATACTCCTATGGGGTTAACTTTCCATCCATATATCGTTATGTTTAAAGGGTTAATTTTGTAAATGTAATTAAAATAAAATAAAATAAGAGATTTAACTAAAAATGCCCTATTTTTATATCAAAAAATCAAAAATACCCACATAACTTAGTTTTATTCAAAAATACTCAATCTCACTCTTTTGGACAAAAAAGCTTCTAATGCCCATTTTTAACCAAAAAAAAACTCACCTTTTCCTTCCTCTTCTTAACATTTGCTCTCCAAAAAATCAACATCAACCAAACCAAAAATCTCTATACCTCCATATATCATAATTAATTCTTACACATTAATCCAAATAAATTATGATTCACTCAAATTACAAGTTTTATTACAAAGGTTAGTGCTTTTATAGTTGATTTTTTTAATTTAAAAAAGAAAAATGAGTTTGTATGTGGGAAATATATTATTTCGTGCATAAGTAGGCAATGTGATGTTTAAAATTGTTAAATGTGGTTTGCTTTTGATGTTAGAATGTACTTGATACTTGTTTATGTAAGAAAAATGAGGAATTATAGAGGTCGAAAATGATATGTGCATCAGTATTGAGTCCATCATTGTAAAACTTGAAAGTGAATTTCGAGTAAGGTGAAATTTCCACCTTACTCGAAAGTAGGTTTTGGATAAGGTGAAATTTTTATCTTACTCGAAACTTACTTTTAAGTAAAGCGTAAACTTGCACTTAGGAAGTTAATTTCGAGCTGGAAATAGTCAAAATTTATATTAAGTCCTTAGAAAAAGAGTAAATATGTTTTTCTATTGTTAAATGACATATTTTCATTTTTTATACTTTGATACAGTTATGGCTAAGGCAGTAAAGGTAGTTAGTCGATTTGCAGGTTTATAGGGAAATAACTTTGAATGGTAGAGAGGTATATACTGGTGGAGGGATCATACTATTTTATGTGGATCCAAACATAATATACGAATGATTTATACAAATTTTGTACGACAAGAATGCTTGATTCCCCTTATGGTTTCAAAAAATGCCCCAATATCCCTTTAATGTTTAGCTAATATCTCAATACAACGCTAACATTATATCCGTTAGTTGAAAGTGTTAAATTTTGAATGCAATTTTGTTGTGCCCTTGTGAAGCCCTTTTGATTGTAATATGGCACCTACAAAAGTCAGAGAATTTGGATTATTTTTGGCTGTGCTCCACATATATTGATATATATAAAATATAAATCAATTTATGTGAAAGTCAGTAGTCCACCTCCATTTAACTGCAAATTACCGTTAAGTCTGATGGGATAAAGGGTTAAATAAGTATTTTATAAGAACTTATTAAAAAATAAAATAATTAGTTTCTTGTGGGGTGGTTTGGAGCTGTTAGTTAGAGCTGAATTTTTGTTTTATCAAACGTCAAAATCTTTCATCTGCAATGACGTCAAAGATGAAAAGGAAGGAAAATTGTTAAAGTATAATAGAAGTTTTGTCCATTTCTTGCACATTGAGAGAAGAGGCCAATACTTTGCCCTAAGATTTTTCAATCATTCCTTGCAAGACATGGGCATTTTCAAATTTTCAGTAAGATAAAAACATTCAAAGCTGTTAGAAGCAAACAAGTGTTATCCTTTCCTCTTCTAAGAACAAGTTAGTAGACTAATTTCATGTTTTAGGGTTTGGAAATATGATTAGAGTGAAATGCATGATACTAAAACCAAAGATAAAACCATGTGAAACTGTGGGTAATTTTTGTGGGCATGCATCCTTTATTCTTTGCATGTTGTTGATAACGAAATTGATTGGGTTTTCCTAGGTTTGATTGGGTTTAATTTAAAAGTGTTGTTGCATTTTATCGAAGGAGGTGCAAACCATGTACTAATAGTGGGTTTTCATGATAACTAGTTGTGTCTTTTGTTCATTGCTTATTTGGAGAATTAACAGAATCATATAAGATTCTGGCTATTTGTTGATTTAAAGCATAGGTTTTGTTACCACAATCTAAAATTTTTTTTTTCTAAATTTATTATAGTTAAAAAAATCTAAAACTTATAAAACTTTGAGAATTTTTTATGCTTAAGCATTATTAACTCTATGTGGCAAAATCTATGGCAAAACAATTTAAAAATAAGTTTAGGCATCTTAAAATATGTTATCTGAACTTGTTAAGTTGTGTTGCAATTTCATATAAATTGCTTTTAGAATTGACATAAATAAAAAAATAAAATAAAAGCATTGATGTTGACTAAAGGCGTTTTGCCTTTAATAATTTTTTTTTCATTGTTTACTTGCCTTAAACTAATGTTATATGTTCCTTATTAGCTAGCTAACTGATTGCTTCTTTATATTTCCTAGCTTAACCTTATTTAAGAATATATCATGACAAGTTTTAGTACAGTTTAAATTGTGATCGCTAGAAATTTCTATACCAAAAGATCAATCTGTGTCCTCAAAATCCCATATTTTCTTAAGTCAATTGTTGCAAGCTAAGTATGAACAAACATTTAGTATCCGAAAAATTTAAACAATCTCTTACTATGTTTTCACGCAAGGAAAGTAAATCAACTTCATAATGAATAAATGGAAAGGAAAATAATGTTCATTTTCTAGTGCTATCTAGTAAGTATATCTTTTGCATCTACTTATTAATTCAAAATGAAATGCAAAATGAAGTAAAACATAACAATTAAATTGTGGAGAAAGGAAAAGTTATACATACCAAAGATGTGTGTAAAGTATTTTATTCCTTTCAATAGGCTTTTGGCTATTGGGCATGTTCTTGGCTAATATCCACGTAGAAAAACTTTCTTCTCAGGTTATTGCTTGTGAAACTGATAAATAGAACATCATTATGTGAAAAATACATTTTTTGTTTTCAAGATTTATTAGAGTTAAAAGTTTTAAAAGTTATAAAATTTTGAGAGTTTTTATGATTATGCATTGTTAACTCTATATAGCAGAACCTATGGCAAGAACATGTTATGTGTTTATTTCTTTCCAACGTTTTGGATTTGATATGTGGAATAAACTTTTGTGAAACCTAATGCATTGTGTTGATCAGTACATAGAAGTGTTAGAACAAATCAATCATGAAAATTTGGATATGCATTCTCTGCGAACTAATTTAAATCAGATAAAAGGATGCAGATGCTTGGGTTAATTTTCACTTGTTAATGTAGACAACCGTGACAAGTATAAACCTTATTCATTTGAATGGGCCTGAAGTTTGATCTAAGGTGGCATGATCAAGATCGATGTAGTAAGGTTGTGGTGATCAATACTATCACTAACCTAACACTAAAAAGAAACATGGAACTTGATAAGGAATACATACTGCAAGTGATTCAGCCATGAGATAACAAGAAGTTTGTTATGGCTGATGATGGGGATTTGATGGATACTTGAAACAATATATTGAGCTAGGATATACAAAAATAAAGCTTGAATGTGAAGTGCTCCTCTTGTTATCAGACCCTCAGTAAGGAGGCTTTTGTTTGCAACTCCTTCTCAGTTGCACTTGTTAGCTCAATCCAAGCAAATCAACTCAACTATACCTATCAAGTCCGTAATGCATATACAAACTCAAGCTTTGATGATGATAATGACACAGATGATATGATGTATAAGGATTGCCCAGTACAACTATTGAAAACTCCAAAAAACAGTTAGCTAGACATTCCTTCCACAATACATCTCAACTGAACCCTTTAGCCAAAACATACCTTGTTTCCAAACAAAAACTCACAAAGTAAAATAGACACACCTACCATAACTTATAGACTTGCTAATAGTCAAACACCTATCACAAAATTGACATCACCTATTGCCACCCAAACACATAACCTACCTTTTTAAACACATGATAACTTAGGTACATAAGACCCCTAATCACAAATTTTACATGGTTATGGATTCAATTATGTAATCCTTGAACATTTTGAAGTTGAAAAGAGTCAGATGGGGTAGCCAAGGATAGAAGTGAGAGTAAAGTGAAAGTGCGTTCAAAGAGTTATCTAGTCAGGGTAAAGAAGAAGCTGACATTGTTGATGTTAATTTTAGAACAAAACCAGTAAGTGAAAACAAAGATGATGATGCCTTATTGCCTATTTATGAGTTAGATGACAATGAATGCAAATTATGTTCTGACTCTGGCGTTACAAAAGTAGGAAACAGAATACGAAAGGATGTGCGAAGGATGATGTATAAACTAGAGATGGCCAAGATCAATTGAAGGTAGGCACGATTTTTGAAAGCCTACAACAAACAAAGATAGCCTTGGCCTTTAAAGATTATGCCATCAATAGTGCTTTTAAGATGAAAAGGGAATTTATATGTGATTGACTGAAGGAAATTTTGTCAGCTTTGCCCTTTGAATTTTAAAATGCTAACATTCGATATTGCGCAAGTCATATACTTGCAAATGTCAAAGCAAAGCACTCGAAGATCAATTTCAATAAAGTGTTTTGGGCTGCAACAAGAGCTTCAAATAAACAATCATTTGAGCAAGCTATGGAGTCCATAAAGAACATTGATGTTTTGTATGGGATATACTATTGAAGATCAACCCGAAGCACTAGTCAGTTCATGCATTTAGCAGAATTTACAAATTTGACCGTATTACAAAAAATAAGTCTGAATCCTTTGATGCTTGGCTAAGTGAGACAAGACAGCTTCTAATCATCCACATTTATGAGTTTTTCAAGAAAGATTGATGAAAAGGTTTAATAACAAAACAAAGAAGGTTGTTGCATGGATATCTAGTATCACACAAAGAATTTACAAGAAGTTGCAGAAGCAAATCACTCTGGGTAAAAATTGTGCTATAATGCCTGTAAATGATACTTTTTTTGAAGTCAACGATAAAGGAAAAACCAACATAATTAATCTAAATAGCAAATCATTTTATTATAGGGCTTGGTATGTTAGCAGAATTCCATGTAAGTATGCATTACCTAGTATAATGCATCACGGAGGAGATATATGTGATTATGTTGATGAGAGCTTTATAAAGGAAACATATTTTAAGGCTTATAAAGGCAGGACTTACCCATTACCTAACAAGAGTGTGTGGCCTCGGGTGAGAGCAGATGAGGTACTACCTCCCTTGATGAAAAGGGCTATGGCAGGTTTAAGGTTAACAGAAGGAGAGTTAGATGAGGTCCTTGTCATCGAAGAAGATATACATTACAGTGTAAGGTGTGTGAAAATTTTGGCTATAACA
Organism: Azadirachta indica; assembly: GCA_022749755.1. Lineage (NCBI taxonomy): Eukaryota > Viridiplantae > Streptophyta > Magnoliopsida > Sapindales > Meliaceae > Azadirachta > Azadirachta indica. The sequence goes on from CM040441.1 coordinate 19,884,447, forward strand.
AGAAGGGCTACCTAGTGAACCTTGCAAATGTTAATAAGATGATAATGCACTATAAGGTAAATTGTGGTTTTATAATTTGCAGTAAAAGCTTGTTGTTTTGTTTATTATCTGTTGGGATTTGCATTGGTGTAAGTTTAACATGATTTTCTCACTTGTTCAACAGAAGTAGTAAGGGATATGCATGATTACAAGTATCCAAGTTAATTTGACAACATTGTTATATTGATTTAAATTTAGTTAATGATGTTCTTCAGATTTCAGTAAGTGAGGTGGACATGTTTAATTTTTTGAGTTAATTTTAGAGCATATTCTTTTGATTTCAGCAAGTCAGATGGCATGTTTAATTTTTTTTGGCTGATTTTAGAATATGTTCTTGGGATTTCAGTAAGGCATATACATATTTAATATGTTCTGACTTGATTTTACAGCATGTATGGGGATTTCAATAAGGACTATACATGTTTAATTTTTCTGATTTGATTTTAGAACATGTTCTTCGTCTTTCAATATGGAACATCATGTTTAATATTTTGGGATTTGATGTTTACAAAATGTTCTTAAGATTTTATGAGGGATATACATTCTGATAAATATCTGAGTTACTTTTATAACTTGTTCTTCATATTTCAATAAGGTATGCATTCTTATAGGGTTAACATCATTTCATAACATATTCTTCACAATCACATAAGTGACATGTAATCAAAGGCAGAATGGCAAATGAATAGGATAAAAATTCACAACAAACCTTTGGAAATCACCTACATCAACTAAACCAAAGTTTGACAAACACAATGGGATTTGAAGGAAAGAGGAGAATCCAATGATTGGGTAGGAGTATAAGGAAAAAGAATTATGTCAGCTAAAGGAATAAGAATTTCAGGGGTAAGTGCAGTGCAATCTAATCAGTGCACATCAACATAACATGCAAATGTAGAGAGCGAAAGAATGCAAGCACTAGATAAGAGAAAAGCACTAATGCAACCTCAAGAACAAGTATTCTATTTATGTGAATTATATGACTTAATGTTGTTTCATAATTGTCTACCTTGCATGTTTATTGTCTTCAATTTGTTTTCAAACTTGTAAGGAAATGATCAACAAACCAAGCAGTTTGAGCACCAAGATAAGCTTCCTATATATTGAATCAACTATTAATATAATGTTTTTACCATACCAACCATAGCTTCCACAATGCTACATATTTCTAATATAGTAGAAATTTTTGTAACGATGATAGCAACTTTTATAATTGGGATGAATTAGATGTTATAGTTTATATAGCACTATGTAAGCTCCTTTTTTTGTATGCTAATTTTTTGTGCATCTTTTTGTATTCGATGAACTTGGTTCTAACAAAATGTAAATATAAAAGGTGCTTTTGTTGTTAACTAATGTGTTTTTATATGTAGCAAACTTGTCCTTATATTAGACAAAAGAAACATCTCATATATTGATGACAACAACATATAAAGCATGCTGTATTTAGAATATTTTCACTATTACATGAGTTGGTGGTTCACTTACATTGCATTTTTGTTACTTACAACTTACATGGAATCCTTAACAACATAATTCTGCATATAATCAGTAGAATGATAATGATGTGGAGTCGTTTCTAAGTTGCTTAATGCATCTCTCTCATTTTACTTATGAATCGCTCCATGTCAATCTATAATTTCTGTTAAACAGGTTCTTCATTTGTAGCTTGAAGCTCATTAAACCTCCCAATCATAACACTATATTCCGCCACTGTAGGTTTCCACCACTTGTAGAATGCACATCTGTCTTGGTTTTTAGGACAACAATAGTATAATTTGTATGAATTTTTTGTAGATTTAGAAATTCTTATAATAGCTCTAAAGCCATAATTGCATACTTTGTTCTGGAATTCAATCAAAACTTTATTGATTTCGTTTTGTTGAATGCTTATATTCTAATGTTGTGTGGATGAAGATGAAGACATTTTTATAAGGACGAATTTTCTTCTTTTACACTAGTTGTGCCACTAAGGTTTGCATAAGAATGGATTGCTAGATATATAAACCTGGCATGGTAAAAATAAGAGGTTTTTGATTTTCAAAATTCAAAATTTATGTTAAATTGTTCATATTTTATTAAATATTATATACATTCAAAGTTTTAAAATATTATAACAATAATATATTAAGTTTCAGATACTGCGAACATACAGACCGTCTTGTCATTATAGAGACAAGACAATTAAGGTAAAGGTAGAAGAGTCATTTTTTTGTAATCCGTTAAACTTAACAGTAATTTACAATTAAGTGGGGATAGACTGATGACTTTTACAAAAATTGATTTATATTTGATACATGTCAGTAAATGTGGGGGTACGGCCAAAAATAATCTTAGAAAATTCTAAAACATGCTTGCAAAAATCATGTTTATTTACTGATTTAAAGAAGTGGTGAAGTTACAGAAATGCCCTTACTTGTAGACAAATAATATAATATAATAAGTAATTGAATTTTTTTAGGATAAATATTGTCAATTTAATAATATAATATATTATTTAATTTAATATCAAATTGATGTTAAATGTTGTCACTATATATATATGTATATATCCAAGGAGATAATGTTAAATTATTTAAAAAAAACAAATTATTTGAAAAAAACAAATTATTTTATTTCAAAAAGGGTATGGATCTAATAGAAAATTGTTTGAGGGATGATGGGATGGACGAGGACATTCAAATTAAAATGCTCATTTCTATTTTTAATATCTAGGTACAAAGAAAAAATTAGAAAAAAAATCAAAATACCACGAATATGTAAATACCCCAATATTTATTTTACTTTTACGTTTCAACAACTAATAAAAAACTTTCATTGCAATTGCATTTTAAAGGACACAAATCTTTACATTTAGAAAAAAAATATCAAATTATATCTTGAAAATATTCACTTAATTTTCATTACAATTACATTTCACTTAATTTACAATCTCAGATTAAGCATAAACACAAAGACTATCAACAACAAACACAACATTTTCATTCCGATTTCTAAAAACTTGTCCCTTGAGAATGTCCCCAGGACTTATTCCATTTTTTTTTAATTTTTAGAGTAATCAACAGATGATTGAATAAATAAATAAATAAAGAGCGCATCGAGGGAAGGAAAGGATTAAATAAATACATAAATAAATAAATAAAAGTTCATTCGAGGAAGAAGAGTACATCAAATGAAGTTGTAGGAATCCAACAAAAGAAAGAGAGAACTCAACCATATATGTGCAAAACTTGCAAAAATATAAGATTGTATGAGCCAAAAGACAAGGCAAAGATATAGCAAACTAGCAGAGCTCTAATTTCATGGTTATAGAAAAAAAAAAGATTTGAGAAGAGTTAATAATGCAAAAAAAATGGGTCAAATCTTGCTCTTAGTTTATTTTATTTTGCACAACATAATCAGATCTGATGCTTGTTTTGATGCTGTCTCCAAATCAAAATCCAAATTCTTTTGCTTATAGCATAAAGGTGTTGGGCTCATGGATGCAACAATAGCTCTTGTAGGGTTAAGGTTTGCTTTGTTTTGAGAGAAAGAAAATGAGAATGAAATTACGAGAAAAAAATTAGTTTTAAGCCTTTTTAAATTAGGACATCAGGTTCAATATTACCGCTACAAACTTCAATTTGCTTCTTCAAAATCTTCGAAGAAAAGAGAAGAGAGAAAGTGAAAGATGAAGAAAGGCACGCATGGTTGAGGTTTGATGAGAGAGAGGCGGGAAGAAAATAGAAGATATGGTAATGGTGCGATGGCTTTGCTTTTTTAGATTATGGTTTTTCTTTTTTTTTTTTTGCTTTAATTACAAATTAATATTCTTTAATTATTCAAGAAAAAAATTATAATATATAATATATTTATATCTATACAACAAAATGAATTAAAGTGTTTATTTAAATTTTTTAATAAGTTAAGTTAGGTAAGACTCTCCGTTCTAGGCTTATTTTACTTTAAAATTGTAACAACACACAATAAACAATGCAAGCTTTTTACTGGTTTATATCATTTCATCACACTATCACATTAACTTTGTAAAAATACATAAATACCCTTTAAAATTAACACTTTTAGCTAACAAAGATAAGGGAGAGTGCCTATTTTCACCATATTTTTTAAGTTAATACCTCATTATTCTTTTATATTTTTTCTAATACCCCATCACCCTATAACTCTTTTTTTTTTTTTTTTGCCTTTTAGTTCAATTGGTTCATGTTTGAATTACAAAATGACTAAATTGAAAATATTGAATTACTAAAGGCCAAAATTGGAACTTAAAGGATAATGGGATATTAAAAAAAAATATAGGGGGATAACGGAATATTGGCTAAAAAATCAAGGGGTAATCAGGGATTCTCCCAAAGATAACATCAAGGGAGATTCGAGTATTAGCAAAATAATAAGGTGAATTTGGGCATTATTCCTGTTAGACACATTATAATTTTCATATACAGAAATAGAAATAGATAGAGTAGAAACTTATAAGATTAATTCTACTGAGTTCATTATTAGGACAAAAATAATCTTTGTTGAGAGTATGTAACTATTACGAGCATCTTAAATTGCGATGAATATTATTATGAATCCAACCTTCAAGCTTTTGTCAATGCCAATAATCTAGCTTATGTTTCAAGCATAAGAAGTTAGTATTTATTGTACCTTACCATGGAACATGTTAGTGGTGTAGTAGAATATACAAAACTATATTTTTTTAAACATCTTACTACCAATAGAGTTTCTATACCCTTGTTTATGTCTGCTAGTAGAAATAATCACCTGATCAATAAGCTTTCTATAATGCCAATAAAATTTTAATATAGTAGCTAATTCTAATACACCAACAGAATGGTACTCTCCACTAGTGCAAAATGAAAACCCACTGATTGTTAAGCAATATGCTTCTCACCAAAAAGATAATACAACCACCACTGATGTTCCACTGGTACAAAATAAAGACCCATCGATTGTTGAGTAGTATGTTCTTCGCCAAAAAGACGATGCGACCACTTTTGTAGATCTTTTCCTACTGCAATGAAAAACAACCACATAAGTATCATGCTAGTTAGCCAAACTTTGGCAGCACTAATTTTTTCCCTCAATGTAAAGGTAGAAATATCCTAGATGATGAAGAAAATGAGGTAATAGAAACTGTTGTATAGGTTCTACTTACATAAATAGCTCAATGGCAACTTCATCATCATCAAATCAATATATCTAGTGTTTGCCTCTCATTCCACCATGCATAACCATGACAAGCAATGTTTATTGAAGTACCAAATTAGGGGATGTGTGTATTAGGTAGATTTTCAATATGAAGTAAAAATTGCAGGACAAATTAAGTATGATGACGTTGAAGCACCACTTCTAGTTCACAATTTTCAAGTTAAATAAAAAGAGTTTTGAGGTGAAGTGTATTTTTGAAGGTTATAAATGACAAATTTGGGTAACTAAGAACAACAACGATGCTTATTTTTGAGAAACCCGTATGTGATACAATTCATACTTATCAAAATAAGCAATTGCAAGATGGGCACCAACAAGTAAGCACTCGCTTAATTAGACAACTATGGGGTTCAAAGATGCTAGTCATATTTACACTCTAAGAATATTTAAGATAATATTTAGAGCAACTATGGGGTTCATCTACCATACTCAAAGACCTGGAGTAGTAGGAAAAAACATTAAAGCTTGTGTTTGGAGATTCGACCAAATCTTTCATGCTACTTCCCTTATATTATCATGTGTTAGAGAATAAAAATTCGAGGATGGTGACTATGATTGAAAGGGACGACGTGGATCACTTTTTGTACTTTTTTATAGCACTTAGTCCATGTATTTAGGGATTTTGTAACACCACAACTATTATCGCTATTGATGGTACCTTTCTAAATGGAAAATATTAGATGCATTGTTTGTGGTAGCCACGGTCGATGGACATGACCAAAAATATCTCGTTGCCTTTGATGTTACCAATTAAAGAATGATGCTTCGTGGGAATGGTCTTTATTGAAGCTTCGGGATGCCATTAAGCTAATGGAATATTTGGTATTCATCTTAGATTAACACAATAACATAAAGAAGGGAATTAACAAAGTTTTCCCAAATGCAGTTTACAATTTTTATACTTAGCACATATCCATAGATGTGAAGGCAAAGAACAAGTTGCGAGCATGGATGAAAGACATTTTTTTGTGAGTATAATTTTGAATTACAAAGGTATATTGGGTAAGTGAGTTCAACTAATACATGAATAGATTTGAGTTCAATGCATCTTAAGGCAACAAATTACTTATAGAACAAGGTAGGGCTTTATAAATGGGCAAGATCATATTTTCCATCTCGGCAATATGATATAATGACCATGAACATCACTAAAAGTATAAATTTCTTGTTTAAAAATACACAATCTCTCCCCGTTATAACTTTAGCTTATTATATAAATCCTGTGCTACAAAAATGGATTTATGATAATAGAGAGTTGGTTGTACAGGAGATGGATACTTGACTGAAGCGGCACAGACGAAGGTTGATAACGAGATGAAGTTGTCATATACCATGATTATAGATCTCGTGTCAAGATTTGAGTTTGAAGTGATAGAGCAGAGAAAGATTAACATTATTGATTTAAGAGTGAAGACATTTAGTTGTAGACTATTGAACCTCAAGTAATTGCCATATGCTCACGCTCTAGTCATGTGCACACATGTATGATACTCAAACAATCATTGTGATCATACTTCTAAACACTGACATGCTTATGAATGCATGCATAAAGCCCATTCACCCAATTAGCAGTGAGGTTGATTGGGTGGCTCTATCAGAGTTATGAGAAATAAATGTCAAGCCGCCTAGACAACATGTACCAACTGATCGATTAAGGAAACAGCTGATTCCTTCTGTAACAAAAGATATGGTTACGAGGAGATGTTCTTGATGTGAGGATGTTGACCACAATCATATGACATACAAGAATCTAATTTCCTTTCACCTAAGTCAGTGATGTGTCATTTATTGTGTTGTATGCTTCAAACATTAGGCCTCCAACTTGTTATCATTGAAAATTTTCCAATGTTTATTGATAATCGTTTGTTTATGAAATACGATAGATTATAATCAATTGCACTTCTAATAAATTATTCTTTGATTATATAACTTTGTTCGTGGGAAAAATCTACCCAATCTATATGTTGAACCGTGATTGGTTGATCACTGACTTAGGCCTAGTATCATTTTTGGTAGGTGATACTACAGGATTTCTGGATTCAAATCAAGTTTTCACACGCTTTTTGAGTTACAGGGAGTAAGGTTCATTACGTCCCTTGGATTGCCTTCGGTGGTCGGAGAGTCATAATATTGCAACTTTGAGAGAGTAGCTTAGATTTGAATGGAAGGATCTGCTACTGCCACCTGTTACCGCTTTTATACATAAAAAATACTTAGAGAAAGCATAAAGCCCGAATTGTGAGTTACGATATGTGTAAGAGTAACCTAGTCCTAGTGTGAATGCAAAAGAACACAATGGTTTTAATGGTGAATCGCAATTATAAAAGAATTAAACCAACATTGAAAGGACTTACTCGCAACAGTTTTTAATACGACCGATTGCTATTAATGAAATGAGGTTACGAACAAGGTGTTTTTAAAGGCTAAAATAATAATTTTAATAGGCAGCTGATGCAAGAGAGACAACAGGACAATAAGGTAGTGTTTAGGGTTGAATAAGGCGACAACTAATTGCTAAAAAGTAAGCCAAGAATCACGGGTGTTGTCGCAAAGAAAAGGGCGTTATTCGAAGACATGATTTTAGGCTTGATGAAAGGTCTAACCTTGATGATGCTATTCAAAGGTTGTTCTATTAGAATGTCCTTATCCCTTTACATGTGAAGTCATGGGTTTATATAATGTATGATGTGGAGTTGTAGTAGAATAAGACTAACTTGTGTAATCATATACTAATGTTTAAATAATTTTACTTGTAATAAAATACCTTTTTCTAATTAATCCTAATTAGAATAAAATACTAATATTAATTAAAATAAGATTTGGGGCTAAAAGTATCTAAAATTTTAGGCTTTTAAAAAAAAAAGACTTTTTAGGCTTTTCATATTTTTATACATTAGTTTGATCATATAATGGATCTTTGGACTTAAAAACCCCCAAGCGAGTTAAGCCTAGGACATTATATTGATTTGAGCCAGACTTTACACTACTTTAACCTTTCATACCATGACCCAAAATTTGTGTCTCAAAAAAGTAGCTTAAACTCATTTATACTTTTATGTACATTACTTGATAAAATGACACAATTTTAACTTTGGGCTTGGGCTCGAGCCCATGATCAATTTTTGTATGTCAACAAATTTATACATATGTTTCTATGCCTAGATGTTTAATAATATTTCATATTGTCCAAAATTGTGAAAACTAGATGAATTTTTGGCAAGGATTCTAGAAAACTTAAAACTGTAGTATTGATTTAATATTGGGAATTGCCCTACTCGGAACTATACTTTCAAGCAAAGCATGGTTTTTAACTTGGATTAATATTTTTAATTTGCTTAATTGTTTATTTAATATTTACATTTTGAAATTAGATTCTTATTAATGAAATTGTCACGTAATTAAATTGAAATTTCACTGAATTGGAAATTGGATGTAATTAGAATTTAAGAAATTCAATTAAATTATAATTTGAGTTGATAATTGAAATAAAATTTTAAAGTAGTTGAAATGAAATTGTCATTTCACTAATTCAGTTAAATTAAAATGAAATTTCAAACTAATTGAATTGAAATTGTCATTTTATTGATTAAACTAAATTCCAATCAATTTCAAAGTAATTGAATTGATATTGTCTTTTAATTAATTCAATTAAATTTCATATTGGAATATTACAAAACACAAATTCAATTAAATTCCAATTCCAACTCATATTTCAATTAAATTAGGGTAAATTGCAAGTATGGTTCTTTCAGATTAATGCTTGAAGCATTATTGGAATTATGTTTGATTATATCAATATCAATTATGCTTGTATGTCGTATTGCCTAATTTTCAATTGCATCTATAATTTCAAATTACAATAATAACAATTAAAAGATATATATATAACGCCTTCAAATCTTAACAATAACGTCTTTTCTTAACAATACACTATCTCTTTTTGCTTTTGCCTGAATGCCTTAAAATCAACACATAACGAATAGATATCACTCCAAATATCTCTATCCTGAAGTGGTGGCATCGCCAATCATTGTCTCTATGAATACCATTATAGATTGATGTATCATGTTAAGCCCCAACTTAAAGCAACTCATCTCGTAAAAGCACCTCACACTGCTTCGTCTCTTACTTGGCTTGACGTGTGCATGCTACACCATCATAAATAAGTTTAAGGATATTTCATATTGTAACCAATATAAACATGTTGTACAATGTTTAGTTAAGTATAATCCAATACCTTCTTCAATCTCTTCGATGTTGGTGATGTTGCAGTAGTGTCATATGCATCATGTGTGGTGCAGTAGAAATGTCATGGGCATCATGTGCGATGAGGGCACCCATGAACAAAATAGCTCGATCATTTCTAATATTTGCCCATATATGACTACCTTTGGTCCTCCTCTATATGTTTTAACATACAAAAATATAATTGGTGGTTATATTAGAAAAAATTAAGTAATTTTATCAAGTTCATAGAACAAAACTAACACAACAACCTTAATATACATAATGGATAATATGGTAAAATAAGGCAAGATTATTTATCGAACATGGACTAAACATAGGCGTAGCAATGTTATCTAATTAGACGTTCTTCTTCTTAGACTACTACCTCAACATACGAGGTAGATAATTATTTGTGGATCACACAAACTTTGACCTTGAAGTAAAGGTGACCTTATAAATTTATATTTGCAAAACAATATAAACATGTCAATTTAATCATGATTAACATTTATAAAGCAATCATAAGAAATAAAACAAAGCGATGTTTACTTAAATATGCTTAATGTACATATATTGACTTAAGTTTGATGATTGTTGTATAATTGAAATGCGGGAATTTTCATATACCTCTTCTAAGGTTTTCTAAAATCACACGTAAATAGAAATATTATATAATTCACAGATACCTCCCCTCTGATTTAACGAAAATGTACTTTCTGTTTGTTAACCTATAATTTTGTGTAAAAAGTCAATTTTAACCTTATATTGTAAAACTGAAAAACTGCATTCTAAATTCACTGTCAAATCATAAAAATAAGAAGAAAGAAACAAAGAAAAGGAAATGGAAGAGGAGAGAGAAAGAAAAAGATAGATAAGGGAAGAGAGAGAAAGGTCTTTACTTTCATGTTTTCTCTATGAAATTTCAACTAGAACAAAGAAAGAATGAAAACCCACATAATTTTTAGTGAAAAAAATTATTTTCTCTTTCTGTGCTATCATACTTGCTTTCCATTTTGTTTTTCTTCTACAAAAATATATAAGTTTTAGTTCAGTTGGGCCATTGAAGAAAAAGAAAGAGAAAGAGGTAGTTTTGATCCTTTTTAGGTGTTTGAATGGTATCTATAGCGCTTCCTTTTTAGGATATGCTCAAGCAGGTAGTATATTGAAAGTTTCACAATATCAATATAATCTATTTGGCTAAAGTCAATCTCTTCAAAAATTCTTTCTATGACCTCTAATGGAATGACAAGCTTGCTATCGAAATTTATGTTCCTGAGTCGATCATTTTGCTTACAACGTCTAGATACAGCCTGAAGCTTAGCCTTGTGATGGACACAAACTTCATCTCAAAGAACCTAATAATGATGCCTCCAACGGCATACTACATCTCTTTTTTGGTGTCATTGGCTACAACTTCATGCAAAAGCATATAATGAACTCAGTTGCCTTAAAATTGCAGCTCCAATTGCAGGTTAAGAAAATGGTTAGACATGTTTGGCTGAACAATAGCCATTGCCTCACTATAATCTTATCATATATTAGTTTCATGTTACGAAAATGTGACAATAATGTCACCATGGGTGGCAAGTAGTCCTCTTTCCTCGTCTTCAATGTGCTAGTGATTATAACCATCTTGCCTACCCACAAAAATTAAATTTTATTAATTTCATGACAAAGTATACAAAATTACAAATTAAATTAGTAAATCAAATAAATTAATATTTAAATAAAAACAAAACCAAACAAGTAAATATAAGATTTCTATGTTTTTCAACTTCATACTTGAAAGTACCCATTTTTGAGTTTGTTTAACTTCACACTTGAAAATGAGTACTTTCGAGTATGTTCAGTAGAACATTCTCGAAAGTGGGTACTGGTAAGTATGATCAGTTAAACATACTTGAAAGTACGTATTTTTGCATGATAAATTTGTAACACTTTCAAGCGTGAAGCTATCTAACACTTTCCAATATATATAATGAACATTTTTTAATAAGTTCATTCTTGAAAGTGCCACGAACTCCTCACGCACTGTTTTTACCAATGAAAACCTCTCCCAAAATTAGGCCAAAATCATAATCAATACATTCTTTCAAGTCATCCTAAACATTCTAACAACTTAATCATGCAAAAAATTTAAATTTTTTGTACCTATTTAGGCATAATCATATTTTAAAGTTTGGGAAACCCTAAACTGGTGTTCTATCATTGTTTAATCGACCTTATTGTTAATTTGCAATGCATATCCTCTTTTCAACGTGAAACGAATGTTCGACAGAAATGTTAGATAATTCGATAGTGCTGGAAGTTGAAGAAATATATGAAAATTATGGGTTTTTCATTAAAAGTAGGCATTAGGGGATTTTTTTTTAAAACAATGAGATTGGGCATTTTTTAATAATGCCTTATTATGAGGGCAATTTTTATTTTCAGATATAAAATAGGGTTTTTTTGTTAAATCCTATAAATAAATCAAAATGACCCATAATTTTCGTTTGAGTTAGTTTGGGTCAACTTGTAAACGTTTCTCGAACTTCTTCTCGTTGATGCAATTTTTGGAGTGAAAACTTCCACCAACGACGAAAACAATTCTAGTGTTGAAGGTTTTGGCATTTTTATTATCTTTAACAACTTAATAGCCATTTTGTATGTGTTTGAGTCATCAAGTTAGGTTAAAAGAAGTGAAAGGTGGACGAGGTAAAACCCATTTCTATTTTCAACTCTTTTAGTATGGTGATGAATTTTCATTCCACTATAATGATGATTATATGTAGAAGAAAGTATTTTGAGTTCATAATTACCTCTATGCTCAATAGTTGAAAATGGGTTACGGTTGTAGGTTTGTTTTATAGGGTTTTTGTTATAAGTTAATAAATGTAAAATTGATGAATAATACTTTGTAAATGGGTGATTATTTAGTGGATAAATTGCATGCATGTTGGTTTTTTGGTTTACATTACATATTATATTTGAAAATAAAAGAGGAACAACCCCTCAATTCTTTAATGTACACTGTGACTTTGTAAATTAGGTTGTCATTCCATTTCTATTAAATTAGTTTTGTTGCTTTTGAGTTATTTTATATCATCTCCTTAATTAAACTTTGATATGGATTGTTACATGAAAGTTTCTATTATTACTAGAAATTTGGCCATCACCAATATTTAGGTCATGATACTTTGGACTAAGTGTCAAGAAAAGTAGACAAAATAGACTTTTTCTCGCGAATGACAAAAGTGTATCACCATTTGCTGACACTAAATATAGGTATTATCGTTTGTTGATTCTTAAGAATTACTAAGTAAAATAACGCCAATTTTTTGTGTGAAAATTGGTGAAAAGATGGCATTTCAAGAGTACGAACTCCGATCATGTAATAGAAATGACTTCATAAATCCATATTTGCATAACAATGTAAGCATGTTATTTAATCATGATTAATGCTTATAGAGCAATCATAAGAAAGAAAACAAAGTGATGTTTACTTAAGTATGGTTAATGAACATGTTTGACTTAAGTTTGATGATTTTTGTCACCTGAAATGCTATGAGAAATCCCTCAACATTGTACTTGTTATGATGTGTTTTCCCCTCAACAAAGGCTTCTACCATTTTCTCCTAATAATACGCAACCTGTCTTCCCATCATTCAGCTTAAAGACTGATAAGTATATAGCTAAGCGACAGAACCACATAGATACTAGTTAAACTCATCTAAATCATCAATAATGCATAGTATTCACGTGTTTGAATGGTATTGAATTCCTCTATCTATCAAGATATGCTCAAGCAAGTAGTATAATGAAAGCTTCACAACATTAATATCATCTATGTAGCTCAAGTCAATCTCTTTATAAAGCCTCTTTATGACCTCCAATGGAATGACAAACCTACCGTTGAAATATACGTCTTTGAGTCGATCACTTTGCTTGCAACATCTAAATAGGGCCCGAAGCTCAAACTTGTGATCAACGCAAACTCCATGTGAGAAAACCTGATAATTGTGCCTCCAACGAAAAACTATATCTCCTACTCGACATCGTCAATTTCAATCACTGTTTAATCGAACTCGTCATTAATTCGCCGTCCGCGACCTCTCTTCACCATGAAATGAATGCCCGAAAGAAATGATAGACAGTTTGATGATTTAGTTTTTGAAATTATTTTCTTATAAAGTATTGTCGAAAATCAAAAATCAAAATTCTCATAATTGTTTTTCTATTTAAATGAATTGTCTTCAAGAACAAATCAAAGTTTGACCATTTACAATTCAGTTTCAAGCCATGTTTTCAACATTTTCTCTTTATTTATGATTTGTTAGGTTTTTATTGGACAAAATTTTTCTTAGAATAATACATATATATATATAATACAATAATATTGTAAAAACCCTATATAACTTAGAAAGTGGGAATTAGTATGAACTTCACTTTTGTGAAATATCTATATACATTAAAAGCAGCAAATTATATTTTGGGCTAAAAAGCTATTGGCCTAATTCTTGCTCATAGGCATGGCATTGGTAGCACAATTTCATATTGTAAAATTTGTCATTGATGAATGGTGAGTAATGGAAAATTACTCTATTAGATTATATTATTTATTTTATACATATATATTTTTAACTTTTATTAAATAATATACAAATAAATTTTAAATTTATTTATACATATATTAAAATTTTATTAAAAATATACAAATAATACAATATGATTGCTTTACTTAAAACTTTATAGTAACAAAGAGTTAGTTTAAAAGCAAAAGAAAAAATAGTTATATGTTGCAAATGATTTCAATCACAGTTACAACTATGCCAATTAATTATGATAAAGATTAATAGGGCCTAATTTATATCTTATGTTTTAGTATTGCTAACTGAATGGATTATTATTATTTTTTTTTTTTTTTGCAAACCTACATTCATGTATTGTTGCACGCTGGTGCTTTCAACATTTTGTCTTTGAACCTATATTTATGCATTGCTGATTACTGTTGGTTTCAGTATTTTCTATGTTGAAGCTTGTTAATGTGTTAACAGTTGACTTTGATGATTGTCGCATAATGTAAGCTATTGGAATTGTGGTTGTAATTTTGTATGTGAATGAGAGCTTTATATATTATTTTTAAATGAGTTTTAACATTATACAGAATGTTGTTTTACTCAGCAACGACACATTGAGGCTTATGTATCAGATTAACATTATTAGAGGCATACACAAATTTCATCTCAACCTCAATTTTTTGCAGTTACATATTCAAGTTACCTTCGAATGAATGATACGAGGCCTTCTTTGCAACCATGAAGATATTTTTTTGATGAATGATATCTTTTTAACAGAAACAAACTATTGTTTTGGCTACCCCTTTTTGTCTTTTGGAAAACAGAAGTATACTTTTGTAAGGTTGTTTTATGACTAATAGCCTATGCTATAAAGATTGTGTTTAGATGGTAATACTGTTGTTGTTGGATGCTTAGATGTTTATGCTTGTGTTTGGATGATGAAAGCTTAGCAGGGTATTTTTATTTTATTTGGATGATTGGAGTTAACTAAAGTTAGATGATTATTTTATTGTCAGGTTTGGAGTTGGATGATTGTCAAGTTTTATTGTCAAGTTTACATTAAGGAATTTTTGTAGTCAATATCTTTTTATTCTACTATTAAGGTGCTTGTAAAGGGGGAAAGATGTGATTATTTTGGCCATGCATTTCAAGTTTAGGCAGTAATGCAACATTTTAGCCTATGCATTCCATGTTTAAGGCAGCAAAGTACACTAATAATTGTCATTTCAAATTTATTTAGAGTAGCAATGTATATTATCAATGTAATGAAAATAAAATTTTTTAATTAGATAATAATTTATGATAAGATTATCAAAAATATTTTAAGTGCATAGTTATAAAAAAAAAGTGTTATTTTGGTCATTATACATTAGTAATATGGTTAAACCCGTCAATTTATATATCTTTTAAATGCATAATGGCAAAATAGTTATTTTATAAAGAGATAATGAATTTTATTGACGAAAAGTTAACTCATAGATATATGCATATTTGCCTAAACCTCAGAGATATCTGTCTTTCTCAAAATATTAGAGAGTTATATGTCTAATTGCCTAAATCTTAAATGGTAACTATCATAAACCCAAAATAAAATTTCAAATAAAGAAGAACAAGAGAAAAAATAATGAATTTGAAATAGAGAAGAAGAAGATAAGAAAAAGAGGAAAAGAATGAGAATTTTTTTATTTAATTTTTTAACAAAAATATTATTTCAATATAAAAAATGATAAAACTAAGATATTTACAAATTACAACAGTGTTTTTAGTAGTTATATTTTTAATTATTAAATAAAATATAAAAAGACTAAAGTATCCATTTTACAGTTAAATTTAACAACAATAATTAACGGTATTGCATCACATTAAATATTTTTATAAATATTGGGTATAGATTGAATATTATCAATACACATGGGGTAATATAAAATTATCCCCTCAATGAACCTTTGCTTTTATATTTGATAGCTGATCATGCCTAAATTTTGATAAATACCTCATTACTTTTGAGCTGCCCCTCTTAAAAGGGACTGTTACTTTCTGAAGGTAATTATTAGACGACAAATTTATAATAGTAACTACTGTTGAGACTCAATTTTCTAAAATAACTACTGTGCATAAATATTTTCAAAATGACCAACTTAAAAATTTATGGACAAACATATCTCATGACCAAATTTTACAAAACATCCATCTTCTTTCTTTCTTTCTTCTTTCCTTTTTCCTTCCATCATCTGTTATTTCTTCCAGAACCTATTTACTTCCTTTCTCTTGAACTTGTTTACTTCGTTTATTTCTCAGAAACTCAACTCTATTTCAATTTAAGAAAATTACAAGATTAGAAAGGGAGAATTAAGTGAATGTTTGGAAAATATGATAAAACAAAATTTGTTAAAAACTGTGATACTTTTTTTTTTTAATATTTGTACACAATTAGACAATGCAATAGTAAAATTGTCAAAATGAGTGTGTATTGGATGTTTGAGTGTATTTGGTATAATAATTAACCGAAAAAACTAGTGAATAAAACGACTAGTATGAAACTACACATTTTGGAAAAATCAAAAGTGTAGTTTCGATTTTCATCTTGGTAGTATATTTTGAAAAAAATTGAAAGTATAATTTTGAGTACGCATCATAAAATCAATATGCTCGAAACTACACTTTTAAGCATATTAAAAATAATATGCTCGCAAGTATAGTTTCGAGTATGTTGATTCTGTGTTACATGTTCAAATTGCACTTTCTATTTTTTTCTTAGCAGCATATTTTAGAAAAATCAAAAGTAAAGCTTCAAGCATGTAGCATGGAATCAACATGCTTGAAACTACACTTTCAAGCATATTGAAAACAATATGCTTAAAAATATAGTTTCAGGCATGTTGATTCAATGTTGAGTTTCGAAACTGCACTTTCAATTTTTTTCAGAATATGCAGTTCGTGTAGTTCGTCTTCTTTTCAAGTTTTTTCACTTAAGCATTACATCAAACACACTCAAATATCCAAAACACACTCCTTTTAATAATTTTTATTATTTTATTGTCTAATTATACACAAATACTCAACAAAATGTGTCATCCTTTTAATAATTTTTTTATTATATTTTTCAAACATTCACCAGATTCTTCCCCTGCAACCTTGTGATTTTTTAAAATTAAAATGGAGCTAAGTTTGTAGGAGACAAAGGAAGTAAACAAGTTCGAGAAAGTAAACATGTTTTACAAGAAACGAAGAATGGTGGAAGAAATAAAGAAAGAAACAAAGAAGATGGATGTTTTGTAAAATTTGGTCAGGGGCCTTTTTTTTTCATAAATTTTTGATTATTTTTTAAAATATTTATGCATAGTAGTTATTTCAGAAAATTGGATCTCAGTAGTAGTTATGTTGTAAATTTCCCTTATTAAATTACACTTACAACTGTTTGAAGAAAGGTTTCAAAAGGCTATAGAGTAGCTTTTGTTCTTAAATGCCTTTGTATTGGAATCTCAATCTTGACAATAGACAAAATCAAATAACACTTGGACAACTAAATTTTTTAGTCTGTAAAATTATCTTTGAACATTAATTGTTGAGTCTCATTTAGTTCAAAATAATTACTACAAGATTTATTAACTTCTATAATTTTTAAATATTTTAATTAATTATTCATGTTTACATGTCAAATTCAAATGGTTTAGGGTGAGATTCTAAACAATTAGAAACGTGAAACGTAAAATTTGGAAAATGAAGATGTACCTAACAATAAAATAAATAATTGAACATTAAAAAGTCCAGCCAGCACCGAAATCAAAAGAGTCAAAATTATGAGATGAAATGTCTATTCCCTGACGGAGACCGTTGTATTTTTGAAAAGCGGAGATAACATTCTCATCCCTAAGTTTTAATAAAATAATAGATTAACACATAATTTACCTAATTATAATTTTTAATCAGTTTACTATCCTTTGTTTTATAAAGGTACTTGTCGGGATGATAATTTGGATTAGGATACATTATTGACGCAAATTTGATGTCAATAAATGAGTTTGAATTGAAAATAATAATATAATTAATAAATAGATCACAAATATTTGACACGATTAATAAATATGTTGGATTTAGATTTTAAGGAATTGGCATGTGAATCATTTATATTATAATTTTTTTCTAATTCAAGTAACTATGTTTTGTTAATTTATTTATGATTGAATATATTTATTTTATATTTTTGATATTTTAAAAGTGTTTAGTCATATTTGCTACATTTTAAAAAGTGTTCAATACTACTTAACATAAATTTATTAGTATTTGAGTAAATAATTTATAATTATTTTAGAATACATATTGAAATGTGTAAATAAATGTTATTGATGACATAATTATAACCTATTTAACCCATTTAATAATAGTGTCGGATTTAAAATTTTAAATTTTTAATACAATTATTAAATGGATTAGATTCAAATTTTATCTAAAATATATTATATTTTTTCAAGAGGACACAAATATGACTGCCAATTGAAATTGTCATCCTTACATATATTAATATTAGGGACTACAATGTTGCATATATTAATATTAAGGACTAGAATGTTAAAATTTTATAATTATGTATTAACTTGTTATTTTACTGAAGTTTAGGGACGGAAATGTTAACGTCTTTAAAAGTCGAAACGGGTCAGAAATAGGAGTTTTTAAAACGAAACGGGTCAAAACCGTGTCAGGTTTCCAATCTAATTAGATCCAACAGTGATCCATCCATTTCATTCCTACCGTCCAATCCAAGTCTCAACTCTCAGGTATACTACCATATTTTCACACTGATCCGAGTAAAAACAACTGCAGCTGAACAACGGTACGAGGCAAACAGCAGAAGCGTCTTTCAGATCTCCAAACAATGAGGAGGTGCAAATCATTTTCTCGGAAACCGAAAATTTTCCGTCCGAACAAAAACAAGTTTTTTTTTTTTTACTTTCTTTTTTAATTGATTTCTCGATTTTTCGCAGGCCTGGACATCACAGACTGCACGGGAAGCAGGGAGGATTGAAGGGAATGGTAGGGAAGTTATCGATTGCTGTTGTTGTTCTCTTGATCTGCACTCTTTCTCTCTTGTTTTCTGCTACTATTAGCGGAGGTGGCGGATCGACCAATCCATCGGAGGTTGGTTAGATAATCAGTTCACTGCTTTGAAATATTGCTTGTCTGGTTGCGGAGAAAATGTGGGAAAATAAGTTGAATTTTTTATTCTCATACTTTTATTAACATTACTGTGAAGAAATGAAAAGGAGCAAGCACTAAGCATAAGACTGTTTGCTCAGTATGATTTGAACAAGGTTAGCTATGTGAATGTAAAGGTAAAGTATGTAGAACTCTTGAAGTCCAAGTCTTATCTAAGGGTATATAAAATTCGTGATTATAAATCACTGCCTTATGAAAGATCAAAGCTCCTTGTAGTCACAATTAGAGTAAGATAAAAGTTGATTTGCTTTTGCTGGGATAGGAAATCAATTACTTTAATATATATAAAATGTTTTGGGATGTTTGCATTTGTTTCTATCATCAGATGGAGCTTTATATAATTTTTTTTTTTTCTTTTGTTCTTCTTCGGTAAGTGTGAAACTCATATGAATTTGAACTGTTTAACATTCTTAATCTGTGATCTATAGACTGAAAAATGCCTACAGTTTTGTGTGTTTGCATGTGTATACACGTAACATTGATGTGTGAGGGTTTTCTATTTTTTACTTTTTATTTTTAGTTTAGTGAAGAATAAGACTTTTAATGTAGTTGATGTGCCAAAACTTGAATTAAACATGTTTTCATTTGTGTTTCTGTGTGTGTTAGTGTATTCCTTTTGTTTCCAATAGTTAACAAAAGAAGTCCCCGTGTCTGTTTTACATAGGATGTTCTTGTTATGGTGCATTTGAAATTGCCATCTTGAAGGGTTATGATGTTCTTCCATATATTGACTATTGGTTATTTCTGCACACCACAGAAATTTATGTATATGTGTGAAACTGATTCACCATCTCTGTGTATAATGTTTCATTGGCACCTTAATTAGCTTAGGTTGTAAGGGATGTACTGGAAACCATTGATAATAGTCTAGCACCTAGGGATGGCAAAATTCCCCACGGGGCCCCAAACCCACGGGGATCCACCCCTAACGGGATAGAATTTACATAAATTTTGGGGAATGGGGCGGGGAATAGGGAGAAATTAATTCCCAATTTATTAATGGGACGGGGATTGGTTTATCTCTCCCCACCCCACCCCTACCCCATTCCCCAATAAAACATAATATAAATGTATTATAATTTATAAATTAAATTTTATATATGTAAATATAATTTTATATTATAATTTCTAAAATTATATATTATAATTAAATGTAATTAGTAATAAAAAAATATGGAGTCATGAATTAATGTTATAAAAAATAGAATATACAAATAAAAAGTAAAAGATTAAAAATTAAAAGGACCCTATATTGTATTTTCAATAATATTTTAATATTTTTGTTTAAGTTAATTAAATTCTTATATTATTAAAATTAATTTACAAAAATAATATAAAATGGAGAATTGATATGGGGATGGGAAACTCATTCCCTGTGTGGGGATTCTCCATCCCCATCCCATTAAATTTAGTGGGGAATGGGGCGGGGAATGGGGATTAAAATAGAAAACGGGTTGGGGAACGGGGCATGCCTCCCCACCCCCACCCCGCCCTATTGCCATCCCTACTAGCACCTTTTGAGGTATCAATGTCATAATTGTGATTTCTCTTACCTAATTCACTAATCAATTGCTGTCAATTTTTTGGGCTCTTTTGAAGAAATTTGCATTTCATGAACTTGATACTCAGACGTGAGACTTAAGATAAAGTAAATGTACTAATGGCACAAACATACGAATGCAGTCAGATCTTGGACTTAGTCCAATCAGATCTGGACTTTAATTAGCTCTTTTCCTTTCTCTTTGTTGTTGCTTAACATTTTAATTGTTCTAGGTAATATTCATTCCTTTATTGCCATGTTTTAGCAGATCAATGTAGAAGAACTTTGGGGAAGTGCTAAATCTGGTGGTTGGAGGCCATCATCTGCTCCAAGATCTAACTGGCCCCGTATGTGTTAGTTTTATTTTAGAAACATTAGGTTGTTAAGAGACATACATATTGGAAGTTCTGAGTGTAAATTTTTAGTTCTTTGCTCTTTTACATTGTAGCAGCTCCACCGAGAGAGAGCAATGGTTATCTGCGTGTTCGTTGTAATGGTGGTCTGAATCAGCAGCGTAGTGCGGTTTGTATCCTGTTCTTGCCATGATGTGTGTTATACATTAAACTTATGCTAGGCTTTCTCTTGAGAATTCTATTGGATGGAAGAGAGAATAAAGTTTTTTTTGTGTAGCTGATGTATAATTTTTATGGATGGTCTAGATCTGTAATGCAGTTCTTGCTGCACGAATCATGAACGCTACACTTGTGCTGCCTGAGTTGGATGCAAACTCCTTCTGGCATGATGACAGGTATCATCTTTTCTGTTATTTCATTTTTTTTTTTTTCGTCATGGTCTAAAATATCTCACTAAGTTGCATAGTAAGTCTCAGTTTTGTAAGGGAAATCTCGGACATAGCAATATGTTACAGATTTGTTGAGTAGAAGGTTAATCGTGATTTGAAGATTAAATCTTCTAGTTTTATATACAGCCAATTGTATGAAAGCCACTAGGACTGCCTTTAGGTGAAACTTATTTTAAGATGATGCTCTTTTAGCCAATTACTTAGCAATGATGAGAATACATGCAATTATGAGTGTAAATCTATGGATTTATCATATAACAGAAATGTATGGAGATCTTGCACTTAAACTTGGTAGACAGGCTCAAGCATATAAGATATACATTTCAAACTGTTCCTTGAGTGTATTTGCTTTAGCTTTTAGTGGCTTGGTTATAGCTATATAGATTGTGACATTGATTCACTAACCAAAAATAATACTTGGAAGTTTTAAAAGCTTCTTGAGGTTTACTCCAAATTAGTAGTGTTGTTTTTGATTTCACGGTCATCATCTCACTGCAGATAGTTGCTGTTTGGTGGCAAATCTAGGTTGTCTAAATCTATTAATGGAGGTTGGACTTTTTCTGTTTGAGAGCAATTTTGAATTGTGACTGATGTCCCTTTGGCACGTCAATTGATATGTTTAAGCTTTGAGTTTTTTATTTTTTAATCTGTTTATTGTTTGAAACTTTTGAAGTATCAATGAACCAATATCCTTATGTAATTTTACATCAATTTATCAATCACTTGTCATGAAACTGAACTTGTGCCAAATATTGTTAATCATTTGTAGGCTTTAGAATGGATCACAGAAGATGCTTTTCCTCTCACAATATGATTTGTCTGCTATTTTTGAGATGTAAATTGGATCGAATTTTATTTCTTATGTCATATATTCTTTATGGAGATCTTCTTTTATATAACTTTGGAAGTTGGAAAGGCTGAGACTTCATGCAATGTGCTGTTTTTGCTTTGTTGTGGGTGATCTGGCAAGAACAAAATAGTCATAAATTTGAAAAAGGGAGTAAAAAAAAAAAAAACGGAAGTCTCAATTGGTTATGGTAATATACTCTTTTGGCCACAGTCCCTTACTGTGGAAGATACTTCTTTCTCTTTATCAAGCTCAACTGGAAGGGGTCTGGGTTAGTTTTATATATTGGGGCAGCATTCTTTATTTATTTATTTATTTTTGGTGAACTTTTGACTGGCATATTGATGCAGAACAGTAACTCTTTGTTTAGAAGTTTAGAAAGTTAAGAGTATTAATTGTTTAGGTCAAGATCTTCTTAGGTGTTTATGTCATATTTAGTTTTTGCCTTTTATTTCATTTTTCAAAAGTCATGTAGTATTGAATAGATTGTTTTGCTTACTTTCCAGAATTCTTCAATTATTTCTCCCCTTTCCTCCTCTTTTATTTTATTTGATAATTTGTCCTACATCATATACTGTCTGGGGTTATTATAGGCGAACTGGATATTACACTGTATAGATGTTAGTTAGATATTAATGGGCCATTTTAATTGCCATTTGGACGTCTTTCACTTTTGTATGTTTTTCTCTATGTTTTTTCTTTTCCAATAAAATAATTATGTTTTTCATTTTGGATTAAAAAAAAAAAAAGAAAAAGAAAATTGCAGTCACACAATTTTGTTATGTACAGTGGTTTCCAGGGTGTCTATGATGTCGAGCATTTTATTCAGACACTAAGATATGATGTTCGAATAGTGGAAAGCATGCCGGAAATTCGGAAAAAAAAAAAAATGGAAAAATCAAGAAAATAAAAGCTTATCAGGTAGAAATTTAGTTATTTTTTGGTAGCGTCCATGCAATTAAATCTGCTAGTAATTTTTTGTTCTATAAAAAATTAGAAATGTTAACTTCTAATTTTCTTTATATCTTCCTTAATTCAGATTCGCCCCCCAAGAGATGCTCCTGTTAGTTGGTATTTGACAGAAGCTCTTGACCAGATGAAGAAACATGGTGCTATTTATTTGACACCCTTTTCCCATCGTTTAGCTGAAGAAATAGACAACCCTGAGTATCAGCGTCTGAGATGCAGAGTTAATTATCATGCTTTAAGGTTCAAGCCACATATCATGAAGTTAAGTGAGTTGATAGTGGATAAACTCCGTGCACAAGGTCATTTCATGTCAATACATCTTCGTTTTGAGATGGATATGTTAGCGTTTGCTGGGTATGTTCCTATTACTAATCTTACTTTCAGCAGACAATAACCTAAATGTGCATTTATGTGTGCCAACGGTTCACAATTAGGCACAATCATTTGATTTCTTGCTCCTATACAACTGTGTAATATGGGTAGTTACTCGAGGATACAGATATTACATGATTTAGAAACTTTAACATGACATTTTGGCAGGACATTATATATATATATATGCATATGCATTTGTTGTGCATATACGTAAATATCCTGTTAATTGCTTCATTGTTTTTTTTAACTGTTATGTTTTTTATGAATATGGGGTACATTGACAACAAAAATCTTGATATACTACTTGGTCTACAATTAAAGAGTGATGGGCATTATGGTATGGATGATTGGCAGGTGCTTTGATATATTTACTCCTCAAGAGCAAAAAGTGTTAAAGAAGTATCGAGAAGAAAATTTTAAGGAAAAAAGGCTCATTTATAAAGAAAGAAGGGCCATTGGAAAATGCCCATTAACTCCAGAAGAGGTAATTCGTTTGTTTATAGTTGTTCCTTATTTGTTGCTTACCACTATTACTTGTTTTTATTGACAATTGATAAGAGTTCTTCAGGGGGATAAAAGATTTGCCAATGCCTGGGCAAGCTATGTTGTCACTTTGTGATGTACAGTATATTTGCAACAGTAGCAAATCATGCGTTATATACGAGTTCTTCTTTGACTCTTCACTCTGCAGGTTGGCCTTATCCTACGTGCTATGGGCTTTGATAATTCTACTAGGATTTACCTAGCTGCTGGTGAACTATTTGGTGGGGAACGATTCATGAAACCATTTCGGACAATGTTCGCTCACCTTGAGAATCACAGCACTGTGGACCCCTCAGAGGAGTTGGTTACGAACACAAGAGGGTTAGTAGGGTCGGCTGTAGACTACATGGTTTGTCTCCTCTCTGACATTTTTATGCCAACTTATGATGGACCAAGCAACTTTGCCAACAATCTTCTGGGTCACCGCCTCTACTATGGTTTCCGGACTACAATCAGACCTGACAGGAAAGGTCTTGCCCCAATTTTTATTGACAGAGAGAATGGGCAAACTGCAGGCTTTGAAGAAGCTGTTCGTCGCGTCATGCTCAAAACAAATTTCGGTGGACCTCACAAACGTGTATCACCTGAATCTTTTTATACAAATTCTTGGCCTGAATGTTTCTGTCAAATATCAGCACAGAACCCTGCTGATGAATGCCCGCCGGACAATGTGTTGGATATTTTAAATAGCCAGTTGGAGAGTGAAGGGACAAGTGACTTGCAATCCTTGACTGGAGGAAATCTCTCAACATCTGTATTAGAAAGATAAGAATCTTTTTTCAATTTTTTTTTTTGGTGGTTTGCCAATCTCCCCAGCAATGAGCCTGACACATCAAATTGGAGAAGGGAACAGATTTCCATTGTTATACTCAGCCTTTCAGGTGAGTTTCATGCCTCAGATGTTTATAAATCTTAGCTTTAAATTGATTTAGTTAAATTTTTCAAGTGCTTTGGTGCTTTCCATGTTTTTCTCCCTTTTTTTTTTTGAATTTTTCTTTATAGCTTCCAATTTATTGTGTCAGAACCTAAAAAAAGGTTATAGAAATGTATAGAAAACTGAAGAAGAAACTTAAAAGCTTAGATTAATAAAGGCAAAATAGTAGTATCAAAATTTTTGATGGACCATAAGAAGTTGATTTTAAGATGTTGAGTTGAGATGGGAATGCTAGTAGCAATATGGATTTTGTTCATCTGGAGGGCTAAAAGGGATAAAGGAGACCCAACAGTATCTTCCAGTTGACAACTATCAACATAATTCAAAAGTTATATGGACTTTATTAGGTGACTGAATAGGGGTCATGGAATATTTAGCTTGTTGAGATAACGAAAAGCAAAATCGGTTGTTACTTCTTTTTTTTTTGGTTGTCTTTTTTCTTCTGATCACCTATGTTTATTCCCTTGGATTCTCTAGATAGTTTATTGTTCCCTCAGATGTCTCCCTTACATATTTTTCCCTGTGGAAGTGAAATCTTTAAATTCCATCACCTTTTATCCTACTTATTTTGTTTCCCGGTTATATAGAGATTGATACTCTCTTTTTTACTTGACCTCTTTCCTTTCCCTGGTTTGTTAATTCAATTACCTAGCTGGCGTTCTTGAGTTCTTTTTCTGATTATTATATTTTCAAATCCTTCTTTTGGATAAGAAAGGCCAATATTTGGAATTGAATTGAATAATGCTGAGGATACAAACTCTCTATAAAAAATGTTGTATACAAACTAACATGATATGTTTGATGAAAATACAAAATCAATGCTATTTAATAAGAGCAAATAATGTGGACCATGTGGCAACCAATCTTGTTATGCCATGTCATTTCATATCTTTTAGTTTTCTTATAAAGTTTGTATTTCTAGCACTATTAATAGTAATTATAGATCCTTTCCTTGGAAATGTGTTGGAACTATTTTGCCTCTGGTGACTGTAGTGAATATACTGTATATACCTGTGATGTTGAGGTCGCTAGGATGTCTCTAGTAAAGCAGTATTTGCTAATTGTTGACGTTTTGATGCAATCAAATCGAGATATTCAATTTTACTTAAAATTGTTCACATTACTTACAGTTCATACTTTTGCATTAGGGAAACAATCATGTTACACTTATAAATCATTTTTAGGTTCTAGTTTCATATTCTTCAATTTTGTTTCATGTATTTTGTACTCTCTAGGTTATGTATGATATCTACATTATTCTTGTGTTTCTTGATCTGATGGTTTAAGTTGTTAGCTTTTAAACAAACCGTAAATAGGTATCTTTCAGGTCTCTGCAGGTTCTTGTTATCATCTGGGGTCTGGATCAAGTGATTTATAATTTTTGATAAAAGAAAAAAGGCAGTTTTATGCGGCATTTCACCAGTCTAGAACATACAGCTTATAATTTGTGTCTGTAGTGTGTATGATATTTGATTGACTTCACCACACCTAATGGTAAACAAAACAAATACCATTTGTGACTGATCAATGCTTTAGGAAAATATTTTTGTTTTCAGTTCGAGTTACCAAACTACCTGGCTTGTATTCTGATTTTAATTATACATGCTTATTTGTTGAGTACATGTAGACATGCGTATATGATAATGAGCAGAATTAGAGTATGTTTGTAATTGATTAACTGCCAAATAAAGAGGGAAATTTGGCGGTCAATATTCTTAGTAGTATAATTCTAAATTTCCCAAATAAATATAGGTATGATGAAACTCAAATATATAGTTAGTAATATAATTTAAATAAGGGTAATAATATTAATGTAAAAATTAGGAGGAAGTAATTTGGGTTAACACGTGGTATCTGAGTAATCTCAAATCGAAATATAATATATTTTAAGCTAATTTGAACCTGACTTATTTAATATTCATGATCAACAACATTGCCAATGCTTATGGAGGTGTATCTATATTTGACGGAGTCAGTGTTTGTAGTACTCTAGGAAGGAAATGATCTCTACATGGAAATGAAATAATCTAGAGTAATTAATGAATAAAATATTGCAGAATTAAAAGTAGCTCTAGTCTACGGTCAGATAAACGATGTATTCGGAGCTCGGATGAGAGTTGGCTTAATTGCCCTAATTATAGAGGAATATTTTTGAGATATTAATGAACAAGGTGTATTTATATTTATTGACAATGTTTTTCATTTCATCCAAGCAGGATTCGTGTTAAGAATCAAAATCTTAACTCAATTTATTTATTAAACGAGTTATTAATTTAATAATCGTATTATCCCTTTAACATAATTTTTTTATATATTTTAATATATATTTTAAAATATTTATAATATTACTTATGTAAAGGCTAATAAATTTGTTTTAAAATAGTATTAAATACTTTTTAAATATTAAAAATATAATTAAATAGTTTTAAAATGTGTAAATTATAAAATAAATATATTAAATTATAAATAAATTGATATAAAATAATTATTTAAATAATTAATCGTATTATAAACAAGTTCACATATCAACTTTTAAATTCAAATTCAATCTAATTATTAATCTTATTATATTATTATAATTTTTTTTTATTAATTATGTTATTTTAAGTTAATTAAAACCTATTAATTTTATGTTATGTTTGTATTGAGTTGACAGATCATGTCAAAAAATTATTACTCCTAATAAAGATGATAATTTTATGCATTCCTTTAAAAATGATATTGTAAAAAGCTGCATTTATTTTCTTTAAAATGAGCCAAAATTACAAGAGAGAGCAGCCATTATGATTGGAAGAGAGACAGAGAGAAGTATTTGAAGGGAGAAACACTTTAACTTAATTTGATTTAATATTACGTAAATATAAATTAAAATTTATTTTTGATTTTAAATATAATTAAAATTTGAATATTTAAATTTTAGATATGTTGTAACAGGTTAAGAAATTTTTACCCAATGAATTAATGGAGTGACCATTTAATAATTGATAATCAAGTGAATGAGTCTTGTATTCTACCAACGTGATGATGGTAAAACTTTTGCTCTCTAGCATGAAAAGCTTGAAAGCTCTCTAATGGTAGTATCAGCCTCAAATGTTTGCTTCTAGATGCCCAAAAAGAGCAAAAAAAAAAAAAAATGAAAGTTTGTCTACTTCTCTCCTTTCTCCTTTATTCATTTACTTCTCTCCTTGCTCCTTTTCTCATTCTTCTCCCTCTTTTTTAAATTGGAAAATTTATGACATTATTCAAAATTAGAAGGAAAATTTAAAAATGTCCAACAATAACTCATTAATTTTTAAAATTATCCAAAAAAAAAAAAAATGAACAATTTTATCTCTCTTTAATAAATAACTCAATGTTTTGTGCACAATCTCTTTATTTTTGACGTCTCCCAATAATTCGAAACTCTCATTGTTCATTCTCACGAAGCTTAATCTAGTTTTACTCAATTTAATTATAATTATTCTAAAAATCAGAATTTTTTTAATTACCTAATTCTTTCATCACAATATTAAGATTTTTTTTTTTAAATTGTTAGTTTAGATTTTTGAAGATTTTGAGGATTTGCTAAATGTAATTTTTTTTAAGATATTGTCAAACTAATTGACAAGAACAATATATTGAAGTGTGATCTATATGTTTGAGTATGTATTATATTAGATTTTTTAATTTAAATATTGTTCAAAGGTTGTATTGAAGTTGGAGGTGATTTTGCAGCAAGTTTCTATCATAGTAGGGCCTCACTTCTGATTTATCGTGAGTGAGTCTTGACCAATCAGAAGTGAGTTTTGATCACAGTGTTTCGTTTGAGACTCACTCTTAACCAGTTGAGAGTCATTTGATGAAGAAGGGTAAGATTGTTCAATTTTCTATTTTTTTTTATAGTTTTGAAATTTAAAATTACTGTTAGATATTTTTTAAAATTTCCTTTTCAATTTTGGACAATTTAGCAAATTTTCTTTTTAATATCGCCAAATAAGGACACGCATACTAGCTGCTACAGTGCAGTTGTCATATGGTATAGCCAATTTCATATGATAAAAAAGGCTTCTGTAGTTGAATTTAATCTAATGGTTTTAAATCAGACGCGATTTGTAGACAAAAAGGTTGTGTAATTTGCAATAACATAATAGCTTAAGGTAAGTTATAAAATTCATTAATTAAAGGAATTTTCTTAAAATGATTTAATTTTAACTCCAAAGTTCACAAATAAACACTGCTAAAAATTATACTAAAAAGTGACTAATTAAAAAAAAAAATGATGAAATTGTTCAACAACTAATTTCAAAAAAAATTTGTTCAAAAATAACTAGCCTCAACTTTAACACAAAAAAAAAATTGTTTTTACTAAAAAGTACATTTTTAAAAATTTCTTTTTTTCGTGCTACTTTTGAATATGAAAAATCTTTTTCTTATTAGTAGAAAGTATGCCTTCGAATAAGACGGAATGCAAAATTTTTTTTTTTTTTGTTTGAAAGTGCATTCTCTAACGAGAACAAAATTTTTTGTGTTCGAAATTGAGCAAGAAAACAATTTTCTTCATGCTCCAGTGTGCAATTTTTTTTACTAGAAAGTGCATTTTCAAGTTTGCACAAAGTCACCCCGTAAAAAATAGGTTATGAAAATATTTTGGTCCCGAATTTATAATAGTGGTCTTCTTTTAATATAATTTTGGATAGTGGTCAAAAACGAATTTAAGAGGTAAAAATAAGTCATTTTGAAAAAATTCTCTTAAAACGTTATACTACTTGCGATGCTCAAATTTAGAAAGCATAATATCATTGTTTTGTGGACGGTAGGGTCGGATTGTATGGATAGCACCAACATCCAAATGCGTATAATGCTAAAGAAACTCCCAACATCAGACAACATCTGATTTGTCTTGCCACTTGAAAGTTCTCTTGCAGTGAAAAGTAGAGTTATAAAAGTTTTGTGGTAACCACATTTAATTTATTTACAACTTAAATATGAAATAGAGAAAGGGCAAACAGCAAACATAACAGTCAAATAATTTATATTGAAATAATGCAATAATGTTTTGATACATTAATTCCTGATCAACAATACAAACACTTGGTGTCAAACATAATCCAACATCCGAAAAATTCACTTAAAAACACGAGAGCAGGTGTATAACATAAATATTACAAAAAATCTAATCGTCAATCACCAGCTACACCAATGATGAATAAAAGAAACATCAGTTCCACGAAAAATGCAAAATTAGCATAAGAGAAAACAAAGAAGACATATATGCCTGCATGTTAGCCATTACTATCAACCAACATTTACATTCAATAATATACAAACATTAAATGCAAAATAGCGAAAAAAAGAAATGTAAAGGGAAGAAGACAAAATGGGAGAAAAACAAAAAGGTTTAAAAGATTTAAACTCAGCTACGCAACTTGTTTGCAACATAGAGCAAATGGCTGATGTTTGTTGGAGGATAATTTTGGAGGAGCTTTAGATTAGAGGTGAAATCCCCCGCTAGCAGGCGCCTCCGAATGAGAATCAGCATTGCGCAGCATACCCGGAGTAAAGTTTCCTGCAATATTTCAAGTTTTAGAGAATTTCATTCTACAATTTTGTCCCATAATTTGAAAAAAGTGTGGGAATTAATCAGTCAATAGATTTGCTGATCAGATTGAAAACTCAAAGCAGCATGTAATGGTCCAGAAAAGTACATCTACAGCTAGTTCAAAGAAACTTCAGCAACTTCTCATGTTTGTAGCTGTAAGAACTAAAATTAGATTTGTTTAGTTTTACTAGGTTTAGTTTTTTCCTAATTTGTTAAGGATTCATATGTTTAGTAGGATTCCTAATTTATGTTGCTTTTATTATCTTATTTTATATAAAAGCATATCTATATACTTAGTTTATAATTCAAGAGAGTTCAATATAATTATATTTTCTTCAACATAGTATCAGAACAGGTTTGATGTGCTACCTTATGTGGTGATTATTGAGTATGATTTAGTTTTCTACTCAAAAAAATAAAATTCTGAAAACCTTAATTCAAGGTATGGTGTTGGGTATCCTACTCTTTGCCTATAGAAAGGCATTATCAGTTTTCTTCGTCTATTGAAAGGCACTACAAGTATTCTTCGCCTATGGGAGGCACCACACATATTCTTGTCCTATGAAAGACGGAATCAATATTTTTCACCTATAGGAGGCACTATTAGTATTTGGCTATAAAAGGCACTATCATCTTTGACTATGGTCTTTGGAATTTTCTTTTCAATCGCATTGGCTTCTAAATTCAAGCTTGCTCTATCATCTTGAGTTTGAGGGGGAGTGTTTAATTTTACTATGTTTAGTCTTATTAAGTATAGTTCTAGTTTACGTATTATTAGTGTTTTCCTAATTTGTTAAGGATTTTTAAGTTTACTAAGACTCCTAGTTTATGTTACTTTATTATTTCAACTTATATAAAAGCATGTTTATGTACTTAGTTTGAAATTTAAGAGAGTTCAATATAATTTTATTTCCTTCAACAGTAGCAACTATGAAAAAAAAAAAAAGCAAAGAATACAGATGTTAATGCACGCACACACAAAGACAGAGAAATAGAGGAAAAAGTGGCTTTGTTTAATAGCTTGTGTGGGCAATTAGTATTATCATAAAAGATCAATTATTACTCTTGGCATCTAAACTCAGTTGGCATCCCTCCATTATTTACAATCAATAAGCTTAAAGAGAAGACTAAGAAGAAATAATTTTTAATCCCACCTGAGGGCCTTCAGGGTCACTTAGAAGTGTGTCCCAAATGTGAAGGCTGTCCACAAAATTGAATTCCTGAGTCAACAGGAGCGTAATCCACCTAAATGCATAAAATTGGGGATTGACCTGTCATCGTTTAAGATAGATCGGTGAGCGATTAAAAAGCATTAATTGACCAGTAGACAATATTTATTTTCAAAGTCTCAATAAAAAAACTCGTGTGAAAGCTCTGCTTTAACTATCCTTAGTCTCTTCTAAAATATTCTAGTAGCAGCACATAAACAAATGAAAAACCAAACACTACCAAAATAAGACAAAGGATGGACCTAAATTTGACAGAAAAAGGTATAGTATCATTAATCATATCCAACAAAAAACCATGCTATCAGCACATAAATTGAAGCCTCACCAGGCAACTATGGACTTTGAAATAATCAAAGGGGTACCATCAGATACCTCCCCCGAGGTTTGGCAAATTTCACTCAGATGATGATAATTGTGAAATAGGCAGAAACCTCCCCTTCTGTTAACTCAACATTTGAACTATTGGGGCTATTTTAGTAACTCTGCCTTAAATGTTTCACAAATGAAAAAGTAATGATTTAATTTATATAAAAAATTTAACAAATCAAGTACTTAAAAATATACTTGCCGCTTCATCTTATCTTAAAATAATAATTAAATACCAAAAAAATCCTTTTAATTTATCTAAAAATCACTTTTTTTTCTCCTCTAATCACTGGTTTCTTTAAAAATCAACCATGGATTTCATATCTAGAACTCCAAAATCCAGCAAGAAAAAACATCAAAATTATTTTTTTTTTCTTTTTCCTGATCACAACTTTCTTCAAAAATTCAATCAATTAATTTCTATCTTCGCAACTCCAGAAACCAATAAAAACATTCATCTCCGTAACTTTGAAAACCAGTAAGCAAAACCCACAATCGATTTCTATCCCCTCAAAAAGCCACGAATAACCCAAAAATGCACCCAATCCATCATCACAAGCTATGTTAAAGAGTCTCCACCTCCATTTTCTTGACACTAGCTCCCTTGGAACTCCTTGTAGTGGATGTTGCCAAATCTGAACACTCCTTCTACGCCACTTCCAACATTAAGTTCACACTCTTTTCTGGATACGTAACCTTTTTAGGCTCAAATCTACCAAAAACCCATCAATTATTGTTCACGTTTTTAGTTTTATACAAAATATAGCAGATCAACTTTCTTATGTGAGAAATTGGTTTGGGTTTGAAATTGTAATGGTTAATAGGTTTCAAATTCCTTGAATTTGCATCACAAAATAAGTAAACTTCGTTTAAGGCACAAAGTTAGAAATATGACTGGTATGTTTTACCTTGTGTTAATATTTGGTAGTGTTTTTAGTGTAGAGGATGAATTGATTGTGTTTGGCTGTGGAGGTCAATTAGTAAAGGATAAACAAATCTTTTTATAAGATTACATTAGATGTTTTAAACGGAGAGTTAAATTGAAGGGAGGCCTCTGCCTATTTTCACATTACCACCATCTTCCCAAATCTTTGGGGCAGTAAATGATAATAACTCTTACTAAGAAGGGAAATTAACAAAAGGTGAACAGCCTATCCACAAAAAGATCAGCCCAGGAAAACAAAATGTGTCCTGACAATATCCAGGGACAGAAACTATTGGAAACAAAGCCAATTTATACGAGCCAATTCTCATTAAGAAAGCCATAGATCTAGACACACTGGTAATTCCAATTAAGCTAGATTAATTCTAAACTTGTTAAGCTATTTGCTCCAAAGTTTATTGACGAAGATAACATGACACTATGCAGAATGCTTCATCATTCTATATACTATTGTTTACAATCAATGGTAAACTAATTTTAGGAGAAAATCCACTAAATTTTCACCTAAGACTTGTATAAAATGTCTCCAAATTTGTTAAAGAGAAAAAGATCAATGAAGTATTGAAATGCATAAACTTATAATTCACACTAAAACTTACTTTGGTTGTGACCTCAAGGTGACGCCAAAGCTCTTCATCATGTTCTTTCAGAAGCTGCGATAACTTTGTGATTGTAGATCGGATTCCCACAACACTGTTATCGAGTTGCTGACAGAAATTATCCCGGAATCCACTCAATAACTCAACAAAACAAAAGAATGTGTCCGGTTCAGCAGAGGCCTGCATAACTTAAATTGGAAAATGATAAATAACTATGCCAGAAACACACAATCACAAGTAGCATGATGACTTCTAATCATGAATTCATGAGCATTAATTTAAAAACTGTTATCCATTATGTCTTATACTAACACCCAACTGTTTGTTAGTGGAATGTATCCTAAATCCAGCTGCATCCAAAGATTTTACTTTTGGTAAGAACATCACAAAGGCAATGCCTTATATGAATATAGGAGACTTTTTTTCATCACAATTTAAGTGTCTTCCTAATGACAAAATAAATTAAGTCACTAATGACTTGAAAAAATATGACTGAGGCAACATGTCTGTTGTTCACATTTTGTCTTCTCTCTGTTTATCTTGTACTTTAAACTGCTTTGTCAAATATCACGTGACTGACATGAATACTAGAATTCAACAGATTCTGATTATTCTTTCAAACCCAAAAGGTCATGCTAGAAGCAGTTCATCATTATTGCAAGTCAATGGAACACTAATAAAAGGTTTTAGAGTATAGATATTGTTTTTCAAAACACTAGCCTTTTTGAATTCATATGTATGCCAAATTTTAAATTCCAGCTAAATCTCTTGGTAGAGGAGCATGGCAGAAAAAGTAGGATAAAAACAAGATTGTACAGTGCCAATGAGGAAATTCAAATAAAGTGCTATGGGAAAAAGCAAATAAAAGCAATGACTGAAACACTAATACATTTACAGGCACCAAACAGAAGCTAGCATCGCTGAAATATTATCCATGGATATGTATGGATTGCATGGATTGTACACATCCCAAACTTCTCAGATGTATTAATATGTTTAGCTTCTCATTATCATATGCTAAGGATACAGCACAAGTATTTTTCTTTCTCCTTTAAATTCCTTGTCCAAAAAGAGGTAATATTTTGCACAATGGTAGAAACTCTTATTTGCAGTCTACTAGAATCTCCCAACATAGACTATTTTGGTTTGAGGCAAGTTTTCCATACCCTGTATGCTTCATATAATTTCAGAAAACTCCACGCATCTACCAAGGTTCTGGCGAGGAACCATGTAATCTCTGCCAGGAGATTGCCTCATTTCTATCACACAGGAGGGTATATGCAGGATCATTTTCTGACAGCTGACAAGCAAAGCATGGTGCCCTAATTGGATCTATCACAGCAATGATGAATGTGTGGGTAAGATATTATGTCAACATGCTCTTGCAATGGGTACTGCTCAGTGTCAGAATTGAAAGTTGCTTTTGAGCCCATGGCTTTCAGTGAAAGCCTACATAATACCTACATTTCACAAAGAAAAAGGAAATACCTACAAGGGGGCAAAGAAAAAGGGATAGAGAGGAAGGATCGGGTGTACTCGCCATCCCAGTCTGTTGGGTAATGTGCAGAGTTTCATGGGGAAGGACACCAGCCTAATATGCGCAATCCAAAGTAACAGCATCTCCAGAAAACTAGCTAATCCATATGCAACTCATTTCTCCAGAATGAAGTCCAAGCAGAACCATAGGTCCTATGTGCGCCTACATACCTAGCTCCAATATGGATCCAGAAGTTCTACAAGTGGAATAAAGAAGAAAAGGCACCAGGGCACAGAATTCTCACTAGACTGATAGTTGGACAATTTGTTTCTATTTGAAGCAACACTGCTTGGACAGTCAAAAGTGTAGTCTAGCAGTTCTTGATGTAGTTTAATCAAAATGGTGATAAAAGGAACAGTTATAAAAAGTTCAATCATTCAGTTAAAAGTGTAGATTAAATTCAAAATGTGAATCTGGTGACAAATAATACAAATAAATCACTGCTTAACCATGAAGAAGACTTTATTAAATACAAAACAGAAAGGTTTGAATTAGAATGGAAAATTAAGAATAAATTAAATGTGCTTACCGCAAATTCCTCATCAGGGTCATTTCTGAATACATAGAATAGAGGTGCCAAAATTTCATTCATTCCTTGAACATATCTAATACCAGGATTTAACTTTGCAAATACAATTAATATGTTCTTCAAAGCATCCTGAAAATGAGAGCAGTAGACAAGTCAGCCAGGTTGCATTTATGTTAAATTCTGATCCAGAAAATGATGGTGCACCTGATTAGATTTTGCAAAAGGAGAGTCACCGGAGAAAAAGTGCATGTCTGGATGAGTGCGCTTCACATCTCGATCAATTTGTTCCATTATTTCTGTGTCCTACATGATGTCAAAGTCAGAGTCAGATTTTTCAGGACACGCGTACCAGCTACTAATATTAAATTACTTTACAAGTCACAAAGAGTTTCAATTGACCTCATGGTCAAGGTACATTTTACAATGATAACATATTTGACTACAAATCAAAGGCAAATGCAGATCAACACTCATTATGTCTTTTACAAAGAATTAGAAAATCATATTGAAGTTAGTAAAAACCACTGACTCATGCCTATGATATGTCTTGAGAAAATTACAAAGTTGAAACTAAATCTAAAATTATTGCATAGATACAACAAGATGGGTCAAATATCTCAAGTTATTACATAGAAAATGTTGAAAAATCATGTACAAGACAGCTCAACCGAAAATAAATATATAAATACAAGCAGAAATTAAATATCAAATTATTATCCAAAAAGAAAAAATCATTTGCTTTAAGATTGAAGTTAAATCTAATTCTTAACTACAGTCAATACAGTACCTTAAAGAACTGATTCCAGATGCTGGTTTTTCCAAGGCTCAGAGGATGCTCATCATGAGTTATTTCTGACCTTGAGAGCATACCACTGCTTTCACATTTTGGCTCATCATTATCAAAATTCGTGCACTTTTCCAACCTCCTAGCGATTTCTGACTGACTAGCCACAAAAACATTTAGAAATCCAAAAAACTTACAGATAAAAGCTAACAAGTTAATGCAATAGAATGCATGAGGTGCTCCAAAAACAGAGATATGATTATAACCATGTTTCGACACATGTTTTCTCTACCCCCAATGAAGAAAAGCACTTGAGAGTAATTCTTTTCCTTGAAAGACTGGAATGAAATTTAATTCAATTAAGCTCTTTGTTTCAACATTTAATATTGACACTGCAAGCTTTACAGTTGCAAATTCAAGATGGCTTAAAACCTGAATAATGACGGTGATCAAAAGCACACATGAACCAAAGCAAGAAAAGCAACTGGGAAGTCTCACTTAAAGCTCGATCAAAGACAGATAGAAATCACTCGTTGTCCTAAAATAAAATTATTTTGTAACCGGCTATTATTCATTCATATAATCGTATTCAATTCAATCCCTATAATTTTCAGTTCAGGCTCATCTCCAAGAACCAAGAGGGCATCAAAAGAATATGAAAACAAAAACACTTACAGGATTCATCAAAAGATCCTCCTTAAAATGCTTGTACTGAGACCTCTTCTTAGCTAGTTCAGAAGACCAAACCCCACGATCCAGCGGGAGATAACCCAGCAACAACTTCAAAAGTCCATAAATTTAGTTGCAAATTGAATCTTTAACAGTAATAGCTAAGCCAAAATGAATAGCATACATTCGCTTGTCAATAGAGAACTGTATAATACCTTCCAGACTGTGGACCGAATGCCCCCACCATCAGGTATACCTTGCGTTGCAATCCTCCTCAATTCACTCATATTTATCACTTTCTTCGACAACTGCACAAAAAAATATATATTACACTTCCTAAAAAAGAAATTAATACAATTTGAAAAAAAAAAAAGAGAAAAATTGAAAAGGAGATAAAACTTAAATGAAGCAGCATCAATAAGTGAAAGTTAAGAAACCTCGGACAAGAGCTGAGAGTGAACAAAACTGCCATTTTCATCATCATTTCTATTGCTATTGCTAGCATCATTTTCTATGACTTGCGGTTTTGGCGGCTCTTGTTGTATCGATACGACGTCGGGAGTGGGAGGGGCGGGGGCGGGAAGGGGAGCGGGCGGAGCGGCGACGGGGATGGGTGGCTCCACAGCGTCGGCGGTGATCGGTTTGGGGACGTAGCGTTGGTGGCGATCGTCGTCGGGTGGCGGAGTGCTCGACCAGAGAGAACTGTTAAGCCAATCCGGTACTTTCTTCTTCACCATTTGATCGTTTGTTTTCTGTCCGGATCCAATTTTATAAGTTTCCTATTTTAGGGTTTCTCTGGTTTTTGCTTTGCTTTTCTTTCTGCTTCTGTGTTCCGTTCTTCTGTTCGAGGAAGCAAGCCAGATCGTTACTCGAGAGGTGGAGAGTGGCAGTTCTGTCACTTAGAGAATTTGCAGGACCAATCACCAAATCACACGTAAATTATTTTATTTGAAAATTTTTAAAAAAATTTTGTTTACTATAAATTTTGTTTATGTAGTTTCTTTTTATTAGTATTGTTTAGTTGTCACCCACATCTTTTAGCATGAATTATGTACATACAATTTGACAATATTTTAATTTTTATAATAATTACAATAAAAAAGGTAATAAATAATAATATTTTAAAAAATTCATTAAATTAATAAAATATTTTAACCAACAAGAATTTTTTATATATTTAAACCGTTTTTCTTTTTATTTGGCCAAATCTTAGAATGTGTATGTCATTTTTTCAATTTTTTTTAGAATGAATTAATTATTTTTCCTCATGCCAATTTAGAAATTCAAGTTATCAAAAGGGTTATTATCATTTGAGTCCTTTTTGTTTATGGAAAGAAATTAAAAAACCTATAGTTTTTAAAAGACAAAACTTTTAAGTTGTCAAAGTTTTAAAATTACGTAACTTAAGTTCTCTTCACTATCTCTTCTTATTTAATTCAAACCTTTGACTAACTTTGACTAACTTTAACTATTAAGAATAGTCACGGTAAATGTTAGCAAACGTTTAAAAAGACTATTTTACACAAAAATCTATTTAGTGACTAAAAGTTCATTCTAACATTCATATTTTAAATTATCTTTTAAATTATATTATTAGACAATATATCAATTATATTCAATATTTTCATTACTATTTTTAAAAAATTAAAATAAAATAATTTGTGCAATATTATAAAAAAGGTAATTTCTACAAAAAGGATATATATATATATATATATATATATATTAAGATTCTACAATTGACATATTATAAAAGAGATAAATATAATCTATTCTATATCATAAGCAATATTTTTTATATCATTAGATCATTATTTTATTTTAATTTTTAAAATTATTAATAAAAATATTGAGTATGATTAATATATTGTCTAGTAATAGGATCTAAAAAATAACTTATGATATAAACATTAGAATAGAATTTTAATAACTAAATTGATTTTTACGAGTAAAATAGTCTTTTTAAATACTTGCTGGCATTTGCATTAACTATTCTTAATAGTTAAAGTTAGTCAAACCTTGAATAAGATAAGAAGAAAGTAAGGAAGATTTAAGTCATATAATTTTTAAAACTTCGAGGACTTAAATTATATTTTTAAAACTTCTGAGTTATTTCACAAACAACAAAGGAGTCAAAAAATAAGAAACCGTTATCAATATTTTCTCTCTCTCTTGTTCAATAAATTCACTTTACATTTACATTTAATTTTTTTCTTTTAATGATTTAAATTTAACATTAATACTAAATTAATGATTTAATTTTGGATAATCTCATTTAATTTTCTAAATTCGTTAAAATAGAATATAAACTTGCTCATTTAATTTTTATTTTTAAATGATTTCAAAAATTATTTTAGGATCATTTACCAAATTTAAAAAGATATTTTTGGTGAAATCAAATAGTTATAAGTTTATTTAATTATTTATATATATATATGTATATATCTATATATATATTTTTTTTTATGCATGCGTAATTTTGGTGGTTGATGATTTACGACTGAATTGGGATAATAATATTTTCATTACAAAAGTTTATTAAAATAATAAGTGAACATAAAATTTACTGAAATTTAACAATTTAGTCCTCACTATTAGTAATTTGTATAGGAAGAATGGTAATGAAAAAAATGGTAGGAATTGCACCATTAAAATTGAGCAAACTATAGCCTAATTTTTTTGTTTCAGCAAAGTTTGAAGGAGGACAACATTATTATGCTTTTTTAGTAACTAAAATAATCAATTTTTCCTAATTATTGATTTTATAGGTATTTTTGTACATGAAAGGATTGTTAAAGATAATTTTCGTTAACAAATAAAAATAACTTAATTAAAATCATAGAAGACAAAAAAATCAAAATCGTCAACTTTTTGTGCTTAAAAACTTTTGTAAAAGAATAAATTGTGATATGATATTATTGGTTCAATTTTAACATTTTAGTCCTTAAGTCTCTGAATTGACAAAAATATTGATGACAATGAAAGCCTTAAAACATGGAGATCTGTTAAGGCTTGTTTCATTTAGGGCCAAAATCAAGGACATGTTTTTGTCCAAATCGAAGATGATGACAGACATTGGAGATTGTTCCATATTCGATTTTATTTTTCAAGAGGTCACGGAGATGAGGAGAATTCCTATTCTCACCTTATTATTTGATTTGCACGAAAAATATTTCTACTTAAAAATTAAAAATAATTAATTTAAGATTTATATTTCGTTAAAAATTTATTTTTTTTTTAAAAGAATTAGAATATCACAACTTTTTTTATTTCATTTATCTTTTTTATCGTCCACATTTTTATAACATTTATTATAAAAATGTTATAATAAACCAAAAAATTAACCAAAACAAAAAACAATTACTTAAAAATTGCATGATAAGGAATATTAAACCTAAAATTTTCATTTAATATACTTTCTCATTTTTTTTTTGACATTTTCATTAAGAATTAAAGCCATAATATGTAGACACATTAGTTCATTATAAATAAAGGTACATAAATTAAAGTAATTAAGAATAAATAATTACATAATTTTTTATTTTTATAAGTTAATAAAGAAAATTAAAAGAAATTTATTTTCATTCTAACACATTTCTTGTAATTGTAATATTTCAGTTAAATTGTGAATTAATTGCTTTATAAGACGGCAAATTGGTGATTGTGGTCAATTATTTGAATTTCATCATATTATTTTATAACATTTATTATACGTCAATTATATGTATTAAATTTAATCTCAATTATTAAAAGTATCTAAATATAACGGTTATCAAATAGTACAAGAATATGTGTAAATATAGAGCTGCTGATCCGTCCTCTTATTTTTTATTGTATTATTGTGAAAATGCTAAATTGATAAATGGTGATGGGTAATGATGCGTGTGCAATTATGTGTTTAAGATGTATAACTTACTATTCCTATATTTATTAAGGGATTTAACCTAATATGACTAACTTTTATATCACAAAAAAAAAAAAGACCACATGATAAAATTTTATTCATAAATGGATACTCTAATAATATTTGGACCAAAACAGTCTCATGACCACATTTACCAAAACTTATGCATACTTTTGAATAAGGTAAAATTTTCATTCTACTCTAAACATACTTTTGAGTAATGCTAAATTTGTGCGAGTTTTGATCCAAAAGTGGTCATAGGGATATTTTGGTCGAAAAGTTGTTAGAGTATCTATTTTTTAATAATATTACATTATGTAGTCATTTTTTATTTTATGATATAAAAGTTCTTCATTTTGGTTAAATCTCATTTATTAAGTACGTAGTTTTTTTATGTAAATTGTCTTCTTTGTGATGTTATTATTACTTTGATTTATATTTATGATCGATATTTGTTTTATAAAATAAATAACGATATTTTTTTTAAAAAAACTAAACACAAAAAGATATTAAATCAATTTAACTATCATTGATATAAATTATAAAAAAAAGACAAATAAAATTCAAAACATACCAAAATTACGAACAAAATTAAGTTTTTAATTAAAGAATCTTTATCGTTCCTGTTTAAATCAAATGAGAATTAGGTTCCGGACAAAAATACCCATTCGCAAATAGGGACAAAGACAAAGACGAGATGGAGATAGTCTTGTATATTTGTGTGTGGTATTTCCAAATACCAATATCTCACATTGGCTAGTTATAAGACTCTTGAAGTGCTTATATATAGAACAAAAGATTATAGAGTGAATTGACAAGATAGCATAGGGGCTTCTTTTATATACAAGATAAGCTGGTCCAAGCCCAATTATAAGGGC
The DNA here is from genome assembly GCA_022749755.1 of Azadirachta indica. Classification (NCBI taxonomy): domain Eukaryota; kingdom Viridiplantae; phylum Streptophyta; class Magnoliopsida; order Sapindales; family Meliaceae; genus Azadirachta; species Azadirachta indica. Next base: position 19,926,726 of record CM040441.1, read on the forward strand.
TCGATTTCAAAAGTGCTTAATATGCATCGTCGTGCACAAGGGGACCCCTCTTCCCCTCACAGGTGTGCACATGATGAGATTGGTTTTGGACTTTTATTTTTTGTGCTTATTTATTTAGTTTTTAATTTAAATTAAATTAAATAAGTCTCAGTTTTTGGTAGTCAAGAGTCATTGCTAGTCGTTGAGACAACTATCGAGATTCAAAAGACATAATTGTTTTAACTGCCTATCTTAACAGGCATTAAGATAGTTGAGGTGGCTATCTGAATGGGTGTCTACTACCTATAAATAACTACCAGAGGTAGAGGTTATTTTTATTCATTATTTTCATTTCCTTTTCTCTGTCTCTTAAAGTTCTTGCCTACCAAAATCATCAAAAGCCTATTTTGTTCTTTTTTTTCATTTGTTTTATTCTTTTTGTATTTAGAGTACAGCCTTACAGGAAGATCGTTATTGTATCTTAGAGTTGTATTGCCATCACATTGTTCTGCAAAAGAATACCATCCTAAAGAGGCAAAAATAGCTTTTAGGATAGTGCCCTTACACGCCTTGATGCTGAGATATCATAAAAAAAGTTCTTGAAGTTTATAACAATCTAAAAGCTATTATGTCTACGTCAATGGCTTCTACATCCTTTACCATAGATGTTGCTTTACTTGCTACTGTCAAGTCCATTCCTAACATCTTCAAGATTGAGACATTTGGGGATGACAATTTCAAGTGGTAGAGAGATTGAATATATAATACTTTAGATGTTCTTAACCTTGTTGATTATTTAATACAACCACCACCAGATGCTACTTCAGAAAATTATCAAACATAGGTTAGGGGAAATAAGGTATGTCTCAATGTCACTTTGAATACAATTTTTAATGAGCTATACGATGTTTATTCTCTATGCAACAAAGCATAAGAAATATGGGCATCTTTGGAGAAGAAATATATCATTAAAGATGTTGGTGCACAAAAATACGTTATTACTAACTTTTTGGATTGTAAGATGGCAGAAGACAAATTAGTCACCACTCAAATTCATAACTACGGTTTGCTAGTCAATGATTTGACAATGAGTAGATTACTCTGTAACATCTTTAATACTAAGAAATTTCGACCAAATTTCCTCTATAATATAACATATGCTAAATATGTAATCCTGTAAACTCTAAAATTTCATTTTAAACACTTCCAATAAAACTCAACACCAATTTACTTCATTTCATTACTTAACAAAGTATAACCAATTCCATGAATTCTAAAATTCAGGTAAAAATATGAAAATTACATCAAAACCATACATTATAAATTCCTGTACCTATAATTACATATAGTTTTAAAAGTAGGAAAATTTTTGTCCTGAATTATTCTTTGTCTTCTACTTATAAAATTTCTAATATTATCTAAATCTGAAAAATAAGGGTGAGCTAATATCCAGTATTTATAGACCAAAGCAATTTTAAAATTTGTAATAATAAATTTTAATATATAAAACACTTTTTGATTTCCAATGATGAGTGTAATAGAATATCGAATTAAAAATCGGTTTTAATATTCATTTAAACAACACAAAACACATTATTTCCATTATTTTAAAAACAAAATTTCATTATCTTTGTCTTTATATAATTTACGAGCATTATTCCAAAAAATTGCCACCCTAAAAAATAGCTATACGTATTTTAGGGGTATTATTTCCAAATATCATCACCCCATCAAGAACAACCTTTAGGAGCATTATTTTTAGGAACTATTGCTTTAACAGAAACGTACTTTAAGAGCGTTATTTTTAGATACCGTCGCCTCAAACACTGGTGCCACATCACAATAACAACCATGGTCATCACATTTTCATTTATCAAATCATTCACAATATTTTCATACAACTCATTCATTTAAAAAAATACAACACCTGTTGATACGATTTTTTCACTGTATTTGAAAATATAACATGCAAATGAAAATTACTATTTAAATCTAATTCAAAAAATAATTAATTAGATCAATACGTGTTAATTCTAAAATTTCGTAAACATTAATGAAAAACTTTAAATATAATAAAACACCCTATGTTTCGGTTTTAAAACCAAAATATATTGCATGCATACAAATACCTACTTGCTAAATATGTGGCAATTTTATGTCTCTGTTGATTTCTCCTCCTTTCAATCACCTCCTAATATCAATTCAACAAATAATAATAATAAATAATTATCCAATAATAATAGATAATAATTCAAACTTAGTTATATAAAATATGTATATATATATATATAAAAACATATATTTAAACATATATCTATATACTAGTAATTTAATTTTCTATAGACAAGTTATGTAAAATAGCTTGCTAACAAAATTTTTATCTAAGAATAATACCGACATCAGGAATCCTACCAAGTTGTTTCTCCTTTTCCTTCCTTTCCTTCCTTTCTTTCCCTCTTCTCTTTTTATTTTACTTCGTTCAGTTACTGAGTCCATAAAGTTGGTTTAACACCAAAACAAAAGAGAAATATGGCAATATATATATGATTTCCACTGTTTGTTTTTCTTCCACCATTTGCCCTTCCTTCATTGGACCAACACATATTTATTTTAACTAATGTTTTCTTATCTTGTGCCATATGTCCTCTCCTTCTCTTATTTCTTATTTCTTATTTTTTTTCCACCGATTAAGCAAATTGAAAGGAAAACTTTTTAACTCTTAATTCCATTTCAAACCCCTGAACTCTACATTTTTTACTCTTTACTTGTAATTAAAATCTTATTACTCGATAATCTTTTCCTTATAAAATATAGACTTATTCATCCATAATCAAATAATCTATTCCAAATGAATATTCTTACTTTCTAATTTCCATATATATGCATTAATAAAAAATCTGGATATTACATACTCTTCCTGGGTCATTCCTTGTTGGATGCTTGATTGATAAGTTGGCTGATTCTTAGAAAGATTACGAAAAGAGTAACAAACATTAGAAGAAGCAAATGACATTAGAGAATGTGATTATTCATATTCGAATTGAAGAAAAAAATAAGTTGAGGGAGCAAAAAGTTAAGGCTAAGGAAATTTGTTCCAAGGTTAATTTTGTTTAAGATGTTGCACCTCCTGCCAAGAAACAAAAAGTGAATAATAAAAAAAAATCCATGAACAACAAGAAACCAACATTCAAGAAAAAAGAAGACTACTTTGTGTGTGGTAAGCCTGGTTTATTATACTGTTGAATGTAGGTTTAGAAAGGGCGACAAAAAGTCTTTTAAGGTCAATGTGGTTGAAAGAGAAGATGTGGTCGCTGCTGTTGTGCTTTCTCAAGCAAATATGGTTACAAGTGAGAAATAAGGTTGGATTATTTATTCTAGCACTATCAAGCACGTGGGAATCGAAGCTCATTTTTTTAGTATACTCAATTAAGTGAAAGAGAAGAATAAGTTTTCCTTAGACATTCTTACTCTGCTTGGAAAAAGAAAAGTTCTTTTCAAGTTGACTTCTGAAAAGATTCTTTCTTTAAGTAATGTGCTTTATGTTCCAAATATTAGATACAATTTAATGTTTGTGTTTGTTTCTAGAAAAAAATTGTAAAATTCTTTTTTAAGGGAGACAAGATTGTAATGTCTAAGAATAAGGTGTTGCTTGGAAAATGGTATTGTTCCAATGATTTATTGAAGCTTAATATACTTGACACAATTATTAATAATAAAAAAAAAGACGCTTATACTTCTGGTTATATTGTAACCTCTTTTGATTTATGGCATGATAGGTTAAACTATCTAAATTTTTCTTATTTGAAGAAAATAAAAGAGATGGTCTAATAAATATTGATGTTTTAAATATTAATAAATATGATACTTGTGTTGAATCAAAATTTATCAAGAAAACAAATAATCTATTATGAATAGAGAAATGAAATTACTCAGTTTAATTCATAGTGATCTTGGTAATTTTAAACAAATAATGATTAGAAGAGGCAAAAGGTTTTATATAACTTTTATTGATGATTTCTCAAGATATACAAAATTATGTTTATTGAGAAATAAAGAAGAAGCATTTGATAAGTTCTTAGTTTATAAGAATGAAGTTAAAAATTAACTTGGAATGAAAATTAAAAGATTGAGATCTAACAGAGGTGGTGAATAAGAGTCTAATATGCTTAACGAGTTTTGTGAAAATCATGGTATAATACATGAAATCACACCCAATTACTCTCTAGAGTCAAATAGTGTAGTTGAAAGAAAAACTAGAACTTTGAAAGAGATGATGAATTCTCTATTAGTAAGTTTTAGAGTATTGTGAAATTTGTGAGGGGAGGCAATTTTAGCTGTTTGCCATCTATAAAATAGAATACCTTACAAGTAAACAGGAAAAACACCTTATGAGTTATGGGAAGATTATAAGCCTAATCTAACATATCTTAAAGTGTGGGGTGCTTAGGAAAGATTTTAATTCCAAATCTTAAGAGGAGTAGAATAAGAGTTAAAACTATTGATTGCATGTTTACAGGGTATGCTCAAAACAGATACAAATTCTAAAATTCTTGAAGATAAAGAAAAAAGATATTTGATGCACACACTATTATAAAGTCTAAAGCTGCAAAATTTTTCAAAAATATATTTCCTAAGAAAAATCTTGTCAATTCTCAAAATAATAATCAAATAATCCAAAACGATTTTCAAGAAGATCCTTCTAAAAGTTCAAATATGGAATTTAGGAGAAGTTAAAGAATGAGAAAAGTTATTAATTTTGGTAGTGATTTCTATGTCTTTATGATTGAACACAACCCTTAAACATACGAAGAAGTTATAACTTCTCTCGATGCTCCAATTTAAAAGGAAGCGGTAAACAATAAGTTAGACTCAATCATAAGCAATCATGTTTAGAAAATTGTTGATTTACATCCTGAATATAAATTGATTGGTTGTAAATGGATTTTCAAGAGAAAATTAAAAGTTCATGGGTCCATTAATAAGTATAAGGTAAGATTAGTTGCGAAGAGTTTTGCGCAAAAGAAAGACATAAATTGTTTTGATATTTATACTCTTGTAACTAGAAAAGCATACATTAGATGCTTTAACATCAATGTCTAATTTGTTTACACATCAAATAGATGTTAAAATTGCATTTTTGAATGGTAATTTGGAAGAAGAAATATATATGACACAACCAAAAGGTTGTGTAGTTCTAGGTTCTGAGCATAAATTTTGTAAATTTGTCAAATCCTTGTATGGATTAAAACAAGCATCAAAATAGTGGCATAAAAAATTTGATTAGGTTTTAATATCAAATAAATATGTGATTAATGATTCAAATAAGTATGTTTATTTTAAATTATTTGATACTAATAATTTTGTGATAATTTGTTTGTATGTTGATAACATATTGATTTTTTAATTCTAATATTAAAGTGATAAATAAAAGTAAAAACTTTCTTGCTTCTAATTTCGTTATGAAAGATATGGTAGAAGCAAGTGTTATTGTTCGAATAATAATAAAGAAAAATAATGGTCTTATGTTACCACAAGAATATTATATAGAGAAATTTTTGAAGAAGTTTAGATATTTTGAGTATAAACCAGTGTCAACTCCTTACAATACAAGTATCCAATTCAAGAAAAATTATGAACCTAGTGTTAGTTAAACGAAATATGTCCAAATAATTAGTAGTCTTATATATATAATGAATAGTACAAGATCAAATATTGCATATATTGTTAAGAGACTAAGTAGATATACTCAGAATCCTAATAAGGATCATTAGGCTGTTTTAGATAGACTTGCGAGGTATTTAAAAGGTATATTAAATTTTTGACTTTCGTTTGCTAGAGATCCACCAGTGCTAAAAGGATTTTCTAATGCAAATTGGATATTTAAATTCAATGAAATTAAATCCACTAGTGGATATATTTTTATACTTGTATAGCTTGCTCAACTATGGAGTCCGAGCTAATCGTCTTAGAGAAGGCATGTACAGAAGCTGAGTGGTTAAGAAACTTTTTGTCTGATCTTCCCGTTGGTGATCATCCTCCTATATCAATCTCAAAACATTGTGATTGTCAAGCTAGTATAGTTAAAGTTAAGAGCAAGATATACAATGGAAAAAGTAAACACAATGTTTAAGACATAGTATTATTAAGTAGCTCTAGAATTTGGTATAGTAAGCCTTGATTTTGTAGGGTCAGAGTTGAATCTTGTCGATCCTCTAATTAAACTACTAAATAGAGTGTTAGTGGAATGAACGTCGAGGGGGATGACACTTCTGCCTAGAACATAAGGCAAAAGTGATAGGGAGCCCCAGTTATGTAATTAGACATCCCATGAAGTAGGTTCATAGAGATAATAACAAGTCACTAGTTATGAGTCCTCCTTATGACTAAATAGTAAGTATTACAGTAAAAAAAAAAGAGGTTTAGACTTTTATTGAAATCCATAGCCTAAATTTTGTATGGTGGCATGTTTAAACTATAGGACATGTTTGAGAGTTCACCTAAATGGGTGCAGAATTAGGTCAATTCCTATAAGAGTTAGGCAAATATCTTTAAAGTACTCATTATTACTAAGAATGCACAGGGCCATAAAAGTGCCAAACAATAGAACAACAAAAAGAATGAGATTTAACTTAATGTGAGCAGTGAGTTTACTAATTCACACCAAAAGAGCTCTAGTTTATAGAAATTGTTTATATTTCACGTAATTCTTGTGAGATACAATTAATCTACTCAATGATTGGTTCATAACCTAAGAAGCACCGATTCATTTACATTAAATTTGTTATCAAATGGTGAGGTATAAAAGTCTAAAATTTAGTATTTTAAAATATGTAGGCGATTGTTGACTATTTGTGTATAGTATTTTACAATATCATATTCTACATTGGCTAGTTATAAGATTCTTGAAGTGTTTATATATGGAAACAATCGTAGAGAGACTTAACAAGGTAGCATAAAGGCTTTCCCTTGGGATAGGACAAGTCAGCCTAAGCCTAATTATGGGGGCTCGATCCAAAAAAGCATTTAATGCATGTTGTCATGCTCAGGAGCACTCCCCTCTTACCCCTCAAGTGTGCACACGGTGGGCTTTGTTTTGGAGTTTTATTTTTTTGGGCCTTATTTATTTACAAGCGTCAAAATAGTTTAGGTGACTGTCTGAATATGTGTCTGCTACCTATAAATATATACTATAGGTAGAGATTATTTTCATTCATTTTTTTCATTCCCTTCTCTTGTCTCTCAAGGTACTTGCCTACTTGAATCACTAAAAGCCTGCCTTGTTCTTTTCTTCCAATTGTTTTATTCTTGTTGTATTTGAAATGCAACCTTATAACAAGATCGTCATTGTATCTTGGGGTTATACTATCATCACACTTTTATGCAATAGGACACCATCTTAAAGGTTCATAAATATGTTTTATAACAGTACCTTTACATGCCTTGACGTAGAGATATCATAAGAAGAATTTCTAAAATTTCTAATAAATAGTAATTTTCGACTCATTGCCATCCTTCTTAATACATTGTTGAAAATAGGATAAGAAACAAAGGATTAAGGTAGGAATTAAATTATTAAAATTGAGAAAATTATATTCTGATTTATTATTTTATCAAAGTAAAAGAAAGAAAATATTATTATTCCATCATCAAATAGTTTTGTTCAGAGTTTTTTTTGTTGAAGTTGTGTGGTGTTATGATTCATTTCCGTTGAAAGGGCCCCACAATATTGGTATTATTTTGCAGCTTTTGTTTTTTTTTTTTTTAAATCAAATTAATTTTAAAATTTAAATCCATGTGTTTACATGAGTACAATGTCCAGAAAAGGCAGGTGAAATCAAAGTAATAAGCATTGAAGTGTTGGATATTGTTTAATGATAGTGAGTGTTCGGTATTTTTTTTTTTTTGTTTTTGGTCTTTTTGTTGGGCTTTGAACTAAAATATTTGTTTTTCCTTATTCAAATATTTTATAAATATTTATTATTGAATAAATACTTATTAATAATTATATATAAATAAAATCGAGTATTTATTTAATTTTTTGCCCCTAAAGTTCGAACAATTTATGTTATTGAAATATTTTGAAGTGCTTATCTTCAACATAATACAGAAAAATTAGGTAATTAATAACAATAATTTTGAATTAAGTATATTGACAGATACCTCACGTTTGAGTAAACAAACAAATATCCTGTGATATTTAAAAAAATAAATGTCCAATAATGTAGCAAATAGATAGATAAGTTTAACTTTTAATTTCATCCGTTGAAGTTTCGTACCTCATTGAATATTACCAGAGCAACAATAATGGGACATGATGGACTTAATTCCCTGTAACTCAAAAAGGGTGTGAAAGCAACATTCAGAAGCCTTGGTATCAGAGCCCACAGGACATGTATCAAGGTTTGTGCAGGTATTTAGCAAATCAGAATTTGAAAAATGGCTTGATTGAAATTTCCCCCGCAACATTTTCGTTGACTCCACTGGGAGTTATCAAATAACAATTCCAGAATGTGTAGTTGCATAACCATTAAATGATGCCAAGGAATGATAAATAGAAGGCCATCAAGTCGGAAAGTCCCTTAAAAATGTACAGTAGTGGGGTGAAGATTCAAGACCTAACAAGCAGCAAACAGTACAATTTAGAAGAAAGAAGATACATTATCAACATAAATCTGGAAAGAATTTATCAGAACTGTAAAATCAAAGAATCTCGTACCTTTTTCTCTTCCACAAAGGGCGATGAGAGGTTTCGCAATGCAGAAATTTCCGGGGCAAATCCAAGTGCTGCCTCCTCTTCTGCCTGGGGGACAAATTAAACTAATTCACTTAGCTATAATAGGCAATTCCAACAGACAATAAAGTAACTTATGCGAAAAGGGAAACAGAAAAACGTTTATATCCAATTCTTACCATTGTCTGTAATAGCAAACTAAGAGCTACTGAGCTTTAGCAACTTCATGCAAAGAAATGTATGAAAAATGCTCTCTTAAAAAATGAAAGTTCATCAAACAAAGAGCATTAAGCAAATTACTGACCAGTTTCTCCGAAGCGTTTTGCCCTTCCTCTTTCTCAGCCTCCCACATGACCACAAACCGAAGCAAAACAATTGTTTCGTTCCAATGGAAAATGAACTCAAGCAATGCCTGAAAAGCGTTTCATATTATTAGATTGAAAAAGAGGAAAAAAAAAAAAAAAAAAAGTGAAAGACAATAGCAAGATCACTAGATGAAGGCATAGCAACCTTTCATTTACTTCCTCAATCAGCTTTGCTGTTGGGAATTGCTAGCTGATTCCACTCTTTTCTATTAAAAGGAAAAGTAATAGAATGGGTTCCCAAAATACGGTAAATAAATCTACAGAGGTTAAAATCAAAGAAAAAGACACCATCACAAATAAGAAAGTCTTCTGATATTATTTTACCAATAGAGAAATCTGAATTAGAATCTACCACAAAGTGTGATTTAAACAATTAATGAACTTGATGACTACAAAAATATTAGTTATTTCAGGAGATTCGCACGAAGAGATAATAAAATTCATCACAAAAAATATTTATCATATTTAAATTTAAAATCATCGAATGACCAATAAGCCTTGAAGCTTAAACTTATAGGAAAGGGCTCAACAATAGTATTTAAATTTTAACACATCGCTTTGTGTGTAGCCAAATTCAAGTTAAAAAATATATCTCATGAATAGAAAGATTGCACACACATATAACTGTAACTAAACAACAAAAACATGCAGTCATTTTATTTTGGGTTATAATTTAATTATTAATGCAAAGGGGGTTGATTCTTGACCTAAATGTCTCGTGTATGAAGTCATCCATGCGTACATGATCAATCTTGCAATATGAAACGGCATCAGGCTTCCCCTTGTTCTGATATCATGTAAAAATCTGAATGCAAGATATCACGCTAAACTTTGTAACTATAGAATAATGCTGATTGGAACTATATTGCCCATGATTTCTTAATGTATTTTGTGATATTGAACAAATATGAAACACAGAAATATAGTTGACTTGAGAAGTGAGAGAAAGATTATAGAACTTTACTAAATAGTTAGCACTGAATGTTTCTCTGATTTTCTCTCAATAGGATATCTCTCTGCATCTTTTCTCTCTTGAGACATTCTTTCTCTTGTCTCTATCATTTTTCTCTTCAAAGAGAGGTTACTTTCTCTGTTATCTCTCTATATTCATCCCTTGAGAGACTACCTCATCTCTCTATATTCATCTCTTGGGTGACTACCTCTCTCGTCTCTCAACATAACTGGAACAGCACTAGTTATTCATAGCCCTCACAAATAAATGACAATGGTGATATGAAGAATTAAATGCTTCTATATCTAATTCAATATTATTCCATCTTCAAGGATCTTGCACAGACATGCTTTTAATTGTTGCCTTCATCATCTAATTTCCTCTAGATTTTGAAAATTATTGCTCCAACACTCCTCCCAAACTTTGAAGATAGAAACTACTTTCCTTCTAACTTGTGAACTTTTAGTATGCATCTACAGCAGCAGTTTTCACCATATGCCTCTCATTTTGAGGTTGATTCTGCATATCCTGAATCGGCATCTTTAGATCTTGAATATGCTTTCTATAAAAAAAATAGAAAAATAAGACACTAGATTCACTACATATCACCATTTTATTTATTTTGTAACAAACTATAAAAAGCCTAATGATGTTAAAGAAGAGTACAGATAGGAAAGAGAAATTGTGTCCATCCCAAGTAAGAGAAAAGAGAGAATTAGAAAGAAAAAGATAGTGTGAAACGTTAAAAGTTCTATTTTTTTCTCTCAAAAATTCTTGCTTCTCTATATGTGTGTTTCCTTAGTCAAAAGCTGCATTAAATCAAGGAATTGCAGGGGCTTGATGGAGTTCCAACAGCAGCAGCATACCCACAAAGATATAGAGAGAAAACTCTCTCAAAAGATAAATTGAGAGGATCACAGGAAAAAAAGAACAGTGCAAAAACATTAAGAACTATCTTCTCTCTCCACCAATATATGGTGTATAATCATCAAGTACTTACTCAATCAAGATTTCCTAGATTTTCAAAATTAGTTCTCCAACAATCTAAATAATCTAATTAAAGCAGCAGGAAAGGAATTTTAACAATCAATCTCTGATCTATGGCTCAGAATAAATCATTTGTTACGAAAACGCTAATGCAAATTTCAAATTTATCCTCGTAAGTTTTTCAACTGGTAAACATTTTAAAGCTTAATCTCAATGGAAATTTTACATTCCTTGGCTTGGCTCTATTGCTCTAAGAATTATATCTTCAAATCCGTAAAAGCAATAAAGAAGGGGAAACAATTGTTACAATATAACAGGTCACAAGAAACAAAATAAGAGGAAGAAGCCTGTCTACTCCCAATGACATTAAGGAACTTCAGAAGGATAACTAGCAAATTTCTTCTCAATGATTATTTTACTAAGATTATGAGCCTCTTTAGCAGTAACACCCAACACATAAAAACTCTATCAAGTACACACATGGAGTCATATAAAGCTAAAGAAAATTGTGTGGATGACCAAGTAAAAATAAAAAAGGTCAGTCGATGACTAAGGTAAAATGCAAATACGTTAACAATACTGTATGGTACTAAGTATTATTTAGAAGAAAAGCAGTACTTACATTGTACTGTTACCAATAATCTCCACATGAGCAGTTCCCATCCTTGAAATGATGGAAGCGTTTTATATCTCTTAGGATTATCTCCCTTTGGCTCATTTTACTGCAATATTTCATAATAAAATGACAATGCCTACAGACTCTATGGTTCTTCACAATCCTAATAGTCACTCCTGGATCAGTTCGAATGAGCCCAAAAGCAAGTGCCAACTTCTCACTATGACTTCCCAATACTTTTTCGCTCTCTTCTTCGTCAATGTTATGAATTACCCTCTCTGCTCCAGGCTTGTATCCGCGTTCCTTGGCACTAGCCACTATCTCCTCTAACTTCAAGTATATCTCCTTTGCATCCATGTGACCATGATCACCAGCAACAAAAGCATGCACATGGCCATCCAACTCTATATAACTCCATGCTGGATCTTTCTCTACATTTCTATTTTTCATCAATGTCCTCACTCTCTTTGCATCTTTCCATCTTCCTACTGCTGCATAAACGTTTGACAAGAAGACATAGCTACCAGGATCCTTAGGTTCAAGCTGCAGGAGTCTTTCTAAGGCTATTTTGGATATTTTGATATTCTTGTGAGCCCTACAAGCAGAAAAAAGGGCTCCCCAAATCACAAAATCAGGACTCATTGGCATCTTCCGAATGAACTTCAAAGCCTCATCTAGCTGGCCCACCCTGCCTAACAGATTGACAATTACTGTATAATGCTTCATAGAGGGCTCAATGAAGTAATCAAGCTTCATGCTGTTAAAGAAATTAAATGCCATGTCTAATTGCCCAGCATACAAGCATGCAGTTAATATGGCAAGGAAGACCGTCCCATCTGGTTTTACATCTGCAATTACAGGAAGTTAGAGAAAGCAATACTTATAAAATCAAGTGGACTTGAAACTAAATATTACAAGATCAAATACCTGAATACATCATCTGCTTAAAGCATTGGATAGCTTGCTCATAATGTCCATGGATCGCCCAACCCCATATCATAGCAGTCCAAGTAAGAAGGTCCTTTTGTTTTGTCTCACCAAAAACAAAACTTGCTGCGTCAATATTCCCACATTTTGCATACATATTCACCAAAGCAGTTCCAATAGCTCCATTCAACACAAAACCATTGCTTGAAACATAATTATGAACTCTCACTCCTGCTTCAAGAGCTCCAACTTTAGCACAAGCTGAAAGAGCAGAAACAATAGCATGATCATTTGCCCTCACACCCTCATCCAACATCTGAAAGAACATCGCCAATGCCTTCTCCGATTCTCCATTTAGCAGAAACCCATTAACCATAGTGGTCCAAGAAACCACATTCTTCTCCGGCATTTGCTCAAAAAGCTCACTCGCTTTCTTCAAATCCCCATTCCTCATAAACCCATCTACCAAACTACTCCATGAAACCACATTCTTTTCAGGCATCGCCTCAAACAGTTCCATTGCCTTCTTCAAATCTCCCACTTTACCACAACCATTAATCAACATATTCCACAACAAAACACCCGCGCTCTTATTTCTATCGGGACTTTCATCAAACACCTTCAACGCCAACCGTATTCGTTCAAGTTTTACATACATATCAACCAAAGAAACCCTGACAAAAGCATCAAACTCAAACCCACATTTCACAATCAAACAGTGCAGAGCTCTGCCAAGGCCCGTCGTACACAAACTGGCAACAGATTTCAACACAAACGGGTATGTAAGTCCATCAGGTTTGATACCTAACCTCATCATAACAATAAAATGAGTAAGGGAACTGTGGAAACGGGAATTATGGAATAACCCACGAATCAAAGCATTGAATACATACAAGTTCTTGGGAGTAAAGCAATAATTAAAGATAGCGAGGGAGTAATCAACGGACTTGCGTAGAGAAGCAGCGGATATCAACTGGGTTGTAATGTAGCTGCTCAAAAAGAGGTTGTGTTTGTGGCGAAGGATTTGAGCATGGATTTGACGGAGTTGTTTGGTGGATTTTGAAGAATGAATGAGAGATATAAAATTGGATTCAGTGAGGGTTTTAGTTTTAGAAGGTTTATGAGAGGAAGAGTGAAAGGATTTTGTTTTGGTTGTGATCTGAAGACTAGACGACGTCCTCTCATTCTCATCACTCAGGAATACTGCCATCGATGGATGGTACGACTATAACATGTAGTCTTTCAAGGTAAGTGAGCAAACAAGCCTACGAGTGTGTGTTGTTTCCTTACAGAGTGTGTGAATGTAACTGAATAATATGCGCATCACTTATCATTTTTGTTTTCCTATCAAGGGAAAACTTGAAAATCCATAGAAGGATGATGTCCCCTTTTATATCTTTAAACTTTCAATACCCACGCATGCACGTTATTAGGGATGCCAAACTTTCCTGTGGATTTAGGGTTCACGACAATTCGTTTCAATAAAATAAAATTGAGATAATATAATAAAAAATAAGTAGAAATTAATTATTTCTATATTATTAATCGAGTAAGGAATGATTGAGTACTCATCACTCTATCCGGCCCCATTATATATATATATATATATATATATTTAATATATTATTTTTTTTAAAAAATATATTTATTATATAAATAATATTTAATTAAAAATTTTTTTAAATATATAATTTTTTTATTAATAGTAAAATTTATATTTTAAATATAATTATTACATAAAAATAACAAAATAATATATTAATGATAACTTTAACTTGTATTTAATATTAAAAAATATAAAAATAAGCAAAATAAATAGAGATGAAAAATTTATTTTTTATATAAAAATTTTTTATTCTCGTTGTATTAATTAAGAATCATAATTAAGAATTCTATATGTTACATGTCAATTATCAATCAAGTCATACCAAAGGTTTATATAAATACTATTATACCACTGCTTAGAGTTTACGGTTGGATTTAAGTGTTTACAATTGGATTTAGTAAAAGTTATTGGGCTTGAATATGCAACTGAACATCAGCCCAAGCACAAGCCTATGTATGCTTTTGTCACTGGCACGGCGAGACAGGGAAGAAGATATACCAGAATGCAGTAACAATAAAAGAATAATATTTTGTGGCGATGATATTCATTATATTATTAGATTAATACAAGTAGAATATAAAATGCACGCCACAATTTTGATGTGTAACTTTACTTAATGCATAGTCAAGTCATTACCTAAGTAACAACAAATCAACTTTTTTAAAACTTTGAGCTCGTGACTTAAATCCATTGCATCATTTGTGTTTCCAACTTCCGTTAAAAGTTAATTAATACAAACTCTCTCCCATGGAAGACTGAGGTGCTCCTAAGCATCTAAGCCAACAAACTTGAGGCTGACATTGATGGCAATAGAACAGCACCAAGGAAAATGATTGTTAGCATTGACCAAGACCAAAATGTTGTCACTATTGAGACTCCAAACTACTTGGTTTGGGAGAGCTAAGATCAAATGCTAATGAGTTGGCTACTATCATACGATTGAGAAGTTCTTTGACAATCATGGAATGCAGGAGCTTTTTAGAACTTTCGGAGGCATTGAAAAAAATGTCTATAACCGAGCAACAACAGGAACTATGCAAATCATATTAGAGATGCACAACATAAGAAAGGATGATGTTAACATGAATAACTATTACTGGGAATCAGGTAACTGAAGATGAACTTGTGAATTGTGAGGTTTCTTATAAAGGGTTTTGCCACGCCAAGAAATCTATTCCATGCTAGTTTATATACTGACAATAAAATGTACGTCACCCAAAACAAGCCATTGTCAAGCTTTTCTTTAATAAAGTGCTTGTACACTTCTACATGCTTTGTTCACTTACGTAGAACTGGATTGTGTGATATGGATATAGTTGTTTTATTTTCCCAATAAGCTTTTATAGGTGCTAGACTGAGAATCTTCAACTCCTCAAGTATTGTCTTGATCCACTTTATTTCGCAAATTCCATGTGCAAGAGATCTAAACACTGCTCCTAGCTACCAAATTTTATTTTTTACTTTGCTGTGTCACAAGATTACCTTCAACGAAGGTGCAATAACCCAATGTTGGCCTTCTATCTATACTGTTTCTCGCTCAATATGTATCAGTATAGACTTCCATTTGTAAGTGGCCGCGTATTCTAAATAACAACCCTTACCTTGAAGTCCTTTTTAAGTATCTTTAAATCTTGTAAATATCATACAAATGATCTGGTCCCAAATAGTGCATAAATTGGATCACCATGCTCACTGCAAAGGCTATGTCTGGGCGTGTATAAGATAATTAGATTAGTCTCCCAACCGATCTCTAGAGTTGTTCTCTATTCTTCACCTCCTTAGTTTTGGCGGCTTGTAATTTTACATTAGGCTTAATGGGAGTTTCAAGAACATATTTCTTTTCATTAACAAAGATACCTTCCTTAGTTCTTGCAAACTCCATTCCAAGGAAATATTTTAGAATACCCAAGTCCTTGATTTCAAAGTTGTTTGCAAGTCTCTTCTTAAGTCTTTCTAATTCATCAATATCATCAAAATAAACGATTAAAATCGTAACTCTACCTTCCTTCGAGTGTTTACAAAACATAGTACTATTTGCTTGGCTTCGCAGAAAATCATAGCTGGTTATAGTCTTTCCAAAGCGTTCAAACCACACTCTTGGTGACTTTTTTAAGTCTGTAGAAAGACTTTCTCAACCTGTTAACTTTGTTACTCCTAATGTTTTCCTCAAAACATGGCAGTAAACTCATGAACACTTCTTCATCTAAATCGCCATTGAGAAAGGCATTTTTCACATCTAGCTGGTACAACGGCCAATTGGACTTAATTGCTAAGGACACAGAACTCGAGTAAAGTTTACTTTTGCAACAGAAGCAAATGTTTCCTAATAGTCAATCCTGTAGGTTTGTGTAAAGCCTTTTGTCATAAGCCTTGCCTCGTCCTTTTTATGCTTCCATTAGATTTATACTTCACAGTAAATACCCATTTGTAACCCACTTTTTTTTTTTTTTAATTTTTATCTTCTGGTAACTCGACAATCTCCCAAGTACCACTTTTAGAGCATTCATATCTTCCATAACTGCTAACATCCAATTCAGATCACCAAATGCTTCTTGTATACTTCTTGGAAAGAACAAGTGATAAATCCTAGAGGTAAACGCTATATGATTTTGAGACAGTCATATTGGCAATAGGATGTTTAGGACACGTGCGGGTTCCTTTGCTAATTGCTATTGGCAAATCTAGATCCAAGGCATAATATTACAAGGTATAGTAGATGAAGAAATTAAAGGATTAGAATGAGTCAGAGTACCTGAAGTGTTTAGATGGATATATCCCGGAGTTTCTGATTGATCTTGTGCCAGTATGATTGTTGAGTCTTTTCTTTAATGATGAAATTTCTTTCGAGCATAAACCTGAAGTTCAAAATTTAAATGATTTACATTCTTCGATAATACATCTCCCCCTATTTGAGATACATCTATGCTGGGTAAGAGTGGATTAGGATTTTGTGAAAAAATCGAGAGGTGTTGTATGTGCCAACTCAAGGATCATATTGTAGTCAACTTATGGGTAATTGTGGTGTGATTGTCAGAACCATAGTTCCACTAAGAGTGCCATCTTGTAATAAGATATACAGGGAGAAGAGAATAGAATGTTTTCATAGTTTTCAAGTAAAAGACATAATTTTCTATTTATATCTAATAACTCCTTGATATGATATCCATTAAAATAATCTTTTTAGTATTAAGGTTTTTTTTTTGTTAAATGTCAGTCAACACAAAAGAGATGAATTATTTCATAATTCAATACCGTAAAATAAAATAGAGTAAGTAACATACTAGTTTCGGGAGAGCATTCTAGCCTTCACTTTTCCAATAAAATGAAATATGATAAGCAAACCTTTTAGGCCTACCGCGCCCACATTTCAATGTATTCCATAATTATTGCCCAATAAATTTTCCAGCCAAATCTCGATGATCGACCAATTTGTTTAGCCGAATAGCAGGCAATGAATTTGGCGGAACAATGATTAGGAAGGAGTTTTTGTCCAATGAACTTTTAAATGGCACTTTGGAATAATTTAAAAATTAGAGTTAGAGATTACATTTTAAAAAATTTTATTAATTAATTATTATTATAATTTATTATATTTAAAAATAAAAAAAAATAATTTTAAAATTAATTGATAAATTTTTTTAAAAATTATTTTAATCTTTTTATTTTAAACTATGTTACGTATCAATCAATTCTTGAAAATTTAGGATAAAAAAAAACTAGATTCAAATATGAAGGATCAAGCTTAACAAATTTGATTGACAAACGGCAAGCAGCAGTTGTTGGAAGAACATAGTCTATAATAACAATGATAATACTTACAGACGTTATTCTTTCTAGACATCAACGAACAACAATCCCTCTGAAATGGCAAAATAAATAAGGATTGGACTCATTTCTCTCCCTTTCTTTCGTAATCATGATAATCATCATCATCATCATTTAGTATATAATAATAATAATAATAATAATAATAATAATAATAATAATAATAATAATAATATTTCTTATTTAAGAATAAGATGGGGAATGGTAATTAATATTATTTTCCCATATATATTCCTTATGGGCGCACGTCTAATCCATTACAATTTACAAGTACCAATTCAAAATCTATATAAAACAGTTTCATAGCTACAGGCCATACCCTATCCCATATATGGCTTAGTACGACAGATCAAATTTTTGACTAAAGTAGTATTTATTTTTTTATCTGATATTTTGAATATAATTAAAATTTAAATTTAACTGAAATAAAATTTAAATTTGACTGAAATTTAAATCTAATTAATATGTTTATTTTTTTTTATGTTATTATTGGTTTTTATAAAAATAAAAAATTTAACATTACTATATTTATATATATATGCTAAAAAATTTAAAATAAATATGATAAGTTATTGACATATATAAATGTTAAATAATAAATTAAAAGTATTAATAAAAAATAAAATATTTAATTCATTCACATATTAGTTATTTACATCTAAATTAAAACTTTTAACTTAATTATATTAAAATATTTTCAAATTGCCATAGATTGTCAAACATTCAAATATTGTATTAGAATATAAAATTGAATGATGAACAACTACGTGGGTAGTTGCCATCGCAAGAATTTAAATAGTATAATAATACAAACTTCATTCATTTTTATTTTTCTATTTTCATTAGATCCATGAAAGTACAATATTTCTACAATGATAAAGTACAATATTTCTGCAATGATGGAATTAGAGATTGGGGGATATTTTGTCGTTCGTTATCCGATACAATTATTACAATTAAAGTTTACTATTCTTAACAGGTCCCATCTGTTTTGCCTTGGCTCGCAAAACATGTTTCTGAATCTTCCCAGTTGCTGTCTTGGGCAATGGTCCGAATACTACGGATTTCGGAACCCAATACGCCGGCATTTTCGACCTTCCAAACTTGATTATATCTTCCGCCAATTCTCGCTCATTTGAGTTATCCGCCTCTGGTTTCAATGTGACAAATGCACAGGGGGATTCTCCCCACCGCTCGTCGGGCCTCGCCACCACGGAGGCTTCCAGAACTGCCGGATGCAAGTACAACACTTTCTCTACTTCTATACTACTGATGTTTTCACCACCAGGGATGATGATATCTTTTGATCTGTCTTTGATTTCCACGTAATTATCAGGATGTTTTACAGCAAGATCCCCTGTGTGAAACCAGCCGTTTGCAAAAGCTTCCTTGCTTGCTTCCGGGTTCTTTAAATATCCCTTCATGACACAATTCCCACGTATCACAATCTCTCCCATGGTTTTTCCATCAGCAGGAATTGGTTGGTTTGTTTTTGTGTCGACGACGTCTAAGCTGTCCAAGCAAATGGTCCGGACTCCTTGGCGGGAGTTCAAGCGGGCTACGGTTTCGGGCGGGAGTGATTCCCACTCGGGTTTCTTTACACAAACAGCAGTCGGACCAGTGACTTCTGTGAGACCGTAAGTGTGAGTGATACGGAAGCCTTTTTGGGTCATTGAAAAGAGAACAGCAGGTGGGGGTGGAGCACCGCCTGTGTTTATATGTACAACATGAGGCAGGGGAAGAATAGTGTCCTCCGGGGGAGCATTGGCTATGGTGTTCAGCACCACCGGGGCAGCACAAAAGTGTGTCACACCGTGTTTGGCTATAGCTGAGTACACAGCCTTGGCTGTAACCTGTAAAAACATCTAATTTTCAAGCACAATTGAGTAATATCAGGTGTAACAATTATCAATATCCAAATCTTAGATTACTGATTAACCTGGCGGAGGCAAATGCTTGTGCCGCAGAGAGCAGCAAGTGACCAACTGTAACTCCAGCCATTGCCGTGAAACATAGGCAAAGTCCAAAGAAATACAGCACCTTCATTCAATCCCCAGATCAGGGCACCATTCAAAGCCATTAAATATGCACCTCTGTGGCTCACCACAACTCCTTTTGGGCTCGCTGTTGTGCCTGAAGTATACCCCAACGCAATGCTCTGCCACTCATCTTGCGGTGGTTTCCAAGCAAATTCAGGATCTCCAGTTTCAAGAAACTTCTCATATTCAATGGCTCCTCTCCCCAGCGCATATTCCAATGGCTTCGGATTACAGCTTTCGTCGCCGATCACAATCAAAACTGGAGGCTTGAATTTGCCTTTCCTGCTGCTCTGCTCCATGATTTTCAGAGCTTCTTCTGCTAAAGTAAAATACTCTTGGTCCACAATAACAGCAGCAGATGAAGCATGATCCAGAATGAAGGCAATTGTTGCTGCATTTAAACGAATGTTAATACCATTTAACACAGCTCCGGCCATCGGAACTCCGAAATGAGCTTCATACATCGGCGGCACATTTGGAGCAATCACCGATACCTGCCGGCATAGATCAGAGGCATAAACTTACTTCTTTCTACCATAATATCATCCGTGTATAACATAATTCATAAAAATTTTAATAAAATGAAAACACGGATAAGCAGAACACAATCAGTCCAGTTCATTTCGGTTCAATTCGATTGAAAGCCATGATCATATAATCTGTATTCTCATATACACACCGTGCTGCCGAGTCCGACGGAGAGCTTGGAAAGAGCGGAGGCTAATCTCCGGCAGCGTTTGTAAGTCTGGAGCCACGTGTAGTGTTTTGATCCATGGATCACAGATATTTTAGAGGGATGCACCGTAGCTGCTCTCTCAACAAACCACAGCGGCGTCAATGCGGTGTAGTTGGCCGCCGTTTTGGGAAGATCGTCGATGTCATTTGTCTCCACCATTTCTTCTGCTGCTTCTCTACCGTTTTAGAAACAAGTCAACCAACAAAAAAGAAAGTGCCTATGAATCAGTAGAAATATTCTATTAATAGCATCATCATCTTTTGCGAAGTTATTATGGTAATTATTGATCGACTGATGAAGTGTCCTAATTTTATTAGACCGGCATGTGAATAAGACAATGAGTACTACGTATTGCAGTTTTTTCTCGATTAATTATAGAAGATTAGCTATGAGATTATTATTAATATTGTTAAGGGTAGACTACATTTGTATCTCTAATGTTTGGACAACTAGCATGATGAATCTTACTAATTATGAAAAGGAAAATAAGACATTGAAGTGTTTAAAAGACATTATGAATCTTCCTAACATGTATGGTAGAAATTGTTGTCTTTTTGTTCTTGATAGCCAAATAAAGGGTTAATCACATGATGATATTTATTAGTATCTAATCTTGAATGATAGGATATAGTAATTAAAAAATAAGATATAAATTAAATATAATAAAAAGGTTTAATATCTATATACAATAAATAAAGGATATGAATATTTTTAAATATCTTGCGAATATTTGTTAAGATAGCTATTTTATCTTTTTTTTTTTTAAATTAGATTATCAAAACAACGTCATTTTAAACTTGTTATAAAAAAAAAAAAAAAAAAAGTTAGCAACCCCTAAGTTGATTCTTAATTCTCTCTCTCTCTCTTTTATTTTTTCTCATTCATTGCCCAATGAGCTCCCATGCATCCACCAACCAATGAGCTTTTGACTCCTGTGTTGCGATCACAGTTATTGTGAAACGTTTATTCCTAAAAGATCAAATCTTTTTACGCCAACCAATTCATAACACTGTCCATCTCTCTATTGATATGGTAATTGACTCTTCTTTTAGAAAATCAGAATGATGAAAACCTTTTTTTGAATTTTTAAGATATTAAATATATGATTTAAGATAAAAATAATAGTTTAATAATGCATATTTTTTAATTTTTTAATTTTAAATTGAGTAAGTTGATGCACTATCCTCTTCTACAATATAATATACGAAACCAAATATATAATTTAAGATAAAATAATAGCTTTTGGAAAATAATATTCCTTAATATCTTAATTTTAAATTGTATACGTTGATGGCTTAAATTCTTGATGGGTTATACTTTTATGCAATATAATATAAAATATTATTTTTAAAATAATTGTGTGTCAACCTACTATATTTTTACAATATAATATAAGATATTATCATGTACAAACATGATATTTATATGTAAAAGTGATGCTTATACTCTATTAGGGGTGGGCACAGGCTAATTTGCTTGGAGTTTTTAAATAAGTAGACCAAACCCAAGAACTTTAGGTTTCTATTTTTTGAAACTGGATCGGAACAACTCCAAGAAAAGAACCGGACTGATTGGTTTGGTTTAATTTGATTTGGTTTTTAGGTTTCTATTTTAAATTTTTTTAATTCAAATTAAAACCAAAATAGCACTTATTTACATATGAATATTAATTTTTTCAACTTGATAAATATAAGTTAATTTTATAAATACTCATATCTATTAATATAATGTAATATAATTAATTATCTTTATAAAAAATTAAAAAAATAAACAAATTTGGTCGAGTCAAAGTTTTTTCAGTAAAGATCAGAATTAGATCGAATTACATATAAGACCGGACCAAATGGGTTCGATCTTATCTGATTTTCCTTTTCTTAGTCTTTTTTGCCCAATCCTACACCTTATGCCATTTTATCTTGTCTTTGGAGTCTCATAAATATATTTGGCAACTAGTATTCACTCATGAATTAATGTCTATAATTATTGTTGTTTTCTATGTTTCTTCAGTTTAAAGAATTTTTCCCCTCTTTCACAAAAATATATATGTTTTTCTTATCAGAAATAACTTAATGATATTTTTAAGATTTATGTTGTTCTGGTCTTAGATGCTATTTGGAAACATATACCGATTTGCTTACAAAATTTTCTTCACGATTTTGGCTTTCATTATTTCTATATTATAAACTTGGTAATTGATCAATTAAACTATTATATATGTAGGTAAAAAATGAAGATGAATTTGACGATGATAGAAACTAGTGAACAAATATTTTTTATAGCAATGATCTTTGCCAATTTCATTCAAATCAAACTCTACAAGCTACAAGTGAAGAATTTACTAGTGAAACTACTAGTAAGAAATTAACTTCAAGTATATGCAGTCACTTTAAGACGGAGGGGAATAAAAGTATTGGGTATTGAAATGCAATTTGTTTGTATTGTAAAAAAGTAATATCTTATAAGTCAAAGGATGAAACTCACATCTACATAATCATTCAAAAACATGTCTTCATAGAAGGCAACTAAGCATAAATTCCACCACAAAGAAATTACAAGCGCATGTCGTTGATAGGAAAATATAAGTGTCTACTTTTTCTTTTGATCAAGAAAGTGCTAGGAAAGAGCTCGCCAACAAGATAATCATGCATAAATATCCCCATAATATGATTGAACACATCGGGTTTAGAAAGTTTATCAAGACTCTCTAACTTATGTTTAAGGTCATTTATCGTAATACATTGAAAAAACGATATTTTGAAGTTATATGATTATGAGAGGGCTAAGATAATGAGTTTGTTAGAGGCAAATGGGGAAGAATTACTATCACTATTGACATGTGGACTTCTAACAACCAATAAAAAAGCTTCATGGTAATAACCGTGCATTTTACAGATGATTGTTGGGTGATGCAAAGTCACATTTTGAGGTAATTTCTAGAACATTAAATTTGTTGATAATTTTTATTTTCTTACTAAATTTTTTTTACATGATATAACATGATATTTATTATTATTTATCACTGTCTTATTAGGTTTATATACGTGCTATGTCTATATACTGCTAAAATGCTTGCTGAAACATTCATGGAATGTTTGTTAAAATATAACATTGACTGCAAATTATCTACTTTGACTATCTATAATTGTAATAAAAATGATGCTATGATTGAAAAGCTTGATGGTAGTTCATTGTTGTTGAATGGAAAATTGTTTTAGGTGCAATGTGCTGCTCATATATTATTTGATTGTGAAAGATATGCCATCTGTTTGAAAGAATTCGTGGTAGTGTTTTTTATTGGATAGTAATACCAAAAATAAAAGAAACATTTGTTTGAATAGCCTATAAGTTTAATATTTCTTACGCTAAGATGTTAGTTGCTGATTATAAGATTAGGTAAATTCTACTTATTTGATATTTAAAAGTGTTTTGAGTTATAAAGATTTGTTTCCTCATTTAAAACAATGAGAACAACAGTATAAATGTTTACTTATTGATAAAGATTGAATGTTTGTAAAAGAAATTTATGATAGACTTCAATCCTTTTATGAAATTACTACATTATTTTCTGAAACTAAATATTCTACAACTAATTTTTTTTTTTAAATATTTGTGAGATTTTATTGTCTATGAGAAGTGACTTAATTCTTGTAATGGTGAAATAAGGATGATGGCTAAAAAAAAAATAAAAAAATTTGACAACTATTGGAATGTGGTTTATGAAATATGGTTGTGGTAATTGTTTTCGATCAAAGATATAAGTTGAATTTAGTGCGATACTGTTTTTCATTTTGTATGGGGATTATTATACAATTGAAATTGAGAAAAGTCATAGTTTTTATTATGCATTAATAAAAGATTATCAAGTAAGGTTTAAAACACGTGAGGAAGTTATTCAATCTTCAGTTACTTTATCATCTTATTTGGAGGGGGTTACTAAAAAATAAAAGAATGATTGGCACAATTTAATATGTTGGTAAATCAAAGTATTAGTACTATTCAAACTAAATCTGAGTTGGATTACTATTTGGATGAAAATGTCATTTTGGTAGAAGATGAATAGTTCAAATATCTTACTTTACAAGAAATTGCTAGAGATGTAGCTATTCCTATTTCCATAGTTGCATTAGAATCATCTTTTAACGTTAGTGGTGGATTTATACTTTCGTAATATAGTAGACTTTATCCAAAGATATTGGAGGCTTTAATGTGTGCTCAAAATTAGTTGTGGGGTAAATTTAATCGTAAGAAAGTGTTTTTATTTTTTAATATATTAATAATTATCATTAATTTATTTTTTTTATAATTAAATTCTTTTGTTTCATGCTTAGGTTCAAATTCTTCAACAAAACTATAAAATATAATGTTAATTTTTAATTTTAATTTACTAGCATAGATAGTATATATTAATTTGTAAAACAATAAAATCAAATTATGAATTTAAAGTTTTTTAAAGTTTATTATTTTTTTTTAAGATATGGATATATTCATAAGACATCCGCAAGTATATGGTTATTAATGAATATCCTTTTAGGAGGATATAAATATTAAATTTAATATCGGCTACGGATATAAATATAAATTTTGTTGTAGGACACAGATATGGATATCAAAGTGTTCATGGCGTATCCTATCCATTGCCATCCCTTATGAGGTTTGCTTTGCTTTTTTTTGGTTTGAAGATAAAATTATGTTGGTCTATTGGATGGTAAATTTTATATATTGCTTAAGAATTTTTGGGTGCTTATGAGCTATATGTTAAATTGAATAAAGAATTAATTTTTGCTATGTGGCTATTACGTGTAATGTTCGAATTAGCAAAAGTAGTTTTCCATATAATTTTTATCAAGCTTCTGCATGCTTGAGTGCTTATTGTAGATATATTTTCTAAGTAATTTTTATCAATAGCTTTTGCATGCTTGAGTATTTGTTGTTCACGTTATACAAGAGCTACTAAGTATGAATATATAGCTTCATAAAGTTGGTAAACCATAAAAGGAAGGATATTTTCGTTTGTATTGTGAATAGCTGCTGATTATTTTTGCATGCTCTGTTATGTTTTGCTTTAGAAGAAGTGTTGGCTATTATTGGTTTTGTGTGCTTTCAGCAAAATGATTATGACCCAAATTTTGTTCTACACACCCACGCATAATCCATCTTTCGATTCATTGCAAATTTCTTTTTGTTATTCAAAGGACTAAAGCTTTAGTCTTTAATCTCGACTTGTTTTGTGACGATCAAAGTCCCATCCCTAAATTACTGGCTACCTGCCACCTGAATGGAACCCATATATATATATATATATATATTTTTAATGTTTTGATATATATTAAAGAAAGATCAAGAGAGATCAAGAAAGCAAGACGTAAGCCAATAAGAAGAAGGGGGAGTTCCAAGTAGGAAAAAGCTCTCAAAAGGGTGTTATCTTCTTCTATCTTTATGATTTTGTCCTATATTTTATTTCTTTTCATTATTTTTTTTGGTAGATAATTTTTTTTTTCTTATTAGAGTTAAGGATGAAACCCTAATTAGATCTTTCATAGAGATTTGTAAAGTTAATTACCGTAATTTTCACATTATGTTTAAGGATTAATATTGCACATTTAAATTATTTGGGACTGAAATATTTATGATTTAAACATGTGATATGTTGACGCAAGATTTAAGCACTACACCAATCCATTTTCTTAAATACTTATAATATGAATGAATTATAATAACATGATAACCACATCAATTTAATTGTTATTGTATAATATTTTTATATTCATAGTGTTTAATAGATTCTTGACATGATAATAATAGCCTACACCAAACGTTATTACATGTTTTAGAATAAGTGAATTTAAAACGCATACCAACATTAAATTCATAATCATTGAATAACTAATGCTTATAATTAAATTACATGTTAAGATAATTGTTACCATATGAAGTTAAAAATTTTTTATTACGTAAATATACCGTAAAAATGACAATTAATGGTCAATTTTTGAACCCTAATGTTTTTTTTCCCTTGGTTGATTTCATTCTCATGCATGATTACTACTCTCTACGTAATTTCTTTATATTATTTTAATTAAATTTGATTTCATGTCATTTATTATGTATTCATATTAGAATTTTTGCATTCATTTTAAAGTTTACTAACAAAAGAAATATTAATCTAACATGTTCTCTGTAAAATTAATCTTGTAGAATTATTTATCATACTATAATTAGTTTGTATACTTATGAGTTTTAATTTAAATTGTATAATACTTAATTTAATTGAACAAAAATTTTACGAAAACTATAATGAACTGTTACTCCTATCAAATAGATCGATGAACTCTAAATCGAATTTTACAAAAATAGTAATGCTACTAACACTTTTTTAAAGAGTTAACTTAATTAATAATATATATTTTTATTAAGTAAAAGACAAAAATAAAAATTATTCTATTTAAATGAAAAGTAAAATATTTATATCAATATTATAATTAGTCAAATAATATAGCATGTTTATTTTGATCCTTATACTAACAATCACACTTTCTTTTTTATTTTATCAAAGAAGAAGCAAAAAATTAAAAAATCCCTCTACTCAGACTTGAATTGGTTTCTCAACATGAACAATTATCAAGTTGCCAGCTATGATAGTGAAAAAGTCATGTCTCACAAATGAATATTAATTACTATAAATTTCATAAAGCCCCTATACTTTGAATGATATATATTTATATATAAATATATTTAAATAAACCCTTCTTATCAATTTTTAATGATATATTTATTTCTTAAAATTACAGTTAATATACAAGTAAAATTTAATATTTGATATTATCATTTTTCTTTCAAAAATTAATACACCTAATAGATCAAAATTAGTTAAAATTTTAATTAAAATAAAATATTTTTTATTTTAAAGAAAATAAATAAAATGCATAGAATAAAACTATTTTACAATTTGTTACAATTAATATAAATAAAATGTTATTATTTTTAACTAAATAAAACTAACAAACAAAATAATATATATTTCACACATCCTAAATACAAATTAAAAAATGCAACTCAAAACAAAAAATATTGACAAATACCCCATAATATTTGGAGTAATAAACAAATACTTCTCTAATGTTGAGGAAAAGGCAAATACCCTCTCACGTCTAATAAATAAGCATATATCCTATTTATTTTTATTTATGTTAGTTGACATGTTAGGTTATTATCGTTTATATCACTAAACTTTTATAAAATAACAAAAATAATATATAATTTAGTTAATTATAATAACTTAGTCAATATTCAATATTTTTCACAATAAACTATTTTTAATTATAACAATTTATTTCTTATTTTAATATTTTTTACAATATACTAAGAATTAAATAATTTTTTTTTTGAATTTATTATTTCAATAAAAAAATTTTAAAAAAATACTATTATTAAAAAAAAATTTAAACAATGAGTTACATCAAACTGACATGTTAAAGTATTTCTAACCCTCTTATTTTACTTTCTCATTAATAATTTGGTATTTAATTATTGAAAAAATAAATGAAATATTTCTTAACATTTTATTTCTATATAATATATCTATTTAAAAAATTATGTTAAATTTCTTATATTTTCTTTAAAAAGTATGAAAATATAAAGAAAAAATAAATATATATATATACGCATATATTTGTATCTATATGGATACATACATATTTCATTTATATGCATATGTACATATACACACACATGTAAGTATGTACATGTTACAAATAAAAATAATGAAATTCTCTTCTTTTTTTACATTTTATATTACTTAACAATAATGTAAAATATATTTAATTGCTAATTTTAGTAACAAATAACATCAAATCTTTTTATATTTTTATAAATTAAAGAATGCAAATTAAAACAATTCTCTCTGCATGAATAGTGTGAGGGAAATCAATTTCTTGATATTTTACTTTGAGTACTTATTTTCTTTTATATAAAGATACCTTAATTTTGAAAAAGAAAAGAAGGGAAAAATAGAGTTAGCAATAAAAAGTAATTAGACATTTTAGTAAAAAATGGGTACATTTTGCTCCTGACAATTTAAGTATAATTTTCATAAAAAGGTGAACATATTTGTATAATTTTTTAACAAAAAGTTCAGATGAGCGGAAAATCTAGCACATGAAACACCATCCTTTTACCTTTACTTTTACTCGAACTCGAAATCATATGAGACTGTCAAACGAATCTCACACCACCTAAGTTATGACCATAGCGGCATATTTGTGTAATTTTCGAATACAACATATATATATATATATATATATCCCTTAGGAGATCATCATATAATCTGCAACACAAGAAAGAACTACGATTACACTCTTGATTTTCAACAGAATGTTATAGCATCCAGCTTTTGACGATCAATTCCATCGCTATATAAATAGTTTTAATTACAATTGACACACAGAAAAGGGCATGAATCCCATGATAGTTGGAAATATTTTCAGAAATAAAGAAAAAATAAAAAGAAAAACGCTTTGTTTTGATACTTAAAGAACTCCGAAAAAGGGATTATTTATTGCAGAGGTCAGTTCAGAGCCAGCTGAATTGAGCACCGTGGTGTCAACTTTGTCTCTAGGGAGAAACAAGAACTCATCCCCTTCAGTTTTCTCAAATCCACACAGCTCAAGAAACTCTAGTCCACCTTCTAGCGAACCAACTCTATCCTGTTAAACACAACAACAGAGAATTATAACATATAAGAACACAGTCGAGCAATCGACAACTATGTGGAGAAGCCAAAACTTGAATAATTGCAAGTGTCCCTTGAGATGATTGATCAGAACAAATTTTTAAATGTCCCAAAAAGTTGCATGGCAGTTCATTTGTGAACAAGCAAAAGCTCTTAGAAAATGACAATAATCTTTTGGGAAATTGGAAGTACTCATAAAGATGATGGTGGATTTGCTATTTCATGGTGGTGGGTTGTGACAAAGATGGCAACTCGTTTGGAAGCTACAAGTGGAAAGGATGACAAGATAGGAAGTCGGAGACTATGGCAGTAGATGTTAGATAATGGAGATGTGACTCCATTGACATGATTGCTACATGTTTGTAGCAGCAGTGGTAATGTTTAAGTCACCCTATACGGTAAGGAAATGAAGATGAAGCGCTTGCACTGTAAAACCAGTAATGGGAGAAAATCGTGCATCATGATGTTTCTGTTTGAGAGACAAATCTGCTTACTTCCTTGACAGGAAAATTCTTGCTATTTTGTATTGATTTGGGGAAAATGACTCTCATTGTGACAGTATGCATTATCTTGTAATTGACTAATATAAATCTACTTTTCCCAGAATACAGACGGTGCCTTGATACAGTTGCAAAAGTTCCGTACCTGAAAGGTTTGGTTACTGAGTCTGATTTTTCGGAACTTCTCCTCGTTAGGGTTTTTCACTACATTCCCTACATAGGTCAGAAGGGGGTCTGAAATGCTCTCTTCACTTTAGCATCATCATCCTGTACCCATTAAAAACAAGTGAACTGGCTGAAACTAATATAAACCAACTTAATGTACTATATGTATTACAGAAAGTTGACAAAGAGGGGCCAAAAAAAAAAAAGATGCAAAAGAAAGAACAGCAGCAAAACAAACATTAAAATATGAACAAATATATTTATATGCATAGTTCCAAGTAACAACATTTTATATCATAAAAGATGCAACAAGAAACACGCATTTGATTTTCACTGAGCACTTTCTTCTTTCTGGAAGGAAGCAACATCTATGCCAATAATAACAGTTTTTTCCTCTTTTTCTTTTTAACGTCAAATAGAAGATCTTTGTCAGTTTAACTTGCTAACTTCTGCCCATTGATCAGAGGAAGTATATTTTACATGGCCAACGCAATAAGAAGGCACACACGTGTAAAGCCTGACATTACAAACGTTAAAAAGGGACCACTAGTATTCTCGTATACTTGAATATGAAGTAAAAAGCTCAAAATGCAGAATTATTAATTGCATAAACTGGTCTCATTATTCCTTTCACTCTCATGCAGTTGACGTGCATGAGTGTGAGTGTCCATGTTTGAGCATGCAAATATATAGACACAGAGAGACTTTAGCTCCTGTTATACAAGAGGCTAATCTTGCAGCATGGCAAAACTTATTCTAAAATGTATCTTGACTCATTGTTTTATCTACGAACATCAAGGATCCAAAATTTCAGGACAATCAGATATCCCAAATGTCAGCTCTAAGTCCATGAATTTTAACTTGAAGCAGTTGACAACATCTAACATATATGATTCCCAATATAGAGTGTAGAAGTGAGGATAACAATTCAAAATTATTTATTCACACAACCAATGAAAGACACCAACAAATTGTAAAGTGAAACCCAAGTATGACAAGCAGGTTAGGAATGTAAAGTCCCTTAAGAGTCTTTAACAGCCAAGCAATAATCAAAAGCATGATGCACCACCAACCATCTAATTTTACCTTGTGATTCTGCTTAAGAGATCGCAAACACTCCCTCATTCGCTCTACCTTTGTGGCAGGTCTAACAGGCAATGAACTCTGCAGTTTAGATGAAAGAAAGATATATGATTCCCAAAAGCATATGGAACATATTTTAAACAGCATGTGTCAGAACCATAATAATAAAAAAACATCCTACCTTTTTCTCCTCAACAACAGGTGCTGAAGGTTTAGGGGTTGTAGGATCTTCTGGTGGCAATCCAAGTCTCCTCCTCCTTTCTGCCTGTCAAGACATAAATAGATTCAATCAACTATAACAGGCAATTCCAAATGTAAATAGAAATAAATTATGAGATATAAATTATTCACAAGGACAATTGGAAACCTTGCATATGAAATTTTTCCCATTATCTGTTAGATTAAGAATTAGTAACGTCTTGACCCAATTAATATCAATAGATATTTGAACACCCCTCTTCCTTTAAATAAAAGATACATGACAATTAAGAATGAAACAAAGGCAGAAAGCTAGAAGTAACCTTGTCTTCTTCCAATTTCTGACGAATTTTTTCCCTAGCTCTTTTCTCTTCCTCTTTCTCAGCTTTCCGCATGGCCAACAAACTGGTAATACCAAATTTTTCATACATATGGAAAACGAATTCACATAATGCATGAAAAGGAACATAGCGTATTAGAATTAAACCAAATGCAAAATGAAGTAAAATAGGAAGGATATAATAGATAAAAACATACCGCTTTCTTTCATTTTCTTCTTCAATCCGCTTTGCTTCTAGGAGTTCCTTGCCTATTCGAATTCTTTCCTATTAGAAGAAAAACACTAAAGCTAATTACCCAAATACAGCAATTAAATTTATAGAGGCAAACATATAGGAAAATGTATTTCAAATATAGAATGGTGTTCCAATATTACTTTAGAGATAAAGAATTTCTAAAATAAAATTAGCCCACCAGATAAACAATTTCTAAATGAAAATTAGTCCATCAAGGGTTATGTAACATACAAAATCAAATAACTGAAAAGGCAAATATTTATTCAGCATTTCAGGGGACATATTTGCATAGAGAATAAAATTTTCTGCAGAAGTGTCTATGTTTGCGTTTAGATTATACATATATCTTAAGAAACAATACTTTCTTACTATTAGTGTGCTCATCCATAAGTTTGAATCTTTTAAAAATATGAAGGACCCATGTTCAAGGTCATCACAGTGAAGTTAGAAATATAGAATTACCTAGACGCTAAACTGTCTGAAAATTTTGAGGTGTGGCATAAGCTCAATGAAACTTGTATTAAATCAGTCTCCATTTAATGAAACCACTTATCCAATTGGGAATCCCTTTAATCATATTATCTTCTTACTTTGAAGAATTGTCTTCTTGTCTTATATTTTACAGGACTAGCCAGAATTGCCATTCTGCTACCAAACTAAAGTTATTTATCAACAAGAACCAAGCTTCCCAAGGTATCCTCCATCTTTCAATATTAAGTTCTCCCCATCATGTCAGTGATTATATTACGAAAAACACTGGGCGATTAAGATTAAGAATAAAGGAAAAAAGACCAAAAACTTAAAAATAAAAAAGATTAAATTTAAGATTGCAATACCAATACAAACCAAACAAGCATTGAGTGCTCAGGTGTCAGCACACATAAACCACGTCCGATATTACACAATCCTGAATAAAGCATATATAGATATTATCTAGATTAATCTCACCACTGCTGGTGAAACAAAGCGGTATGCATATAGAAAAGTGTTATATGGATGCATAGAGATAGAAATTGTTGAATATGTCTTTATGTCTTTATGTATTTGTGTATTTTGTATTTAATATTGCAAGTCACCATAACATATAAAAAGAAAGTTAGAAAACACCTTTTCCTTTTCTCTTTCCATTCTCCTTTCTTCCTCCTCTTTCTTCTTGCGGGCTCGCTCTCTTAATTATTTACAAGAACAGTAACTAAGAGATGAGAAAGATTGATATGGAAGGTAGAGAATAAGCAAAATCTAAATATCAACGATGAATTTTAGTGCTTAAAAGAAATATTATGCATATACTTAAGAGCAGTCAGAGATATGGCAGTTTGTATGAAATGTCTGAGAAATTAAAAAAGAAACAGCAAAATTGAATTTTCCAGAACCTTTCAAAAAAATTAACAACAGATATGTTTCATTTAATTGGATAATAGGTTAAACATGAAACAAGAATCTAACAGCTTCTTTACTTTAGGGAAGATTGAGTGTAGAACCTAAACTAAATCATCTGGCCTAAACAAACAGAAACAAGTTCTAACAGTATGCAGCAAATAATATCCAGAGAATAGTTTTCTCCTGTTCAGAGATTGTTTCTTTAAAAAAGCAAGCAACTAGGGATTACAAAGGCAATTAGTGAAGAAGGAAGTTGCATTAAAATTTGCCACACCTGAGTTCTTGTGCTTTGAGCTTAATTTCTTCCGGTGTAAGAGAAGGTTTAGTAGCCTCCCCACCACTGCTGACAGCTACCTGAGAGCAAAGAGCCCCATGAGAACAAATAGTCCAACAAGATTAAACCTGAAATGGCGTAACAAACACAAATGCACCCCACATATATCACAAAATAAACTGTTTGATTTCATGCTCCCAATACATTCATTGTACCCACCAAGTTCAAGAGGGTGGAAAATTTAGAGCTATTCAAACAAAAGAAAGTTCAAAATGAAAGTTTCCTATATATGTATAACACACATATAAACACACACACACACACACACACACAATTAATCAAATGGCTGAAGTTTACTTGTTTTTTTAAGTGTCGATAAAATAAATAACTTGAAGCATTAAATGCAAAGGCAATTTGGTGTCTGCCAGCATCATACAGTACACCTCTGCTTTGTGAGGAAAAAAGGGAAAGAACACAAACAAAGAGTTCTTTCATGGACAAGAGAAAGATGAAAAAACTTATGCACAAGTACAGAGGGAATTTGATGAAGAAGGATTAGAAAATGACTCCCTCCACAAAGCTGACAGGGTTATAAAGGAGAAAATTAACTGTTTTATCTTATGTGCAATGCAAGAGCGCATCAGACAACAAATTGCTCAAAGACCATATTCCTATCAGTTGAATGGCTAATGGCAACCTGGTTCTTGATACCAGTATGTAACCAGGATTTAAAAACAGAGTAATAATAGGATTTTAAAACTGATAAAAGAAATTATAAATAATAATAATAATAATAATAATAATAATAATAATAAATAATAATAATAATCTAAACAGAGTAACAAATAATTTAACATTATTCAAGCAGGTATTGGAAGATTGCTGCAAAAATTATTCAAGAAGGATTAGTATTATGTAATATGCATAAAGTTCAGAAGAAACTAAAGTATGGAAAACTTTAGCCGAGAGTTCCACAATTTATATAATAGGCCTTGGGAGATTTCCCTGAGCAGTTTGTTTAGGATCAGGTAAAAGCAGATTCAAGGAAAAAACGTTATTAAAAATATTCCAGGTCTTATAGGTCCCAAAGGAACTACTAAAGTGCAAAGGAAGAACAAAAGAGAATGCCTAATAAAGGCAAAAGAAAAACAAACAATTACAAAAGGGGCTCGCTAAATGCTATAAACGCAGGAAAAAAAGATGGTACAGTAATAACCGTAAATAGGCAATTTATTGGTGTCATGATCAATGACACAGAAGATGAAAACGAATCAAACACACTATCAGAATCATCTACTACTCGCCCTGAGTCTGATTATTCTTCCAAAGAATGTTTTTTATCAGACAAGTGTTTGTGCAAACCTGCAAGATTATCCTTAAATGTTGACATGAAAGAGGATAATTTAATATTTCACGTCATCGATAAAATTGATGACCCAAAGGAAAAGGGAACAATCTAGAAAATTTATATTGAAATGGCAAAAGAGAAAACTCCTAAAATGGAGAAAAATGATAAACATGTTAATTATTGTCTAAAGAGATTATGGAATCTAAAACCTCTCTTCTAAAGATCCAAGTCACACAAGAATATCTATGGAAATAGAAAAGGTTAAAAGAGATTTTTGAGAGAGCAAGAAAGACTTTGGCTGGCCTCAAAGCAAAGGTTAATGTGTTAAATCAAGACTTAAAAGTCTTTAAAACAAAATCTAAAAGGTAAAAGAACCTGTAGATGAAACTAAGGAGGAGAAATGAATGAAGACCTAATAGGTCAACTGGAATTTGGCAAAGTTGCAAGAAATGGAATCATTAGCACTTTTGCAAAAGGTAATTATTAAATAATACAAAAAAGGAGTATTATGCTTGATCAACTGATATCTTAAAAATGACACTATTATGTCACTATCATTGTCAATCAAGAATTATCATTAAAATCTGTCACTCTAATAGACTCAAGTGCAAACTTAACAAAGACTTGTACAGTCCAAATACTTCTCAAACAACTCAGATTTTACATTGTCGAGATTAGCTATCCTAGACATACCCAAAAAAAAAAACTCTCCCATTGTTTATAAAGGAAAAACACTTATTTTAACTAGAAAAAAGGCTATGGTATCTTACAATGCCATGGAATGTGTTGAATCCAAGCAAAACGTTCATTTTATTTTATATTTTAATTATTTTTAACTCAAAAGGCATCCTATATAAAATTGTTTTTGCCTCCCTGGTGGACATCTGGACCACCTTTGTACTCTTGTTTAAACTTTAATATACTGTTCAGTTTCCTCTAAAAGTAAAAAAAAATAATGAAAAAGAAAATTGATCTTGTGGTGTAGGAAGCCAACTTTCTGCCAATGAGCAAAGTTGCTAGAGCCTTTTATCTTCCACGTATAATATGATAGTGTTTAAACAAGATGCAAAAGCATTGGATGCATGTAACAATTAATAATTGCTGGTCCAACATTTAAGAAAATCAAGACATGCACATCTAGATGAGCACGGATATCATACCATGGGCATCTGATCTATGTCTGCGTCATTCTCGTGTTCAACAATCCAATTTACAGCAGCCTCAACACCAACATTACCTGAAGATAGAAAACATAACATTCAAATAACTAAAAACACCCCATACTTAGCTTATGATCAAAATTGCAAAAGATGGACATAATGCAAATAAAATATTTTAACACTACCATCCTTAAATAGTGTCCACAGGAACTTCACATATACTAGAACATTGAAAGTGGCATGTTGTCATAGTACATGAATTAATTTCCAATATCTAAGAGGATTTATTAATCAATTACTAGATAACTGAAAACAAAGGAATCGTTAATAAAACATGTACTAAGAAAAAGGCAAGTGAAAATGCTGATGCAGTGTGGGAAGCATTTATTTCTCCTGTGTCTGCTAAGCCTTTTTAAGTTCCAAACTCAACAGACATTTTAGATGTTACGGTTCCACTTCTCATGAATTGTATGTTCTAAGCCTTACATGGTAAAAAGAAACTGCAGAAAAAAGTTATCAAGGAACTGAACCCAAGAGAAAATAAAATGATTAAGCAAGTTCATTCCCACTTAAGCAGAGGAACTTCAAGAGGAACCCCTAGCCAATTGCTACAATTGACAAACGAGCATTGTATTCAAAATGCAGCCTCAACCACAAATTAATGAACCATTATTAAAAAATCTAATAAAAGTCAGGCAATAATATTATCCAATGACCTCACCAGAATAATGAAGTGCCCGGGTTGCCCGTGCCATGGGGAAACCCATTGCCTCTAGTTCCTCAAGCAGCTTTTTGTCAACCTCAGGCACAACCATTTCTACAGAACAAAAACAGGTAAATTAGTAATTATTCAACGGCAAAAGAAGGAATGAGTAATAAACCCAGGAGCCATCTGGCTTATCCAGAAAACAACTGCTACAGCAAGGTAAACGTCCCTGAGAACGTTGATCTTTCTGAACCGGACAACCTATACAAGCAGCAAAACAATTGACAAATACCAAGAACAATAATAACGTTTCTCTGCACAATCAATCTGACCAAAATAGATTGTTCATGATCACAAACTAATCAATAAAGATACTCCTTAAGCAACAAAAGACCCTGGAAAAAAAAAATACCAGAAGAAAAATGTACCAACTGAAATGGAAAAATATCAGAGGATAGAGCAACCTTGTCTACGAGGGCAGACAGATGTAAGAGACTCATTTAAGGAAATTCAAATGATAACATACTACCCCCAATTTCAACATGTAAAGGCATATTACAATTCAGAGCCCAGAAAATCCAAACAAATAATAAATCCTGCCATAACAGTATATGCATTTGTCCGCCACCAGGACCAAAGAGATCAAAAGACAATTCAATCGCAAAAGTACCTTGTGGCTGCCCATTACCACTTTCATCCACATCCATGGCCTCTCCAGAGTTAGCACTTGCTTTTGGAACTTCTAAACTTATTGGTTTTGCAGCCTCTGAAGTCTTGTCAACAAAATCAGTATGTCCAGTTCTCTTTGTATGCAAATCACTTTCCTACAAAATCAAACAAAGCCAAAACCTCTAAGAATATGAATAATATAATATGCTTTGATATTTTAGGTCTGAAATACACGGGAAATGCTTTCTGGGAAAGCAATGAATAGATGCTTTTTGTTTTCTTCTTACAAACTACTTTCCAGAAAAGCACCCCCCAATGCACCCCAAAACAAATTAAGAAAAATATATTAAAAGAGAAAAACTTAAATGTTCACAAGCAGGATCGCACAATTCTAAGTCCTTGTTCGGTCACCCCAGGTTCAATTAACCACAAAGTTCTTCTATCACATTACAAAAACTTGGAAACCCTAGAATATAACTATTCCCACTTCCAATTAACCACAAAATTCTTCTACCATATTACAAAAATTCAGCAACCCTACAATAGAACTATACCCTACCGATGGTCAAATTCCAATACCCACATTAGAATTCAACACACAAGTTAGGAAAATTCAAAATCAAATTGTAAACACATAGCATGAATTTGAGACTTAGTACTATTTTTGATCGGCAAGGTTTGCCGCAAGCAGTGCAAACTAAATTGAGAACAGCTTCGGTGGACTCAGAGAAGTTAGAGTGAGAAGTAAGCTCCGCGTGCTCTTGCGCTTCCTGTACGGACTTCAACAGAGCTCCACAGTCTCCGCACTGCAACGATACCCCCGCCATCACTGCTTCTGCAAATCAATTTTCTGTTTGGATCTCGGAATTGGAGATACCTAACCTACAGGAGCCCTTTGATTTCCGACGATCGTATGCTATTATTTGTTGTTTTTGTAGCTGACGTTACTTCACTTGCCTTGAGGGATTTGCAGCCAAATTTGTAATTTGGTGCCTACAAAACCCTTAAATTGTGTTAAAATGTATACTTTCAAAATTGTTGCAAAATTATTTCAAATTAGATTAGAAATTACTCAAATTATCTAATATCTACCCTACCCTCTCTCGACACCTGAAAAGATTAGTTTAGTATTAAGGCATTATAACTTTATATTACAATAATTGGGAGACGAAATCATTACATGCTAAATATCAATATAAAAGGGGAAATCTTTAGTTTGGACTACTGTTCACCCCTATTTATCACATTTCACCACATAACAAAAATTTTATTTTTTTTTTATCAAACAGATTTTTTGGACCATTTTACTCTCATGATCAACTTAATAAATATTTTTAGTACATCAACTTAAAATTGTAATGTTGAAAGTGCTCAAGAATATTGTATAAACAACACTCGAAAGTGCATAGATGTACTTTTGTGTGTCATGTATATCACACTTTCAAGAACGATAACTCATTGGTATAGTTTTGTTCTCCTCAAAAGAGTAAGGCTTGAGTATGTTTGAAAGTATGGTATAAACTACACACGAAAGTGTAATTTCTAGTGCACTTTTGAGTGTCGCATATATAAAATTTTTCAAGCATATTGTCTTTTGTACTTTCGAGTTTGCACTAAAAAAGTATCATATTTGAAAGTATTTTTATATGATTCAAATTTTTTGGATAAAAAAATTTTGTGTTTTGTCAATTCGAAAAATCTTTTGTTATATTATTGTCTTGCATAAAATGGGGAGGGGGTGGTCCAAATGGAAATTTTTCCCTAGAAAAATATGTAGGTTTTATCAAAAGTTAATGTTATCAACCACTTTTTTAACTTAACTTTTTAAAGTGTAGTAGAATTACAACAACAATGTCAAACTAAGTTTAAGATCTACTCAATTCTTTCCAATCAAATTGTCTATGCACCATTGCATGATAAGTAAAAGAGTGCTTGGTATTGTCAATTTTTATTTAATTTTGGAAGTAAAACTAAAAAAATATTCAATAAACACAATTTATAGCTAGAACCAATTACTTTTTCACTAACATTTACATATTATGTGTGGGTTAGATTCTCTCTAATTTGAGAATAATATCATATAATATGTACGTAAAAGTTTGGAGTATAGCATAACTGTCACATCTAAATTTTCAGTAGAATTATAATGTAATATTAGTTATAATTGTAATATAATTTTACAAAAAACTATGACTTTATTGTCACAATGTCTTAATTTAAAATATAAGCAAAATTATGTTGTTAATTCTTGAATAGTTTTTACTTCTACATTTAATAATTTGTTCTCAATAACTATGATTAATTATTTATTAAATAATTAGTCTAAAATGTAGTTTTTAATTTACATCAAGCATATATTCTCATTTTAAATTTGAAAATATTTTTGTATTTGAATATTAAAAATATAATCCAAAATTTGAATTTTATTTCAAAATTTGAAAAAAAAATTCTAATAGTAAATCAGGCCCTAAGATTATAATAAATATTCCTTTTTCATTTGAAAGATCTTGCAAATAGTGTGAAAAAACATTGATAAAAATAAATGGTTTTCTTTTAATGCAAAATTTAGGAGTATTTATGACTTTTGTGAACTCAATGTGCATAAGTTTTTATTTTGACATAATTAAATAATTAATAAGATAAATAAATCTCAGTTACTTTGACTAAGAGTCTATTTGTTTTATAAATTGAAGTCTGAATAAAATTATTTAGATATTAAGATGTGTTTATTTTCTAACTTATATGTGAAAATTTATTAATATTTTTCTAAATGTAATTAAGTTAAAATTTTGAACTTTAATTTATTTGAATAAATTAAATATTTTATTTGTCAAAAATATCCTTAGTTCATTATTTTATATTATAAAATTTAAATTTTAAATTTTATCTCATACTTTTTTTGCCATCTCTCTCTTAATTTTTATGTACTTGGAACAATATTTTGACATACTTTATCATTTTTATTTATTTTATCATGAATTTTTATAACATTTAAATGTTAAATCATAATTTTTCTTTACTCAAAATGCAAAGTAAAGTCATTTGTCATATGAAAAATAACGTACATATTAATATAATTTATTAAAATTATTTAATTTATGAATTATTGTATCGACATAATTAAATTTTTCATAAGATATGAATATAAATATATGTAATATTTAATAAGGGCATATATGTTATCATCATATTAGTTTTAGACTTTTTTATATTTAGAAAAGTAAATAAATTAATATTTATATTCAAATATTTAAATTTATATTTCAATCAAATTTATATTTCAGATATATTCAGACTTTAAATAGAAAAAACAAATTCTACCTATTGATCAAAGTTGGGATAATAATATAATTATAACAGAAATTTCTCTTTTTTATGTATTGCTTCGTTGACATACATAATTTTTATAAATAAATAAATAGGCTCCATTTGGTGAACATTGGGATAACTCATGGGATTGTACTATTTTAAATCCAATCCCATGGGAGCTATGAGATAATTTTATCACACGAATAATTTTTTAATGAAATTATTATCAAAATAATAATTAAAGTATTATATTATATAATAAAAAATACTTGAAAAATATTAACAAGAAGAAAATGAATATTTTTATGGATATAGGATTCATAAATGATTCAAATAATTATTTGTATCATTAATATTACATATTTTATTAATAATGGTTATATTACTATATATCTCCATGAT
This sequence comes from Azadirachta indica, assembly GCA_022749755.1. Classification (NCBI taxonomy): domain Eukaryota; kingdom Viridiplantae; phylum Streptophyta; class Magnoliopsida; order Sapindales; family Meliaceae; genus Azadirachta; species Azadirachta indica. The sequence continues at coordinate 19,967,986 of CM040441.1, forward strand.
TTTTGAGGAAAAGATAGATACTTCTTGAGTTTTTGAGTTATGCTACATACCCTAACTTTTGACAAAAGGAAACTTTTATAATATTGATACAAAAGTTGTAGTATCAATAACTCTTATAGTTAGGGATGGTAATGGATAGAATACGGTACGGAGAATCTTAATATTCATGTCCGTATCTTACAAAAAAAATTTATATTCATATTCTATCCATGTCAATGGCAGATATTATATTCAATATACATATCCTACAAATTAAATATTTACTAATATCCACATCTTAATGGATATCTTACGAATACATCCATATTCTAATCAAAACAGTAAAATTTTAAAAAAAATTATATTCATAATTTGATTTTCAATATTTTGTAAATTAATATACTATGTTAATAATTATAATAAAACTCACTATCGTATTAACATCATAAAAATATATATAATTCTAACAATATAAAATTTAAATTCAACAATAAAAACAATTCACAAAATTTATAAAAAACTTCAATCAATAATCTATATCAACAATCATTATTACCATCAAAGTTCAACCAAATTTCATTTTCACTCAAGATTTGTGGAGCCCATCCAACATGATTCTTACAATGTACAAATAAAAACTTTATATTCAACTAGTCAACAACTCTTTCAAAATTAAATTATTAGTAAAAAAAGTCCTTATAATATCTTATCATTATAATAATATTTACCTCATTCATAACATTTTCATCTTTTAAATATTTGGTACTTTTTTACTTCTGTTAAAAATTTGAACCTAACCATATAACAAAGAAATTTAATTATAAAAAGTATGAATTAATGGTGATTAACAATATATTAAAAAATAAGTACACTTTATTACCATTAAATTTAGCTTATAACCAATCTTGAGCACATATTAAGGTTTTCAATATATTTGGATAAAGTCTAATATAATGTGGAGACACGAATCTACCATTTGCAGTAAAAGTTGATTTTGATGCAATTGTAGATATAAGAATAGTTAAAACATCATTAGCTATTTCTTGCAAAGTAGGATATTTTGAATCATATATTTTCCACCAATTTAATATACTAAACTTCTCAAATTTTAGAATGACATTTTCGTCCAAATAATAATCCAAGTCAAAATTGGTTTGAATAGTACTAGTACATTGATTTACCAATATATCAAATTGTGCCAATCATCTTTTCATTTTTGAGTAAACCCCCTCTGAACAAGATGACAAAGCAACTGAAGAAGAATGAACAACTTCCTCGTTCGTTTTAGACCTTAATTGATAATCTTTTACTAATGCATAACAAAAACTATGAATTTTTTCAATTTAAATTATATAATAATTCCCATACAATAAAGAAAAATAGTACTACAACAATTTTAATTTATATCTTGGATCTAAAACAATTGCTACAACTGTTATTTCATAAAACGCATTCCAGTACTTGTCAAAATTTTCAATTATTTTTTCAACCATCATCCTTATTTTACCATTTGTAGAATTAAACCACTCTTTAATAGACAATTTAATCTCACAAATATTTGGGCAAAAAAAATTGGTTGTAGGATATTTAGTACCAGAATATAATGTAGTCACTTCATAAAAGGATTAAATCCTATCATAAATTTCTTTCGCAAACATCCAATTTTCATTAGTAGGCAAACATTTATGTCGTGATTCTCATTGTTTTAAACACGAAAACATTTCTTTGTAAATCAAACCACTCTCAAGCATCAAATACGTAGAATTCTATCGAGTTATACAATTAGCAATTAACTTCTTAGTATAAGAAATATTTAACAGATCCTATCATCATCAAATTTATGTCCATTTTTCACTTACAAATTAACAATTTAGTTGATCAATTTCTAAGTTTATAGTATAACAATAATAAAAATCAAAATTGTCAAGAAAAATTTTTATAAGAAAACAGTATAATGGTTAATGTGATAATAGGTTAAGTATTAAATCAGAATATATGTTAATGTGATAACATATTAAGCATTAGTTTGCTTTTGCAATTCACTGGCTCATGAACTATTGATAAAGAAAACTAATCTTGAAACTAGCTAATTAGATAAAATAATAAAAAATATATATAATGGACGTAAATATATACTATGATTAAATAATTCATCACCAAAACCAATACATTAAATATATATAAAATAATCATTCACAATAAAATAATTTGAATCAAGTCAGTTGGTAAAGAAAGAAATTGGAAGATACCCAAAATCTGTATCGAATCAAGAGGTTTACTCATAAAGTATATATATTAATTAAATATGGAATTCAATATTTGTGTGATGGAAAGATTGGAGAAGAGAGGACGACTATTCCGTGGAGGCAAAAGAAATGAAGTCAAAAGAGATGACTTTCAAATAAAGGTTTACTGTAATTTATAAATATATAAGTTAAAATGATGTCATTTTAAATTGTCCAAAATGTTGTCATTTTGATTAAAAAAATTATTAAAAAAATAGTAAAACGGATATCTTATGCAGATTTTTGTGAATATTTTAGAATATTCATATCTGTATCGTATCTTAAATGAATATTATATACAATTAGTGTATCCATCTATATCCATTTTTTCAATTATCATATTTTATTCATAAGGATTAGATATAAATAAATATTTACAAAAATGGATACCGTTGCCATCCCTATCCATCTATTTTCTTACATGTCGCTTCTTGCTCTTTTCTAGCTTATGCTTCCTTTTTTATTTTTAATTATTGTTTGAAAAATATAAAAGAGAAGAAAAACAAAATGCTAAATTTGTTATTCATTATTATTTTGTTGGAGATTACTTGTAGTTTTGAAAAGTTAGCAAAGTAATCACAAAATATCCTCAAATTGATATTTCCCCTAAAATTTTTACTATCAACAATTTGTTTTTAACTTTACTCTCAAAATAGTAATTAGAAGTACCCTGATATGAAATTAAGCAGTATATAATTATTGGACATATTTTTATAATTACATACATTTTTAAAAATAATTTTTAATCATCTATTTTTAAGTTATCTACTAGGTTTTATGGGTATTTATTTTTCATTAAAGGGATATTTTAAAAGGGTAAAGAACTTTTAATTTTTTATAGTTCGGTATAATAGACTGATTAATCCTAATAATTTAAAAAATATCAATTAAAGTTATAATTTATTGAAAAATAATAATTATACTCTTATACAATAATAATTCTCTGCCAAACATAACTATTAAACTTTTAAAATTGGTAAAATACAATATTTTTTTAATTATGCTTATGAGTATGTTTATTTATAGTTAGGAGTTTAAAAATAATTTTTTTTTAACTAATTATGATTGACTAGGGGTGTAACTATTAAACTTTTAAAAGTGGTAAAATACAATTTTCTAATTATGATTATGGTTATATTTATTTTTAGTTAGGAGTTTAAAATAATTTTTTTAAACTAATTATGATTGAATAGGGGTATAATCAACATTTATAGTAAATTAGAACTTTAATAGGTTTTTTTAAAATTATTAAGACTAATCAGTCAATTAAACTAATAGTTTATTTGGCATAATTTTTCTAATAAATTTTTTTTAAAGTAGACTTTTTACTTGTAAAAATTTTATAAATAGAATTTTTAATAAAAAATTTAATAATCGGTCAGTTGTCATAATAAATTTGAAAAAAATTTGAATAATTATTTTAATAAATAAATTTTTAATATTTTATGTTAAAAAATAATATAAAATTTTTTTAAAAAATAAGAGTATTTTAAATCACTTTTCTTTTCAAAAGGTAAGAGAAATTTTATTGTTAAAAATACAAATTTTAATCTTTTTCTAAACTCAAATTTTGAATAAAAAAATATTTTTAATTAGCGAGAGCTGTTCTCCAATACTAATCAAACTACATCTAAAAATTTTAAAAAAATTATTACTAAATTTTTTTTTTACTAATAAAAAAATTAAACTAAAGAGAAATTAAACCTCAACTATGTACAACTCTTTTACGCTTTTAAAAAAGTTATATTAATAAAAAAAAAAACTTCTCGAGCCAATTGCACCCACCTTACCTTATCGTTGCTTTTCGGTATTGGAATTGGTAGCTTTCCACTTCAATTATTTTTTTGTACGTGTCTTCCACGTGTCAATTAAGTACAACAATTTCTTTTTTCTTCGGAGATGAGTTTCGTTAAAAAAAAACCTTTTAAATAAATTTTTATAAGAATTTAAGTATTAAAAAATAATTAAATTAAAAATAATAATTATCAATAATTATTACCCATGATAATCCATCTCATATAATTATTTAAAATTTCTGTGGAAGTATTGTTTCTATTTATAAATTTCTCTCACTTTTATTTTATGAAGATAAATTTTTTTTCCATCATTTTTAATAATTCCAAGTAATTTTTGTGAACACAAATTTTTAAATCATTTTTCATTTAATAGTGAAGGTTACTTTCGTTTGCGATAAAACAGTTTCGTCCATGAACGTTAGGAAAATAACAAATGAAAACATTGTTTGATTAAGTTTAACAATTTAGTCCCTATCCTTTGTTTTCAACCTAATCTGAATAACAATAAAAAGGTTGAGTTGTTCTGGTTTAACACGGGTCTAATCCAAAAGGTTAGGAGACTAACGTGATAGTTGAATTTACATGAGTTTAGATAGGGTTTATATTTTAAATGTAAAACCTTAATGAAATAACAAATGGATCGATACAAACATATGAATAATTAATTAATAAATTAAAAAAAAAATATAATAGTATTTATACTCAGTGATATTTTGATAATTTTAATTAATTATTTTAAGATATTTAAAAATTCAAAGTAAAAAAACTTTAAAACATGATATAACATAAATTTAATGTGGTTATGGATTGACATTTTCTATGAGTGAAATAAAAATAAAAATGAGTTTGATTTTCATGTGTGCACATTTTAGATATGAAAGCCTAATAAAATAATATAAATTGTTATAAAAATATGAATAATTAATTAAAATATTTTAAAATGAAAAAAGTATAATAATTATATAATCAGTGACTTTTAGTAATTTTAATTAATTATTTTAAAGAATTTAAAAATTGAAAATAAGAAAAACCTAGAGCTCAATGATACAAATTTAATTGGGTTTATAGGTTTTTAAAAATTAGCTATGGTATGAGATAAAATAAAATATGAATAAGCTTTAGTTTTATTATCAACTCAACATGAAATGACGCTGAATACGCTATGTTACGAATTATGACTTATGGAGGACTAAAAAGTAAATATTGATAAAATAGTATAATAATTTGTTATTTTTTAAAGTTTAGGGTGCAGATGTTATTAACCCAACTTCATTTCCGTCAAGAAACGAACTCCAAGTTGTCTGTCATTCTTTCGTCTAACAAACGATCAGAGTCTTTCTCAAAAAGGTGAAAACAACCAGAGTCTCCGTTTTCCTTTTTGTCTTTTCTCTTCCTAGCGATTTTCCCGAGAAAATCAAGCCAAACAATCAGCCAATGACCCAAAACCCTAATTGTTGGTGAGTGTAGGACGATGAGGTCGACGCATGATCTATTCTTGAATTCACGCTCTTCTACTTCGATTCTAAATGGAACAACGACAAGAACCTTCTACTCTGCAAACTTGGCACCCGGCAAAGAAAGTTATCGATCCAGAGAAGTTGAAAGTGATCGAATGGGAAGATTACGAGCAAGAAGTCGCGCGATTGTGGAGTCTGTCTTCTGCGCTCAGAGAAGCTAAAGAGAAAAAGCAAGCTCTTCAAGAAAAGCTCGAATCTCTGATTCAGGTAGGGTCTCGTAGGGTTTTTAAAAAAATTGATTTCTTTTCTGTTTCAAATTACTTCTTAGCTGTAAAATGTATGTTTCTTTGGGTTTAATTGATGCGATTAAGTTGACTAGGTGTATAACTGTGTTAGGTTCAGCTGAACTGGGATATTATGGATTCTGAAATTGGTAATTTTGATGTGCTTTTTAGAAATTGAAGTTTTAGGTTCCGCTTGGTTGTCAAGAAAATGGAGGAGAAACACTAGTAGATCTTTGCTTGACTTTTTGGGCAACTGTTTAGGGCCTTAGATTGTGTGCGACCCCGATCATTTAAGTAATTTTTATACCGTTTTCTCTTTTGAGCAAATTGAAGAAGTGACTTTCAATCTATGTGATTAAGTTCTTAACAAAATCATTTTATTCCATAATTGAATAAGCTTTTTTGAGGAACTCTTAGGGATTAAAATGAACAGAATAATTGATTAAAAGGAATCAGCTTTTTTGTTTGACATCATATATGGACTGTATTATTGTGTCTTATCTTTAAATTTCTTGAGCCTTAATTGATTAGCCCGCTGGTTAGCGGGTGGCAATATGGTGGGCAGGTTAAGGCCGAGTTATTGAATCGATCAAATGAGCTTGAAGAGATGCGGGAGAAGCTGGAGACTAGAAGGTTGTTAATGGAGAAAATGTCAATGCATTCTAAGCTTGCAGAGGAGGATGCTAAAAGCCAGGAAGAGAGGCTGAGTATGGAAGTCAGGTCTTTGTTAGTGGCTGGGACAGCTCTGTCTGTAGCTAGGAAACGTTTGCAGGTAATCCTTATTAAATGTTTGTTTAGATCCAAATAAATTACGAATTCATATGAGATTATAAGGAATGCATATACATTTTATATTCAGTGATGAAATGTAGTGGAAACCTCATAGGTGATAGTATTTTCTCTTTTTGTTGACCAAAATCAATTTGAATTCAATGCTTAATATTAGATCATCTGTGTTGAGTTTATATCCACTCCACAAAAAGGTTTAATAAGTTGTTAATTGGTGGCCATTGAGGTGAAAATATTGCTTTGGTGAAGCAAATATGTTGGCTGTAAAAGATAGATGAAAATCATGGAATATGTATTATTTCCTGCTTGAACCAACACATGTGATGCCGTGATCTGGTAACCCTGCTGATGCTACTATTCCACTACTTGAAGATGCCTTGTCAATATTGGAGAGCAGCACAAAAATTTTCCGATGAATGAAGTATCGAGTGTTTACCAATTTTAACATTGGCATGTTGGGGCTTATGATTATCATGTGTATGCTTGAGTGTGGTAAATAACCTTGCCCCATAGTTTGTGGTTAATATTTTGATTAGGCTGCAGCCTGGTGTCTTCCTGTGAATATGATAAAGTCTAAGGAGATTGTCTTAATTTTCAATACTTCTTAATTGGGGGCAATCAAAGATTGGTACAATGGAAAATTTGGTCACACCTTTATTACAGGAATCTAGCAGGTTACTTGCTGGAGAAAGGGGTTATGGGCATCTTCAAAACTTGCAGAAGATGTTACGTGTGAGGCAACAATTTATGATCTCACAAGTATCATTTCTCTATCCTGTGAAGATATTGGTTGCACCAAAAGAAGAGCAAGAACTTGAATCATTTCCAAGTGGTAATAAATCAGGTAATTTGGCAGTGGATTGTGTAAATAAGTTCCAAAACAGTAAATGTACTATAATCAAGAAAGCCTACTTTCAGATTTAAGATTTTTATTAAATTAAGGTTTTTCCTTTATTTATTTCTCATTGTGTCTTTTCCTTTTTAAAGCTTACCAACCATATGGGCTTGTTAAATGTTTGTCTACATTGTCTAAATTGTCTAAATTATCTGTGGATGAGTAATTAGAAGAAAAAGAGAACAGTGATATTTCGCTTTTGAGTTTATATGGAGATGTCGCAAATGGTCTAAACTGCTGCGTGTTTTCCATCTAGCAATAGTAGCTTTTAATAATCTTTGCTTTGTCCATCATGAATTGCCACTAAGACTTAATCTTCCAGCTCATCTATTATATTTGGTTCTACCAGGGAATTCTGCTGGTTTTAAACCTGTAAATCCAGGATCATTGACTATTCTTGGCCTGCATTTGACCATGCTTCCATTTACAAAGATGAGTCTCTTTACTGATAAGAAGGAGGTTCAGAGGTCTGCAACTGCCCTGGGATATATTGCACATGTGTGTTCTTTCTCTTTTCTCAATATAAAGTTCCTAACTGGTATATTTTGTTGTCTCTAGTGGGATCAAGTATGCATCCATACTTCTGACCCTCATACATTTTCTTTATTTATTCACTCTGTTAATTACTTGTAAACAAGTTAGCATTTTAATGTTTTAATTCATGTATGTTAAAATAATATATTATTACCTTTTCCTGTTATTAATAGCAAGTGCACTTAATCAGATGCCTTATCTATTGCTCATTCTGATTGTCGCTGAGCCAATTGAATTGTGTTTAACCATTTTGGATTTTCTTGCAGGCTGTTTCACTTATAGCTTCCTATTTAGAAGTTCCTTTACGCTATCCCTTGCGCTTGGGTGCTTCTCACTCATATGTCAACGACTATGCACCTTCAACAGAGCCTACATCGTCTGATTTGTCACCAAATACAACACCTTCAACAAATGCGAAGCCTGCAGAATTTCCTCTTTTTTTAGAAGGTCAAGATACCACGAGAGCGGCTTATGCTGTATTCTTATTAAATAAGGTATCCTCTCTTTGTATTCAGATCAATATTGAATATGAAGCTTTGCTTGAAGAAAATGTTTTGGGATGCTCTGCTATTACCTTCAAAGTAGTTAAATATACTCTACTGTTCTAATTTTGAAGATTTAGCATATTATTAGTTATTGGATTTTAGGCATGCAAGCTGAGTTACTTCTGTTGGGTTACTGCTTCATCCTCTGTTTTGTGGATTTCAGGCTTTGTTTGTTTGTTAGTTATTTTTTAATGTTTGTTATGTGATGTTCTGTCATTTTTTTCTTTTTCATTCTTATCTCTCTATCTAGCATATATCTTTAATGGTGTTTTATCTTAAAGTCTTTGTTTTTTGTGTTGTGGCGTGCTGTGAATTGTAAGTAAGACTGTCACTCTAGAGCTCTCAGTTTTATAACAAAATAGAGAGATTCTGCAGAAATCTTTAATGTTGTTTTATCTTAAAGTCTGTGCTTTTTGTGTTGTGGCGTGATGTGAATTATAAGAATGTCACTCCAGAGCTCTCAGTTTTATGGGAAAATAGAGAAATTCTGCAGAAATCTTAATTAAAGAATAAATGATGTGGCTAGATAGTTACAAAAATTATTGCATTATGTATGCACGTTATATATTGGTTTCTTGTTTTCAACATCATCTTTTACATAATTGAAAACATCTGTTTTCTTTGGAATTTTTATATGACTTGCATGGTGTTCGAGTACTGGCTTGAGAAATCAACTTCTGTTTGCTACTAATTCTCGGAGCATCAGCCAATGTTGCAGCTTCCTTCAATGCTGCAACTAACTATAACTGTGAGTCAAATATAGCATAGTGATGTTGTGCTAAGAAGTCGCTGCAGAAGCTGTATCAGATAATGCTGTTGGCGTAATAGACACTAACATATGAAGCTGACAAGAACTTTGTTCTCTGCATCTCAATTAGTTTAAAATATATTTTTTTTCTAATTAAATATGCTTTGAACATTTTAAAATTGTGAAGTCATCATCTCACTCTAAAAAATGCCTCTAACCATCACATTCGAAGTAAAACTTGGCAATTTAAAGAATCAGAATCTAACAGATGCACTTTATGGTAAGATGTGCATGCTGTTTGTGTCCTTTGGGTTGTGTATAGCAAGACAGAGATGCCCTGTATGGGGAGTACATAGGGCATTAGGATGGTAATTTTATGATTCTGTTACATTGTGGTCTTTTTCTTTTCCTCTTCTCTTGCTCTATTATGTGTGTTAGTGCAAGATCTGATTGTCTACCACCCTCCTAAGGTGTTTCCTTTATGACCTCTTATCTGGGAATAATGTCTTCTAGCATTCATAGAGATTTGTTGTTTCATCTCTGATTTATATTTATTCTCTTGCATCATCACGTTTTTGTCCTTTTGGAAGTTCCTTTGCGTAATCGTAATATTAGGATGCATAAACTTCTCAGTATGACCTTACTATATCTTCCTGTGATTCCAGGATATAGAGCAACTATTAAATTTCATTGGTTTTAAGAGCTTAGGACCTCGCCACGTATTGGCTAACTTGAAGGAGCTTTTACGGACGATCCAGTCTCCAGAATACATAGATACATGATACAGTTAGCCAACCTTTGTCTTGACAGTAAGTTGGCAACTTTAGTGTAAATGGATTACTTGTATCTCTTATACAGGTGCAAATTTTTAATGTAGCACCTTCCGTAAAGCATTCTTAATTTACATTTGATGATTTTTTTCCTGGGGTCAAATCTTGCTCAGTGTCTATTCTTTCGCAGAGTATATTGTTGGAATGTACTGTCAAATTTTAGTGTTGTGAATTACTTCTTGAGATTTTCATTCAATTAAGATTCTTGGAAAGTAGGTTTTTGCATACAACATGTTGGATAAAACTTTCACAAAACTCTATTTTTCCTTATCTTTGAATGAGAAGTGTATGCAGAAGAGCAAACTGTGAAGAACAAAGTGTGTGCAATGGTGATGATGATGATGAAGTGTAGAAAGGTATGGGACATTTTTTTTAATTGCTAATATTATTCATTCAAGATTGACTACAATACATATATGTATTGTTGCATACACTCTTTCAAATTTTACAGTATATTTTTCAACTTTTGTGTTAAATATTTCAAGTTTTGAAATTTCAAAATTTACTTTAAATTTCAAGTTTTATGTTAGTTTCAACTCTTACATAAGCTTTTTTCAAGTTTTACATTGCAAAGAGAATAGATGTAACAATATGTCCAATGTATTGTAAACAAGTTCTTTATAATCATGTCTCTGTTGCGATTTTCAGAGACCTAGATCTCTATTGTGGCACAAAATAGATATCTATTTTTTGATCAGTTGGGAAGAAAATTTTGTCAATGCATACAATGGTGGATTTGAGTCTTCTCAAAATGAAGTTTGAAATATTTAACACGAAAATTGAAAAATTTATTATAAAAGTTAAAAAAATACACAGCTTAAGGTATTTCTCGAAGAATTTATGAAATAATACATTCAATATATTCATTAATTCATTCATGTTGATGTATTATTAAAGGTGAGTATGAGGATAAAAATTTCGTTCTGTTTTCATGTAATAATGGTGATTTAACTTTACATTTTACTAATAAAATGATAGGCAAAGGGGAATAAGATAGAGAGAATATGAAAAAGGAAATGAGAGGGAAGGGGAGGCAGAGGGAAAGAAAATGGAAAAGAAAAAAAATATATTTTTTATGTTGAAATCGGTAAAATATTTATATTTTAATGTATTTTGTTAACAGTAATTTAAACATATTAAGGGTAAAATGTACTTTTGACTTGTGACTGATGTTCTAAGTTATATTTAAGCGGTCATTTAGGATTGTTATTAGAGTAAAAGAAATAACCGAAAATATGTAAGTTTTTCTGTAATTTTAAATAGTTAAAAGTCATTTTATTGTATATAAATTTTTGAAAAGTAAGTAAAAAATTGTTTGTTTGAATATGATTTTACAAAGTGGTTTCTTTGAATATTTAAATATATCGTATAAATTTATATCAAAATTAATCGTAAAAAAATCATTAAATTCTAATTTTATTTAGAATAAAGATTATTCAACCCTAAGTAAAACTTCTCTTATTTTTATTACTTTTCTTCGTCTTATAGTGTTTATTACTAGAAAATATTATTGAAAATGCTCACATTTATATAAAAGTTATTTTCAATCAACAGTATATATATTATTGTCATTTAAATTATCACAGATTTCTAATAATAAAATTTTATTAAACATATGCATTGACTCAGCACTTTTTTCTTGTTCCCAAATTTTGATTAAGATATTCATAAGAAAAAACTATAGAAGATATGAAATTTATTGAAAACAAAATGCATTATTTTTATGATTGATAAAGTTTTCAGTATAACAAAAATAAATTATTTTATAATCTCATACCGATTCCTAATTATAAGAAGTAATGATGATTTATGAAAAAAAAAAAAATAATAATAATTTGACTTCTCTAAATGCTAAAAAGGAGAAAATGAACTTAAATTTTTTATTTTTTTAAAAAGAAATATTAAAATTTAGAAAAAAATTTATAAACCACGAAAGTAGTTGAGGGCAGCATTTACCTCTTCATCAATTGTATATTTCATTTCACTGTGTAAGTAAAATTAAAAAAGTGTTTAATAACACAAATTTCAGTAGAATTCATCTATTCTTCTTTCTAATATTTAATATTTTTATCATTTTAACAAAGAGGTTTCAAAGTTGTCATAATAGTACTTGTTGCCATCCTACCATATCATCATTCTATCATGTCATTTGTAGGATCACCAAACAACATAATGACACGGGTTACTACATGTATGTAATGCATTCAAAATGATTTTGAATTTAGTGATATTTGTATGGGGAATAAAATATAACATTACATGATTAGATGGTCGTAAATAAACAAATGTAATGGGAACTAACTTATCTAAAAGTCTCTCCTAGCTTACGATGATAATATCATTTGTGTAAAACAAATAAGAGGATGGTGGGTTAGGTGGTAAGAATTTGTGCCCTTCGAATGGAGAGCACACTGTCATGTGCTGGAAATTGAAGCGGAATTCCAACTACATGCGGCACTTGAACAAGCTGATTTGTATTGCCCAAGTAATCCTTAATTTACCTTAAGATCAATTTTGTGTGTATGCTGCAAGAAATGGCTGTGAGGTGTTAATTTGGTGCTCAAATTTAGGAGCAAAATGGAGAAGAAGAAGAAGCAACGTGAGAAGCAATTTGGAAGAGAGAGAATGGGTCTCTTTTTTTATTACACATCACTATACAATATATATGCACAAATGGATGGCCATAATTCAATTGACTCAAGCACTTTCAATGGCTAAGATTATTCACATTTACATAATTTACATGAAAATAAGAAAAGATTCTACCTACCACCACTTCCTCTACTTTGGGCCTATTGGATCACACTTCTAAGGAAATCAAGCTAAACTACTAAACCATGCCATATGCTATTCAGCTTGCCTCCTTTGATGTGTTTACTTGCCTAGCTTAAGTGATGCTTCTAATTATGTTTGAGGTGGTTGCTTCTAAGGCCCGCTGACCTACTTAGCCTCGATTGCCACTGTAGGAAGTCGGGCACGCTCCCGTCCCGCTCCGCTCTCCCCCGAACGGCACTCGAAAACTTATGTCTGCTCGCGGGCTACCATTCATCAGCACACTGTTCATCCGCGAGTGTAGGCTCTCCGTCGAGAGGGTAGGCGAGTTTGGAACTTAGGCGCGCTTGTTTTGCGAGAAGCGCGCTCTCGTGCTCTTGCGCTTTCTGCGATTCGACTTCCAAATCGGCGGCACATGACAACATGCTTGAGTCTTGGCTCTTACACTAGGACTTTCTCGTATAATTGTGGGCAGAAACCCTTTACCATTAAGGTTAGATTACTCACAAATTATAAGTAGACATTTGGTATGTCCCATTAAGGTTAGATGAGTCCTTGGTCTTAAGGTAGATATCAAGTTTAAGTCGTAGATCTTTTACTGAGACTTTCTCACATTTAGGTGTGCCATTAAAGATCTCATAAATTTTTGAGGAGACATCTAGGGTGTGCCACTAAAGGTAAATAAAGGTAAATATCACATAGATTCAAATTCTGGGTCTTACACTAGGACTTTTCGAATAATTGTGAGCATAGAAACCCTTTATCATTAAGGGTCTCACAAATTGTGAGTATATATCTATGGTTTGTTATTAAGGGTACATGAATCTTGGGCCTTGCACCAGGACTTTCCCACGTATTTGATGTATAAATCAAATTTAAGAATTAAGAAATTCTAGAAGGACTCAATTACAAAAATTAAAGTAATTGATACAAGTTTAAAATAAAAAAGTTTAAAAGGATCAAAATAAAAATATGTAAAATGGAATTCATATGCAAAATATGAAAGTTAAGAAGTTAATTATGACAGGCAATAGTATCAAAGAGGCTTTAGAAGAGTTAACATTAAAAGTAGAAAGAATTGAGAAGAAAAAGGATGAAATGCGGATGAAACACGGTTAAAGAAATTACTTAACGGTGTTAATATGTATTTGGCAGTGCTAATGAGGAGCTTACCTATAAATAGCATGCTCCTCTCCTCATTTTAGAAGCAATCATAGCTAAAAATAAGAGAGGTCACAAAATTAAAATTAAAAAAAATAGCGCAGTAGCAAGTAAGAGAATAGACTCCAACGAGTATATATTTTGAGTATAATTGTTTCATCAATAAAATTATTTTTTATTATGTGAGGTTCTTTGAAAATATAAAAAGTTTATACCAATAATTGGTATCAGACTACCATGTGTTCCCAACATTTTCTCACTTGCTGTTCTATTTTTTTCAGTGACCTCTTTTCTGTATTTGTGATCCCAACATTCTCTCATTTAGTGTTCTATTTTTCTTAGTGACCTTTTTTCTCTGTTTGTGATTTTTGAAATAAGAAAGGGAGCTTGCTTTTTATAGACAAACTTCTTGATAAGTACCGCTAAATATATTCTAACACGGCTATGTAATTTCCTTAGATATGTTTCATATGCATTTAATCTTTTTCTTCTCATTTCTTTCTTCCCTCAATGTTAACTTTGCTATAGCTTCTATGATACTATGGCCATCATAATTGAAATTTCAATTTTATTGCATATGAATTCAATTTTGCATATTTTTATTTTGATCTTTCTAGACTTTTCTTATTCTAGAATTGCATTAATTACTTTAATTTCTGGAATTGAGTCCTAGAATTTCTAAATTCTGAAGCTTGATTTCGATTTCTAACATTTTCCCTTAAACCAACCTTGCCAATATTCATCAATCTTAGCATCTTCTTTCCTTTTTTTCTTTTTTTAACTTTTACACGAGGAAAATCTCTCATCAATGCCTCATTGCTAATGTCTACATTTTCCTCTCCAATTTCCTTTTTCTTCGCCTTCAACATATGAGTTACTTTCTCTATCTTCTTTTAAGGCAATCTCTGCAACCTTTGTTTCTCTTCCATGCTCATCTCTCTTTTATTTGGATCTCTAGTCTTCAGTTTTGGCTACTTCAATAATTTCATCGCTTGTGTAACTCTATTTTTGCGATGATGTTCTCATTGGCAGCTTAGATCTTGTCACAATTTGCTGCTTACGACTTTCTTTTTCTCCATTTGATGAAAATTTAAAGAATTTGCTAGGAATTCTTCTTGAAATGTCTTAGGTTCATTCGCTTCTTCAATTATGGGTGTCACCTTTGCATGATCTCCCTTGCTTTCTGTAGTATTCTCTGGCTTTTCTTTTCGCCAGTCATGATTTGAGCATCCTGAATTGAGAATCTAAACATTTTCATAATCACTTTCTCCAAGAATGATTACTTCACGTGTTGGATTTTTTTGTTGTTCCACCATTGCACACAATGCGTGGACATCCCGTTCTTCTTTATTATTGTTCTCCTCTATAGGATCGGAGGCTGTCATGTTACCTTTTATAAGTTATTTCTTGAACGAACAATCTCTTGTATAATGGCCTTACTTACCACAGACAAAGCAATGACCTTTATTTTGTCAGTCCTTTCTTTTGCAATTTTGTTGCGTTCCTTTTGATTGAGAATCTCCTTCATCTCGTCTTCTCAATTTGTCACCTTGTGATCTATTGTTATTTTGTTGTTGGAGCTACTATTTTCTTTTACTAACGAAAAGTGCCTGATACCTACTATTAAGAGTAGATGAGTCTTGGGCTTGCACTAAGACTTTCCCACATAATTGTAGACAGAAACTCCTTACTATCAAGGGTAGATATCATACGGGTTCAAATCCTTCCCATATTTGGGGTGTGTCATTAAGAGTAGATGTCTCACAAATTATGAGTAGACAAATAGGGCATGCCATTAAAGGTAGATATCACACAAGTTTTGAGTCTTGGGTCTTGCACTAGGACTTTCTCACAATTATAATTGTGGGCAAAAATCCCTTACCATTAATGGTAGATATCTCACAAATTGTGAGTAGACAGACATATGAGGTGTGCTATACAGGTGATTACGTAAACTCCCAATGGATACCTAACTTGTAATGTTAACCTTTTAATATTAATAATTCAAACAAGTTATCCTTGTAATATTAGTAATTCAAAATAAATAAATAAATAAATAAAGAGAGATGGTTCAGGAACACTTTTTCACACTTTTAACCTTTTAGAATGGAAATTTTATGCTTTAATCTCTACAGGTTTTAATTATATACTATCTTTATGCTTTTTTTTTAGTGCACACGCTATTCTTGTATGTTTTTTCTGCTTGAAATTGTCATAGCAGAGAGCCTTTTGTAACTAGTGACAGAATAATAAACCAAATAAGTAGAAAATATTAGCTCCCAAGGATAATTAAATAATGTAAAACAATTAAACATAGCATGCTATCTTGATTTATATTGCCAAGCAATTTATCTGGGTTCATTTTCATTAGCAATTCTTAGATTTGGCGCTTGTATAATTCCTACAGGGAAGACAGATAAACTATGCTTGAAATAGAGCTACATGGAAAATTAACCATTATGATTTGAATTCAAGGCAAGGAACAAGAATGCTATCTAACTTTTAAAGAGCATAACTCAATAGAAATTATTTCAGATGGAACAAGCATGTAATTTGGAAGGAAATTTACCTCAACTTGTGCAAAGATAACATTTAATTAAATTCTTTCCTACATCAAAACTCTGCAGTGGCATAGCTCATCCATGTAAATTCTTTAAAGTTTCCTTAAGTTAACCTCTATCTTTACTCTAAAATGCAGCACATTTGACAAATTTGTGGCAAGTCTGCTCTATTCTGACCTGTAATTGCTTTCAAGATGACAAGTTGAACTTGATGATTCCTATTCGCGTTGCAAATCTTGAAAGATGAGTTTATTATAGATCAACATATAATCCCCAAAAAAAAAAAAAGTACTTGGCACAGTGAAAAAGAAATAAACAATTTATAATGGGAAAACTACATCAACTTCCTTGTTAGATTTCAACTATGACATTTTGCCTCCTGTTAGAAAAAAATATACAAAATCCCCCTTGCCGTTAGGATCTTAACGGTGTGAGTGAACTTTTTAAGGATAAAGGAGACTTTTCAAATGTAAGCACTGACATGGCAGACAAGAACTGAGTTGGACAGGACAAGTCAGTCTGTGCAGGCAGAGGAGAGAGGAAATTAAAAAATAGTTTGAGTTTATTCTATTTGTTTTTCTGCCTTATGATTCTATGTTCTCCCTGTCTCTCAATCTCTGACCCATTGCACTCCAATCACTTCCCGCCATAAGCCTCCTCTTTTGCGCGCGTGAAGAAACCCTAGGTGGCAAAATAAGAATCCTCTGTAATCGATGATGAATTTCGATTAGTTTGGCATCGTTGGTGCACATTTTAACCTGTATTGGCTTACAATGACGGTAAGTGTATTATTCAAGAAGTAGTTAAATTAGGATTATGGGTAATGGCTTATGATTTTGCATGATAATAGTATGGGTATGGGGCGAACACTTTGTTAGAGATAGTGTTGTTGCTCAATATATGGTTGTTAAATGTTGAGTGAGTTTTGTAAATGTTTGTGTTCAATTAATTCTATTTTTGTTTGTGGGTTTTATTTAAACAAAAAATTGTGGATTTTTTTTTATATTACGAACTTCTGTTGGTATGGTATGTGTCTTGAGGTTAAAATATGTTGGTTGTTGACAGAAGATTTCATTTTTCAGCTTTGGTCCACAAAAACAAATTTCATTTTTTAGCTTTAGTCCATAAAAGCATTTTTATTTGTTTAATGCCTTTTGTTTGTTAGCATTTAGTTTAAAATGAATTACTTTATACTGTATAATTGTACACACAAGTGGATTAGTGGATATGATGATGATGAAAGTAATAGATGAAGGTTTGTGTAATATCACTGTAGGCAATAAATTATTCTATTTTGATAGTTGTGCGTAATGAAGGTATTTGTGCACTTTTGTGGGATTAACCATGAATTGGGAGAATATGACATGGATTGTATCAATTTAGTTGCATGCATTAATGACATGCTAAGAGACCTATTTAAAAGGCCTAAGTTTGATGATGAGAACTTTAAATGTAAGGGCTTTATAACTTGGTCAGGGGAAATGTTTGACCTTGAAACAAACAAAAATTTATGGACTTTTTAGAGTTGGACTTGTGCAAAGTTGTTGAAGACGTTAAATTGGTGTTTGAGTTACTTCCTCTAGCATGTGGTTCTCCTCTTGAGATTCTACTCACACAGTATCAGCAATCAACATAAAGGAGAAGACTATTTAAGACTCAAGATAGATTACCAGAAGCCTAAGAAAGGCCACAAACCCAACCTGACCCAGTTGAACCTATAAGCCTATATGATGATATTCCTGTATCCTAATTAACCTAAGTTTAGAACACACAACAACTAGAAAATTCAAACCCTGCATCAGATGCACAACATCCTAAAGAACCTTAGCAATCTCAGTAGCCGCAACAGCATAGCACACTGAATGAGTAAGTACCATTATTAGTTGATTTGCCCCAAAACGAAGCTGATGACATATTTCAGTCTATAACTAAATTGCTTGAACTGTTAGAAAACACGAGAGTAGAAGGATTTGAGTTCAGGGAAGATGTTGGGTTAGGAGATCTACATAATGATGAAGTTGGATATGATTATGATGTATCATACAATTCAACTAGACTTAATAAAGATGAATCATACCATTCTGAACAAGGTGAACCTTTTACTCGTGATGTTAGTGGTGAAGATGCTAGTAGTGATGATGATGCTAAGAGTGCTGGCATCATTAATTGGACAGATGATGACATTGGAGATATGGTAGAATCAAACTTTGCTGATGATGTTTCTCTTGAATTGACAAGTTCAAAGGATTATGAAAATGATAACCTATCTAACTATAATAGTGGGGATGATGAGTTTGCTCTAAGTGGTGATTAAGGGGAAAGTACATAAAATGTTATTGACAGAATGGGAAAGGAGGTGAGGCATAGACTGTATAGAGGACAACCAGAAGGTGAGCAAGTAAACTTCTATATTGACCAGACCTTTACCTCAGTTTATGCATTCAGAGATTGTCTTAGGGAATATGCTATTACTCAAGGTGTTGTCTCAAACTGAATTAAGAATGAAAAAACCAAAGTTACTGCATAGTGTGCCTTGCCAAATTGCCAATGGAGGATACATGCATCAATGATAATTGAAAAGTGATATTCACGATAAGAACCATAAGTGTTGAAGACCACAAGTATGATCGAGTGGTGCATAATCCAGAAGTTACTAGTTCTTGGATTGCTCAAAAGTTTTTTGCCTCAATTAAAGCCAACCCTAACATTGGAACGTATGCAATAGCTGAGGAGTTAAGAAACAGATTTGGGACAGCAACAACAAAAAGGAAGCTCTATTGTGCCAAGAAGAGGGTATTCGCCATGGCTTTTTCTGATTTCACTAAATCATATGCAAAGCTCAATGCATATGCTCAAACAATTTTAATGGCAAATCCAGGAGCCACAGTAAAGATTGAGCATGATTTACGAGAAATAACAACATTATTCAAAAGATTTTTCATCAGTTTCAAGGCACAACAGATATCATTTCAAAGAGGATGTAAAAGATTTGTGGGACTGGATGGACCCCATATGAAATCTATTTACAGAGGTGTGCTGATGAGTGCTGTGACCTTGAATGCCAACAATGGCATTTTGCCCTTAGTAGTAGCTATATGTGAGGGAGAAAACAAAGAAAGCACACACAACCTGGAAGGCCTAAGAAGAATAGAAACAAAGAACCAAATGAAGTAGTAAGGGGAAAAAAGAGGTTTACTTCACGGTGTGGCATTTGTAATTTGCTTGGACATAATAGGAAAACTTGTCCTAGTGCTGAGGTTAGTAATTACAAACTTAATAACCCTAAACTAGCATATAGCATGAAAATGATACTTTCTTATTTGTATAGATAACAAAGCCAGATCCTTCTTCCTCCAGTAGAACACATAAGGTCAAGGACAAATTGAGAGCATCAGGTTATGTCATTAACTTATTATTATAAATTATATTTCTATCATGAATTCTCTATTAATGTATGGTCATGTGTAAACAGCATCTTCACCTCAACCAGATCATAGTGAACCTTTATAAAAAAGACCTAAAAGAAGCTATAGCATGCACACAAAAGCCTCAACTCAATCCAACTAGCCTAACCCTGAACCTTCAATGATGTAATCACAATATCATACATCATGAAAGCTTAATCAAGTACACTGCGTGGTTTGTATGGCTTTAAGCTTATGCAATTGTGAATATTAGCATTGATGTCTTTGGATTCTATGCATATGTCATTAGTTTTGTTCCATGTTGCAACACTGGTGAATAGATGCAAGGATATAAGGATACAAACAGGATAGGAGAAACACACAGCTAACTCTATTCTATTATTTGAATTTATTTTGCAATGGCTTAATTATAGTTAACATGCTGAGTGTGTGCATGGGATTTGTGTTCATTTGCCAAGGACAATTTGCCTTGTGGTTTGCATGCTTCAACAATTGAACACAATGCATGTACATACACATTACCATTACAGATATATAGTTTTGCTTATCTCAATTGTTTTGACACATGTAATTCTTTTTGTAGAAATCAACATTAACACAATAGCCTTGTATTCAAATAGTTTACTAGGAAATTTGATTGATAATATAATCTAATATTTTTTTAATCTTCTTTATTTTTTTCATTAGTTTATGATTTCACTTCTTCCAAACCATTATTATACAGATGCATATCAATATCAAACAAATCATTAACATATTTTGCATAACTCCCAACATTTTAGAATTGTTTCTATTTTATTGTCATGGTGATTACAAGTGATAATCTATGTGAATTTGAACTTTCATCTTGAAATTCGTGTGTTGGTTTGCCTATGTTTTAATGCCTTGTAGTCTTTTGCGAGTTATTACCATAAACTCTGCTGCAGCCTTCACCTCCTCTCCCTTAGCAGTTGTACTCTTCTCTTGCAGGTTTCCAAAATTGAAAATATCCACAACTTCGAGTTTGCTTACAATGGAAGTATAATTTGTTTGGATTTCTTTGTGTTTCGGATATTGCTATGCCTTCCCTTTCACTACAATTACACAACCTATTCATGAATTTTATTACTCCCCTATTAACCATATTACTTTGTGAAATTTGCAGTCTCTTCTTCTCCTATCATTAATCTCTTCTTTACTTGGATACAAAAATTCAAAAAAACCACAACTTGGCTCATTTATGTAGAAGAAGTACAATTTATTAGGAATTTTTTTGTCTTTGATATGCGAATACCAGCCTTTTACCCACACTTACACTTTCTATTTATGAAATTCACAATTTCTCCATTTATTTTCAAGATAGAGCTTTCCTTAGAAGAAGAAAATTTAGACATTTTGTTACTTGTTAAGTTCTATAATGTATAGATTACTTGCTTAATACGTTCTTCAACAATTGCGAACTGATTTGGTAATGCTGCTTGCTTGCTGTCTACTGTATGGACCAAAATTTTGCAAATGCCTACACTTTTCTTTTGCTTGCTCGATTTGTGTTATTCAAGAAATT
This sequence comes from Azadirachta indica, assembly GCA_022749755.1. Classification (NCBI taxonomy): domain Eukaryota; kingdom Viridiplantae; phylum Streptophyta; class Magnoliopsida; order Sapindales; family Meliaceae; genus Azadirachta; species Azadirachta indica. The sequence continues at coordinate 19,989,590 of CM040441.1, forward strand.
TTCAATTGTTTTGCTATGGTGAAATTGGCTCCTTTATATATGCATTTTCAATAGACCGTTACCCAACAGTTATATGTAATATTCACTTATTCTTTTTTTAGTCAAATTTTTTTTTATTATAATATTCATGTCAACCCAACATTTTCTGATCATTCTGGCGTAATTACAGTAACTTTGGGGTCATATTAGTAATAGTCTAGCTTTTCTGTTAACTCAACAGACTAGTCCTGACGACAGGAGAGATTTTGTATATTTTTTTCTAACAAGGGGCAAAATGTCATAGTTGAAATGTAACAGGGGGGTTGATGTAGTTTTCCCAATAATAAAACAATGAGATAAAATTTCAAACCTTTTCTCGCATCCCATTGTTGCAATTGAAAGTTTCTCCACACCATTCTCAGATAATTGTACGGCCAGGCTGAAGGTTGGAAATTAAACTCTATCCATTGTTGTTCATGGTATCAAGTCTTTCATCAAGCTTTGTGTGCTTGCCTATTGAGTAAGTTCAACCTGCTTTCTCTTGATACATATCTAGCAGCAAAAGAAGCTCATTTTCCTCTTAACTATAGACCTCATTTTCCTCTGTCATAAATTTCGCTGTAATATATGAATGAAACTTAACAAACTTACTCTCACTATGATAAAGCACTACAACAAATCCTGTCACTTGACTTCTATCAATATCCTACTAGCAAACAGGGGGGAAATTTCACTTTTCATTGCATTTCTTTGAGTCTCTCACGTTAGTTATTCTCCTTGCCTCTCATAACTACAAACTGTCGGGGACACCTTGAATAATCAAATGTAGAAACTACGAGCAACCACATTCTTAAAAGTGCAAAATAGAAAATAGAAAGACAGTGGGAAGAAGAGAGCTACAGAATTGATGTCAACACTAAATCTTGTACTCCACATTTTCCCATCTGGTTTTTGCCTTGGTTCTACCCCTAAAACCCATTGTTTTCCAATAAAAGATAATGCAAAGTGCATATCAAATACCAACAGTCAGATGCTAATTAATTTAACAATTAAAATCTCTTGGAATGGTACAAGAAGTTTGAGGTGTCAAAGTCATTGACAGTAGGTAGAGGAAGACTTTGGTTTATTTCTTGTTATATTAAAAAGAAAACAATTAAAATACCAACAAATCTTGTTATATTAAAAAGAAAAAATTAAAATACCAACAAAATAAAAAGAAACTATATGTCAACAGAGGAATCTTTGGCATGGAAATCATTCCTACTCTGTAGCATAAAGGCACAAACCATCACCACAAGCGAAAGGTAATTCATTTGACTGTTACTGCTAGCAGGGAGGGGGTGGTTTAACACGTGCTTGAAGATGGGTTGTTTCTCAAAAAGCAATTGAACTGTTTGGTTTGGTGAAGGACAATCAAGAATGGAAGTTGTCACCATCGAGAAAAATATATTTGAAGGCATCAACTTTTTCCAAGTGACCCCATTTAAATTGATGCATTCTTTTATTTGACACTAGTCAATATATGGTATAAGAAAACAGCCCCCAGCCTGTTACCATAGTGCACAAGAAACAGATTTTGTATATAATCTTCTTTGTGTCAGAAATACATGCAATAAATCAGAGATATACTACATATTAAGTACAAAACAAGTTAGAAGATGTTCGCACACACATAAAATCAACCCATTCTTTCTTTCATACTTGGGGAAACACATGAAGGGTCAGTCCCCCTTTATCTGCTGAGAAACTCTTAGGGTATCAGAAGCAGCAGCAATGTGTGACTGAACAGATTATAGATGCAAATCTCTTATTTCAAATTTGAAACCCCTGGGCAGCTATTTCTTTGTGCTTTCCACTCAACTAAACTTAATGTAAAACTAGCACACTAGTTTTCTTCTAGATATACAAATCAAACCTGTATATTTTTTTAACATTTTCCAACCAGCAACAAAGTATTATAAAATTCACCACAAAAGTTACAAATCCAAGGAGATAAATGATCACTCATAAGGGAAATAGCAGAAGCCAACACAGCAGGAGTGTACTTCTCTGAGTAGGGGAGTAAAGGTTTTACGAAAGTTCAATTCAATTGAAGGAAAAGACCACAAAAGAGGATTGAGTGAACAAGTTTAAAATGTGTTGACAAGAAGCTATTTTGGAAAACAAACCTATAGATGTACCAAAAACACAAAAGAGATAAGATGTTATGACAGAAAAGCATACACTACATGCAATGTTTTTTTCCATGCATTGCATGCACAATCTCCAGAACAAGGAAAAAGCGCCCAATAGTTTCTGTAAGATGGCTTTTAAGGTAAACCTTTTAATTTCTTGATGAAAAGTAAAAATAATTAATACCATTGCAATTTAAAGAAGTCTGAAGGGCTCATCTTCATGAAAAATAAAAACTGTTTGACTTGTAACTGAAGATAATTTGGAAGCAAGAACCTTAACCTTTTAGAAACTTAAAGTTCACTATTCTTCCTTTAGCCAACAAGATTTGAACTTATGGCACCAAGCCCAGCATGAGGAATTGCATTGAAATGTTAGTTTGTGTTACAGTAGACCAGTGACACTCCTTTAATTCAGACTATAACACAAATTATTGCAGAAGGAACGGTGAATCTGACATTTGTATGCCAATGCTCTCCTATTAAAGTTATAAATGAGCATTCAAAGACATGGGGTCAGTTTTATTCATTTATTATTTCCAAACACTAACCACAATCAAGATAATTGCTTTGCATGCATTAAAACAGTCAAATTTAGTTAAATCATGAAAGCCACTTAGATTATGTTCTCAAGTTCATTTTTCTTCTAACTTGTTTCCTTGCTCAATAAATATTGACCTTAGATTTCCTTTTATATTATTGGCATATTGACTGGATGAAATAAGAGAAAGACATAAAAATATAAAAGAGAAGAAAGGAAAAGAACAAGAAAGATACTAAGAAATGCATAGATTGTTGCATGATTTAGTTAAGATGGGCCTTAATTTATATTCAACAAATATAGTTACAACAAATCTTGAAATAAAGAAATCTATATATTCCTTATTAACTAAAATTTGGACTAGACATATCAGTGTACAATCATATCTAATTTAAAGTACAATAAGAGCATTGAAAAATTCTCTGACCTTTACACTTCTCCAAATCACTGTTTAAAACTCCTGCGGAACTGTTCATTTTTCCAGCCATTAAAGCAGATGACAGTGTCTTCAAGAATGAGATCAGCCATCAACAATGAATTGATCGTCTTGATTATCTCCCTCAACCCTAGTGTCTCCATGAACCATTCCATTCACATGGTGTAAATTTTGCATCATTTGTGAAAGATAATGGCTACTAGCACCAGTATGGTCAGAGAGCCCCGTAGGATGACCAGTCCACTGGGAAACAATGCCAAGCAACTGGCTAGTAAGGTTTTGCTGCTCATGAAGAATACGAGCTTGCATCTGACCCATTTCTGCCCGGTGTTGACTTAACATTTCATCAATCCTTGTCTTCCATTCTGACTTCCTCCTATTAATCCTTTCCTCCCACTCGCTCTCCTGAATTAACCCTTCATCTCTTCTTCTTCTTTCCCTCTCTTCACTCTCCTTCTCCATAGCTTCCCATTCTTGGATCCTCTGCCTCCTTAACTTCTCCCTGGCCTTCTCTCTCTCTTCTCTCTCCTTCTCCCTCTCCTCCAACTTTCGTTCCCATTCCTGCTCAAGCTTTATCCGAAAATTTTCTCTCCTCTGCCTCTCCCGCTCTCTCTCTGCTTCACGTTGCTCAAACCGAGCCTCTATTTCCCTCAACTGTCCCAACTGGTTTGCAAGAAACCCCAATGTCTTCTTCTCCAATGCTTTCAACATCTTCCTCTTCTTCTTCTTCAAGTTGGCAGCAATAGGCTCCCCTTCTTCATAGCCAAACCCATTATCCCCATCCTCTCTAACCCTTCTCTGATTACCATTAAAATTCTCCTCCACCTCATCACCGTCGTACTCAAAACCCAAACTCATTACCCCATTCTCTTGTCCATCAATTGCGGTGAAATCCCCATCTGTGGAATGGCCCATTTGCCCAAAAACCGCAATATCCATACCATTACTTACCCCCACAAAGCCCCCACCATTCTCTCTATCCTCATTAACAACTGCCATTAAATCACTACCATTATTGATATGACTATTATACGGTGCTGTGACATCTCCAAAAACATCCTTATACCTTAAAAAGTTTGACCAATGAGTAAGCCCTTCAACCCAATCAAATTCCTCCGCGTTACACTCCCCACCTACAGAATTATCAACTGACAATTCAGGTTTCTTGATCTTCTGTTTGACTAATAAATACTGGTGTCTCATGTTCTGCACCTTAGTGGAAACATCTTTCCATGTCCATTGCCAAGGAAACGCGATAGGATCACGAACATGATGTACAGAATTCACATAGTGAGCAATTGGTTTATATTTCTTTTCGCGGGTTTTCATTTTTGCAAGAGTTCCATCTGCAACCATCTCCCCATACTTGTCTATTAGGGTTTTTTCTTCAGCCTCGGTCCATTTCTTTCTTCTAGGAGGCACCATGGTTGAACAACGCCAATAGTAATTGCAGCAATCAAAATATGAAAACCCACTTCGTCTTTGAAGACACAATCAAAATTATCACATACTGTATTATATGGCATCGAAGAGAAATCCAAAAAGAAAGCCAACCCAGATCAAAATTGGGTATCAGAAGAGAGGTATAGTCCTTACCTTGACCTTGAGATCTGAAAACTGTTGCCAGAATTCAAGCTTGGACGGAATTGGGGGTCAGTTGAGAGGGTCTTAGTGGTTGATTTTCAGGGAAAATTGGGAGAGAAAGTGAGGGAATCTAAGAGCAAGTGATATCTGGAAGTTGAGTTGAGGGAGACAGTTAAATTAAGAGTGAAGTTAAAAAGTGAAATTCAACAATTTTCTTTCGTCTTCCGACAAAGTTGAGTTAAAAACGTTGAATTTGCTTTCGTCTTCCTACAAAGTTGAGGTAAAAACGCAGCGTTTTAACTTATCATAGCCTTCTCTCGAAACGCAACGTGGCAAATTCTTAATGGTTGGTGGTTAAGTAGTGAGCCAGTTCTGTTCTGAAATCCAATGACTTGCTTTAATCAGATAACATTTAACAAGGAGTATTTTCAACACTACCTAACATTTAAAATCGAATTTTTTAAATGACTGCTATATGTAATATATTACAAAAATAATCAACTTAAACCAAAATATTCTCATAAAAATTTTTTAAAAAATAACCATCAAATATATTCACGCAATAGTATTTTAGTCCAAAAAAATTTAAAATGGTCATTTTCAAAAAATATTTTAAAAAATAATTATTACCGAAAATTCACCTCTAGTGTTGGTTATTTTTATTAAATTTCTCTAACAATTAATTATTTGAGTAATGTTTTTTGAGAAATTTATAATAGTAACTACTGTTTACTGTCACTTTTCTAAAATAACTACTATTTAAAAATTTTTTAAAAAATGTCCAACTCATAATTTTATGGATAAATTTACCCTTGAGCAACTTTTAACTTGCCTCCGTCTATTTCTATTTTTTTTCTTCTTCCGTCTACTTTTCTTCTTCCATATTTCTTTAATTTTCTTCATCCGTCTTCTTAAACGGATATCTCTTGAACTTTTTCACTTCAAAAACTCAACTCTATTACAATTTAAATAAAATCACAAATGAGTAGAAGAGAAATCAAGTGAGTGTTTAAAGTTTAAAAAATCTAAAAAACTCATAAATTTGATATGATTTTTTTAGTGTTTGTGCGTAATTAAACAATACAATGATAGAAATCGTCAAATAGTATATATATTGAATGTTTGAGTGTGCTTTATGTACTTGTTAAGTAAGAACTTTGGTGTCGTTGGGTTTTGGAAGACGACTGGGGGCACTTTCGAGCATGTGTAATTTTTTTTTCTTGTGCTTGAAATTAGGTTTCGAGTATGAGCAAATCGAAACCTAGTTTCGATCACAAGCAAAATTTGTTCGTGGTTGAAACTTAGTTTCGAGCACGAACAAATTTTGCTCATGCTCGAAACTTACTTTCTTTGAATCATAAGCAAAATTTTTTTTTTTAGGAAAACTTTTTCAGTTTCGTGTATGAGCAATATTTTCCCAAAAAGTTCCTATTTTCATTGTCTCTCTAACATATATTCTTATATTTTCACGCATAGTATTGTGCATGGCGGCTCATGGGAACGAACACCAAATGGCGGCGAAGTATGTGTTGGTGGAAGGATGAAGAGGTGTCTTGTGGATCGAGAGATAACATATGATCAATTTATACAGATGTTATACAAGGAATTTAATATTAATCCTAATGAATTTATCATAATCACGAAGACCATGTGTTCAGTGTGTACACAATCAAGGGCGGGCTATATGGCAGCATATATTACAACTGAATTAGACTTTCAAGCATTTATGACTGTCAACAGTTCTTATATGGTCAGCAGGAGAGGTTGTTGTCCACTATATATTATCTTGGATCATGTAGATAGCGCAGAACAAATAAGAGCACACATACCCAACAATGGTACACCTGGTGGAATTCCTACAGTGCTATCTCAGTTTATGTCTTCTAGTGAAGGCAATCAAGTAAATGATACACTTCCTGCAATGAAAACGTAGTTTCAATACACCAGTCAGTTTAAGTACACAAGACAAGGGTTTGTAGATTATTACTCTTAATATGTTCAAGACTCACCGATGCCTCCAATTCCTCCGCACCCATCTTATCACTTGTTGGATGAAGTAACCACTATAAATGAAGTTGATTCTACTCCTCGCAACAACGATGCGCATCGAAGTAACTATCATGAAAATGATTTTTATGATATTCGGCCAAGCATTGGTGGTAACGACATTCCTCCACAGTGCGAAGATAGAAGAAATGTCGCTGACAAAGAAACAGAGCCAAATGATGGTGGATGTAATAATCCCCCTCAGAAGAGTTACTCAACGGCAGCGCCATCATCAAAAAATCAATTTATTCTATGGTTGCCTTCAATTCCACCAACGATAACTACGCCAAATGATGCATTCTCAGGTATTGGTTCAGATGATGTATGCATTAAACAAATATTTAATACGAAGTGAGCACTTCGAGATAAGTTGGGGTTGCTTGCGTTGAAAAATCACTTTCAATTTAAAGTTCACAAATCAAGCACGGATCAATTTGAGGTCAAGTGTATTGTTCAGGGATGTCAATGGCGAATTCGAGCCACTAAAAACAACTACGATGCATATTTTCGAGTTACCCGCATGAATTCGATTCATAGTTGTTAAAATGAAAAGTTACGAGACGATCATCACTAAGCAAGCACGCGCTTGATTGGAGAACTAATCAAAGATAAGTTCCAAGATTATAGTCGAAGTTACACTCCCAAGAACATCTGTGACTGATTATGAGATTCAATTATCATAAATGAAGTCATGGCGGAGTAAGGAACAGGCATTGAAGCTTATGGTTGGGGATCTTGCAGAGTCATTTAAGGGACTTCCACTATATTGTCACGTGTGAAATGAAAAAAATTCAGGGACAGTGACAGCAATTGAAAAAGATGCTGATAGTCACTTCCTATATTTCTTTATGGCATTAGGACAATGTATTCGGGGATTTCGCACTACGATTTGACCGGTTATTGTCATTGATGGAACATTCTTGAAAGGCACATACCGTCGGACGTTATTTGTGGCCGCTTCATTGGATGGAAATGACAAAATTTATCCTGTTGCGTTTGATGTTGCTGATTCTGAAAACGATGCATCGTGGGAGTTGTTTTTCCTTAAGTTAAGACAAGTTATTGGGTCAATTAAAAATTTGGTTTTCATAACTGATCAACACAATAGTATTGAGAAAGGGATTAATACAGTATTCCCAGATGCAACCTATGGCTTTTGTTCTTACCATATTTCTAGGAATGTGAAGGCTAAGTATAAAATGCGCGCTCAGAAGATAGAGGCTTTTATAGCGGCTTACTTCCTCGCTGCAAAGGCTTACCGATTGAGTGAGTGTAATGAATATATGCAGAACTTGAGGGTAATGCATCCAGCAGCAGCAAAATATTTAGAAAATGAAGTTGGACTCTATAGATGGGCAAGAGCACATTTTTCTTCTCAACGGTATGACTTGTTGACCACCAACATTGCTGAAAGTATGAATTCATTGTTGAGACACGTACTCTCACTTCTTATCATACCATGGGCTGAGCATATTAGGTCTAATATCTAAAGTTGGTTTTACAAGCGTAGGGAGGAGGCTACTGCCAGAGAAGCATTCTTGACCCCAGCAGCGTAAGCAGTTGTTGACGAACAACTGAAGTTGTCATGAACCATGACTGTGGATCCTGTTCACGGTATGAATTTGAAGTTAGACATCGGGAAATGTTGAGGTAGTACATTTACAAGATAAGACTTACAGTTGTAGACGATTTGATTTATCACAATTACTATGCATTCATGCTCTTGCAACATGTAGACATGTCCGTTTATCACACAATTCACTTTGTGCATATTACTACACCACAAACGCATAGATGAATGCATATGCAGAGTCTATTTACCCCGTTGGAAATGATATAGACTAGATAATTCTACCTGAGGTGCGAGAAAATATTGTCAAGCCGCCAAAGTAACGTCTTGCTCTTGGTCGACCAAAAAAACAACGAATTTTTTCTGTTGGAGACGAAGTGGTTCGTCGTATAGGTTCTTATTGTCAACAACGAGGGCACAATCATGCTACGTGTAAAAATCCCATTCCCCTTCACCTGAGTCAATGAAATTTATGTGAAGACAAAAAATAACGTGTATGAACATATGTAAACTTGCCTATTTTATATTATTTAAGTTGTTTGTTGTAATAGCAAATATATAATACGCCTATTGAAAAACTATTTACTATTTTTTCATTGAAAATGTATATTTCTAAATGTAGTCGAACTTTAAAATATACAAATTTTTATGGTCTTAAGGTTATTACTTATTTGTATAAATTGGATATGAATGAAATTCTATCAGTTTTCTCTCCCTTTAACGTTCGTAATCTTTTATCTTGGAGTGTATTTGGAAAAAAATGAAATTATAGTTTTGAGTATATTGCATCCATGCTATTTGCTCGAAACTGCGTTTTCGATTGTGCCTAAATCTTTGTCTTTTATGTTAATAGTTTTAGAGTTATAAATTGCACAGAAACTTAGTTAGAAGATTATATAATAGATGATTAAAATGACTTTTTAATGATAAATTTGTACTGAATGTCAAATGTATGAAAATTTATCAGTTTTCTATGCAACTTACTTTTCTTTCGTCTTGGGACTTAATTTGGGAAAAAATGAAAGTATAGTTTTAAGTATGCAGTGTGCAATAAACGTGCTCGAAACTGTACTTTCGAGCATCTTTGAAACAACATGCTCGAAAGTACAGTTTTGAGCACGTTGCATCCATGTTGTGTGCTTGAAAACACACTTTTGATTTTTTCCAAAATTTTTGTCTTTTATGTTAAAAGTTTTAGGGTTATAAATTGCATAGAAACTTGGTTAAAAGATTATATAATAGATGATTAAAATGACTTTTTAATGATAAATTTGTACTGAATGTTAAATGCGTGAAAATCTATTAGTTTTCCATACAACATTTCTTTTGTCTTGGGACTCTATTCGGAAAAAAACGAAAGTATAGTTTTGAGCATGAAGTGTGCAATAAACATGCTCGAAACTGCACTTTCAAGCATCTTTAAAACAACATCCTCGAAAGTGCAGTTTCGAGCACGTTGCATGTATGGTGTGTGCTTGAAACCCTACTTTCGATTTTTCCTGAATCTTTGTCCTTTAGGTTTAAGGTTTGGGTTATAAATTGCAAGTTTGATAAAATTATCAATCTTCACTAAAGTTGGTTTTAACTTAATTAAATCATCAAGATATTCACATTGTTTTTAAGTTGGTGAAATTTATCAATTTATTTTAACCTTTATTTTAAGTTAATGAAATCATCAATTTATTTATATTCAGTTTGTTTTTATGTTAATCAAATTATCAATTTATTCTCATGTTATTTTTAAGTTAATAAAATCATCAATTTATTTTCACTTTTTTAGGTTAATGAAATTATCAAAGAGTTTATATGTTTTCTATAATCGATAATTATAGGTGAACAACCAATATGACTGCTTGGTAACAAGACTATATAGATAATATGTACAAATAAGTAAAAACATCCAACATACTACTGTTTATAATAACTGGCCAAACCACAGTTCAATGGTAATCCTTCTTCTAAAAAATGGTCTGTCAACAGGTTCGAAATCAAATTGCCTACATATGCCTAAATAATATATGTACATGCATGTAAAAATACCACAATCTCCAGAATTTAAGTCTTGGTGCGACACCTTATTCACCGGTCGGACATAGGTAAATGCCTTATCTAAATCAGGAATTTTAGTACGCCTAGCATAAAACCTAGCCAATCGCACCAAACAAGGCAAAAGCTCGTACAAGGGCTTCATCGCGGTTGCTAATTTTCGGTCTGAGTGTGTAGATGGAGCTGAGTTGAACACTCGGATCTGCCGAGTCTCAAAGTGAACTACGCAAGCTACCCAATGATTGTGGCGTATACAAATGGGAATGTAAACCTCGTTAACAGTCCACTATAGCCTGTGCACTGTGCTTTGCTTGCCAAGGACATGCAACTCCAGTTTAGTGTCTGAAAAAAAATTCCCTTGGCTAGGTCCTTTTTTAAATATCCGTCCCAGGCATACTGCAATGATGTCTGCAACAAATGCAAATGTTATTAGCATGTAATATAGTAATTAAACAATATATTGAATATATATTAGCAAGTAATTGATAAATTCATAGCCTAACTTATGTAAAGGTGAGTGAATGCTATTGTCCACTGCTGGGACACAAGTGAAGCACACGCCCTTTGCCGATGAACCAACAAAAGCATATACTCGTTTGAAATGCCATTAAGTCAGATAATTTTTTTTAGGAAATCAATTATTTGAGTGCGTTAATTAATAATATAAATAGGTACTCACTGTGTCATCGAGCCAATCGCTAGTGTCCGCTATAATGCTAAGCCAATCAGGAGTCACCCTAATGGTCTGCGACTCAATAAATGCATCTTTGGTGGCCATACACTGCAAGAAGTGTCCAAGCAAGTCATCAGGAATGGCTTGCATAGGACTAATACGATATTCGGGGCCATATTGTTAGCTGCCCTTGCTTCTTGATTGTGTAGGGCATGTACGGGGTCCGTTGCAACCGACTCCTCTTGTACACGTGCCTAAATCGACTGGCGTTATTTAATGGTGGCTGAGGAATAACATGCACACTAGTCTCCCCATTATCTATAACTTGAAACCATGTTGGTTAAGAAGTTAGCACAAGATAAACTTAATATTTTGCAAAAAAACGGACAGAGTTCCCTCTACATTCCAAGGATGCCAAAAAAACCTGCATGAAAAAGTATACATGCAACATATCACATATAAACTAAAGCCTCAGCACCCTCTCAACAAACAAACAACTTCCCACAATAGAGTTATGAATATAAATAAATAGTTAGAGGCCTTGGGCACCATCTCAATAAAAACAGACAACAATTCTAGATATATTTGGTTTGGGGCCTCAAGCACCCTTTCAACAATATAGTAATGTTTAATAAATATCATGAACGAAATTCATGTACATAAAAAGTAAGCAAAAATAAAAATCACCCGAAGTTAGTTAATAATAGTTAATGATAAAATTAATTATGTACATGCATTTACCTGGAGCTCAGATACATTGGCACATTCGGCTTAATGCTGTATATCACCAACCTCTCTTACGAGGATTGTCAAAGTCTTTTCCTAACGACACAACAACTCCTCCATTCGCTGCAATATCTCTTTGTGGCAGTGCCACATTTCTTCCTGCCTGCGAGAAAAGGCCTCAAAGTCAGCACAGAGTGTATGGATTTTCTCTGATTGGTCTAAATCACAAGGAAGTAATGGCGGCATATTAAAATTGTCGGGGAACTTGGCTTGTGTATCCTCGCCAGCACTCGTATGTTATGGATGTAAGTTACTGGGTTGTAACAGCTTGACTGTGTAATAGTGTAGTCGCTATTAGAAATCAAGGCTTGAGATTAGATCGTGTTCAATATGACTACATTATGTTTTGCAAGTTAAACGCTAATAAACTACCTTGTTATCCATTCTCGAGCTTAACGGAGTGAACGGTGTTATGTTATTGTACTGATCAGCAACCTGGAAAAAAAAGTTTCGTTCAAAAGGAAAATGGGTCCTCAGTGTAATTGTAAACAATTTAGACTCAATAAAATGGAATAAATATATATATAAGGAATTTAGGTGAATGAAAAACAATATACCTTATTTGGACTTAGTGACCTTGATGAATTAGAATCCTCGCTGTGCATTACCTTGTCATGGCTAGCTTGTTCAGGAAAAAGATTACTGCTGTACTCACCTTGAAAGGCCAACTCAGTGCCCAAATGTTGAACATAAGGTCGGCCCTTCTCACTTTGACTGGGCACCAATGTTTACAATACAGTAGAAGGCTACCAAACATTCAAAAAAAAAAGTTATTAAGCGTATTAAACAATATTTGACATTATTTTTAAATCAAGAAAGTTATAATAAATAAGAAGAACCACACCTTACTGTTGTTGAATATCCTGCACATTTTTCCTCTTCACTACCCACCTCAGTATATAAAGCAAGTGGGAGTTAGTGCATATCCCCATTTCCCTTCCAGCAGTAGAAACAACCTCGTAAATCTAAATCTACACATTGTTACAAATATTAGTTATAAATGTGAATAAAGTAATATAATCAATCGTGTAGGCCACTTATTACCTGAAATGCAAATGGAAATTCAAGAAAGTTGTACTTATTCTTATGCTTCTTCCCCTTCTTTTTCTTCAACATAGCATTCCTCTTATATGTTGTCAATTGCTTACATATAACTCTACTCAAACATTGGAACGTGTATTTGAATACTGTTGCTTCCTAAGATAACGATTGAAATGTTCTAAATCATCTACCATTTACAGTAACCACATATTAGAATGATATCGCTGGCCCCTCCCAAGTAACAAATGCTCTAGTATAATGTACAACAACAGCTTCACTGCTTCCATTTCATTAATCTCCACTAACTCAAATGAATCGTATATCTCCTCTATCCTCAATAGCGGTATACTAGTCTGGCCTCTAAAATATAAATCTCTTAGCCTTATTATCTTGTCGTATTAGGCGGATAAGGGCCAAAACTTAACCCTGTAATCAGCCTAAACTCAACATGTGAGAAGTGGATGGTACGTCCACCTACAAGAAACCATATCTCGTCATCTACTCACTTCGTAACCACCTCATGCAACAACATGTTATGCACAAGATTTCCAGAAAATTAGATATCCTTTAAGTCTAGCAGGTGACCCAAACATGTCCATTGGAAGATATGACGTTGTGCCTCAGTAAGCTTTTGTCGTACCTTTTTCAACACTTGCATGTGTGACAATGAACTGGCTAAAGTCAAAAAATGTTCAGATGGCTTAATCTTTAATTTAGTAGTAACTATTTTCTCCATGTTTACCTATTCCAAATATAACAAGAAACGTTAGTAATCTATCATATACATAGATAGAAGAACATAAATAGATTAAACAAGAAAGAAACATACATTTTACAACAATTGAAACTATGTTTTCGAGTACATTAAACTTTCACTAACATGCTTTCCAAAAATTAAGAAATGGAACATGCTCGAAACATATTTTATATGTACACTCTGAAAAAATCGAAATAATAGTTTCAAGCATGTTCAAGTTCATTAAGCTATTTGAAACTAATATATATGCGCGCTTGAAATTAATGTATATGCTATGAAAAAATATCATTAACCTTTGATTTTGAGCATGTTCGATTCCATTAACGTGCAACAAACTATGAAATGTAGCATGCTTGAAATTGAAATTATATGTACACTCTTACTTAACATAGAGCCAATGGCTAGTTTTCAACATGTTCATTTTCATTACCTTGCCCAAAACTATAAACTAGACATGCTCAAAACTAATCAAATTTATATATAAACTCTAAAAAAAATCAAAACTATGGTTTAGATCATGTTCAATTTCATTAATGCGCCCTAAACTAATATATGTGCATGCTCGAAACTAGTAGAAATATAAAGTCAAACATTGGAAAAATTGAAACTATGCTTTCAAGCATATTCAATTCCCTTAACATGCCTGAAACTATGAAATGAAGCATGCTCGAAATTGATATTATATTTAATGAATGAAAAATCGAAACTATGCTTTCCACCATGTTCATTTTCATTAACATACTTCAAACTAATATATGTACCAGCAAAACACTAATCAAATTTGTATGTAAATTCCAAAAAAATCGAAACTATTGTTTAGATCATGTTCAATTGGTTAAGTGTTGAAAATTAGTGTATGTGCATGCTCAAAACTAATAGAAATATAAAATTAGACATTGGAAAAATTGAAACTATACTTTCGAGCATGTTTAATTCCATTAACGTGCCTGAAACTATGAAATGATGCATGCTTGAAATTGACATTATATGTAATGAATGAAAAATCGAGACTATACTTTTTAGGATGTTCATTTTCATTAATATGCCTCAAAGTAATATATGTACTAGCAAAACACTAATCAAATTTGTATGTAAACTTCAAAAAAATCAAAATTATGGTTTAGATCGTGTTCAATTTCATTAAGCACTGAAAACTAGTATATGTGCATGCTCTAAATAAATAGAAATTTATGTGTAGACACTGGAAAAATCAAAATTTTGGTTTCGAGCATGTTCAATTTCATTAACGTACCCGAAACTATGAAATGAAGCATGCTCGAAACTGGTATTATATATAATGAATGAAAAATCGATACTATGCTTTCCAGCATGTTCATTTTCATTAACATGCCTCAAATTAATATATTTATTGGAAAAAAACTAATCAAATTTGTATGTAAACTTTGGTTTCGAGCATGTTTAATTCCATTAACGTGTCCAAAACTATTAAATAAATAAAGCATGTTCGACACTGATATTGTATGTACACTCTGGAAAATTGAAAACTATGGTTTCTAACATGTTCATTTTTATTAACATGCCCAAAACTAATATATGTGCATGCTCAAAATTAATAGAAATTTGAATGTAGACTTTGAGGGGAATCGAATCTTTGGTTCCAAGCATGTTCAATTCCATTTAATGTAGCAAAAATTATGAAATGAAGCATGTTTGAAAATGATATTATATGTACCCTTTGCAAATCGAAACTATAGTTTCCAGCATGTTCATTTTCATTAACATGCTCAAAACGTATGTAAACTTTAGAGAAATCGAAACTATTGTTTACAGCATATTCAATTTCATTAAATGGCCTAACTAATATATGTGCACGCTTAAAACTATGCAATGAAGCATGCTCGAAACTGATAAAAATTTATATATACACTGGGAATATCAAACCTTTGGTTTCGAGTGTGTTCAATTTCATTAACATGGCCAAAAATGTGAAATAAATATGTTCGAAACTGATCCAATAATATTTACGTTCTAGATTTAATTATGAAAAGTAAATGAAATTTCAAATATCCTATAAAAACTAAAATTACAAGAATAGAGGGAAACATAAATTTTACACGCACCAATTTATTATTAAATGAAATAAATAGTGTTACATTTAATCTCATATAGTTACACATAATGGTAATGTACGAAATTTATATATGAGAAGAAAAAAGGAAAAGAAGAAAGTTAATTAGGGAAAAGAAAAAGGAGAAGTACATCAAGTTCAAATAAATTAATCTAATCATAATCATCTATCACTTGCCTAAAGTGGGAATCAACCTTATCCTTCAGATTCCGTCAAGCAAGTAAAACAAATATATTGGAGGTTTCAAACTCGAAAATGGCTTCTTCATATGGTTGTAGGAAGATAGAACAGATTACCAATGAAACATAAGAAGATATTACATATTGGTCTATAATCGCTCATCAATATGATATAGCATAAATCAATTTACACTATGAACCCTACAGTTCTATAACGAAATTGATTCAAAATATATTTATGGACTTAAAAATGTAAGATGGTAGCACTGGAAACTCACTTTTCTATTTTTATAACCAATTCACTTCGTCATCTTCATTTTCAAAGAATATCAAATTTCTCTTCTTCTTGTCAGCTTCCTATACCTATAAGATTAAGAAGATACACAAATATTATTAAACTTACATAAATGCAACTTAAGTAGTTTCCACATGTAGTTTACAAATATCATTTATTGTCAACAAATCATGCTTGTGATCCAATTTGTTATTCACCACAATATTATATTCCAAGATATGATTAGTCTAATGCCTACTTTCTCTATAATCCAACGGCTTGCTTGCATCAACGAAATATAATTCATAATATAATCTTTATTGATTTAAAAGAAAATGTTGCTTTATATATTGGTTTCTTTTGGAATCTACGCTACCTATGAAAGCAGAACACAAAACAAAGGGATGAGAGATCAAATGAGTATCACTTTCTTCAAAATGATTTTCTCATACTACTAAATTCATTGGCCTATTTTTATGCTTTCAACGATAACAAAAAGTTGCTTCAATTTCAAGTTGGTTGATTTATAAAAATTCTGCAGTTAGAATTGAAGATGCAAATGAACAAAAACTATCCATAAGTCAAGTCAAACCCAAAAAAATACATTCTTTGCCCAAAACCAAGTATTCTGAAATAGCATTCTGAAAAAAACGAAACTCCAGTTTCGATCACGCATTAATTTTTTTAAGTGTTCAAAACTATGACTATATTATGATCGAAACTAGTTACTAAAATGACAATATCATGCTTGAAACTTATCAATACCATTTTGGAAAAAACAAAATAAAACGCTAGTTTTGATCACTCTAAAAATGTAGTTTCAAGCACAAGAATTCATTATAAACGAATATGTGTTCGAAACTATGCTTATAACATGCTCAAAACTTGTTAATAGCATTCTGAAAAAAACAAAACTCAAGTTTTGATCATACATTAAATTTTTTTCAAGTGTTCAAAACTATGACTATATTATGCTTGAAACTAGTCACTAACATGACAATATCATGCTTGGAACTTATCAATGCCATTCTGAAAAAAATGAAATATTAGTTTCGATCACGCTAAAAATACAGTTTTGAGCACGGGAATTCATCAGTACAAACAAATATATGCTCGAAACTATGCCTATAACATGCTCAAAACTTATTAATAGCATTCTGGAAAAAACGAAACTTAAGTTTCGATTATACATTAAATTTTTCACGTGCTCGAAACTAGTCACTAACATGACATTATCATGCTTGGAACTTATTAATGCTATTCTGAAAAAAATGAAACAGTAGTTTCGATCATGCTAAAAAAGTAGTTTTGAGCACGGTAAAATTCATTCAATACATGCAAATATGTACTCGAAACTATCAAAAACTTTTATTCTCAATGCCTCTGACGACACAATCAATTCAAACAACCAAATTTCACATAACAACAACACAAATCTCCTATATCCAACAACATATCTGTATTCTACCACATTTCAAACCATAAATTGTAAACAATCTACAAAAATAGATTTATAAAATTCAACATACCGATTCAATTCCAACAATGTGCCACCATTAATCATCGTTCATAACACTTCAAAGCTTTTGTTGTCAACCCATAATACAATCTTCTTCGACCGCTGCCATCTATCGTTTGTTATCTGTACTACGCCTAATGGATTTAGTTTCCAAGTGATTATTGTTTATATTATTGCAATATTATTTGGTTTTTAGATGGTTACGCTTTCGTTTTTGTAAAATTGAATTTGAGAATTTTTGTTGCGTTTAGGACAAAAAATAGGGATTATTACATTTTGTTAAAATTAGATAGAGGGGTAAATTTATCCATAAAATTAGGAGTTGGACATTTTTTAAAGAGTTTTTGAATAGTGATTATTTTAAAAAAATGACAGTAAATAGTAGTTACTATTGAAAATTTCCCATATTTTTTTTGTCTCTTTATTGTTTGAAAATGAAAAATTTCAATATAATTCTTTTTGTTTTAACAACTTAGCCCCCAATAACTAGGGATGAGAATTTTCCCCAAATCGTGGGGCCCCACCATACTCGGCCTCATTCAGGGCAAGTATGGGGCTTCATTTTGTCCTTAAAATGGGTTCAAAGTCTAAATTCCCAACTCGTTTAAAACTTAGGGTGGGTTTGAGCATTGTATTTTTCGCCCCACCTTGCCCTATTGACCTGTTTTTATAAAGAAGAAAAATCCCCTCAAAACTTCATTTTGTCCTTAAAACTTTTGTTCTTTGAAATCCCTAATCAACTCAAAGCCAAAACTATTTCTCTCTATCAAATTCACTTTATCAACATAATCGCAGCTCCTTGAACCATTACTTGACCGTAAGTTAAATTGCTATCACGTTTGATTTTTACTTTTATTGATGAATTGACACATTCGTGATAAAAGAAATTACGCATAAATCTCTTTGCTTGCTTGCTTCTTCTTCTTCCTCCACGAAGAGGCATTTACTTACAACTTAGGTTTCCCTCATCTCTACATTTACGTCTGTCGTAATAAATCCATTCTTTATTTCGTTTTGGATGTTTCTCTTCTAGATTTTATAACTCCAGATCAATTAAAATTTGCATTTTTTAGTGAAGCGTGATTCCTTTTTAATTGTCGATTTATTGCAGGTGAAGTACATAACTTCCTACAAACTTTTATATTTAAGATTGGTAACTACACTTCTTAATTCTTTCTTAATGTTTATGGTATTTTGAAATTAATGTTTTAACTGTGTGTTTTTTTTGGTTTGGACTAATTTTATTCCTGCTTAAATCTTAGCTCGGAAATTGGTAATATCGATGTGTTTATTGATATTGATGTATTTGCTGAGTTGATGAGGAAAAATCTTTATTGTATATTAAAGTCAATGCCAATTTTTATATTGCATTTGGATTTGAAGTCATATTGCTTGCTTGATGTAACTTTTATTAATTACAAGAATGCATCATTAATTGTGTAATGAAATGTTTCTTTGCAGTGCAGCTGACTTTTAGTATTTAGAAACTGTTATTATTGATTTATGAATACTAGACTACTAGTAAAGTTAGACAATGTACTTTTAGAAATTTAACGAAGATATTTTTTTGAATTCTGTGCATTGTGTTGCAATTCTGGATCAATATGTATTACAGATTTTGACAGAAGCTTATATCATTGTTATGTATAAGTAGTGGTTATATTGAGTGCCTTTTTTTTCACTTGCTATTTTCTTATTGTTTTCTTCTATCTTACTTGCTGCTTTTCTTGCTATTTTGGCTGCTATTTTCTTCTATTTTACTCACAGTTTTTGTTGTTGTTTTGGCTACTGTCTTTTTGTATTTAATCTGCTGTTTTACATGCTATATTCTTGCTTATTGGCTGTTATTTTCTTCTATTTTAGCTGTTATTTTACTTGCTTTTTTATTGTGTTTTTTGTTATTGCTTTGGCTGTTGTTTTCTTCTATTTTATTTACTATTTTTACTTACTGTTTTTTGCTACTTTCTTTTATTTCACTTGCATTCATATTTTGTTACAAATTTAATAACTAATTCTTAATATTTAACACCGATTATTATTTTTATTTTATTTCAGAAAAATGGCATATAATAATTCATTTAAATGTGATGATGTTAGAGCTGATACGCCTACTATAAATAATGTAGAAAAGTTTAGATCAAAAGTATGGAAAAATTTTGACAGAGTTGAAATTAATGGGGAGAGAAAAGAAATATGCAAGTATTGTAAAATGAAATTGGTGGCACGACTGAAAGACGGTACAAAAAGACGGTACAAAACATTTACATGATCACATTAAGAAGTCTTGCATCATCCGAAAGCAAAGAGAAATAATGGAATATTCAAAGAAATTGAAGGTGGAGATAGATGAAGAATGAAATGTCAAAGTGTAGGTTTTCAAGTTTGATCCTACCTTTAACAGGGAGATGATTTCTAAAATGATTATTCTATGTAAGTATCCATTTAGTTGTATGAAGCATGAATTTTTGGTAAAACCAATGAGTTCTCTTGATCCGAGATAGAAAAATGTGTCCGGTAAAAATATCAAGAATGATGTTATGGTGATGTATGGATTAGAGAGGGCTAAAATTTTGAGTCTTTTTTAGCATAGCAATAGTAGAATTGCTCTCACAATGGATATGTGGACATCTAGATCACAAACAATGAGGTATATGGCTATTACTGGACACTCTATTGATGATTCTTGGGTCTTATATGGAAAGATCTTAAGGTAATTACTTTTTTAATACATGTAAAAATATGATGCATTTAATTATTTTTTCATAATAATTTTAATTAAATTAGATGTTTTTGTAAATATAGGTTCATGTATCTCAAAGGTTCCCACATTGCGGATGTAATGTGAAATGCTTTGTTCAATGCTTTGGTGGATCTCAATGTGAATCGTAAGGTATCCACTTTAACTATTGATAATTGTTCTAACAATGATCGCATGATTCAATCCTTGTTAAAGAAGTTTGATAAATGTGATTTACTTTTAAGTGGGTCATTATTTCATGTTTGATGTACTATTCATATTTTAAATTTAATTGTTAGAGATGGAATGTTAGTTACTGGTAACGCAATTAGGAAAATTTGTGATAGTGTTACATATTGGCCAATAACAGCTAAAAGAAGAGAAAAGTTTGAAGAAGTTGCTCATAAATTAGAAACTTCATGTGCTAGGCAGTTGGTGCTTGATTACGCAACTAGATGAAACTTTTCTTATCTCATGATTTCTATTGCATTGGAGTATAGGATTGTGTTTTCTATATTAAGGTTTCTTAAGCCATAATTGATGCAAACGAAGTTGCACAACCACACAAACAAAAGGAGAAACTCATACATAAGGTTGGAGACACTTAATTGCAGCATTTATATGATTCGCTAAGCATGCCAAGTAGACCAATTACAAGAACTAGAGCCAAAACATCGCAAAGTGCCTTAAATAGACTAATAAAAAAGATGTGTGATTCAAATGCAATTCAAGAGACACATCTTGAAGAATTAGGTTTAGTGAACATCATTCAAGTGAACAGGGTCCAAGAAGACTAATATGGAAATATTTGAAAATTATAATCCATTTGTGTAATTTTTAAGAATCTTAAAATGATGTAATCACTTACATCATACACATATGACGTCATTGCTTATGTCATATACATATTTGAAATTTGTAGTTTTAAAAGTCATAAAGTTTGTATTTAGTTTATCAAATTGTTAAGTAGGATTGTTGGCCTAACTTTTGACATTTTTCCTTTGTATTTGTTTATAAAAAGGTTTTCATTTTTTAAATGAAACAAACAAGGTTTTCATTCTTGTTCTTGAACTCATCAAGTTTAATTTCTTGTGGTATTCAAAATAACCAAACTAATTATTTAAATTCTTAAGTATTTTCTTAAGGATTCTTGGTATGGCGTTTGAGTAATCATAGTTTTAGTTCTTATTTAGATAGGTATCAGGTCAAAACTCAATAAATTGCGTCTTGGGAAAATCTTGGATTTCGTTACTACATTCGGTGTTGGGTTTCGTCACATTATTAGCGAGGTTCGTACCATTTGATATTAGAGTTTTGGTTTCAAAGCAAGTTTAAGTTATCCTTTACATCTTTATTGTTCCTTTACTTTTTCAATTAGAATTCTAAAAAAAAAATAGAAAAAAAAATATTGTGGCCAAATTCCTCCTTGACTAGTCCAAATTCGAATTTTGCTTTTTTTATTTTCTTCAATTTATTTTAAGTTCATATTTTCATTTATAGTTCCTATAAAAGAAATAAAGCAAAAAAAAAAAGAGATAAGAAAAAAGAAAAAAAAAAGAGAATTGTTGTTATCTATTATATTCATAATTTCTTATAGTATTGATCTAATATTCCTTACTCTTGATCCAATATTGTCATTGCTTGCATCAATTTTTTAAAAATTGCTTATTGAATCTTGTGATTTGTTTTAGTTATTTCTCATCTTAAATTACCATTTAAATTTCAATTAAGAGTGTGTGAGTGTGAGAACATTTGAGTGTTCAAACAAGAGAGTAAGTGAACCTTGTTTTGCAAATTTTTAAATATGTCTCACAATCAAGAAGAAAACTCAACCTCGGGGGTACAACAACCAACTACCCCGAATCTATAATTGCAAGCGTTATTGGGGGAGATGAGATGAATGATGAGGGCTGAGTTAGAACCAATCCATGAGAGGATGGATAAGTTGGAAGAAGAGACATCAAGAGGGCAACATTAAAGCTCTTCCATTAGACAACCACTAAGGCAAATGTAACTAAGGGTACAATGGAGTAATGTTGAGGATGATGAGGAGTTAGAAGAATCACTAATGAATCGAGGCAGAAATTTACGTGGTTATGGAAATAGAGAAGCTAGGTTGGGTAGACCTAAGTTGGATGATGATTTAAGAAGTATTAAGGTGAAAATTCTATCGTTCCAAGCTATAAATGATCCTAAAGCTTATTTAGAGTAGGAAAAAAGAAAATAGATGATTTTCAATTGTCACAACTACTCTAAGATCGAAAGGTAAAACTTGCAACAATTGAATTTACTGATTATGCTATTATTTGGTAGGATCAATTATTGAAGGATAGGAGAAGAAATCAAGAATGTCCTGTTGAGACGTGAGATAAGATGAAGACAATAATGAGAAGACGTTTCATTCCAAGCTACTGCCATCGGGAGTTGTTCAACAAATTACAGCGTCAAACTCAAGGATCCCAAAGTGCAGATGAATACTACAAAGAGATGAAGGTTGTTATGATCCGAGCAAATGTAGAGAAGGATAGAAAAGCTACCATGGCTAGGTTCTTACATGGTTTAAATTGTGAGATCGTAGACGTGGTGAAGATGTAACATTATGTAGAGTTGACAGATATGGTACGCCAAGCCATCAAAGTTGAGCAACAATTGAAGCAAAGAAACATGGTTAGGAGAAGAGCAAGCATGACTGCTACAAACTCATGGAAATCAACCTTTAAATGGGAGGAATTTTCATTAACAAAGTCTAAGACCGAAGCCTTTAAAGATGCCAAACAAGTTGTACCGTAAGAACAAGGTAACATTGAATCTACTGCTTCTAGAAATCATGACATTAAGTGTTTTAAATGTCAAGACAGGGGTCATATAGTTAGCTAATGCCCAAATAAAAGGGTAATGATGATCAATGCTCAAGGGGAGATTGAGTCGGAAGGAGAAGAAGAAGACGAAATAGAAGACATGCCATCTCTTAAAGATAACTAGAAGGACAATATGCTACGGAAGGAGAATTATTAGTGGTAAGATGAACTCTTAGCGCACAGGTTAAGAAGAAGAAAATGATCAGCGGGAGAACTTGTTTCATACTTGGTGTTTCGTCAACAATAAAGTTTGCAGTGTTATAATTGATGGAGGAAGTTGCACCAATATGGCTAGTACCGAATTAGTGGAGAAATTATCATTACCTACTATGAAATATCCACAACCGTACTGGCTTTAATGGCTAAACAATTGTGGGGAGATCAAGGTAACAAAATAAGTGTTGGTGGCATTTTCTATTGGCAAGTATGAGGATGAGTTCTTTTGTGATGTGATGCCTATGCACGCATGTCACATCCTATTGGGTAGACCATGGCAGTACGATCGACGAGTCACACATAATGGTTTCATTAATAGATACTCTTTTATCATAAAAAAGGAACTTATGTCACTTGTACCATTGACTCCAAAACAAGTTTTCAAAGACAAATTAAAGATGCAAAAATTGAGTGAAAAAGGAAAAGAAAATGAGAAAGGCAAAAATGTGAAAGAGAGTGAGAGGAAAAATGAAAGAGTTGCAAGGTTGATGTGTGAGAGAGAAGAAAAATACAATTTCATTGCAAAAAAAAAGGTAATATCAAGAGAGTTTTACTTTCACAACAGCCCTTTAAAGTACTTATGTACAATGAGGCCTTTTTGTGTACTAACGACCTTGCCGGATCTTTGCTGAGCAATGTTATATTTTTTTTGCAGGAATTCGAGAATGTTTTTGCTGAAGAGGTGCTCTCTGGTTTATCTCCGATTCAAGGAAATGAACATCAAATTGATTTTATGCCCATTGCAATAATTCTGGATATACCAGCTTATAGAAGTAATCCCGAGGAGATGAAGGAACTTCAACAACAAGTTAACGAGCTAATGGAGAAAGGTTATGTTAGAGAAAGCATGAGTCCTTGTGCAGTTCTGGTGCTAATAGTGCCTAAGAAAGATGGGATATGAAGGATATGTGTTGATTGCTGAACTGTCAACAATATTACGGTAAAGTATCGACATCCTATTCCTCGATTAGATGATATGTTAGATGAATTATATAGATCTTGTGTGTTTTTTAAAATTGATCTTAAGAGTGGATACCATCAAATTAGGATAAAAGATGGATACGAGTGGAAAACTGTATTTAAAACAAAATATAGTTTGTATAAATGGTTAGTTATGCCTTTTGGGTTAACTAATGCACCTAATACTTTTATAAGACTTATGAACCATGTTTTGCGTGCTTTCATTGGTAAATTCGTAGTAGTCTATTTTGATTATATCTTGATTTACAGCAAAAACTTGGACGATCATGTTGAACATTTAAAACTTGTTTTAGAGGTTTTAAGGAAAGAAAGGCTATTTGCTAATTTTAAGAAATGTACATTTTGCACGGACAAGCTTGTATTTCTTGGTTTTGTTGTAAGTGGTAAAGGGATTGAGGTCGATCAGGAGAAGGTGAAGGTAATTCAAGAATGGCCAACGCCTACTTCGACAAATCAAATAAGAAGCTTTCATGAATTGGCTAGTTTTTATCAGCGCTTTGTTTAAGATTTTAGTAGCATAATTGTACCCTTAACCGAAGTCATCAAGAAGAATGTTCCGTTCAAGTAGGGAAAAGAGGAAGAAAAGGCATTCAAACTCATAAAAAAAAAATCGATTAATGCACCTTTACTTGTTTTACCCAACTTTGCTAAAACATTTAAGATTGAGTGTGATGCTTTAGGTACAGGAATCAGAGGTGTACTAATGCAAGAAGGAAGACCAATTGCATAGTTTAGTAAGAAATTAAATGGGGTGGTTTAACTATCCCACTTACGAAAAAGAATTATATGCATTGGTTAGAACTCTAGAAACTTGATAGCATAACCTTTGACCCAAAGAATTTGTAATTCATACGAATCATGAATCTTTGAAACATTTAAAGGTGCACCACAAATTAAGGAGACGTCATGCCAAATAGGTGAAGTTCATTGAGACATTTTCTTATGTGATCAAATACAAACAAGGTAAAGAAATATAGTTGCTGATGCAGTATCACACAGGTACGCTTTATTTTCAAACCTTAATGCTAAATTGCTTGGATTTGAGTACATTAAAGAGTTGTATGTAACGGATTCTAAATTTTGTGACTTGTTTAAGAATTGCACTAAAGGAACATGTAGTAAGTTCTATTTGCATGATGGTTTCCTATTTCGAGAAAATAAATTGTTTGTTCCATATTTATCCTTGCATGAGTTACTTGTTCGAGAAGCATATGGTGGCGGTTTGATGGATCACTTTGGCGTAGCTAAGACTTTAGACATATTGCATGAGCATTTCTTTTGGCCGCAAATGAAACGTGACGTAGAAAGGGTTTATGTGAGAGGCATTAGTTGTAGGCAAGCTAAGTCTAGGCAACAATCACATGGATTTTATACACCACTTTCTATTCCTAATAATCCTTGGGTTGATATTTTTATGAATTTTATTTTGGAATTATCTAAGACAAAGAGGGGGAGAGACTCAATTTTTGTGGTTGTTGATATATTTTCTAAGATGGCACACTTTATTGCATGTCATAAAATTGATGATGCATTACATATAACTGATTTGTTTTTCAAGGAGGTTATTAGGTTGTATGGAATATCCAAGACTATTGTCTCAGATCGAGATGTAAAGTTCTTGAGTTACTTTTAGAAGACATTGTGGGGACAGTTAGGAACTAAATTATTATTTTCTACTACTTGTCACCCACAAACAGATAGTCCAATCGAAGTAGTAAATAGGACATTGTCTACTTTGTTGCATACTATCATACAAAAGGACCTTAAAACTTGGGAAGATTGCTTGCCACATGTTGAATTTGCTTATAACAGTTGTGTTCATTCTGCCACGAAGTTTTCACCTTTTAAAATTGTCTATGGTTTTAATCTACTAATTCCTTTGGATTTAACTCCTTCACTTATATGTGAACATGTTAATTTAGATGGCAAGAAAAAAGCTGATTTCATTAGGCAAATTTATGAGAAAGCAAGGCAACACATAGAACAATGAACGGAACAATATGCCAAGCAAGCCAATAAGGGATGCAAGAAGGTTGTCTTTGAACCAAGAGACTGGGTTTGGTTACGTATGAGGAAGGAACGTTTTCTCGAGCAAAGACGTTCTAAACTTCAATGACAATGCCTACAAACTTGGACTACCAGGTAAGTATGGGGTTAGTACAAGTTTTAATGTTTCTGACTTATCTTCTTTTAATGTAGATAGCGATTTGTGGATAAATCTTTTTCAAGAGGGGAAGAATGATGCAAACGAATTGCGCAACCACACAAACAAGAGAAGAAACTCACATATAAGGTTAGAGATACTCAATTACAACATTTATATGATTCGCTAAGCGTGTCGAGTGGATCGATTATAAGAACTAGAGCCAAAACATTGCAAAGTACCTTAGATAGACTAATTAAAAAGATGTGTGATTCAAATGCAATTCAAGGTACACGTCTTGAAGAATTAGGCTTAATGAACATCATTCAAGTGATTGGGGTCCAAGAAGATTAATATAGAAATGTTTGAAAATGAGTTCATTTGTATAATTTCTAAGAATCTTAAAATGATGTAATCACTTACATCATACACGTATGACGTCAATGCTTATATTTTCATGTTTGAAATTTGTAGTTTTAAAACTCATAAACTTTGTATTTAATTTGTTAAATTATTAGGTAGGATTGTTGGCCTAATCGTTGACATTTTTCCTTTGTATTTGCCTATAAAACAGCTTTTATTTTTGAAATAAAACAAGCAATTTTGAATGTTAAGTTATTTCTTACAAGTTCTTATTCTTGAACTTATCAAGTTTAATTTGTTGTGGCGTTCAAAATAACCAAACTTATCATCTACATTTTTAAGTATTTTCTTAAGGATTCTTGGTGTGGTTTTGAGTAATCATAGTTTTGGTTCTTATCTAGATAGGTATTAAGTCAAGACTCAATAAACTTGCATCTTGAAAAAATCTTGAGTTTTGTTACTACATTCGGTATTGGGTTTCGTCACACTATTTGCAAGGTTCATATCAATAATATAGGAGTTTGCCTAGTAAGGGAGAATGAGAGTTGGCTGAAGTTTTGGCAACAAATTTGAAACTGTTCTATGAAGTTAGAAAATTATTTTCTAAGACAATATATCTTACTACTAATTTATTTTTGGAGCATATTTATGAGATTAAATTGTCATTAGAGGAGTGAAATACATCTTCTTTTGAAAAAATTAGAGAGATGGCAAAAGGGATGTTGGAGAAATTTGATAAATATTGGAAGAATGTTTATGGAATTTTGGCGTTGACAGGTATATTTGATCCAAGGTACAAAATGAAATTGTTAGAGTTCTATTTTCCTTAATTTTATCCCGATGCTTCTTTATGTTACCTTGAGAAAGTTTATAATCTTTGTCGAGATTTGATCAAAGATTACAAAATGAAATTTGGGTCATGTGAAAATATTTCTAATTTTCCTATAAGTGGTTTCACTCGTTCTTCATTATCTTTTTCTAATAAACAAGCTGCACGTAAAATAAAGTTTAAAAATTTTGTGTATGCTGATGTGTATGAACATAAAAAGACTGAGTTTGAATCATATTTGAAATATTGGTTATTGCCTGATCACGAATATTTTGACATTTTGGGTTGGTGGAAGGCAAATTAATATAAATATTCTTTTTTGTCTAAGATTGCTTGAGATATATTAGCAATTCCAATGTCCACAGTTGCTTCGGAGTCAATTTTTAGTATAACGAGTAGAGTTGTAAGTTCACATTGTAATAAGCTAAATCCTAAAACGATGGAAGCTTTGATGTGCACTCAAAGTTGGTTACGTAAAGGTATAGATTTTTATCTTTATATTTATTATTTTTAATGTTTCGTTAATTGAGTTTAATTATTATTATTTTTTTATTTTTTTTAAATATAAATGGGAGACCCATTTTAACTTCTACTGAAGATATTAGGAGCACATTTATGCGTAGGGATGTTGAAGATTTTGAAGAGATAAAGATTATTCATAATAATTAACTTTCAAGAATTGTTTTTTAATATGATCTTAATAGAGTTTTAAAGTTTTCCTTTTTAATTTTTAAAGGATGAGGAAGAACGTTGAAGAAGTTGTGAAAATTTTAAATTATTTATATTTTTTGTTTTGGAATGTTGAAAAGTTAGAAACTTATGCGTGTTACTTTATTGTGAAAAATTGAAGAAATTTTAGAAACTTTGTAAGTGTTTGTTGATTCTAATTGATTTTTTTTTTCTTGCACTTCTTGATGTTGTTGTTCTTGATAAGTTGGTTTATTTTTCTTTTTATTAACTTGATTATATGCATCTTAAATTATTAATGTGAAGGTTAGCTATTTTTGTATTGTTTTCATTTCCTTGTATATGGTTAATTAAATTGAAAAAGAGGAGATCAACATGTGATTAAATTGAAAAGGGGAAAACAATATGAATTATTTAATATATTTTATATTTTTAATTTTTGGATTTGTTTGGTTACTTTTTAAAAGAAAAATTGATAGGAATGAATTTGTTGATAAATGAAGAATTAGTGATGTTTAAAATTATTGTATTTGGTTTAAAATAGAACAAATTAAATTAATGTTATAAAAGTAAAATTGGTCAAATAGGGTCAAATAAGGCCGAGTTGGGGATGGGTTTTATTGGGTTGGAAATGAGGCAAGTTGGCCTTGGCCCCATTTCATTTTAAATGGGAGCAGGGTGGGTTCAGGGACAAATCCTCCCCAAACGAGGTAATTTCGGGGAGGGCAAAAGCTGCCTGGAACTCGCATCATTCTCATCTCTACTAATAACTTAATAAGTAATTGAACATCGTGCTTAATGAGGGTTCATTTAGTGTTGTGGGTAATAAGAGTTCATTTGATAAATGTCTTTAAATAGCATTTTTTGAATTACAGTTTTAATAAATAAAATTTTCAACAAAAAATTATTAATCATCTTGTTGTCATGATTATATTTCAATAAGAATTATATAATTATTTTAGTAGTTTTTATATCCATTTCATGTATATGTAAGTTACGAATCGTAGCTAATGTGACAAAAAGTTAGATAAATACAATCCTTGTTTTTAGAACATATGTATTAAAATAATATATATTTTTCTTCTAAGTGTACTCTTTATATAGCAATTAATTTCACCTTATATACTATTAAAAAAATGATTCTTGTTGATTGTCAAAAACTATCAAGAGGTGTGCTTCTTGACAAATTATAAATTGTCACTAAATAAAAAAGCCATGAATTTGTAACTTTTTTAACTGACATATGCTTATGATAATTTATTGTCAAGGTAACTTAATGACAAAACTGACATATATTTGTGACAGTTTATTGTCAAGTGAGCTTGACACACGTTTGTGACAATAAGTTGTCAAGGGAACTTGATTTAAACTAACATTTGTTTCTGATAATTTATGTCAAACAAAGTTGACATACCCATATCATATATTTGTGACAATTTATTATTAAGCAAACTTGACATAAATTTATGACAGTAAACTGTCAAGCGAACTTGATTTAAATTTACATTTGTTTGTGGCAATTTACTGTCAAACACAGTCATACGTTCTTGAACAATATATAACAAAACAAACTTGACATAAATTTATAATGCGAACTTGATTGTAAACTAACATTTGTTTGTGACAATTAACTATTAAACAATAATATTTTTTTACCTTATTATAACAGTATTTGGTCTTTTTATGTAGGTATTTTTTTAATTTCTATCAAATATTTATTTGGGTTCTAGTATTAACACCTAGAATTAGATCAACAGCCTTTTCTTAAAATATAAGTAGAACAAAACTTTCAAAGAATAAGAAATTTCTTTTCTAGCTAGCAACAAAATTCTTTTATTCAATGCATATTTCGTGCTTAGCAACATTATCAATATATAATTCTTACAATACAGTCTCGAATGCGTAGATCTAAGAGTATAATTTTCAACTAACAATTTAAGAATAAAATTCTAGATGTAATAAAAAATAACATCTCTCCTTAACCAAACCACCAACAGTTACTGCTGCCTAATTTAAATATATATATGTCTAATTTAATTCAATTTAATATCATATAAAAAATCCTTGTGAAAGAAAACAACAAACTAGCATTAAGTAAATTTCACATTGTCTTTGTTGTCCCCTAGAAATGAAAGTTCTCTTTTAAGTTATCACAACACAAAATATATATATATAATGTCACATCTTTATATTCAAATCGTCAAACTTATATTCATTCAAAAACCAAAGTGACAACCTAATTCAATTAACAAATGGCTATACATAATTATTAAATTAATCTAATTCAGAACTTTTTTTATAGCTGCATAATTATTGTTGTTCATAGTTTTTTCATACATAAGATAACATTAAAACCAATATCAAGATATATTGTTGCCTTTTACATAAAAAAAAAAAAACACTCAAACCAATATTATAAGTGCTTTTATTTTTATGGCTTTGTTGGCAAAAAACATCAATAAAACTAAGAACAAGATAATGTTGTGATTTTTTGCACAAAATAACACCCAAACAATTATGTAACACTAAATATTTTAGGCTATTTTGACAATAAGATATGTTGGCTATATTCATTAAAAAACCAAATTCACAACCAAATTCAATTGACAAATGGCTATGCATAAAACAACACCTAAATTTATTTCTTCATTGCTAGGAATTAGTCTCAAATTAGCTACTTAAAACACATTGATAGAAACATTAATATCTTGTCAATAGCAAGTTCAAATTTGAGTCATAAAAGAAAATTTAGTATCAAACACAATAACTGTCAAAAAGTAAAGATTCAACACCTTAGCCTGTTATTGTGGCAACTAGATGTAATTAATTAACTCTATATTTTATAGGTTTAATAAATTTTGTTTTTAAAATTTTAATGAATGCCAAAGAGATTGAAGAAGTATTACTATGACACCACAAAGAAAACCCCTAGCAAATTGGTAAAAAAATAATTTGTGTAATCTAATGATAGGAGATGGCTAGTTTTAGCTAAGTCTCCTTATCAACTAAGAATATCTTCTCTCTATTGATTATAATTTGCATTAATGAAATCGTAATTTTGCGACAAAATACAAGTAAATTTTTTGTCATATTTAATTTAACGAAAATAGA
Organism: Azadirachta indica; assembly: GCA_022749755.1. NCBI lineage: Eukaryota > Viridiplantae > Streptophyta > Magnoliopsida > Sapindales > Meliaceae > Azadirachta > Azadirachta indica. The sequence continues at coordinate 20,021,206 of CM040441.1, forward strand.
ATGAATTAAAGTAATGTTTTTATATGTACAAAAATTTTAAAATCTTTTTGTTACCTTAAAAGATGAGACAATTTAAAATATTTTCTTTTTTTGTTTACATGATAATTAAATGAGTTATTCGGTTTTAGGCTGATAAAATATTAAAATAAAAATATTAAATACGATTAAATTCAGGTAAGTGACCTGAAAATCAAAACATAACCTATAATACGTTTTAAAAATTTAAAACTGCTACATCAAATCTTATAAAAGAGCTCTATTTAACCTAACATTTCATACAAAAAAAAATCTTCTCTAAAATCTCACCAAAGACAAAACATATATAGGCAACATGGCTGGCATTGAGATCCAATCTTTGAAGATAAATCTTTTGCTAATTAGTGGATTGCTCGCATTCACATCAGTTCTTATCGTAGCTGAAGATGTTGTACCTTTACCACCATTACCTAAGGAAACTCACGATTTTCTCGAGAAATGTGGAACCGAATTAAAACCAAATTGTGGCGAGGAAATTAAAGCAGGGGTGTACCAAAATGGAAAAGTCTCTAGTGAATGTTGCAAGGAACTTTTAGATGAAGGTCGGGCTTGCCACGACAAATTTATCGAAATAACTGCACCCTATTACCCCGAACCAAGTCGTTCTGAAGCTTCAGCTAAAGGTGCTCAACTTTGGAATGATTGCAGTGCTGTTTAATTGCCAAAAAATTAAGTAACATGTTTTAATACATGTTGTAAATAAAACAAAATCTTGGAGAGAATAATTTTAATTCTATACATTAAACGTTTTCTACAATAACGTTTATAAATAAATAGTTATTCATATAAATTGCTGATGCTATTTAAAGATTGAATATGTATGATAAACACCTTGTCCTCATATAATAATATCGTCTTTAAAATCAATGTTACATTTTAGTAACTCTCTTCGTAATGATTAGTCTATTTCGTTCAAATGAATGTAAAGTAACCAATAATTAAACCCTTACTAATACTATAGAATTAAACTTCCAATAACTTAAATTCCAAAAAATTACACGTAAGCCTATTCTTAATTTTCTGTCTCTATTATTGAGGTTGGTTGATGCCCTTTAAAAAGATTTTGCAATACATTCAAAGATTGTCAAAAATGGTGGCTAAATTAAAATTAACTGAACAAATTTGTGCCAAACCTTTCCATGAGATAATTTTATTCAATAAAAGTGCATGTGAAGGTTGTACTTTGTATTAATTAATTTAACATAATACAATGAGCTTAACATGTTTTTATGAAATATAATACCTCGCATTAAACTTGCCCTTAAATGTAAATAATGTGGCATGTGTTTAATGTTGTTTCATTAAAAACCTTACTAGTAAAACCTACTGAAATAAAACCTGGTCTAAGGAGAAAAAAAAAAAGTAAAGTACAGATGTCCTATATTATGCCCAAAGCTCTTTTCTTAAAAGATAAGCTCCCTATGATAAGGATCTCCCTCTTGACATAGGTTGCATCAATTAGAAAGCCAGTGAAGTTAATGCATGTGCATGTTAAGTACAAACTTTTCAAAAGTCAATGTAGGCAAAGCTTTAGTAAAGAGATTAGCAAAATTTTCATTAGAATGTGTTGGTTTAACATTAATCTAGTGGTTTTGGTAGAGCTCATGAGTGTAGAGGAACATTGATAATAAATGGTTCATTTTGTCACTTTTGACATATCCTCTTCTAACTTATGTAACGCAAGTAGCATTAATTTTATATATTATTGTTGGAACATCTGTAGCAGAAGGTAGGTTACATATACTCTGAATGTAATGGATGACAAATCATAACTATATATATTCCTTGTTTGCTTTAGGTAATGTTAAAATCTTAGAATGGTTAGAAAAGGTAGCTATAAGAGTGCTTTATAAATCATCATAAGATTATTGTATTGTTATATATAACAACATAACCTATTCATCAAAGAGCTTTATGCGAATTAGAAAGATAGTTGGCATCTACATAACCAAAAGTCTTGAATTCTTGTTGGTTCATTGGAATAAAAACAATCCCAAATCTGCTGCTCTATAAAGGTAACAAAAAATATCTTTGATGTCATTCCTATGATGGTAAGTGGGTGTAGAACTAAATCTACCTAATAGCTTCACAAAGAATGTTATTTTTAGTCTACTACATTATGCTAGATACAATAAAACACCAATTGTATCGAGATATGGTGCTTGTGGACCAAGTATCTCTTTATCATCTTTTGTAGGGTGAAATCAATCTTTTTTAGGGATCGAGATATTGGAAAACTTTAGGGCACTTAATGGATGAGCCTTATCCATATCAAAAAGTTTTAAATCTTTTTAATATAGACATATTGATGGCTAAATATTCCGTTATGCTTGTACTTGATTTGCAGGCAAAACAATGTTTAGTTTTTCCCAAATTTTCATCTCAAGTTTTTTCTTCAAATATTCAACAGGTTTTAGGAGCTATTTAAGAGTTCTAATTAAATACATGCCATCAACATATATAACTATAATGGATAATCCATACTCGATTTTCTTTTGTAAATACATGTGGCATATAGAATTATTAGTGTCCTTCTTTAATCAAATATTCACTTAAACAATTATACCACATGCCCCTAGATTGTTTTAAGCTAGATAAAAATCGTTGTAAGTTAATTGAATACAAAATACAATCCCTTTATTTAAATGATTCAAGTATTTTGATTAATTAAGAAATTTTTATATAAATATTAGCCTCAAATGGCCCATGTAGATAAACTATCATTACATCCATATGAGGCATATCAAGTTTCTTTGAGACTGTTATCTTATTAAAAATTGAAATGTAATTACATCTATCATAGGCAAATGCGTTTCTTCAAAACCAATTTCAAGTCTCTAAGAGACATCTTGAGCAACGAGTCATACTTGTAGTAATCGTCTCTCATAATTGCAGTAACTATTGCAAATGAAAATATTTTATTGATAATTATTTTATTACGATCCTATATCACATGTTTACATGCATGATTAGTAGACTTTTCTTTATTTCGACTTTTTGTGCCACTTTAGAGGTTGATGCTTCTTCAAGAGCTTGGTCACTTTAGGGACTTGTTTAAGGATATATGTCATTTTAAGAACTGATCACTTTAGGGACATATCTCGCTTTAGAGACTTATGTCTCTTCAAGGACTATTAGTTCTTCTAGAGCTAGTGATTTAGAAACTATCCGTATAATTATTGCTTGAGCGTTATTTTTAACAAGATCAAGATTTTTCAATCGTTGTTTCCATAGAATAGTATCTTTTAAACCAATTGGTCTACTATGCTTTTGGTATGGTACAGATGATTCATTAGTTACCTTTTAATTAGATTGTTCTTCAAGAACAATCACTTGAGTTAATATATTGGGTGTTGGTATATATGATTCGATCAATCTTATAGTATCGATAAATACGTCTAGTAATTGATTTGTAGTTTGCTAAAGTTGCACTATCCTTTGCATTTCATTTTTACATTCATTAGTTTAAGGATCAAGATAAGACATAAAAGTTATTTTTCAAAAAATTATATGCCTTGCTTCAAAAACATTTTCTTTTCCCATAATGGTGGAAAAACTATCTCACCCAAGTGGTAATGCACGTAGCATGCGATAAATATATCATTTATTAGGGGATTAAAATATGTGATAATAGAATGTGAGTTAAAAACCAACATAAATCTCGAAACGACATTAAGGTCCTATCTTAATGCAATTTTGTGAGTGCTATAGGAACATACACAACACAACTAAAAGTGTAAAGATGAGATATATCAAGTGAACAACTAAATACAAATTGCAATGCAGAATATCGATGATAAGTAGTAGGTCTACGCTAAATTAATGTTGTAACATACAAAATAATGTGACCTAATGTAGAAATTGGTAATTGATATATAATAATAATTAGTTAGGGTCTTCTAATAAGTGATTCGGCTAATCCATTTTAAGTATGAACATGTAGAACTAGATGCTTTACATAAATCTTTGCTGATGTGAATAGTCATCAAATACTTAGGAGGGGTTTTAAGACATACCTCCCTGAGGTTTAGGATTTTAAAACTTCGATGCAAGATTTGAAGAAAGACATACTTACTTCTCCTCTGACTATCCAAAGCTGTTAGTCAAACATGAAATGACTATAATGCCCTAATTCACAAAACTTGGAGAAGTGTATTTATTTGACATGTAAAAAGTAAAAGGTAATACAAAAAAAAAGAAAAATGAAATTTATAGGCTAAGCATTCACTTGCAACTGATTATAGCCGTGAAAATGACCATAGTCCCCTCTTCAGCTGATTATCTAAACATACATTCATACATATATGAGCACATAGTAACTATATAAGGCTAAGGTAAAATTGTTTAAATAGTTCATTTTCTACCTTTCATCACTAAAAAGAAAAACTTCTTCATATCTCAATGCACCACCAACGTATAAACACATCTCCTAGTACACTTACAACTACATTACCTACTGTAAATGACCTCTACCTCTTCAAATTTTGCAAGAAACTTATATAGTCAAAGGTCAAAGCAATTGAGGAGGGAAGTGAATGGATGACTGGTAAGATTTAAGAATAAATAATGCATGTGTAATAAGAAAGTTGCTATAAGTATATTAGAATCAACAGCAAATCTAAATAGGTTGCACTATTGTTGCAAAATTGATGAGTGCAAAATTTTCAAGTTTTAGTGTTCATTAGATGGAGACTTTGAAGCTTGCTCATTGTTTTGTGAAAAATATTTTTTCTTAAAATACTATTGAAAATATATTTTTTAAAAATATTATTTTAATGCAATTTAAGAAAAATATTTCTTTGAGCTTATTAGTGTGAATTAAAAATCAATTCAAAAACACATTACAACAAATCACCTAATATTTGTGTGTCTTCAAATCTTCAAGCCTTCTTTTAAATTTGCTTTTGTTGAAAGCCTTGATTTTAGATATACTTTTTATTTTTAAGTTGTATTCTAAATCTTTATGCTAAAAACATTACAAATAATATTACAAGAATAATTTGATTAGTCAATGATATTAATGTTTATCATCATCAAAAATATGGATTATGAGCCTTAAGGCGAACATACACTACTTACTACTATTTGTTATATATGCAATAGTACTTAAAATGGTTGTAATATGCTTTTTTTCCTTATGAATGCAACATTGTGATTTCATTCAACGTAGTTTAAGTATGCAACATATTTATGCAATATTCAAATATGCAACCACATATGTTTAATCTTGTTAGAATAAGCATTCAACTAAAATAATCTCATCATTATAAATATACTGCGAGCGCAAAATGCATACAACTTTGACATTAGCAATCAGTAAAAATTCCACCCAAACATAAAACATTAAAAATGAGGAAAATGAAATCAAATGACATAACCTAAGACTTACATCAATGTTCCAACCACAAGAAATTAAAAGTAGGTTTCCTATTGTACTTATTTACATCAAACAAAATTGCAACTAAACATGCAATTCAAAGTTGAAAACAACACATAAACTTAATTTCATTTACTTATAGAAAGGGTAGATGATGCATCATCTAATTGTCCAAAATCAACAAATGTAGAATCATTTGTTATCTTAGCCAAAACATATGAACTGATCATAAGTCTTGTAGCCATGATACCACCCTTGCCCAAAATGCTGAGTTCTTATATATGCTGAGTATGTATCAAACTTGGTTGAGTTGGCCTATTACTCGCAAAATCAAAATGTCAGTACATTTGAGAATTTTAAAGAGAGTATAATCTTGAAGCATTCACCTTACAAAAGTAGCAACTTGAAGAGAATACCTGAGCCTATGTCAATTTGAGTACTACATTGTATGCTTGGATAACTTGCATCACCACAAACTTGTTGATGTGAAACCTAGAGGAGAAAGGAAAAAAAAATGTGTTGAGTAAGCCAAAATACCAAAATACCAACTAAAAATAGGATAATTAATAGACATGCACATTTGGATCAGGAATAACCTTTTTGTTACTTCCTTTGGTCTTCATTTTCTTTCGCACCTGCTGAGAACAAGTTGTTCGATTATGCCCCTACTCACTGCACAATACAAACACAAACCTAACAAAACAACTTCTCTTCATCTTAACCTCCTTACCTAACTATATTTTCCTTATGGATTTGTGAGAATCCATGGCTAGTTGATCTCAAATGGCATGGGCTTAATACGCTCTTTGTATGTTTTTAAATAGTTATACTTGGTGACGTAAGACTGCACCTATACCTTATAATCTTCTCTACGATCATCCATGTCCTTTAAAACATGCATGCATAGTGGGCTCGAAATCGTCCACACCACATAGTCACATTCTTTTTTCTCTCCATCTTGGTTGTCCACCTACACCTTATATAGTTTTCCATCCCCATACGCCACATCCACATCTTTGCTTAGCTCTTTTAGCTTTATTATCCTTTCCTCCACTATAGGTGGAATGAACCCGTCCCGTGTCTTGGCTTGTATGTACCCGCCAATTATCAAAGATACATGTGAAACACAACCAATCAACATTGAAGCCACAACAGTGAAAACTGAGAACATAAGCATATGCATTAATAGATTGAGAACTTAAACCAGCAAAAAAAAAGCTCAAAATATCCTAGAAACGGCATAAAAGATTCTAGGTATAAATGACCACTTTTGGCACCGAGATAACATTGAAACAAGCTTAAAGCAACTCTAAAATAGCACAAAAACAACAAAAAAAATTCTGGGCATCAATGAGCAGTTTTGACACTAAAATAACATTGAAACATCACTAAAATAGCATTAGAAACAGCAATAGCATTGAAACAACATTAAAACAATTATAGAAACAGCAAAAAAAAATTCTGGGCAGAAATAACCAATTTTGGCACAAAAATAGCATTGAAACAACATTAAAACAATTATAAAAACAACAAAAAAAAATTATGGGCAGAAATAACCAATTTTGGCACCAAAATCGCATTGACATAAGCTCAAAATATCACTAGAAACAGCAGAAAAAATTCTAGGTAGAAATGACCAATTTTAGAACCAAAATAGCATTGAAACAAGCTCAAAGCAACTCTAAAACAACACAAAAATAGCAGAAAAAATTCTGGGCGTAAATGAGTAGTTTTGACACCAAAAAAGAATTGAAAAAACACTAAAATAGCATTAGAAAAGCAGAAAAAATTCTGGGCAGACATGACCAATTTTGGCACCAAAAAAGCATTGAAACAAGTTCAAAATAGCTCTAAAACAGCTTAAAAACAGCAGGAAAAATTCTGGGCAAAAATGACCAATTTTTGCCACTCTAGTTGCTATGCTGTACAGTCAACATGTATTGTTTGAGTTTGTTGTGTGCAACTTTTATGATCGCCCTAATAGCTCTAAAGTCTTAATCTTAGCTCTCTACAACCTTATGAGATGACATTTGACCTTAAACTTTCTCCTAAGCTCGCTTGTTATAACCTTAATATTTATGTTTGGATTTGCTCAATACAAGTGCAAGAACTAGGCAGTAATCCAATTAGAAGTAGCTTTTCAGTTATCAAACAATCTTTTACTTGTATGTATGCGATTGTATGTCTTGATCTCAAAACTCAACCTGTCCCAAGTAGGACTAGCATGCACCTTCCATTCGCAGCCTTCACCAGCACACTTGCAAGTTACTCTTGACTTCTCATTCTTCACCCTCTTCGATCTGAAACTATTCTTGATTGCAAATAATTTCAAAACTCTCCTAAAATCATACATTGGCATACATGCTATATTCGAAATCCCCACTATTTTTCTTATACCTAATGGTTGGTGCACTATTAAATCCTTATTATTAGGAACATCACTATCACATCCACACTTATAATCTTCGATAATTGTATCCCCATCATTATCTCCATGCACAACCAAATAATCATATGAATTAAATGCATACCAACCATAATTTGTAGCTTGTTCTGCTTTCTTATTTATCACTTTTGCAGGCAAATGATCTTTGCTTGCTAGGGTCACCTTTAATTTATCTTTAATGCACAACACTGGTGGTTTATCAGTAACTTCATCTGTTGCATCTTTATAACTCAGTAAGCATTTGAGAAGGACTTGTTTACTTTTGACGCTGCTGTCAATTTTTACAAGTCTATTGCTGTATTTGGCATGACTCTCACAACAGTAAAGTCATCCATCTCATAGTCATTAACTAAACCATTAAATTAGTTTGGAATGGTTTGTTGAGGAAGAGGAGATTGGATTTCCACAGAATGGTATGCTTTGGAGCTTGGTTGGTTGGCTAAAATATGTATATAGTTGTATCATTTGCCATCTAACTCCTTGAAAGTATACAACAAATCAGCATTGCTCTTCAAAACCATTTTGTTATTGGACCAAGGAAACTCCACCTGTAGCATGACACATTCCCATTCATTACATACAATACTATACCTATAAATGTATTAAGTATCATCCTATTACTACCTTAGATTACACGATTCTGGACACACCCTTGATATGTCATCGAGCTTGTTCCAAATTGTACATTAAATGTTAAACCTTTTCATGCTACAAAGTAAACAAAGTATGTTAAATGTACAAACAGTAACTTAAAAAGCATATTGCTTAACCATATTCTTATTTCAAGCAAACATAACACTTCACAAAACATCATTTTGCTTCTTTCATCCTTCTTGGGGGTATTGACAATATAAAAGTTTCATGCATCATCCACATATATCCCACGTAATCACAGCTTCATAAAGCTATATTACCAAAAATTAGAAAATAAAGCAACCTAGAAACATGAAAATAACGTGCATATGTGTCAATGTGACATAACATAAATTCTTAATACCTTGTTAACATTTATTTGTTAGGACTAACAAAGGAATAGAAAAAATTAGAACACATACCAATTGAACAACACTTTGTGCAAGCGTTCTTATTAATTGTACCTAGTCAATTGAACCATTCACAAACATAACAGATGCATATATTTTACAGAAAAAATACCTCGTTTTATCTTAAATATACCCAAAATTACCATAAATGAGAATGCATGTTCATTGTTACCCAAAAACTAACTAAAGTACAAGTACGCATGGTATTGATTTAGCCAAGCATTTACCTGAACTAATATGAGGATTCTATTTAACAAAAGTTGTTTTCTATTACGACTAAACTGTCTTGAAATTATGATTTAAACAAAATATTGAACAATAGCCTAAATTGTCCATCTTTCTCACTAAATATATACCCATTAGCATAAATACAATGCAAAAAGAAGAGTTCTTTCCCTCCATTAATCGATTCCTCCATCTACATTGGAATTGCTACCTTCAAATTGACATCCTATGATTTGATGCTTTAACATTTTGTCCAAAATTTGCTTTGAAATTTCTATTTCTATCATCATTTCCCCATAGCAAAGCTTATATTTTACCACTGAAACTTGTGTCTTTGATTGAAACAAACTCAAAAGAGTAAAGTTATGTGTTTTTACTACTTTGCATTGAATTGTAAGGTTAGACAAATAGTCATGAATGGTTGAAGGGAAAGCAAGCATATCTTTCTTCAAACCCTATATGTAAGTGTTAAAGTCCTAAACCTCAAGAGAGGTACATGTTAAAACCTTATACTTTGAAAGTAAACTCCCTAGCATTATTCAAACATATATTCTTGATTGGTTGATAAAAAAAATGTGCCCTTAACTTGATAATCTATGCAAGCGATCTAACAAATGCAACATTATATGTAGATAAACTACCGAGTATATGCATTAATTAAGACATAAAGTAGCAAAATGGTTCACTAGATTAGTGAATTGACTTACAAATGTCTCCTTGAACTCTAAAAACTATGAAAATTGAAATTCAATTTTATGGGAATGGTTTAACTACTAATTTTTCTTGTGAAGAAGCGGTACAAATATTTTCATTACACAATAGAATCTTCTGGTTTTTAATAGGTGTCTATGAGAATTTTTAATAATTCTATGTATTATTATAGATTTGGGTGATTAAGACGGTCATGTTATAACATAAACATTTTTTAATCAATGAACTTCTAGCTCAGTACTATATAGCTTTCAATTGCATTTATAATTGTCTAACATCGTTCGTATGACAACAATAGAAGTTTTTCCAATATACATTTTTTATGTGAGTCATTAAAACTAATGCAAAGATATTCCACATTGTTCTCATTTAAAGTCTCAATATCATATCTATTTTCGGCGAATATCTTTAAAGTTAAGTAATTGTTTGCTAGATTTTCTTAAATACAGGACATTATGAATATAATCTAGTTTCATTTGCTAACAAGATTAGGACTCTCCCGAAACCTTCTGTCAAGTCTACAAAACTTGATATGGTATTTACCTTAACTTTCATCATATATAATTCTGAGAAATGATTCTTATCTCGAAAAATAGTCATCTCAAAAAAGTAATGTGCATAGTTACAATGTCAACTACGTGTACATTCCAACTCTCTTTTTCAAAAGACATAACTCTCTCTCAATGTCCATATCCTTTTATAAGATAATTTATATCAGTTATCATGATAGTAAAATATATAATATAAAAATATTATGACAAAATGGTAATAAAGGACAAAATATAAAAATGCAATAATTAAATTGTAAATGATAGGAATACTACCAATAAGAAAACATCAAGATGAATATTATCAATAAAATAGTTTCAACATTCTCTTTATTTTTATAAAAGCATATGATAAGGATTTATTAGATATAGTAGTGTACTGCAGTGCATATCAATTCATGCCACGTTAGTGACAAAATTTATCACGTTTTAAGCATTTCCATTTATGGTGATTGAGTATAATTATGTTCTATCATTGTAAGATTTATAATCACTATTAAGGCAATAATATATCTATTTTATCATTTTATACAACTTCTATATATATGATTTCATTCACTTCTCGAAATGGTAAATAAATAAACAGGATAATAACTTTATATATGAGGTATCGATAAATAAAGCATAACTATATTCAGTACTAAAGTTTACAATCCTTCATTTATGTCTTTACTTTAGGAAATTACGTTCCAATAGTAGTTGTATTAATTATGAAAAAAATCATAATTTTCAACTATCATTTGGATATATTTTCCTATAATGGTGCATTTTGAATCTATGACATGAAAATAAATTTCAGCGTAACCCATAAAAAATATATTGAGAACTTTAGATTCTAATTTATGACTTGTGTTCATAATTTTACATTCTACTTTAGTAAATTAATTTAGAACTTCAAGTTCTAACATAATAATTGTTATCTTGAACATCAAGTTCTGATAGAGTATCAATTTAAGAACTTTAAGTGATAAAGTATCAATTTAACAACTTCAAGTTTTAATTATCAATTTAAGATTTCACATGGTATTTAGTTAAGGGTTAATTCCAATTTTTAAAAAAATCAAAATTTTTGGGTGCGATTCCGATACTAGCGCAAAACACTTGGCCTAAACCAAAATTATTATTATTATTATTATTTTTTAATTTTTAGCATTAAAACAAAATCATTTAGTAAAAGTTAAACAATGTTGTTTTTTAGACAAATAAAAGACAAAAGAAACCACTTGGAATGAAGAAATTAGAACCCAAAAAATTGGATTATACTAGACTAGAATCAATGGTTTTGGTTTGGTTTTGATATTCAATTCAATTTTGATCCGATTTCATGTTTATATTTGATTTGGTCTAGTTCTAAGAAACAGAAATTTTTAGAAATTCAAAATTTTCAATCTAATCAGATTTAGGTTAAACTCAGACCGAATCGGATCGTGTCTACCTCTAAAATATTTAAGCAAAAAAAGAATACTTTGTTTTTTACAAGATCAAAGTAAAAAAACATTAATACACACACATATATATGTTTGTTTATAGCGAAAGAAAATCTAATTAGTATATTTTATATTAATAAATTTAATTTTAAAATATAGCTTGAGTTGGGATCTCAATACACAGCCTACTCATACAAAAGATTACTTTTTTGCAACCTTTTAAATGGTATTCAGGATAATTTAGTAAATGTCCTTAAAAAATAACAGATGACAATAATGGAGTGGTAGTAAAAGAGTGATGGGATATTAGTCTATGTTTAAGAGCCATAATAAGGTATTAGGCCTAAAAACAAAGAGTTATATATTGTAAAATATGTTATTATATACAACCATTTGAAAGCCATTTAGTAATTTATTTACCATTAGAAAATGGATACATAAGTTGGATACACATTCAAGAGTACGATGTAATGAGCCCAAGATGCTTATCTCCGTCTCTTTTCCAGTTTGAGGAAGGATCCACATCCTTAATTTGCTTAATTTGGGTTAAAATGAAATGGAGGATTCCTTTACTAAAACTCAAATCCTCGTCCTCAACCCTAGTCCCCGAATTTCTTGAAGTTTTTTATTTTTTAATTTATTTTAATTATCATTAATTATTTTAATTTATATTTGCACTTAGATTAAGAAATCTATCTTTATTTATATTTTTAGAACAAATGTAGATAATAAATTTGACCCAAATTAGTAATAATACAAAGAAATAAAAATATATTTATAAAAATTGAAATCACAATTTACAAATCTTAAACATTGTTTGAAAATAAATTAATCTGTTACTAAATTATATCTCCAATTTCTAATAGGATGAAAAAAACTAAAATTAGAAAGAGTATATTAAATAAATTTTAGAGTTTTATGTTTATTATTAACTTTGTTGAAAAAATATGTTGATTGGTAGACCAAAAAAATGAAATACAGAAAATAAAATGTAATCTTTACAAGATTTTTTTATCTTTATTAATCTTTTATTTCTATAAAAAAATTAACTCCTTAAAAATAAATTTGTATTTTATTTAATTTTTAATTATTTTTCTTCTATTCAAATTTATAGTTTCTTTTTTTTTTTAATTTTTGAGAACTTGAAGAACTTAATTGATTAAATTAAATTTTTTTAAACTTTTCTGATATTTCTGTCAAATAAAATGGGCTCATACAAATTACCCTTTAAAATTTTATGCATTCATGTAACTATATTTTTGTCATATTTAATGAACAGATCTCACATGAGTTTCCTTATAGGTATAGCCATTCTTGTTGAACCACCTCAAATTCTGTTTGTCTTTATAATATGCTTCAATCTCACTTGTTATTTTCTGTGTTTGATGGTTTTCTAGTGGTAACTTGCAAAAAGTTTCATCTAGTCTCAATCTTGATTTAGTCATATTAGTGTTAGGTAATTGTTTCTAAGGTTAGATTTCACAATACCTTCATGTATATTTTATAGGTTTAATAAATTTTGTATTCAAAATTTTAATGAATGCCGAATAGATTGAAGAAGTATTACTATGACACCACAAAGAAAACCCCTAGCAAATTGGTAAAAAAATAATTTGTGTAATCCAATGATAGGAGATGGCTAGTTTTAGCTAAGTCTCCTTATCAACTAAGAATATCTTCTCCGTGTTGATTATAATTTGCATTAATGAAATCATAATTTTGCGACAAAACACAAGTAAATTTTTTGTCATATTTAATTTAACGAAAATAGAATGAATTAAAGTAATGTTTTTATATGTACAAAAATTTTAAAATCTTTTTGTTACCTTAAAAGATGAGACAATTTAAAATATTTTCTTTTTTTGTTTACATGATAATTAAATGAGTTATTCGTTTTAGGCTGATAAAATATTAAAATAAAGAATATTAAATACGATTAAATTCAGGTAAGTGACCTGAAAATCAAAACATAACCTATAATACGTTTTAAAAATTTAAAACTGCTACATCAAATCCTATAAAAGAGCCCTATTCAACCTAACATTTCATACAAAAAAAAATTTTCTCTAAAATCTCACCAAAGACAAACATATATAGGCAACATGGCTGGCATTGAGATCCAATCTTTGAAAATAAATCTTTTGCTAATTAGTGGATTGCTCACGTTCACATCAGTTCTTATCGTAGCTAAAGATGTTGTACCTTTACCACCGTTACCTAAGGAAACTCACGATTTTCTTGAGAAATGTGGAACCGAATTAAAACCAAATTGTGGCGAGGAAATTAAAGCAGGGGTGTACCAAAATGGAAAAGTCTCTAGTGAATGTTGCAAGGAACTTTTAGATGAAGGTCGGGCTTGCCACGACAAATTTATCGAAATAACTGCACCCTATTACCCCGAACCAAGTCGTTCTGAAGCTTCAGCTAAAGGTGCTCAACTTTGGAATGATTGCAGTGCTGCTTAATTGCCAAAAAATTAAGTAACATGTTTTAATACATGTTGTAAATAAAACAAAATGTCGGAGAGAATAATTTTAATTCTATACATTAAACATTTTTTACAATAACGCTTATAAATAAATAGCTATTCATATAAACTGCTGATACTATTTAAATATTGAATATGTTATGATACACACCTTGTCCTCATATAATAATATCTTGTGTTTAAAATCAATGTTACATTTTAATAACTCTTTTCATGAGGATTAGTCTATTTCGTTCAAATAAATGTAAAGTAGCCAATAATTAAACCCCTAATAATACTATAGAATTAAACTTCCAATAGCTTAAATTCCAAAAAATTACACATAAGCCTATTCTTACTTTTCTATCTTTATTATTGAGGTTGGTCGATGCCCTTTAAAAAGATTTTGCAGTATGTTAAAAGATTGTTAGAAATGGTGGCTAAATTAAAATTAAGTGAATAAATTCGTGCCAAACCTTTCCATGAGATAATTTTATTCAATAAAAATGCATGTGAAGGTTATACTGTGTATTAATTAATTTAATATAATACAATGAGCTTAACATGTCTTTATGAAATATAATATCCCGCATTAAACTTGCCCTTAAATGTAAATAATGTGGCATGTGTTTAATATTGCTTTATTAAAAACCTTGCTAGTAAAACCTAATCTAAGGGAAAAAAAAAAAAAGTAAAGTGCACATGTCCTATATTATGCCCAAAGCTCTTTTCTTAAAAGATAATCTCCCTTAATAAGGATCTCCCTTTTGACATAGCTTGCATCAATTAGAAAGCCAGTGAAGTTAATGCATGTCTGTGTTAAGTACAAACTTTTCAAAAGTCAATGTAGGCAAAGCTTTAGTAAAGAGATTAGCAAAATTTTCATTAGAACGTATTGGTTTAACATTAATCTAATGGCTTTGGTAGAGCTCATGAGTGTAGAGGAACATTGATAATATATGGTTCACTCTGTCACTTTTAACATATCCTCTTCTAACTTGTGTAATGCAAGTAGCATTATTTTTATATATTATTGTTGGAACATTTGTAGCAGAAGGTAGGTTACATATACTTTGAATGTAATGGATGATAAATCATAACCATATATATTCCTGTTTGCTTCATGTAATGCTAAAATCTTAGAATGATTAGAGAAGGTAGCTATAAAAGTGCTTTATAAATCATCATAAGATTATTGTATTGTTATATGTAAGGACATAACCTATTTATCAATGAGCTTTATGAGAATTAGAAAGATAGTTGGTATCTACATAACCAAAAGTCTTGAATTCTTATTGGTTCATTGGAATAAAAACAATCCCAAATCTGTTGTTCTAAAAAGGTAACAAAAAATATCTTTGATGTCATTCCTATGATGGTAAGTTGGTGTAGAACTAAATCTAGCTAATAGATTTACAAAGAACATTATTTTCGGTCTAATACATTATGCTAGTATAATAAAACACCAATTGCATCTAGATATGGTGCTTGTGGACCAATTATCTCTTTATCATCTTTTGTAGGGTGAAATCAATCTTTTTTAGGGATCGTGATATTGGAAAACTTTAGGGCACTTAATGGATGAGCCTTATTCATTTTAAAAAGTTTCAAAATCTTTTCAACATAGGCATATTGATGGCTAAATATTCCATTATACTTGTACTCAATTTGCAAGCGAAACAATGTTTAACTTTTCCCAAATTTTTCATCTCAAATTCTTTCTTCAAATATTTAACAGGTTTTTGGAGCTATTTAAGGGTTTTAATTAAATACATGCCATCGACATATACAGCTATAATGGATAATCCATACTTGATTTTCTTTTGTAAATACATGTAGTATATAGAATTATTAGTGTCCTTCTTTAATCAAATATTCACTTAAGCAATTATTCCACATGCCCCCAGATTGTTTTAAGCTAGATAAAAATCGTTGTATGTTAATTGAATACAAAATATGATCCCTTTATTTAAATGCTTCAAGTATTTTGATTAATTAAGAACTTTTTTATATAAATATTAGTGTCAAGTGGTCCATGTAAATAAACTGTCATTACATCCATAGAAGGCGTATCAAGTTTCTTTGAGACTATCATCTTATTAAAAAATTGAAATGTAATTGCATCTAACATAGGCAAATGTGTTTCTTCAAAACTAATTCCAGGTCTCTAAGAGACATCTTGAGCAACGAGTCACAATTTGTACCTGATAATCTCATTATCTTTATTATATTCCAATGAGTTTGACATTTTCAATTGTCTGGACTACAAGCTAAATACTTTACATTTGGCAAGAGAAGCAAAATTTTGGTTAAATTTTTTCTTTCTATTGAGGTCAATGATTCCTTTGTCCACATTTATTTATAGTTTATGGATTGTAATCATCTCTCATAATTGCAGAAACTATTACAAATGAAAATATTTTGTTGATAATTATTCTATTACGATCTTACATCACATGTTTATATGTATGATTAGTAGACTTTTGTTTATTTCGAGTTTTTGTCCACTTTAGGGGTTGATGCTTCTTCAAGAGCTTGGTCACTTTAAGGACTTGTGCCATTTTAAAGATATATGTCGTTTTAAGGACTAATCACTTTAGGGACATATGTCGCTTTAGGGACATATGTCGCTTTAGAGACTTATGTCTCTTCAAAGACTATCAGTTCTTCTAGAGCTAGTGATTTAGAAACTGTACATATAATTATTGCTCGAGCATTATTTTTAATAAGATCAAGATTTTTCAATCGTTGTTTCTACAGAATAGTATCTTTTGAACCAACTGGTCTATCATGCTTTTGGTATGGTATAGATGATTCATTAGGTGCTTTTTGATTAGATTGTTCTTCAAGAGCAATCACTTGAGTTAATATATTGGGTGTTGGTATATATGATTTGGTCAACCTTATAGTATCGATAAATGCGTTTGGTAATTGATTTATAATTTGCTAAAGTTGCACTATCCTTTGCACTTCATTTTTACATCATTAGTGCAAGGATCAAGATAAGACAAAGTAGTTATTTTTCAAGAAATTGTATGCCTTACTTCAAAAAGTATTTTCTTTTCCTATAATAGTAAAAAAACTATCTCATCAAAGTGGTAAATGTGCATAGCATACGATAAATATATCATTTATTAGGGGTTCAAAATAAGTGATAATAGAAATTGAGTTAAAAACCAACATAAATCATTAAACAACATTAAGGTTCTATTTAATGCAATTTTGTAAGTGCTATAGGAACATACACAACACAAAGCATAGATGGGATATATCAAGTGAACAACTAAATACAAATTGCAATGCAGAATATTGATGATAAGCATAAGGCCTAAGTTGAATTAAAGTTGTAACATGCAAAATTATGTCTTGATAATTGATATATAATAGCAATTAGCTAGCGTCTTCTAATAAGTGATTCGACTAATCTATTTTAAGTATAAACATGTGAAACTGGATGCTTTCCGTCAATCTTTACTGATGTAAATAGTCATCAAATACTTTAGAGGGTTTTTAAGACATACCTCCTTAAGGTTTAGAATTTTAAAACTTCGATACAAGATTTGAAGAAAGACATATTTACCTCTCCTCTGAGCATCTAAAGCTGTTAGCAAACATGAAATGACTATAATACCTTTATTCACAAAACTTGGGGAAGTGTGTTTATTTGACATGTAAAAAGTAAAAAGTAATACAAAAAAAAAATGAAATTTGCAGGCTGAGCATTCACTTGCAACTGATTATAATCGTGAAAAATGACCATATTCCCCTCTTCAGTTGATTATCTAAACATACATTCATACATAGTAACTATATAAGGCTGAGGTAAAATTGTTTAAATAGTTCATCTTCTACCTTTCATCAATAAAAAGAAAAACTTGTTTATATCTTAAATGGACCACCAACATATAAACACATCTCCTAGCACACTTACATCTACATTACTTACTGTAAATGACCTTTACCTCTTCAAATTTAGCAAGAAACTTATATAATCAAAGATCAAAGTAATTGAGGAGGGAAGTGAATGGATGACTGGTAAGATTTGAGAATAAATAATGCATGTGTAACAAGAA
This sequence comes from Azadirachta indica, assembly GCA_022749755.1. Classification (NCBI taxonomy): domain Eukaryota; kingdom Viridiplantae; phylum Streptophyta; class Magnoliopsida; order Sapindales; family Meliaceae; genus Azadirachta; species Azadirachta indica. Next base: position 20,039,559 of record CM040441.1, read on the forward strand.
AGCTGCTATAAGTATATCAGAATCAATAGCAAATCTAAATAGGTTGTAATATTGTTCCAAAATTGATGACTGCAAAATTTTCAAGTTTTAGTGTTCATCGGATGAAGACTTTGAAGCTGGCTTATGGTTTAAAGAATCAAACCAACAAACAATGCTTGAGGAAGTTGATAATGTCCAACATCAAGTGGGTGATATAGCTAAAACCATCATGAGTCAAATGTGCAAACATGCTAATGGTTTTCAATCAACCATGCTTCTCGTTTTAAACATTACAATAGTATTTGCTAAATGTAACAAGTAGAAAATACAATATTGAAATACTAATAGGGCAACCTAAGAGAGGGGTGAAATGGTTCTTCAAAATATTAACAAACTAAATATGTAGCCCAAATTTTATCCCAAGTAAATTAAATCTTCTAAATTGCAAAATAAAATTTCAATACACAATTTAAATAAATAATAAATTAATTATCACAAATCAAATTCAAGTGTGTGAGAAAATGTGTGAAATAAGTACAAACATAAATAAAGAGATAAGAAAAAGAAAAATCTAACACAATGATTTTTACATAGTTTGGAAAACTTCAACTTACGTCCACACTTTCAAGCCAACCCGCTTGAGGATTCCACTAATTGTGCCTTCAAATTTAAGGCAAACAATTACAATTTTAAGTGGACTTCATGATTACCACTCAAACTTTACACAAGAGGCTTTCACGGTTGCCTCTTCAACTTTTACAACTAAGTGACTAAGGGCTTCACTCAAACCTTAATACCACGTGTGTTTCTCTCACACTCAATCCCTTAAGAATTACAATGAAAATACTTTGATAAAATAATTTTATCAAGAAAAGTATAAACACTTTCTTCAAAGAATAATACGAGTAAAATCTAAAGTGTGTAATTGAATTTGAAATATAATTTGCAAGTATAAGCTCAAAATCACTTGTAAAAATATAATTTCAATTTTCCAAAATAGCAATTCTTATTTTCAAATGAATTTTGGCCAGTATTTATAGTGGAAAATAGAATATGACTATTGCTAGTCGTTTATAGTTGTTGAGACCAAACTTTGAAAATCATGCATTTTAGTCTATTTTTTAAATTTTGAAAATCTTGCATTTTAATGTAGTCACTATTATTGACCATTTGAATTCAAATTCAAAAAATATAACTGTTAATAGTATTTTACAATTCATTGTGATCGGTTTTCTTGAACCTCTATGTTGTGCATTGGTTTGATCCATTTTAACTAAACCAATAGTGAACTAATTTTGATCATATTTGACTTTTAATAAGGTTTTAAAAACTTTGCAATTAGATCTATACTTAACTTTTAAAATTTTACAAATAGACCCTTTGCAAAATGGTCTCTATAATTTCAAAATAAATTTTTTACAAAACCATAAATTTATTTTCAAGAGAAAATTGTTTTGTGAAAAATAGTTTTTTGTAAAATATTATTGAAAAATATATTTTTTAAAAATATTATTTTAATGCAATTTAAGAAAAATACTTTTTTTGCTTTTATTAGTGCGAATTAAAAATTAATTCAAAAACACATTACAACAAATCACCTAATATGTGTGTGTCTTCAAATCTTCAAGCCTTCTTTTAAATTTGCTTTTGTTGAAAGTCTTGATTTTAGATATACTTTTTATTTTTAAGTTGTATTCTAAATCTTCATGCTAAAACGTTACAAACAATACAACAAGAAGAATTTGATTAGCCAATGATATCATTATTTATTATCATCAAAACAATGGATTATGAGCCTTAAGGCGAACATTTACTACTTACTACTATTTGTTATATATGCAATACTACTTAAAATAGTTGTAGTGTGCTTTTTTTCTTTGTGAATGCAACATTGTGATTTCGTTCAGTGTAGTTCAAGTATGCAATATATTATGAAATATTCAAACATGCAACCACATATGTTTAATCTTGTTAGAATAAGCATTCAACTTAAACAATCTCATCATTATAAATATACCGCTAGCACAAAATGCATACAACTTTGACATTAGCAAGTAGTAAAAATTCCACCCAAACATAAAACATTAACAATGAGGAAAATGAAATTAGATTACATAACCCAAGACTTCATCAATGTTCCAACCATAAGAAATTAAAAGCGGGTTTCCTATTGCACTTATTTACATCAAACAAAAATTGCAACTAAACATGCAATTCAAAGTTGAAAACAGCATATAAACTTAATGTCATTCACTTATAGAAAGAGTAGATAATGCATCATCTAATTGTCCAAAATCAACAGATGTAGAATCATCTTTTATCTTAGCCAAAACATATTAACTAATCATAGGTCTTATAGCCATGATATCACCCTTGCCCAAAATGCTGAGTTCTTATATGTGCTGAGTATGTATCAAACCTAGTTGAGTTGGCCTATTACTCGTAAAATCAAAACATCAGTACATTTAAGACTTTTAAAGAAAGTATAATTCTAAAGCATTCACCTCACAGAACTAGCAGCTCGAAGAGAATACCTGAGCCTATGTCAGTTTGAGTACTATATTGTGTGTTTAGATAACTTGCATCACCACCAGCTTGTTGTTGTGAAACCTAGAGGAGAAAGAAAAAAAAATGTGTTGAATAAGCCAAAATACCAACAAAAAATAGGATAATTAATAAACATGCACATTTGGATCAAGAATAATGTTTTTTTTACTTCCTTTGGTCTTCATTTTCTTTCACACCTACTAAGAATAAGTCCTTTGATTATGCACCCACTCACTGCACAATACACACTTGACAAAACAACTTCTCTTCATCTTAACCTCTTTACCTAACTACCTTTTCCTTGTGGATTTGTGAGAATCTATGGCTAATTGATCTTAGATGGCATAGGCTTAATACGCTCTTTGTATGTTTTTAAATAATTATACTTGGTAAGGTAAGAATGCACCTATACCTCATAATCTTTTCTAAGATCATCAATGTCCCTCAAAGCATGCATGCATAGTGGGCTCAAAATCTTCCACACCCCACAATCACATTCTTTTTTCTTTCCATCTTGGTTGTCCACCAACACCTTATACAGTTTTCCATCCCCATACACCACTACATTACATTTTAAATTAAGCAAACATTAGTTAACATAACTTTAACAATTAATGAGTACATTTGATTAAAATTAATAGACTTACAATGAATACCTAGTAATTTGCTTATCATCAAACCATTCATCATTGCAATTTATTTGCTCATAGGTAATACCCTTATTATCATTAATATCAAACAACTCAACAAGAGATACTTTTTAGATAATGGTGCATGATCTATTATGAAATCTACATCATCTTCATTTGTTTTAGGATAATTTCTTTCTGACATTGAGCAAACACCCTAAAATTTTCATGAAGTTGATCTTCAACACAAAACACTTCTTTTGCTTGAAAGGCTAAAATAAATCAGACTTATACCGTATTCATTTGAGGTTAACTAATGTCATTCCAAGATCATAACTTTAACATTGCTTCGGGTATCAATCTAATTACACTTAAATATCGGGATCTTAAACATATAGTAATCAATGTTCCATATCTCATCAATAATTTCATAATAAGAAATGTCCTTAACAACCAAATTTTTGTCCTTTACAGTAGATATTTGCACTATTGATGCAACAATACTCACCTTACTATTTTGGGCAAACCTATTTACATCCCAATCTCTTGTTGGAAAGTGATAATCATTTATATAAAAGGCCGGGTACTTGGTTATGATTAAATTGAACTAAGTCTTCTAGCTAAGCACACTAATTTCGATGATGTTATTTCATTATTCTCTTGTGCATTAGAAACCTATATAAAGAGACCATAATTTTACATATTAGTAAGTGTAACATTTTAAACATGAAAATTTGTGATTATTTAATAAAGATACCTCTTCTTCGAACCAATATATAAATGATTGCTTATGTCTACCTTGTAGCCATTTTGCCCTAAGTGATTATTGTGGGAATTGATGCTTTATCTACTCCAATTGTTTCCTAAAAGATGGGGGAAGACAACCAAAATACTTATATCATATTTACTTAGATACAAGATCATTAATGAAAGAAAACCAAAATACTTGCTTAAAGAATGGTTGTACTACATCAATGTTTTTTGATATATAATGGTGGCTTGGTCTAACAACTCACGATGTACTTCCATCATTTTCCCCAAAGTTAATGGCTTTTTAATTGTCATTTTTTGCTTATGTTGTAAAGGATTTTTAATTGCCTATATAGTCATTAAATATTTGATGTATAATTTAATTGCTTTAACAATGTAACACTTAGTAATACATACCTCAGGATGATAATGTTTACGCTTATAAACCTTTAAGACTTTTATACACCTCTTAAATGGATACATCCACCTGAAGTAAACTAGCCACAAAGCTTAACTCCTTCAAGATGAACTATTAAATGGACCACAATTTCAAAACATGTAGGTGGAAAGAATTTTTCCAACAAGCACAAAGTCAGTACAACCTTATCTTGCAACTTATCCAATATGGAAAGATTTACCGTCATATTGCATAATTCAATGAAAAAATAACATAATATAATTATAACGCTTCTCACATTTTTTGATAAAATTGAATGTATTATTAAGTTGGCAATAATTGTTGTATAAGAATATGATAATCATGAGACTTCAAACCATAAATCTTCAAATCCTTTATAGAAACAATATTTTTTTAGTTTGATGAATATTCACAGGAACTTTTACATCTAACAAAGTTTGGCAAAAGAGTTATTTTTTCACTTTGACTCAAAATGTAGCGAGCTAAAGGAAGTCTTATACCCTTGTTCACTTCTTTAGGGGCAAATCAATTCTAGTCTCCTTGTCAACCAAATCTAATCTAGTGCCTACCTTGAAAAATATTGATTTTTTCCCAAAACACATTTTGTCACTTCCATATAACATTTTCCTCTTCTTATGCATTTTTTAGTTCTCATACAAATTGTTGATATTTTCCACCATCTTTAAAACTTTCTTACAAAATTCAACTATTTAGGTGGAGGGTTTAATTCTTGAAACCTATTAAAGGTTTTCTTTTACCTTCGATATACGATTCAGTAGAAGAAAGTGATGATGTCTAATGTATACAATCTTTTTAGAGTTTTTCAACCTACACACATTCGTGCCTTTCCCTACAAATTATAAATGCATAATATCCTTTCCCATCACATTGAGACGAGTTACCATAAGCTAGAATATCACTTATGGTCGACAATAAAATTGCCTGATAGTTAAACAACTCTTTTTTACATGCATCATAAGCATGAACTCCAGAATCCCACAAGATTTTTAGATCATCAATACATGGGCCTAAATATACATCAATGTCATTCCCCAGCTGTCACAAATTTGAAATTAGGGAGTGCAACATCATATAGTTTCTCTTCATACACAACCAAAAAGGGAGATTATAATTAACCAATAAAATTGGCCAACAACTGTATCTATTTCTGAGGTAGCTATGAAGGTTCATTCCATTAGACAATAAAGCCAATCACAAATTTTTATTATTTGATGTAAACTTTGGTCACATCTCATCCACTAAGTGCCATGCTGATGAGTTAGCTAGATGTTGAAGTTTGACATCTTTGATCTTCTCATTTGAATGCCACAACAAATGTTTTCCAATTTGTAGAGATTAAAATAAGTACTTCAACCTTAGAATTATCAAAGGTACCACATAAATTTAAAATGGATTTTGGTCTTTTTGTCAGTACTATCTTTTGATTTTCCCACCTTGGCTCCCCATAAGTAGGATATTCATTTAAATTTTGATAACTTTTACCACAAAGAATGCAATCATTTAGGCATGCATATATTTTCTTATATGACATACCTAACTCAGTCATGCACTTCTTTGCCTCACTTGCAGACGTAGGCAATAGATTATTGGTAGGAAGAATATCCTTTAAACAACTAAACAAATCTAAAAAGCTTTGATCTAATCACCCATATCCCCCTTTATGATTATATAATTTTGTTAACCCAAATAATTTATTATACGTAGTGCAATCAAGGTATAATGGCATCTCAACTTTTTCTAACAATTTCGTAAATGAACTACAATCACAATCACCATGTGTGAAAAGATCATGCAACATTTCATAAGTATTGTCAAAGTCATTTTATGTATCTTGTTTCTTATAATTGTCTTGAAATTTTGTTGGTATCTTCTCTCCACGGCAAAACCATACCTTATATGTTTCATTTATCCCATTAAAAAACATGTAATTTTTAATTTCCTTAAAATTTTGGCACAACACATTTACTCATTTTTTGCATGGATATCAAGCCATATTATTACTATTAGAATTTTGAGAAGCAAACTCAATGAACTTCTTGACCACAACTTCTTATTCATCTAACAATCTATCACATGACATCCACGATTTATCAATGTTCATGTTTAAAAGCTTCCTGAAACAGTCAAAAATTATGAATATCTTAATTTAATAACTCATTTAATAAGAATTATGTTGTATGTAATTATGTATAACACATAAATATTGAAAAATAGTATTAGTTACGAGTTTTCTTGGTTGTAGGCTCGTTTCCATTGAATTCCTATATTATTGTAACATTATAACTCATGACACCAAATTAATAATTAGTAAAAATTATAAAAATGATCCATGCTAGTATTAATCACTTTTGTTACATTCTAGCAACATTAATTTTGCATAATTGATGATCAAGTTTGGTGTCTAAGTACTTAAAGTTCATTAGTTTATTTATTAGTACTATAATCTGCAAACATCATATAGATGATGATTTGGAGATGATTTTGTTATTCTTTTAGTGTGCTATAATTTATTTTTGTAGTGTATAGATCAAATTAAAAACAAAAATTCTTACTTTCCACTAAATAAATGTACAAATTTAATAAATAAGTTACACCTAGTGTGTAATTTATCTAATTCTATAGAAGAAACCCTGCAATTACCAAATCTTACAAACTAAAGATTTACAATACAATATGGTATTATGATTAAATCATCCAATTCGTAAAATATAAACATCAAAAGTAGCAACCATTTTAAAAATTCAACCATTACAATATAAATAAGTGAATTGACAACACAAATAGTTAAAATCAATTATTAAAAATACAAATTGAATCCCATTCGTTAAAAACTAAAATAAATATATGGGCCAATTCGAAATTAATTGCACATAAATAAATTAAAACATCAAAAATGTGAGAGAGTACTGGCGACGGCAACTAGCGACGAAGTATTGACGACGGCCTACTAGTAGCAATTAAAAAACACATTTTTCGGGAATAGCATAAAATAGTATAAAAGGTTAGCAATTAAAAACTTCATTTTTAATAGCATAAAATAAGGTATATAATATTGCTTCTTTAATTTGCTTATTAATATTTTAACATATATAGCTAATTATAACACAAAGATCTGGTAGCAGAGAATTATATATAATATATTTCAAATCTAGTAGCAGATTTGGTGCATGATAAATTTCAAGAACATTACTTCTATTATTAGTTTATTGTTTTGGATTACAGGTGCTATATATTTTAGGCTCAACAAGCAAAACGAAAGGATAGAGAGAGGATTAAATATAATAGAATAAAATACACTACAATACAATAAAATGGAATACGAAACATAATATTACCTAGTGCTACATGTAACAAGCTTAGCTCCCCACTAATCTATTATTTGAGGAATCTTCAAACAACAGTTAGGATATATTATTCTTTTCCCATTTTTCTTATTTTAATTAAGTAATTAAATTAAATTTTGTTTGTATTCAAATGAGGATTGAACTTCAAAGTAGCATTTATAAGAATGCTGAGATGAGATGTAGCCCTTTGCAAGCATGTAGAAATCATTAAAATTGTAGAACCAAAAATCATGTTGAAATCATAATTGTCAAACAAATGCTAAATATCCAATATGGTAATAATATACATATATATTATCAAAAATCTAATACGTCGAACAAAAAAAATCATGTTGCATACAAATGGTAGAACTTCATTCTTTTATAAAATGCAGGCATCTATCAATTGAAATTACGAAAAAGCTAATAAAAAAATCATTTTTCCTTTAAGATGATGAAACAGTTTTCCATGAGTTCACAGACCCTCGTCACTCTATGAAATGGCATTTCAAAATTAACAAACAATAGATCATCAAGCATGCTAGTATCTAGAAATTAAAAACCAAGACACAAAAACAAATATATTCCCAGCCACAGGGCACTGACTAATACAAATATATTCCCAGCCACAAGGGATGCTAGCATTATATTATTACTTGCATTCTTCTGTAATGACAACATAGTTTACTCATTAGAAGAGTACAAAATTTTAAACTACCCTTAAAAGGGATTTATTTTCATTGATCACTCCCCTTCACATGATGCATGATCTCTAAATCCTAAATCCAGCAAAAATTTAGCAAGGCAAAACAACAAATCAAAATGCAAACAGCAATAATATTCAATAGCATCATCTCCTAGCAAATCAAAAAATCAGGGATTATTTGAATCGAATGTCACAATCTAAACTGATTGTTACAGATTTAGGACAATGTTACTGCTTTTTCCTTCCCATAACCACAGGTTCCAAACTTTAACAAGTTATTAAACAGACTAGAGGCTTATCATTCTATGACCCAAAGATAGTTTCTGGAAGACCTTAAACGGGTATCTGCAACCTATCAAATAGAGCGACTTCTACATCCCAAAGATAGTTTCCCCTTAAACGATTTCTACAACTGGAAGAGTGGAAGAGCTTAAATGACTATTATTATTTTCTTCTTTTTCGACTCACAAAATCGAATGACAAGGGTTTGTAAATTTTTAGAAAGATTATAGATTTCAGTTTTTGGTTTTTAAATTTTAGGATTAAAAAAATTAGGGATTTTGGGTTTTGGTTATTGGTTTGCAATTATTTAAAAGAAAAAAATAAATCATGCACTACAGAAAATAGGTGCAGCGCTACATAATAACATTGCTGCATTGGCTCTCTGTCCAAAGCAACTAGTCTTTAGATAGAAACTTAGTGCAGTAGTGCTAGCATGCAACGTTGTTGCACTGACTTTCTCTCTAAGTTTGACTTTTACTCAAGAAAAATTCACTATTTCCTGAAAAGTTATCAAATCTACAGTCTTGTGAATAGCAAAACCATTTCAGGATGAACTCAAGTCTATGTTTATGAATAGGAGAAAAAAAGTAAAAAATGTTTGTGAAAATAATATTTGCATCTTTCATGTGTATGTAATTAACAAAATGTGATATCATTTTATAGGCTTAAATATTTTAGTCTCATTTGTTAGTGGGGATGGTAACAAGGCAAGGACTGGGTCCCTACCCCCATTCCTACAAGGCCCAGCCCATCCCCTTTTTTGGTCCAAATGGGGATAGGGTTGGGATATCCCGATTTTGGGTCACCCCTCATCCATCCCTACAAGGCCTAGCCTATCCCCTTTTAGGCTAAAACTGGGATAGGGCGGGAATATCCCTATTTTGAGCTGAGAATGCTTACAGGTCTTCGACCCATTGTTGACCCATTTTGACCTTACAAAAAAGAATAATAAAATTGTTGCCATTTGTAAGACTCGAAACCACAAACTATAAATAATGTACATAACTACCTTACCACTACACCAATTTTAATAATGAATTACAATGTGTAAATTTAATATATTTAAGCAAGAATAAATATTTTACTTATATTATTAAAACTATTTATTTTTGAATTGTAAATTGATGTAAAAAAGTATAAAATCTAGAAATTATTTTATCTAAATAATATTTAGATATAATTTTACACTATTATTTTCTTTATAATTGTTTGAAGAAACAATAATTATGTTTTAATATTATCATTATTAAATTCTAATAAAATAAATTTGATAATAATATAATTATTTTATTTAAAAATAATTCTAAGAAGTGTCAAAAATTTTATTTAATTTTTTATAAATAATTGTTTTAATTTAAATTATATATGGTTAAATATAGTTATTTTAAATTAAAAGAATTATTTTCTATATATAACATAAAAATTTCAAAAAATATATCATTGACTTTACATTTTTTATCAAATATCATCATTCATATCAAACTTTTATATCTTTTCAATAAAAATAAATTATTTATTTATATGTGAAATCATCATTTCACATGTCATAATAATATAATAAAAATAAATATTTAAATTTTATAAATTAATAATAAAAATTAGATAAGAAAAAGTTTATCTTAAAAATGTATCGATTATTTTATTATTATAAATTATAAAGTTGTACGTAATCTTTAGACATAAAATTAAATAACATTTATATAAATTACTAATATAATTAACATGTTATTATACGATTACTCAAACAAATTTGATTTAACTAGTTATTATATCTGTTAATATATTTATGTAACACTCTAAATTTTGCTTCAATAAAATAAAAATTAGGATACAACCTAACTTCAAATTATATCAAACTTAGCATTACAGATAAAATAAAACCTCCAAAAACAATAGAAAACCTCAAAGTATAACAAACTTTTATTGACAACTTAAAGCAAAATAAAAGTTCAAAGCTAAATGTTCCTTATTACAAAATCAAACATTCCAATCTCCAAAATGGTTAATCTCTAAATCTCTATTAATCCTTTATTCGTACCTTAATCTGCAAAATAATGTGATGAGGGGTGAGCAACCTACTCATATATAAATTTATACATAAAATTGTAAACAAACAGTAAAGTAAAAAAATAATTATAAAACATTAATTTTAAGAATAATAATATTATACCTAGATAAACAAACTCTTGTTTTAGTAGAAACATTCAATAATATGTAAGTATGAACATCACATTTAAGAAACCAAAACACAAAAGAATTTACAATATTTAATATGCAACAATACATTTAACAATATATTTAACTCATATCCATAATATTACCAGTACCTCGATGTTTCATTTATAACAATTCAGTACATTCGTACCCCAGAAATTCGGTCATTAATAGTCAATAAGTGTACAAATAATAACCCATCTAGCCAGTCGGTAATAATAACAGAAATAGTTACTATAGACAATAAGCTAAACATTAATTACTAAATATGACTTTTCATGTATAGAAGGTTTGATAACATTTATTTATCATATTCAACTCATGTGATGCATTCACTGATTTATATGAAAAAGTACAATTAATAATCATATTTAAAACTAATTTATGAAGAAAATAGATTTGTAACCGCCTAAGAAATAAAGTATTAATAAGAAAATAATACACTTTATAGTTTAGTAAATAAACAACTTAAGTAGAGGCAAAATAATTCACTTTAAGTTAAAATATGCATTTAAAAAAAATTAAGAAACACTAATAATATAAGAAAAGATACAATTTTTATTTTAGTAAGCTAATTAACATGTACCAAGATTTATTTTACTTAAAACCATGAAAATAATATAAACTTAGAAAATTTAGAACTCAGTTTATAAAAAATCTAAATTGAAACAAATACATAAAACAACCCCATTTCTTATAAACATATTAATGCTTGCAATTGTCATTAATAGTTTTAAGCATTTAATTACAATACATTATGTATAAATTTACTTACCTCAAAACAATGGTAAGCCAATAAAATTTCTTTATGCTCAAACAATAAGTCACCCACTTCCTATAAAATAATCATTATAAAAAGTAAATTTATATGAACATTTTTCCTTAATACAGAATCTTAGAAAAAGTCTTTTTTTTTTATAAAAAAACTATTAACATAACCTATTAAACAAAACATGGAAAAGCATACCCTGACTAACTAAGTTTTTAGCGACTTTTTTCTACTAAAGTTTGAAAAGATATAGAACTTAAAGAGAAAACCTTCTAAAAAATATCTAATGAATTTGTAAAATGAAACTTATAGTGTGAAATGAGAAACTTACACATATTTATAACCAAAAATTAGCTTTCAAATTCAAAATGTGATAACCTAAAGTTCAGTTTCAAAAATCAAACAAAACTAATCTATCAAAAGCATAAATCCTAATTTTAAATTCCTAAATCAAAATTATTATCCATTTTATTCAATTGCAATCAAAATCTTGATATCAAAATCTTAATTTCAAATTTGAAAAGTAAATTAATCTATTTCCTTCCATTCCATGTATAAGAACGTTGCAGTACAATTTATTTTTCACATTTTCTTAATTATAAATAATGTATGTCAATTATTATATTATATATTCATAATTATACATTGAAGAGATATGTAAAATGCTTGTTATGTTATTTATTTCTTTCTTATTAATCTTGTATTACTATTTAAATTATTACATTTATTTGTTAAAGTATTACATTTATTGACTTGATTACATATTCAAAATATTTAACAAAAATAAGTTTCTATAATTATTAATTTTTTGTTAAAAATATATAATCAATTTTTAATCTTTTATCAAATATCATAATACAAATAATATTTTTATATCTTTTTAATAATAATAAATTACCTTATTAGAATCATCATTTCATATATCATCAAAATAATATGATAAAATAAATATTTGATTTTTTCATTAATTAATTATTAAATATAAGATAAATGATAACAATTATCAATTTGATTGACACATATATAAAATATTATATAGTTAACAAAAAAAATTTTTAAAAAAAAAAATTTGATTGATAGATTTAATATATATAATATTTTTATTAACCTATAAAAATAAAAATAAATAAGTGTAGTAGTAAATTATTATCTAATTTTTAATAGAATGGATAAAGTTAGAGAAATCTATTAAATCAATCTTAATTTTTTTATTATTCTGATAGTTTTACATAAAAATATTTTTTTGGTAAGTAAGAAAATAAAATATAAAGAGAAAAGAAATCTTTAACAATTTATTTATTTTCTTAATCTTATATTACTACATTATATAACATATAAATTATTAATTAAAAATTAATTATTTTGTTTGACATCAATTTATTATTTTATTTTATCAAAATTTATTGTTCTAAATTTAATTATAGAAAATTATTTAATTTTAATTATTTTAGTAGATTTCTATGTTACATTTAATTTTTTTTTTTAAGATTATTGAATTGAAAATATGAAAATAATTATAAAAACTTAATTGACTAAATTAAAAATTTATAAACTTTTTTGGAGGACTTGTTTGACTAAAATGAAAGCTATATAACTTTTATAATTATTTAATAAATAAAAAAGATATTTATGTAATTAATCAAATAAAATTTGAATTTGAAAACAGAAATCGAGGTAGGTAAGGGAAAGAGGCCCCATCTCTGTCTCACACCAATTTTTCAAATGGGGTTGAATTTTTATCCCTAAAATCACCTCGATCCTCAAATTTTTGAAAAATCCCACTTCAATCCTCGCCCAAAATAAGTCAGGCCCACGAAAAAAATGGTCATCTCTACTTGTCAAATACTAAAATCTAATATTAAAAATAACAATAAGTAAATTTGTTATTATAAAAAAAATACTATAATATAAATGTAATTAGATGAAAGGACCTAATTATAATTATCTAAAAGAGAATAAGTCATGCTTGGCAAAAAGTAGGCCCAACAGTGCTACTACGTTAAGTTTATGTCAAAAGCACAGAGTTTCTATCCAAATGTGGCAGAAATTTAGTGCAATAGTGTTGCATGCACTCACTTTTTGTCTAAATTAGTATTCAACTAGTGTTTACCTTCTATGTTTATCAAATATTTATTAAGACTAAGAAAAAAAGATCTAAACTTGTAAAACCTAACTAGATCGAACCAATTTGGATTGACCCTGCTAAATTCGATGTTATTTGTAATCTGGTTCGATTTCAGATTTAACATAAAAAACCCGAAATTTTTAAGCCAATTACAATTTTTACTAAAAAAATGGACTGGATCGAATTTTTATATTGTTTATTTTTGTGAAATTAATTAACTATATTATATTATATTAGTAGATTTGAGTATTAAAAAATAAAATAATTATATGATTACTGCAACACATTTATACAAATTGACTTAATTAGTTATATTTGTTAATATATTTATTTTTGATATTATATTAATTATAAATAAGTATGATTACTTATTATATTACATATTCATAATTATACATTAAAGAGACATCTAAAACGTTTTGTTACATTATGATTAAAAAGAATTGTCATTGTATCCTATAATAAATTTTAATTGTTTGGTACTCTAACAATTTTATTTGATAAATAAGAAAATCAAATCTAGAAAGAATTTTTTTTAAGAATTTATTTCTTTTTTTAAATCTTATATTACTAATTAAAATATCACATTTATTGAGTTAATCACATATTTAAAGTATTTAACAAAAATTAGTTTCGATAATTATCAATTTTTAATTTGTTGTTAAAAATATATAATCAATTTTTAAACTTTTATCAAATATCATAATACAACTAATATTTTTTTATATCTTTTTAATAATAATAAATTACTTATTTACATGTAGAATCATCATTTTATATATTATCAAAATAATATGATAATATACATATTTGACTTTTTCATTAATTAATTATTAAATATAGGATAAATGATAACAATTATCAATTTGATTGATACAATTCTATAAAATATTATAGTTAATAATATTTTTTTAAAAAAATATAAGATTTGATTGATATATTTTTTATAATATTTTTATTAACCTATATAAATAGAAAAATAAATAAGTATATTAGTAAATTATTATCTAAATTTTATTAGAACGGAAAAAGTTATAAAAATTTGTTAAATCAATCTTATAAAAATTTTTTCTTATTTTTTTGTTTTTTAATTTTACATAAAGATATTTTGTTTGGTAAATAAGAAATTGAAATCTAATAAGAAAAAAACTTTAAAAATTTCTTTACTTTGTTAATCTTATATTACTACATTATAACATATAAATCATTAATTATAAATTAATTATTTTGTTTAACATCAATTTATTATTTTAAGTTATCAAAATTTATTGTTCTAAATTTAATTATTAAAAATTATTCAATTTTATTAGTTTTTAATTATTTTAGTAAATTTCTTTATCAAGAAAATTAATTTAAAATTTTTTAAGATTAATTAAATTGAAAATATGAAAAATAATTATAAAGAACTTAATTGATAAATTAAAAATTTATAAACTCTCTTGGAAGACTTGTTTGACTAAAATGTAAGCAATGTAACTTATAATTATTGAGTAAATAAAATGGCTATTTATGTAATTAATCAAACAAAATTTGAATTTGAAAATCAGGGATCGAGGTAAGTTGGGGAAAGAGGCCTTATCCCTATCCCCTACCAATTTTTTAGAGGATGAATTCTCATCCCCAGACCCATCCAACCTAAAATTTTAAAAGTCTCGCTTCGATCCTTGACCTTAACGAGTTGGGCTCTGGCAAG
This sequence comes from Azadirachta indica, assembly GCA_022749755.1. NCBI lineage: Eukaryota > Viridiplantae > Streptophyta > Magnoliopsida > Sapindales > Meliaceae > Azadirachta > Azadirachta indica. The sequence continues at coordinate 20,055,015 of CM040441.1, forward strand.
AAAAATTGTCACCCTTACTTGTTAGAGACTAAAATGTAATATTAAGAATAGGAATAATTAAATTTTTTACTATACAATAATATTATAATATAAATGTAATTAGATGCAAAGACCTAAAAATTATCCAAAACAAAATAAGTCATGCTCGATAAAAAATGGGCATAATAGTGCTGCTATGTTGAGTTTTTGTTTAAAGCGTTGAGTTTCTATCCAAGTTAGGATAGAAATTTAGGCAGCAATATTGCCATGCAATGCTACTTGATGAATGTTTAAAAGTGTAAGTTTATCAAGAGAAATATTATGATTTACACTTAATAATGTCCTTTTGTTCTTAAAAAATGAACTATATTCTTTTATATTGAATTTTAAAGTATGAATTAAACTAAATAGTCAGTTTTGTGCAGGTTTCGTATAATGAGTGTATCCTTCAATTCAAAACATCAATAGATACAATTATTGGACTGAACAAACATAAACTCATTACTTCCACAACTTTGTAAGCCAAATATTGGACTAGGTCGAACAATTAATGAGACGAATTTGGGCCTCAACAAAATTTAAGTGCATTTTTAGACAGCCCAACATGCTTCTAACAAAGAGCTCTAAATTGTTTATCTTTTATACTTCCTAAGTTTCAACTGGTTGAGTATCAATAAGAGCCATCATTTTAGAAGGGCGGTGGACAAATGCAACTTGAACATCTCTGTTTATTTTCAACACAACTTACTTTTTATAAAATCAATAAGGGTGAGATATACACCATTAGAAAGCTGAGTCATCCATCTACAACTTTGAAGAGACCATTTCACAAATTTTGGTGGTTTTGATAGTAAAAAATGTGTTGCAAGTTAGTAGAGCATGATTAATTGAAAATTAACAAATTATATTCACATATATGAAGTATTTTTAGTTTTACTTATATAAAAGAAGATGTGGAAGTGAGGAGGGGCTGATCTTTGTTATCATTTTTTCCTTTTTATAATTTGAGCTTGAATTAAATAATGTCTTTCTAAAATTAGTAATTAGGGCTAAGGACGAAGTTTTATTGATTTTATAGCATTGTTCTTTTAATATTTTAAGTTGTACTTCAATGCAAAATTTTTTCAATTGAGTGAACTCTATTTCTTAAAAGTGTTTTAGTTTATTAGCAGGTTTGATTCGTTGTTAACAAAAAGTACACTGAATGCTTACACATTTTCTACAAATCAAGAACAAAGTATGTTTTAGTTTTCACAAATAAATTCAATGATTAATTTTTTATTTTATTACCTTTTCTTCAAAGAGTTATTGTGATGTATTTAAATATATTTATCTTTCGATTAATATCATCTCTTAAGTGATTCTTAATTGAGTTAAAAAAATGAGTAAAGAATGATTTTATAATTATTAACAAAATAAATCCCTAATGCCGTAATAATTAATAATATTAAATTTATATTCAACAAGTAATAAATTTATTCTATTTTCATCATATTTGAATAATTGGATTTGTAATATTTGGACATTGGACTTGTGAACTTTGTATAACGTATTTCTTGTAAACCGATACTCAGACTTCCGAACTTTATTACTTAAAACAACCTATATTTGAAAGTTACAACTTTTAAGTTTTAACAAATTTTTGGTACCATTGCCGGAGAAAATGGTTTATATAAAGTTTACTAAATTCTTATTTTATTTTCTTTAACTAACTTTAACTCCTAACTCTAACTCTAACATTTTTGTTTATTTATTTACTTGTCATTTTTTAAATTTTAATTAGGAGGCCCAGTAGCCCTTTTACATTTTTTTTTATGGTTGGTTTTATACATAACACCTAATTTTTGTTTCTTTCGTTCATGGTAGGCTTTGCCACCGTTCTTGATTTTCTCTTTTGTTAATAATTGTGTTGTTATTTTTATATTAACTTTATTAAGAGAAAGGTTATACCACCTCTTTTCTTTTTATTTGTTTTATTATTGTGCTAACATTTTATTTAATTGTGTTTTATTTTTATTTTATTCATACTTGGATGGTAATGTGATCCTTATTCTCATCGTTTGGTTAAAGGTAATTCTGAAACTTTCTTTGGAAATTTGTTTGATTCACCTTCAAACTCACACACAACTAACACCATGGCCAAAAATGAAAGTATACATGGAGAAAATGAAAATTATCATGTTCGAACCATGCGTGAATATTTGTAACCTCCACGAAATTCATCTCCTTCATGCTTTATTTTTCCTCTTAATGCAAATAACTTCATATTTAAACCTGGTATGATCCCTTTACTTCCTATTTTCTATGACTTAGAGTTTAAGAGTTTTTATTTGCACTTGAAAAAATTTGAGGAAGTATGAGCCACATTTGTTGATCAAACATGTAGTAAATAAATAATGAAGCTAAAATTATTTCCTTTTTATCTAAAAGATAAAGCAAAAACATGGCTTAATTCATTGAGACCTAAATCTATAGGTACATCGTAAGAAATACAAACCAAGTTTTTAAGGCAATTTTTTTCGATACATAAAACGAATGCTTTCAAGAGATAAATCCAAAATTTTTGCCATAAAGGAAATAAGACCTATTTTTAATGTTTGGAAAGATTTAAAAACTTGTTGAATTCATGCCCACGCCATAGTTTTAAAAAATAGCGCACGATAAGTTTTTTTTATGAAGTGTTAACACCAGAGACAAAATAATATGTTGAAATAATGTATAATGGTGATTTTTTAAACAAAGACTCAGAAGAAGCTTTAGAGTATTTAAATCATTTAGCTGGGAACTCTTAATCTTGACAAACCATTAATTCCTCAAAAAATTCAATTAGATTTAATCTAGCTAGTTCTAGTGGAGATAAACAAAATTTGAGTCAAGAAGATGATCTAAGTGCTAGAATTGCAAATTTAACGAGAAAGATTGAAGAAATAGAATTAAGACAAGTTAAAGAGGTCAAATCTATGCATAATGATGAAGTTTGTGAAATTTGTGAAGTCATGGAACATTCCACTTAAGATTGTCAAAATATTCAAATTTTTAAAGAAGTGTTGGATGACTAAGCAAATTTTATGAATTCTTTTAAAAAGCCTTTCTCCTCAAATTCTCCATATTTTAAAACATACAATCGTAGATAGAGAAATCACCCAAATTTTAGTTGGAAAAATGATCATCATGCCCATCCACCACCTTAAAGACCTTCAAATTTTTCACCATACCACCACTCGCTACATTTGAAAACTCTTGAGGAAGTGTTGTTGCAAACATTCACGCAAGGGCAAACAAGCATAAACAATTCAACATCACAAGCCATTAATGATATTAAGAATACACTTTCAATGTTGACTTCAGTTTTGCATAGTCAAGAGAAAGGTAAATTTCCTGCTCAACCACAACTAAATCTAGCGAGTCAATTTAATATAAGTGATTTTAACTCAAATGGCACACATCATGAGAATGCCAACTCGATCACTACTTTCCGAAGTAGTAAGGTTATTAATAAAATCATTTCTTTGAAAGAGATTGAACCTAAAGAACCATCAAAATTAGTGAGTGAGGAAAATAATGTTAAACCTAAAACGTGTGACGTTAAAAAATGCCCTATCCCTGCTCTTTTTCCTCAAAAATTGAACCAATCCAAAAGTTAAATCAAAATTTTAAAATCTTTAAACTCTTTAAGCAAGTTAAAATCAACATTCCTTTGTTAGATGTAATTAAGCAAATGCCTTCTTATGCTAAATTTTTGAAAGATTTATTATTGTTAAAAGGAAGCTTAATGTTCAAAAGAAAGCATTTTTAACTGAGAATGTTAGTTCAATTATTCAACATAACACTCCACTAAAATATAAAAATCTTGAGTGTCCAACCATTTTTTGTGTAATTGGAAACTTTAGGATAAACCATGCTTTACTTGATCTTGGTGTAAGTGTTAATCTTTTGCCATATTCAGTGTATGAGCAATTAGGATTACATAAGTTTAAACCTATCTCTACAACACTTCAACTTGCTAATTGTTCTGTTAAAATACCAAGAGGAATACTTGAGGATGTGTTAGTCCAAGTAAATAAATTTTTCTTTATCGTTGATTTTATTGTTTTAGACACACAACCTGTTCCTAGCTCAAGTACCCAAAATCCTGTCATATTAAGATGTCTATTTCTTACTACATTTAACGCAATAATCAACTGTATAAATAGAGTTCTAAAACTATCCTTTGGGAACATGACATTGGAAATGAATTTGTTCAATATTTGCAAGCAATCTAATGAAAATGACGGCATGCATAAAGTTAGTTATATTGAAGAACTTATTTATGATTACTTTAATGTTTCATCTTTTTCTGATCCTTACTCTATTAGAAGGTAGAGGGCTTAGATTATGAAAGAAAATAAATTTGTTAGGAATAATTATAGACAAAGAAGAAGGAAGAAACCTTATAATATTATTGATTTCTAATTTTTAGCTTCACATATAATGAAAGAACTCACTTCTATTTAGGTAGTTTATTTTTTTTACTGAACTTTGAATATGATTGAAATCTTAATCTGAATGATATATTTATTTTTTATTTTAAAACATTTCAAAATAAATGGATGCTTGGTTAAATGGTTGCAATAATTTTAATTTTGATGAAAATTTTGAAGTGTCTTATATTTGTTCCCTTTTAAAATCTTTTCAAGTTTTGGAAGTTAATGGATAAAGACCAAAATTTGAAGACTTACCTCGACGTGCCATCAAATGTTCAACCGCCAAAACTCGAATTGAAATCATTACCATCTGACCTCAAATATACTTTCTTGGGTGCCAATAAAACTTTTATGGTGATAATTTCTTCTAAACTTAATGCTCTTCAAGAATGTAAGTTGCTCGAAATTCTGAAATTGCATAAATATGCCTTAGGATAGACCATAGCTGACATAAAAGGAATTAGTCCTTTAATTTGCATACATAAGATATATTTGGAAGATAATGTCAAATCATCTAAACAAATGCAACGTAAACTAAATCTTAATATGAAAAAGGTAGTGAGAAACGGAGTTCTCAAGCTTTTAAATGTAAGAATCATTTATCCTATTTCTGATAGCACATGAATAAATCTTACATAAGTTGTACCTAAGAAATCTGGAGTTATTATAATAAAAAATGAAAATAATGAATTAATTCGAACTAGAACAATTAATGGCTGGAGAATGTGTATTGACTATAGGAAACACAATTTAATGACTAGAAAAGACCATTTTCCATTACTATTCATGGATCAAATGTTAGAAAGGATAACTGGACATACATTTTATTGTTTCCTAGATGGGTATTTTGGGTATAACTAAATTGAAATTGCAACTGAAAACTAAGAAAAGACTACTTTCACTTTCCCATTTGGAACTTTTGCATATAGAAGGATGCCATTTAGATTGTGTAATACACCAGCTACATTTCAAAGATGCATGCTTAATGTTTTTAGTAATATGGTTGAACAGTTTCTTGAAGTTTTTATGGATGATTTTTCTATTTTTGGTGACTCTTTTGATTATTGTTTATCTAACTTGGAAAAAGTTTTGATTAGGTGTGAAGAAAAGAATCTCGTGCTTAATTAGGAAAAATATCATTTCATGGTCACAAATGATATTGTGCTTGATCACATTGTCTAATAGAAAGGAATTAAAATAAATGAATCTAAAATTGAATTGATTGCCAACTTGTCCATTCCTAAGTCTGTCAAAGATGTTAGATCATTTATAAGACATGCTAGTTTTTATAAGAGATTTATCAAAGACTTTAGTGTTACATCAAGACCGTTATGCAATCTCTTATCAAAAGATGCTCTCTTAGAGTGGATTGAGTTATGTCAAGAAGCTTTTGTCAAACTTAAAAACGTACTAACATCTGCTCCTATCATGTAGCCTCCAGATTGGACTTTGTCTTTTGAAATCATGTGTGATGTTAGCAATTATACTGTTTGAGCTATTTTAGGACAACGAAATAACAAGAAATCTTATGTGATTTATTATGCTAGTAAAATCTTAAATAGTGCTTAAATGAATTATTTTGCCATCAAGAAGGAATTACTTGCAGTAGTATTTGTATTGAATAAATTTCAATTTTATCTTGTTGACTCACCCATTGTCGTTTTTAATGATCATGCAGTATTAAAATATCTTCTCTCAAAAAAGGATGCTAAACCTAGATTGTTTAGGTGGATCCTACTACTCCAACAATTTGATCTCACAATTCAAGACAAGAAGGGAGTAAAAAATATAGTTGTTAATCACTTGTCAAAACTTATGTTTGAAGAGTTGATTGAGACAACACCAATTTATGACAATTTTGCTGATGAGTAACTTTTAAGTGTTTTATCTTTACCTTAGTTTGTTGATATTGTTAGTTTTCTTATTACAGGTAAAATGCCAAATCATTGGAATGCTAAAGACAAGAAGAAATTTTTAAGGGAGGTACGCAATTTCTTTTGGGATGATTCATATCTTTTCAAATATTACCCTGACCAAATCACAAGGAAATGTGTATTTGACAATGAAATTTAAAATATCATCTCTTTTTGTCATTCTGAAGCATGTGGTGGTCATTTTTCTTCAAAGAAAACTGCTGTGAAAATCTTGCAATGTGGATTTTATTGACCCACCTTATTTAAAAGCACACATACATTTTGTAAAACTTATGATTGTTGTCAAAAATTAAGTGGAATAACTCGTAGAAACGTAATACCATTAAATTCTATTTTACTCATTGAAATATTTGATTGTTGAAGTATTAGTTTTATGGAAAATTTTCCACCTTCTTTGGGTATCAATATATTTTGGTTAGAGTTGACTATGTTTCAAAATGGGTAAAGGCAATTTCTTGCAAAGATAATGATCATAAAATTGTTTTGAAAATTTAAAAAAAAAACATTTTTTCAAAATTTGGAGTGCCTCGAGCCATAATAACTGACGAAAGTTTACACTTTTGTAATAAACTTTTTAAGAATTAATGAAAAAATATTGAATTACACATAAAGTGTCTACTCCTTATCACCTACAAACAAGTTGATAAGTTGAACTTACCAATTGAGAAATAAAACACATTTTAAAAAAAACAATGAATGCGAATCATAAGGATTGGTCTTTAAGACAAACCAGTACACTTTGAGCTTATTGAATTGCTTTTCAATCATCACTTGGTATATCTCCTTATAGACTTGTTTTTGAAAAGGCTTGTCACCTGCCTATACAATTGGAACATAAAGCTTTTTAGGCCATTAAAATGCTTAATTTCGATTTAGACAAAACATGATTATTGAGAAAACTCCAATTAGATGAGCTCGAAGAAATTAGGAATGAAGGTTACGAGAATTCTAAAATTTACAAAGACAAAATGAAGGTGTTTCGTGATAAACACATCATTAGAAAATCATTTGAACCTTCACAAAAAGTTCTTTAATATGATTCAAGATTACATTTATTTCTTAAAAAATTTCGTTCAAAATAGATAGGTCCTTTTATTGTCAAGACGGTTTACTCATATGGTGTTGTTGAGATTGAAAACCCAAAGAATGGTAATGTTTTTAAAGTTAATGGACATCGTTTAAAGTCATTCCTTGAGAATTTTTCAAGCGAGCTAAAGTCTATCACTCTGAATAAATCTGTTTACAACACTTGATGATTTTTTGTTGTATATACATTACTTGTTTTCTTGTGTTATTATTTTTTTTATTTTATTGTTTGTTTTAGTTGCTTTCCCAGTGAAGTGGCGGATAATGGTACTCCGTGACTCTTTAAGTCGATTTTTTAAGTTGCCCAAAATTATTAATACCAAAAAAAAAACTTTTTAGATTAATAATTTGTAAGGATGGCAGAGCAGGGAGTAATCTTACCCCTGAGACACATCCTAGTAAATATGCATTATCATTTGTTTTGATTTTTGAATTTCATAATAAAGAATTTATCATTCACTTCCTTTTGAATTGATCAAATCTATATACTCTCACATCATCATCACATAACAAATTCTGCTTAGATACTTAATTAATAAGTATTTATAAACGATCTTTCACACACACACTTTGATACATGATTGTGGATGATATATTGGAGTTTTACAATATTTGAACTCTTTTATTTTGTCAAAGGTAGCTACTAAGGGTAAAAAAAGAATCTCTAAAAAAAAAGAAAAGAAATAAATAAATAAATAAATAATAGTTCTAACTAAAGCTTTTACTTAGTAACTGGGTTTCTTGCCTAATCAGCAGTGAATATTTGCATAAAACGGTAAAATTTTGGTATGAATAAGTTCGTAAACCTAACTCAAGTAATTAAGTCGGTAGGGATGCTTTAACACCTAATACCTTAAGGCCAACTGGTTTGATAGTTATTGGCTAAAAGCTTGCTACATAGGTTAAGGTTAGGCCAAAAAAAGGAAAAGAAAGAGAGAGAAAAAGTCGAAAAAAAAGGAGATAGAAATAATCTTTGCCCAAAGAAGTTTACCTTGAGAAAATTTAGAATCAATGTTGTTTGATTACAATTAAGTCTCATAATGTATTTTAGTTACAAAAAGTACAGAAAGAAGGCTTGTTAATAATTTGACTGATGAGTATTTGGTATATATATAATAAATCTTTAAGTGAGAGCTTGTTTATTTTGAAAAGATCAAAAGAAGAAGAATAATTATTTCTTTGGATGTAAATTCTATAAATCAACTCTAAAATAATATTGCTTAGATTACTAGGGATTGGTAATAAACTGGTTTGGGGGTGTGATGAATGTTTAAAAATATAGGTTTATGAAGAAAAATACTATGATTTACAGTTAATAATGTCCTTATATTCCTAAAAAATGAAGCATATTCTTTTATGTTGAATTTTAAAATATGAATTGAACTAAATAGTCAGTTTTGCGTAGGTTTGGTATACTGAGTGGATCTCTCAATTCAAAATATCAATTGATACGATTTTTGGGTTAGACAAACATAGAATCATTACTTCATAACTTTGTAATCCAAAAGTTGGACTAGTTCGAGTAATTAATGGGACAAAATTGGGCTTCAATAGAACTCATGTGCATCTTCAAACTAGTCTAATATGTTTCTGTATTTAGGCCGTATCTCCTAAAATATGTAGTCAAAAATTACATGATTAGGTGTTTCAGAAAGCAAACAAAGAGTTCTAACTTGTTTATGTTTTACACTTTCCCAAATTTCAACTGGTTGGCTATCAAAAAGAGTCATCATTTTAGAAGGGCGGTGGAGAAATGCAACTTAAACATCTCTGTTTATTTTTAACATAACTTATGTTCTACAAAATTAATAAGGGTGAGATATGAATCATTAGAAATCCACCTATAACTTTCAAGAAGGCCATTTCACAAATTTTGGTGGTTTTGATAGTCAAAAATGTGTTGCAAGTTAGTAGAGTGTGATTAATTGAAAATTGGCAAATTATATTCACACATGTGAAGTATCTTTAGTTTTACCTATATAAAGGAAGATGTAAAAGTGAGGGGAGGCTGATGTTTGTTATCATTTTTTTTTTGGTAATTTGAGCTTGAATTAAATAATGTCTCTCTAAAATTAGTAATTAGGGTTAAGGGTGAAGTTTTGTTGATTTTATAGCATTGTTCTTTAATCATTTTAAGTTGTGCTTCAATGTAAAATCTTTTTAATTGAGTGAATTATGTTTCTTAAAAGTGTTTTGATTTGTTAGCAAGCTTAATTCATTGTTAATAAAAAGTACACCGAATACTTGCACATTTTCTACAAATCAAGAATAAGATATGTTATAACTTTCACAAATAAATTAAATGATTAATTTTTTATTTTGTTACCTTTTCTTTAAAGAGGTATTGTGATGTATTTAAATATATTTATCTTTCGATTAAGATCATCCCTTAAGTGGTCTTAATTAAGTTAAAAAAAATGAATAAAGAATGATTTCTGTAATTATTAACAAAATGAATCCCTAATGCCCTAATAGTTAATAATATTAAATTTACATTCAACAAGTAACAAATTTATTTTCATCATATTTAGACAATTGGACTTGTAATATTTAGACATTAGACTTGTGAACTTTGTATAACGTAATATTTGTAGACTAACACTCGGACTTTTGAATTTTTTTTTACTTGAAACAATCTATACTTAACAGTTACAATCTTTAAGTTATAGTAAGTTTTTGCAACGGCGCCAACTTTTTAATAGTTTTCTTTAAAATTGTGGGCAGATGACTCAACTTTCTAATGGTTTATACCTCACCTTTATTGATTTTGTAGAACATAAATTATTTTGAAAATAAATAAAAATGTTCAAGTTGCATTTCTCTACTGCCCTTCTAAAATTATAGCTCATATAAACAAAAACAATTTAAAGCTTTTGTTAGCTTTCTGGAACACCTAACCGTATAATTTTGATTACGTATTTTGGGAGATAAGGCGCAAATACAGAACCATGTTAGGCTTGTCCGAAGATGCACTTGAGTTTTGTTGAAGCCCAATTTTGCCTCATTAATTGCTCGAACTAGTCCAATCTTTGGCTTACAAAGTTGTGACGTAATGAGTTTATGTATGTTCAGACTAAAAATCGTATCAATTGATGTTTTGGATTGAAAGATACACTCATTATAGCAAACTTACGCAACACCGACTATTTAATCTAATTCATGTTTTAAAATTTAATATAAAGGAATATGTTTTATTTTTGGGAAACAAAAGGGCATTATTAAGTGTAAATCATAGTATTTGTTTTGATAAACTTACAATTTTAAACATTCATCATTACTGTGCTAAATTTCTTTCTAAATGATTATTCAACTAATGTTTGTCTTCTATTTTTATCAAATGATTATTAGAACTAGGTAAAAAAGATTGAAACTCAGAAAATCAGATTGGATCAACCCAGATCGAACCTGTTCAATTCCATCTTATATGTAATCCGGTCTAGTTCAAGATTTAACATAAAAAAAACCCACAATTTTTGGTCCAAATTTGATTTTTATTGAAAAAACCTGGATTGAACCAAATTTCTATATATATTTTTTTATTTTTAACATATTAATTAATTATATTATATTATATTAAACAGATTTGAGTATTAAAAAAGCAAATTATATATATTAAGTTCAAAAAAGTGTTGCTTTGGTTTTAATTTTGAATTAAAAAAATTTAAAATAAAAACTAAAAAAATCAAATTGAACCAAACTAGACATAGTATTAATTTTATAAATTTTATTGTTAAATTAAGATAAAATATATTTATTGATATATTTTATTATTATAAATTATAGAGCTTGCATGTAATCTTTAAACATAATATTAAATAATATTTATATAAATTACTAATATAATTAACATGTTATTCTATGATTACTCCAACACATTTATACAAATTGACTTAATTAGTTATATTTGTTAAGATATTTAATTTCATATTATATTAATTATAAATGAGTATGAATAATTATGATATTACATATTCATAATTATGCATTGAAGAGATATGTAAAATACTTGGTTATGTTATGATTAAAATATAATTAGTCATTGTATCCTATTATAAATTTTGATTGTTTGGTGCTATGATATTTTATTTGATAAATGAGAAAATCAAATCTCAAAAGAAACAAAAATTTTAAAAATTTATTTCTTTTTGTTAATCTTGTATTACTATTTAAAGTATTGAATTTATTGAGTTGATTACATATTGAAAGTATTTAACAAAAATTAGATTTTATAATTGTCAATTTTTAATTTGTTGTTAAAAATATGTAGTCAATTTTTAATCTTTTATCAAATATGATAATATAAATAATATTTTTATATCTTTTTAATAAAAATTAATAATTTATTTATATATAAAATCATCATTTCATATGTTATCAAAATAATATATTAAATAAATATTTGACTTTTTCATTAATTAATTATTAATTTGATTGATACAATTTTATAAAATATTACAGTTAATAAAAATTTTTTTAAAAAATATGAAATTTGATTGATATATTTTTATAATATTTTTATTAACCTATATAAACAGAAAATAAATATATGTGTAATACTAAATTATTATCTAACTTTTAATAAAACGTATAAAGTTAGAGAAATCTATTAAATCAATATTAATTTTTTTAATTTTTTGATAATTTTACATAAAGATATTTTGTTTGGTAAATAAGAAATTGTAATCTAACATGAAAAAAAATCTTTAAAAATTTCTTTATTTTGTTAATCTTATATTACTATATTATAACATATAAATCATTAATTATAAATTAATTATTTTGTTTGACATCAATTTATTATTTTAACTTATCAAAATTTATTATTCTGAATTTAATTATTCAATTTTATTAGTTTTTAATTATTTTAGTAAATTTCTTTATCAAAAAAATGAATTTAAATTTTCTTAAGATTGATTAAATTGAAAATATGAAAAATAATTATAAAAAATTTAATTGACTAAATTAAAAATTTATAAATTGTTTTGGAGGATTTATTTGACTAAAATAAAAGCTATATAACTTATAATTATTTAGTAAATAAAATAGATATTTACATAATTAATTAAACAAAATTTGAATTGAAAATGGGGAATTGGGGAGGGCAGGGGACAGAGGCCCTATCCCCTTACTAGACCAATTTTCAGACGGGAATGAATTTTCATCCCCACACCCACTTGATCCTTGAATTTTTGAAAAATTACCCTTCTCATCGCTACTTGTCAAATACTAAAATGTAATATTAAGAATGGGAATAATTAAATTTGTTATTATAAAATAATATTACAATATAAATGTAATTAAATGCAAGGACCTATTTATAATTATCCAAAAAAAATAAGTCATGCTCGGTAGAAAGTAGGCATAATAGCGCTGCTAAGTTGAGTTTTTGTTTAAAACACCAGAGTTTCTAATCAAATTAAGATAGAAATTCAGGCAGTAATGCTGCCATGCAATGCTACTATGCTAAATTTCTGTCTAAATGATTATTCCACCGGTGTTTATCTTCTATTTTTATCAAATGATCACTAAAAATAGGCAAAAAAGTTTGAAACTCGAAAAATCGGACTAGACCGACTCATATTGAACCTGTTTAGTCTCGTCTTATATGTATTCTAGTCTGGTTTGACATTTAACATAAAAGACTTAGAATTTTTAATCCAATTTCGATTTTTTTTTAAAAAATACCTACATTAGACTGAATTTTTATATTTTTTATTTTTATCAAATTAATTAATTATATTATTTTATATTAGTAGATTTGAGTCTTATAAGCCAAATTATATATATTAAGTTGAAAAAAGGTGTTGTTTTAATTTTAATTTTGAATTAAAAAATTTAAATAAAAACGTAAAAAACCAGATTGAACCAGACAGGACATAATATTAATTTAATAATTTAATTGTTGAAATAAGGTAAGAAGATAAATGTATTGATATATTTTATTATTATAAATTATAGAGCTTGTATGTAATCTTTAGACATAATATTAAATAACATTTATATAAATTACTAATTAATTAACATGTTATTGTGTGATTACTCAAACACACATTTATACAAATTGACTTAATTAGTTATATTTGTTAATATATTCTTTTTCATATTATATTAATTATATATAAGTATGATTAATTATTAAATTACATATTCATAATTATACATTAAAGAGATATCTAAAATGCTGAGTTATGTTATGATTAAAATATAACTAGTTATTGTATCTTAATATAAATTTTAATTGTTTGGTGCTATAAATATTTTATTTGATAGATAAGAAAATAAAATCTGAAAAGAAATTTTTGTTTTTAAGAATTTATTTATTTTTTGTTAATCTTATATTACTATTTAAAATATTACATTTATTGAGTTGATTACATATTTAAAATATTTAACAAAAATTAGTTTATATAATTATCATTTTTTAATTTGTTGTTAAAAATATATAATCAATTTTAATCTTTTATTAAATATCATAATACAAATAATATTTTTATATCTTTTTGATGATAATAAATTACTTATTTTTATATAAAATCATCATTTTTTATATTATCAAAATAATATGATAAAATAAATATTTTATTTTTTTATTAATTAATATTAAAAATAAGATAAATGATAACAATTATCAATTTGATTAATTAATTATATAAAATATTATAGGTAATAAATTTTTTTAAAAAAAAATATCAAATTTTATTGATAAACTTACAACAATATTTTTATTAACCTATATAAATAGAAAAATAAATAAGTGTAGTAGTAAATTATTATTTAATTTTTATAGAATGGATAAAGTTAGAGAAATCTATTAAATCAATCTTAATTTTTTTTGATAATTTTACATATAAATATTTTGTTTGGTAAATAAAAAAATGAAATTCTAAGAGAAAAAAATCTTTAAGAATTTATTTATTTTGTTAATCTTATATTACTACAATATAACACATAAATCATTAATTACAAATTAATTATTGTGTTTGATATCAATTTATTATTTTATTTTATCAAAATTTATTGTTCTAAATTTAATTATTAAAAATTATTCAATTTTATTGTTTTTAATTATTTTAGTAAAATGTTTTATTAAGAAAATGAATTTAATTTCTTTTAAGATTGATTAAATTGAAAATGTGAAAAATAATTGTAAAGAACTTAATTGACTAAGTTAAAAATTTATAAACTTTTTTGGAGGACTTCTTTAACTAAAATGAAAGCTATATAACTTATAATAATTTGGTAAATAAAATGAATATTTACATAATTAATCAAACAAAATTTAAATTTAAAAATAAGGAATTGGGCAGGTCAGTGAAAGGGATCCCATTCCCATCCTTTACGAATTTTTTAGACAAATTTATCCCCAAACTCACTTGATCCATGAATTTTTGAAAAATTTTGTCCTGATCCTCACCTTGAATAGATCGGACCCACGAAAAAAATTATCATCCCTATTTATCGAATACTAAAATATAATGTTAAAAATAATAATAATTAATTTGTTATTATAAAATAATATTATAATATAAATGTAATTAGATGCAAGAACCTAATTATAATTATCCAAAAGAAAATAAGACATTTGTCGAAAAGTAGGATATGCTGAGTTTTTGTCTCAAAAACTTGGATCGATTCAATTTTTTTTTTTTTTTTCATATTGAGTCCGGTTCGGTCTTAGCAATTAAAAGTTCAAATTTTGCTTACAATTTAAGTTCTAACTTGCTTTTTACACTAACAAGTAATAATTAATAACCCAAGTTAACAATATTGTAATTATTATCACTTAATTACAAATAATAAAGTGAATATAAGTAAACAAATAATATGTTATCCATAATATTTTATTTTTAGACTACATGCAAATAACTTAGACTAATAAAATTAAAAAATTTATGTAAATACATATTTTACTTAAAAAATGTCTCTTTATTTTTATTATATATAATTTTTTTGAAAAATTTTAATTAAAGTAAACTTTACGATAATTTAGAAGGAAAAAAAAGAAATAATTTTATCTTATAAATAAATGTCAGTCAAATATATAAAAGTAATAATATTTGATCTATCAATTATATAGGTCATAAAATATAGGGTAAAGGACAATTGGACTCTTCATTTTAAAATACAAAATAAAAGATAACTAGACTCTGAATTTTAAAATAAGTATTAATAAAACTCACTCTGTTAAATTTTTGTTACAATTTACTTTTTACCCATGTAAAATGACATCACTCCGTTAATAAATAACTTTACATAAATCTTTATAATTATCAACTTTTTAAAAAATAAATTACAAAAAAAATACAGACACAGTTATTGAAAAAGAAATAGATATGTTTTCTCATTGGAAAAGAAAACAAATAACTACACAAGCATTTTGTTTTTTCTTTAAAATATGGTTATGGTTTCCTTATTTTTTTTACTCTAGGATCACATAATCAAAAGAGTAAGAATATGCACTAGACCATGAAAAGAAAACAGGTTAGATAGTATAAGCATTTTGAATCTTAATATACACAGACTAAATTTCTATAATTGCAAATCCTACTTAAAATGTTCATTGTATCCGGTGCAAGATTGAGCAATAAAAACTACAAAGCAGAAATAAAAATTTGGTCACCATGTGCAGTTATTTAATACATTATAAATGTAACAGAACAACTTAAATATAATCTTTGATAATAATATACCAAAAGTGAAGGAGAACAACTAGATGTCAAACCATCTACTTAATTAACCACATGCTTATATAATGCACCAACATTTATTAAAATTAGAATCTCGCATATGACAATCCAAATTAGCAAATCAATTGAATTATAACCACATTTTACATTAATTTCAACTGCATACTCTATGGCAAGCCAAGTAAATTCCTAATATGGCTATTTATAATTGAGTATAATGGCATTACTAACTGCTTCTTCGGAGAGTGGTGTATCTCAAGAAGTCATTATTACTTCTTTGAAAGTTTGGGGATATTTTTCAGCTAGAAAGATGTAAAATCTTCACCAAAACTTGTAGTTACTTTTATTCTTTTACTTCCTCTTAGTGCAATGTCTAAGCTTGTAAGATAATTTTTAAAAAAGGACACTTTTGACTGTCAAAAACAGTAAAAAAACCCTACTTGACAAATTATAAACTGTCACTGAAACTTTATTTATGAATCGTTGACTGTCTTCTACTGACACTTGTTTACGACAGATTTTATTGTCAAGCAAGTTTGACATATATATACACACACATATATATATATATATATATATCATATATTTTTGAGAAAAATATAATATATTATTTTGAAATAAGTAAATCAGGAGTTCTTGAATGCAATATATCACATATTTTTTTTTTAATGATTATATCAGGATTTGACATAAATTAATTTTAGGTTTTCGGTCAAATTCTATTATATGTTGGTCTTTTTTCAGTCACGTGCATTTTATATAATGTTAACAATTATTACTAATAGAATTAATTGCTTTTTTTTTTTTTTAAACTAGAACAAGACTTTTAAGAGAACAGGCCATACATTGTCTCCTCTTTGAAGCAATTCTTACGTTACAACTCCCAACAGACAATTCTTAAATCCACAAACACATGCAATATTCTAAAACTAACAACAAATGACTAGATATTTCATACCTGGTATACAAATTAAAAGTAAATATTATTGGCATAAAGGGACAAAATTTTAGAGAAAAAAATAAATCCTTAAAAAAAGTATACATTGCAATTTAAAAATATAAAGTCAAGCAAAAACATTTTAGCTTACGACTATGACTTACCAAACAGATTGTTTTTATTTATTCAAGACTTAGGAATGTAATTTAAAACATTTTTAGTGATATAGAGAGAGTGAAGCATCCTCACTTGCATTTAAGGCAAAAATAAAAAAGGAAAGGTGCATATTATATGGAGTAATAACCAAAACATTAACTACAAATACGATAAAGAACAAATATTATGAACAGGTGGGATATATGTTATGGTCATACCATTATATAGGACCATCACACCTGCAAGTGTCAAACGAGGAATACATTTTTTCCTTAGGTGAAAGTCCTACTCTAGATAAATTTATAAAATTATGCTTTCAAGGCAATGATAAAGATATTGTATAACTCAACAACAATACTTAATTTAGAAAATAAATAGATTGATGAAGATGGTATAGCTTAGTTTAATATTACTTTTAGAAGAACCTGAAACAAAAATGATAATAATAGTCTTATAAGAAAGTATTCAAAATAGGTCCTAGTAACAAAAACTTGGAAAGGAAGCAAATTCAATATTGAATTGGATCTTCATCAATGTAAATATTTTGCAAAATTAAATAGAGTTTGTCTTACCATCAGAAGTAGTTTTCTTTCAAATTTATCTCGTAAGCATATATTTTCTGAAACTATTGATTGTTACAATTTGCAGAAGAAAATATAATATCTTCAAAATTAGTGCACCAATTAGAATATCTCATTGAAATAAAAGTAAATTTTAAATCTTACAGCTAATATTATACAGCTAACTGCAACTTGCAATTGCTTTTTGTCACCACAACTTGTATGGGTTTTAGAACTCCAAGAGTTATAATAAGATTTTCCTCTATATGACTTTATACCACGATGTATAAAGAACTCTTTTCTGGGTTGTTTTGTTAGAATTTTCTCCAAGAATATAACTGAATTTCTTACGACTTCTACATCAATTTTTACAAAAATATTTTTATCCTTCATAAACTCCCTAACATCCATGTTTCATGAAAATCGAATCCATGAATGTACCAATTTAGATATCACCAATGAATACATGTATTTACTTGCAAAATCTAAATATTTGCTTATAAAAAACCAGCTACGAAGGACTCTTGAAAATGTATTCTTTTATTAACCAAATTATTTATCAATAGGTGATGATCATTGATTCTGAGAAGTAACTTCTTTATCAGCTATCATTTGGAAATCTAAAAAATTATGAGATCCAGCATCTTCTATACCTATTTTCTTTTCCATTAATTCTCACGTCATGCTTGAAAGAGTATTAAGGATTGTTTGTATGCATACAATATTTTTCTGAATCTTTAATCAAGTGAGTTTTTTTAAGGTACTTTGAAAGATTGTAGATATCAAAAGTATTGTACACCTTTCTTTGCTAGTGCTTAAAATGTTGACCATCAAAAGTCTTGATTTTAGTAATGTCGGCGAAAGATTTAACGATATTCATTGTAGCTTCAATGGGAAAAAAAGATTGGTTCTTGAGATTGTTCGAAACATATATGGCAATGGCCAATTCATCCCACCAAAGAATTAGACACAAGATGTAATATAATGCCAATTTGATATCGTAATTAATCAAATTAATACAATAGCAGGATGAGATGGCAAGCAAAATGATAACAAACAACAAGTATAATAATGGCAAACGCAACCAAAAAAAAGCACATGACAAGAAGGAAAACAACAACATAGGTGAAAAAATACAATAACAAATTCAACATCAAGCAACAAGTTGATTTATAGCATAATTAAATAGTAAAAAGCAGTAGAAAAAAACAACAGACAACAACTAATAACAGCAAAAATTTAGCACAACGACAACAACTTACAACACTGAAAACAACAGAGAAAATGTAGAAATTATATGAATAGTCAAGGCATGCTTTTGCATTGTTCTAAAGAACAGATTTTTCCCTTCTAGGAAGGTTTCCCAGTGCAATCTAGGGTGGACTATGCACAGTTTGAGTTCCCTATAAAAAAATATAAAATATATAAAGTCCAACTAGGCCCTTTCTCTCTTATATTTCAAATGATTATGCATCCTTTTATTCATAAGTAATAAGGCTATAGGATTTTATGATAGTGATTATTGCCACATTTAATCTTGTAATAAAAGCATATAGTAACTTACATATTTGTTTGAATTCAAATCATATTTGATTTAAATTAAAAGTAAATCAAATTTGATTTTTGTAACATTTTTATATGTTAAATGCTTTAAATTAAATTGTAATACAACCAAAATTAATTCTCAAATAAAAATTGTGCCTAGTTGGTCTATTTATAAGGATTTGTTTAATTATGGGCTTGATACTATCTTAGCAAAGTATTACATGTACTCACAAGCTCCTATATAGACTTATGTGTTTTGAAATACTACACTACAAATATACAACACTAGGCACAGGCAATTTGAGAAAGCAAACACAAACAATAACTTAGCATTCACACTCTAAAATGATTATATAAAAAATTTAATTATATATTTTGTTTATAATGTTAAAAAATATCAATTGGGTTATAATTAAACCTATTCGGTCTCCTGAATTTCACAATTTTATGATTTCAATTTGGCATTTAAGTTTTCTAGATCTTAATGTGTGTGTGTGTAGGAGCAGTTATTCATTTAAGTTTTCTATATCCTGATACATGTGTGTAGGTCGGATCAACAACTGCTCAATTTTATATAATTTCTTACACTATTTATATATTATTGGATCTAAATAATTTTAATAGTTGAAATTATGTCTTACATGTAAATTAATTGTGATACATCAATTATATATATATATATATTGTATATCCATATTTAGTCATTAGATTTAAAAATTAATTTTTCATTATCATATCATCTCATATATTAATTTTTAATTAATGTATAATACTAATCACTTTGTTTATTCATTAGTATATGAGATAATATGATAGTAATAAATTAGCTTCCACATCACTTGAGTTATAAATCTTGCAGTACAAGTTAGAAAGTGCAAGTGCATTATTAGACAAAATAATTTGTGTTTTCACTTATATAAAACATGTCAGTCATGATATTTGTTAAAACACTCGTATTCATTTAGATATTTCAAAAAAATTTAATTTCCTTTAAAAAAATTACCATCTAATTAATGATGAATGTCACTTCATTTAACACCAATTATAATATAAATTTGAATTCCAACTTTAGATGCCATTACTCTACATTGAAGGAAACACAATGAAATCACTAATTTATAATCACTGTTAATTTTTTCGCAACAAAAATTGATTGACTATTAGAAACACATAGGATTTGTACGTGATGTGAGTGACTATTAGAAACACAAATAGGATTTGTACGTGATGTAAATTGAGAAATAAAGATTACTTTTAATTAAAAACAAATATTTGACCACTCCCTTTCTTACCTATATTTAACATCTATTGACAAAGGAAAGGACATACACAGGTCACTTTAGTCGAAATAATACTTTAATTCTACTAATTTAAAAAAAAAACATCTATTCATATCTTTGTTTGTTAAAACTTTTTCATTTTCTTGTTAAAATTATGTAAAATCTAATGTCAAAACAGCCATTTTTGTCCAAAGTATAACTAAGAATCTGTCTGCTGAGTAAAACCCAGCACAAATTTTTGAACAAATTCTAAACTGGCAGAATTCCTAGATCAGTAAAACATGCAGCAGCTCATTCCTACATATATCTTCTGAACAGTAAAACAAACCAAGCTGCTTGCTCTCTCATCAAGAAACAATTTTCTTTCTTCAGCTATGAAACTTCTTGAATTCTCTCTTTCTCACAACTATCTTTCAATTTTGAAACAAAGTATACATTTGCCGAGGGAACGCAACTGAAAGTTGTTTGTCAACTTTGATATCTGCAACTATACAGAATTTGAGTTTCGTGTAGTATTTTCATTCATTAAGATGGGGGAATTATCTCGGTTTGGATTGTCCCCCATATCTTTTGTTTTGTGAAGAAGAAAGGTCCCTGATAGAATAGTAACAAAGCCACACAATTCTGTCATAATCTGTGATGCATTTTGTGAGTCCCAATCCTGTTATAATCAGAAAAAGAAAAGAAAAGGAAATTTCAGTTTTGCTAAAAATTTCAGAACTGAAGCATCACATCAAAACTATACCAGCCTTCGTCATGGTGGGTTAAAAAGGAGGTGCCAATTTGTATGGCATCTAAAACAATACGATTCTAATGGGTACAGAAAAGTATATTTTCAAGCATAACGCAATTGTGTTAGATAATACCTTGAACATGATCATGCTAGCAAGGATGGTTAGTGTTGTAAACATGACATAGTAGACTGGAGAAACAACAGCTGTGTTGAAGGTATCGAGAGCCTGCAAGGATATTATGCTTATAGATCAAGCATTTGCAAGAAAACAGAACATGGAGAAAAGTGTTTGAACTACATCACATGTTAAACGCTCGATTCAGATATTCTTAATAATAGTTATTAGAATATAACTTTTCATTGAAAATGGAAAAAGAATAAAGAAAACTACTACTCAAATTTGTACCTCTTCAAACTTTGTTGTAAAGAATTTTCCCAGTCAGAAAATTCTGCTCTAGCATGATCTATTACACAGACATGTATCTTTTTTATTACAATAATCTTTTCCCATTTTTTCTGAATCAATTAAGTTGCGTGGAGCCGGACTATGATCAGTATCCACTAAATTCATATGTTAAACATGAACTTTAGTTAAGGTTATGGTAAATTTCACTGACTAGGGTGAAGTGGCAGTCCTCCATACCATGACTACAATTGTCCTATATAATTCACAATCTTTGTCCATTAAAATGTTTTTAAGTTCAGTCATCCTTTAGACCTAAATCAGAGTATTGTGAAAAAGAAATACCATTATCAAGAAAGATGGGAGAAAACTTTCAGTTGCAGAAGGCCTTCCTAAAATATAACTTGGTTGTATGACATTCACATCGATTTAACAAAAATTATAGAAACACTATTATACGTCTAAAGTTTACCTTGTTTAAGTAGTTAATTTGCAAAAGACAGCAAAAGACTACAACTACAGTGAAAATCCATGTCTGGTAGTAAATGAACTGATTACTTCCAGAAAATGTTAACTTCAAAGCAATACCTAGTGCTTTCACACTCATTACCTGCATTAGAATAATGGTATGAAATTTACAGAGAGCACAAACTTAGTCGGAACATAAATAAGATTTAACAATAAAATGCGGACCGTAAGAGAGCCCATAGCTGAGCAAATTCCAACATATACTAGCATATGAGTCTGCCCGTGGCTTGGCACAAATCGAAAAATTAGGACGCCAACCACAATCAAAACTATGCACGCATAGACAAGGAAACCTGTGATAATGGAATATTTTCATTAGAACCCAAATGCTTCTTCCATTAAGATAATAACTGCAAGAACACTAGTGAACTTTGGTTTCTGTCACAGGTATAACAAGAAATTTAATTTTTTTTTTTTTCCTGATTTTAATTCTAAATATATCTGAAGATCCTTAAGTAATCAACTTTAGATTTACTTAGTTACCTGGCTGTGTAGCAAGGTGCCACAGTTGATGAACAGAATGAATAGGTCTTTCATGTGGAGCATGTAAGACGATACTTACAGAGCCCACCACACAGAGAGCACATCCAAGCACACCGAAGATATGCAGTTTCTCCTGCAGAATAAAATGTGCTAGCACTGCACTGCATAATAAGGATCTCATCAGAAGGTTATATACACACATATACCACAAAGCACAATGAAAACATGCCATTCATTCTTGTCTAGTTGTGTATTTTTACATGTATCAATACACACATACTGAGACAATGACAACAAAAGAAAAAGTACAAGGAAAGCTTCTCTCTTCAAACTCAATCATTTGTGACATGGTATTACCTGAATATAATGCTTAAAGCCCCCAGAGGAGTTACAAGAATTGCAGGAGCAAATGCATAGGCAGCAAAATTAGCTATCTCCCCAACAATCACTATTAAACAGAATAAACCATTATTAAAATAAATAGAAAAGTAGCTATTGTCGAACAGTTTAGATCATAGTGGAAAGATGATAACTAGGTAATGGACCACTAATTAGTAAATAATTAATATATGTATATACGTATATATATTATATATATATATATATTTTTATTACTATGAGTTCTCTTTATGTTCATAATTCAATGAACTATTTGCATTTCTAAGTTACCAGTTCATCATCCTGGACCTCAGCTCCTTGGTAAGTGATTTGCATTAATTATGGTGCTGAGTTTACAATTGGTTAGATGGTTGATCCTCTGTTTTAATTCTTATATTGATATCAGTGGCAGTGTTCTCACTTCCAACCTATGTCATTCCACTCTTAGAATAATATAACTTCCAGAGGTATTGGCATCAGAATTTCCAAATAAACATTAGGGATTGAGAATAGAGTCTGTCCATAGTCATTTTTACATATTATTTTAGTGCTCCGAGTATCATCAAAATCTTCTCATTATTTAAGGCTCATCTTACAGTCTGAATTCTAAAATCAGTTGATTTTATTTTCTGACAAACAGCGGAAGCTTCAGGTATTTTATAACTCATCTAAAATAATTAACACAAACTTAACCTTCAGATAGAAGCTGGGAGTACAACCAACTAGGATCTCTAAAAGCAAGGCCAAACATTAGAAGGAAAAGGATATCAAGAAATTGTACTTCCTAATTTTCTTAGAGTTGAAGGCACCTGTAAGTACAATTCTCCTTAAGGTAAAACAGCAATTGATGTACATTTGACTGCTCATTCAAAAACATAAATACTTACCGTTCTTAGTTCTACAAAGCTTTTCAGGGTTAATGATTCTAATAATCCTATGTATATATATTATCTTGTCAGCTTCTATTGTAAATATGCTAAAAGGTGTCCTACATTTAAAAGCATTTGTGCCAAAAAGAGTTTCATTCTTATCAGCACTTTTGTTAATACCTAGTAATAATTTATTTGAAGCTAATCATGTAAACCAACAAATTTAGAGTCTCCTCTCAGGAAAATGCAGGTGAATTGGCTAAAATTTTCACTGGTATCTGCAGGCATAAATACAAACTCTATCAACTGTACCTTTATACAAAGAGAGGGAGGAACCAATCTAAGATATAATATTCCCTGTAATAAATAACAATCTAAGAAGAAAACACTAATATTCATCTGTTCATAGTTCAATTTGCATAAGTGAAATTAATCCCTTTACCCAAAAGAGCTGACAATGTTAAACTTACTAGCTATCATTCCAGCCCACCACCAAGGCTCATACAAGTATGAATGCCCTCCAGAACCTGATAACATCATGGCAATAAAAAAAATGGATCCACTTCAATAAGAATACAAAACAATTTCCCTCTTCCATTGCAAAAGGAACTGCAATCAAATTATATGGTAACAGGATAAACGAAATTGAACCTGCTCTTGTCCCAGTATCCCCAGCTTTCTTAAGACCTTTCTTCTTAATAATAAAACTAGACCCAATAAAAATGCTTGAGGATAAGGCCAACACAAATCCATGAACATTGTCTGATGACATCCCCATTGAACAAATAACGCACAGATGAAGGATCCAAATTTTGCAGGGCCAAGATTTCCTACCCCAATCCCTACATTAACAATTCATTCAATCAAATTAAAAACAAAATATCTGTACAGTCACATGCATCACATGCATCAATTCATATACAAATACAAGTCTGCAATTGTCCCTGATCATTATCAAAATTATAAACAAGGGTTCTCATCCATTTATAAACAAGGGCTCTCATCCATAAGAGTTATCATTAAGTATTCATAAACGTTACAAAATGATTTGATATAAACAAATGTATTCATCCATGCATACGTATACATAATGCCAAAGATTATACCTTTCTTGGCACACTGCAAAGCGGAAGAAATGGGACTAAAAACCCATGTTTCTTTATTTTATTTATTAATTAATCAATTTTTTCTTTTCTTTTTTTTTTGGGGATTTTGAGGTGTTTGATGTAAATGGGTTTCTGGATTTGTGCCTAAAAAGGAAACTAGCTAACAGGTTTCACTCTGCGAATCAAAACAGAGAAGAAAATCAAATATGGGTTTGTAGAGAAATCAGAAGAAATCAGAATGAAAATCAAATCAGAAATGGGAAATGAAGACCGTTACGTTTGCAATCTCAGAAACGAATGGAATACAGCCACAGTTTATGATATATCTCCGCATCCCGCGGGGTTCCACGTAATGAAGAACCTGAAACGACATTATCTTTTCCTTCTTCCACTTTTGCCCTCCATTTTTTGTCTTATTTTCCAAAATAACCATACTTGTCTGCTCGCATGGGAAATATTTTTGAGGGAGTAATATGTCATGGAGATCTAAATCATCCTTGTTTCTCTTTTTGATAATAATTGCAAATAAATAAATTTCCAGTTTCAAGACATTTCTTGTGTAAGTTGCTATAGAATTTATATTAGCGATATCATTTCTTTTTTTTTTTTTTTTTTTAAATATTAGAGACAAATTAAAGTTCCATAATAGTATTTGTTGTTACATGGTATATTTTATTTGTTTTCATTGACTTTTATGCTTTTATCAATCAATATTATTATATTACAGTAATTATATACAATTTTACATATAATAGTTGAAGATTTTGTATAATATTATTCTTACAAGTATAAAGTGGAGAATATTTTTGTTCTGAAAAATGTTGGAGAAAAATTTCACTGACATCAAACTAAATATAATGGATTGTACCGTGTTACTTGGTTAAACCATAAAATCATCAACAAAATGGAACGTTTTATTTTTTTCTCTCTCTTTCCTTTCCGTCTCTCTTCCTCCATCACTTCTCTTTTACTTTCAGAATTTTTCATAATTTCTTTTTTTTTTTATATTAAAATAGAGAGTTTTGAATCGAAATTGTGAAAAGAGGAGTGGAGGAAACCAAGATAGAGAGGTAGTGAAGCAACTGAATTTTTTAGTAGAGTTTTTTTAAATTTTTTATTATTTTATTAATTAGATACAGCAAAAGTACTATTTTACCCTTGATTGAACTAACTTTTACGGTTACAACAAACAGCTAGGGGTGAGATGATAACTTTCACTAATATTAGGGGAACAATGAGGATTATTGATGAATAAGGGGGTACAGTTACAAATAACACTAAAAATTAAAAATTCCAATTATCCCTTACGTTTTTATTTTATATATAATTTAACTTATTTTTAAAATTTTTCTTTAAAATAGATCATATATTAATAAACATACTATTATTTTATAAAAAATTATAGAGTATATTTATCACTATAAAATATAAATAAATCATATTAATAATTATGCATTAAAATGTTCAAAATGCTCGTGCTTAGCACTTAAGTATTATTAATTTTCAGTGTAAATATTTCAATTCTCAACTTTAGTTTAACCATGAGATGTTTCATTAATCAAGAGTTCTGACTTAATGATATTGATTGTTAGTTCTTTTTATTTATTTTTAATCCTATCATTTTTTTTCCTATAGCTTATTACTTCATAATTATGACAAAAAGAATAAATTAATTGTATAACCATTATGAATTGAAAGCATTTTTTGTTTTTTGTCTTTATTTTTCCCCCACAGATTTTCTAAGCTCAGTATTTTTAAAATTTTATAACAATTCCTAATGACAATAAGTGATATTCCTATTATATTATTAATTTGTTATCAATATAAAATAAAAATAAGAACAAGAGTAGATTAACAAATTTGTTGTTTAATAAATATTACAAAAATTAAATAATTTGATTATTACATAATTTTTTATTAGACAATAAAGAGTTTATATAATACTAGGATAAATTTATTCTGAATTCTTGTATTCTTTAGTCAACCAAACACTGTAATAAATAAGAGATTATGCCCAGAAAATAAGTTTAAATTTCTTTTAAAGAGAAAAACAACGGATAGGTCTCTAAATTTGGGTAAAACAACATTTAAAATTATTGTTGTTGGTTTTTAACGTATAAATCCCTGATATTTGTAAATATTAATATATATTAAACTTAACACTTTTCTTCTAATTACACTGCGTTATAAACTTATAGGTAAATTTCATTATAAACAATCGGCATGAGGAAAGAGTATATTTGAGCTTATAGTTTTATAAATATTTGTTATTTTTAGCTTATGTTCATATCTTCTGGTTTGTAATAATAGTATTAAATTATATTTTATTAATCCTATATTTTTACGATTTTATTAATTCCTTTCTTAATAACATGCATTCAATCACATATATAATACACATGAGATTGCAACATATTGAACTTGTTGATGCAGAAAATTCACAAGCTCGCATCAAGGTTTGACGTGGGTATAGGTGCTCTTGACATGGTTAGTTGGTCTATACTTCGTCCCTACTTAGTAAGAAATGCAGTCCAAAGCTAATTCCAAGGTCAACTGGCCAAGAATCCTTAAGAATGGCGAAATAGATGTTGCCTGTTTCTCCCAAAACCACTTTGTTCAACCTCTTTCACCTACGAATAATCCCCAATCCAAGATTTCGTCAAGGTCGTCTGTGAACCTCTTGCAAGATAGAGTAAGGCTTATATAGGGGTCGCTGCTCCGCAAACCCTCTCTGATAGGGGTCTAATTGGAAAGAAGATTAAAAGGGCGTGGGTTTGCCCTTCTTGTACTAATAAAAAGGAAATTTAAAGGAGTATATAGAACAAGGTTAACCCTATCAAGATTTTCCAACATTTTTTTAGTTCAACCATAGAGAAAACAATCATAGAGCATTAATAGAGGTTTGAACATGGCTAGTGGTGGAGTGCATATGTGTGAAGCATTTTAGAGAGATGAGCCTTTCCTTTTCTAGAGCTAAAGAGGATAAAATGGCAACCTCTTTCTCAGCCTAAAAAAATGTGTTTATATATGAAAGGAAGAGTTTGAACTTGATTGGCTAGCTCATGTTGCCTTAGCCTTAATCTTACCCTTCTCACGTGTCCTCTTCTGATTGGCTCTAGGCTGTGCCATGTGAACATGACATGTGGCAAACAAAGATTGGTGGGTTTTGTTTACTCAGGCTCACCCGTCACATGTCCTTCTCTTATGGGCTTTAGGAATTACTTTGTTCCTCACTAACTAGGTGGTTAGCTCTTATGACCCCAACTGTCACGCAGTCCTCACCTAATCACTGCTAAAGCCTGTTAGGATTCTATTGAAGGTATATTTTCCTTTTACTTGCCCTCTACTTATCTCAGGGATTGTTTACATCTTGTTTGATGGTCTCCATTTACATTTCTTGGGCGTCAAGCCTGGAATGACAATTACTAAGGCTGAGTTGAGGGTAACTCTAGGTATGCTTAGGTACCAAATTTGTTCTCTTAACCTTACTCACGCGAACCAGGGTCATGGCTTTATGAGGTGGTGTCCCTAACAAACTACCTCGTCTATAGCTAATGAGGAGCTTGACTTGGGTGGTCTACATCTTGTTCACACTTGAGTAGGGCTCATTGCTCACTTCATAGTAAAGCAGTCATAAGGTGGGTCGTTCCTTAAGATGCCAACCTAGGCTCTCATAGGTTTATTTTTTACCATGTGTCTAGTATATTTTTCCCACAACAGATCTCTTAATACATCACATTTGATCTCATACACAATATAGAAACTAACTTTGATACCAAATAATAAGAAGCAATGAATAAATCTTACCTTTGAAAAAGTGATTTGTGAGAAAAGGGTTCCTATGCATGTATAAGTTTGTGTTTTGATTTGATTATAATCATTTGGGAAATTTTCAATAGTAATCACTATTTACTCCTAATTGGGGATGGTAATGGATATCATTTTCGTGGATATCCATTCGTAATCCAATCCTAATGGATAGGATACAGTAATTGTAGAAAATGATATAAATAGGATATGATGATACAATATTTGTATAAAATGTAGATAGAATATGAATATTTTGAAATATTTTGTTGATATCCATTTTACTATATTTCTTTTTTAAGTTATGCTACCAAATTTATGTCATTCCTATTATATAAAAGTATATAGTTTTGTACTTGAGAAAAAAAGTCAATTATATTAAACCCTAATCTTATTCTAATATTTGGTTTCTCTATTCTTTAGTTATGCTACCCTCACACACCATTAGTAGTCAAAATCTCTTCATGACTATCTATATTTAAAGAGTTGATGCTTAATTGAATTAGTTTTCTGTTGAAGGCATCATGCTGGATGAAGGCTATAAATCTTTAATGAAGAGATGAAATTTGATAAGGAATGTAGATAGGGATGACAATGGGGCGGGGTGAGGGTGGGGATACCTTTTCTGTTCTTCACCCAGTTTTAATTTTGATCCCCATTTTCCACCTCATTTCCCACTAAAATATAATAGGGCGGGGATGGAGAATACCCATATAAGGAATGGATTCCCCATCCCCATTTATCTTCCCTATTTTTGTATTTATTTATACTAAATGTTAACTAAAATTTTATTAATATATTATGAGTATTATATATATGTAATAATTATATTAAAAATATAAACTTCACTACCTGATAGGATAAAAAAATATAAATTATAAATTATAAATTTTTTAATTAAATATTGTATGCATATATATTTTATTTAGAAAATAAGGTATTATAATGTTTTATTTTATAGATATGGGAAATGGCGTTGTGATGGGGTAAGGAGTACTAAACCATTTCCCACTCCATTAACAATATAAGAATTAATCTCCCTCCACTCCTTACCCCATTCCCAATTATATCATCTCAATTTCACCCTATTTGAGACGAATTTTTGTGGGGTCCCAAACTTATAAGAGATTTTGTCATCCCTAAATGTAGATTATTTGTACAATTTTCATATAATAATTTGAGATTTTGTATAATATTGTTCTTAGAAGGTGTTCGATTTAGAAAATAAAATAAGTGAAAAAGAAATGAAAGAAGACAATAACTGTTTAGTCGGAGTGGTTAGTACTCTTATCTTTCAACTCCTTATAAGTATGAATTAGAGAATATTATTCTTCCAAAAGACATTAGACGCAAATTTTGTTATCGTCAAACTAAATCTAATACTTTGTATCATATTATTCGATTAAAGCCTAAAATTGTCAACGAATGTATTATTTTTTTTCTCTCTCCTGTCTTCCCCTCTCTCCTTCCTAGTCACTTCTCTTTTATTTTTAAATAAAAATGAATTCTATTAGTTTTTTCATAATTTCATTTTTTTTAATTTTTAATTTTTTTAATTAAAATAGAGAATGTTGAATCGGATTGTAAAACGACGAGGGGAGGAAGCCAAGATTAGAGAGATAGTGAAGTAGAATTCTTTAGTAGAATTTTTTATTATTTTATTAATTAGATACAGCAAAAGCACTATTTTACCCGTGATTGAATTATCTTCTACAGTTACAACTAACGGCTAGGGGGTGAGATGATGACTTTCAGTCATGTTAGGGCATAATGATGATTATTAATACATGAGGGGATACAGTTGAGAATAAACCTAAAAATTTAAAATTCCAATTATCCCCTACTTTTTTATTTTATATATAATTTAACTTATTTATAAAATTTCTCCTTAAAATAGATCATATATTAAATAAACATAGCAATTATTTATAATATTATATAGTATATTTATCATTATACAATATAAATAAATCATATGAATAATTATTAATTGCAATGTTCTAAATGGTATTGTGTTTAAGAACTTAGATATTATTAATTATCAGTGTAAATATTCCAATTCTTAACTTTAGGTTAACTACTTGATGTTTCATTAATTAAGAGTTCTGAATTAATGATATTGACTGTCAATTTTTTTATTTAGTTTTAATCCTATCTTTTTTTATATAACTTATTACTTCATATTTATCACAAAAAGAATAAGTTAATTGTATAAATATTGTGAATTGAAAGCATTTTTTATTTTTTCTCCATAAAATTTCTAAGCTCAATATTTTAAAAATTTTATAACAATTACAAATGAGGATAAGTGATAGTACTATTATATTATTAATTTGTTTTTAATATAAAATAAAAAAATAAGAACAAGATTAGATTAACAAATTTTTTGTTTAATAGATATTACAAAATTAAACGTTAATTTAGTTATTACATTATTTTTTCATGAAACACAAAGACTTTATATAGTATTAGAATAGAGTTATTATGAATTCCTCTATTCTTTAGTCAACCAAACACAATAACAAATAAGAGATTATTCTAAAATAATAAAGTTTAAATTTCTTTTAAAGAGAAAACTCTAGATTTGGTGAAACAACATTTAAAACTATTGTTTGGTGGATTTTAACCTATAAATCCCTGATATTTGTAAACATTAATCTATGTTAAACTAAACACTTCTCTTTTAATTAGACGGCCTTTATAAACTTATGAGTAAAATTCATTATAAAAAAATCGGGTTGTGAGGGAAGATTATATATGAGTTTATATTTTTATTAGTATTTATTATTTTTAACTTATATTCACATCATCCATTCACAAAAATAGTCATTAGGTTATACTATATTAATCTTGTACTTTTACTATTGTATTAATTCTTTTCTTAATAATATACATTCAATCACATACACGACGCACACGAGATCGCATCATATTGAACTCTTAATACAACATGTTTGATCCTATTGATGAGTGAAAATTGCATCATTCTGGTGAGGCGAAATACTAGGTGATCTGATGTTCAAGCTGATGGTTAATGATCCAAGCTTAGCATCTCGTACTCGACCCAACCCAAATCTGGCCCTGAGGAAATCTAAATAGGCTACCACGTCTTTCTCCACACCTTTGACCAAGCCAAAATGCAACATCTTTTGCTTTGAATTCTAGTTGACCTCAAATCCCTACTGAGAAAGTACGTCTGACTTAAGAAAGTCGTAAAAAGAATACATGATCAAAAGGGAGAACGCTGGACTATGACCGACGAACCCACTTCAATGCTCAAGTCAATACTTTGAGGGAGTATTTTTTGCTGGGATGACGTTCTCTCTTGTATCATTAAAGAAAGGAAATGAAAAGTATAAGTAGAAGAGTAAATAACCATGATAGTCACTCAAATAATACAAAAGAGAATTAATGTGGTGAAGAGAGAATCAATAATGTAGAAAATAGTATAACAATGTAATAAAATGCCATAAACCCATAGAGAAGATAAAGGTTCTTGAGTTTTTGGGAGAGAGAGAGAGAAAGAGAATAAAACATAAGTGTAGAGATACACAGTGTCCCAAAAATGGAGCAAAATATGAACATATATGATACCTTTCCTTACTTATGATTGGTTGAAGAATGTTGTCCTAAACTCTCTTTTTCTCTCCTTATTTGGTCAAATAATTTGAGGTGAAGTGGCAAGTAAGGATTGCTTTTCAAAATCTTATCCAATAGTGTTTGCCACATGGCAAGCTCTCATTTAGGCATGGATTACATTATCCTTCTCGAAAACATGGCGTAAATCTATTTGTTCTCAAAAGTGGTCCCAAGACGTTGTAAATGACAAGTGGGGCCTATGGTCAGGTGTTCCCTACATAAACTATCAATTTTGTGGACTCTTTAAATTGTCCCCCATGCACACTGTTCAATTCAGGGTTTTTTAGGTTTTTTAGGTTGTCCCCCTATATAAACGAATGACTTTGGGACTTTTTACGTTGTCTTCCCTGCAAATTATCCACTTGGAGGACATTATATTATTTTATTAAAGAAATAGGAGATTAAATTTCTTAATATCCGAGGTTGGGTCAATGTAGGGACTACTTACTTTATTTATCTCTTGTAGGTCATTAGTTAAGGCCACATGGCGCCCCCTCATGCAAACATTCTAACACTACCTGAGCCATAATTCCTTCTCATCTAGAATACGTCTTCAGGTAGGTTTTTGCCATGAATAAATTATTTTGAAGAGTGCTAACTGATATTTTGTGGGTTTACATATCGCTATATTTTCAATCTATTTTTACCTCATAACAGAGCCCCCTAGCTTTCAAGGGTTAAGGAGGACGCAAAAGAGTTGGAAGCCTTATAGAGTTTCTTATCAACTTTAAGTCACGCTCCCTTCTTCTTTTGTGGTCTTAACCTTGCCACCTTGGGATGTATGTAACTCAATGCCTCCTAAAGGTGATTTAGCGTGTCAAAAACACATTTATATGGCGAAATTCCTTCAAATTGTCTTGCTCTTCTTTACTTACGTACTGCCATGTGTCTAGCTTATCTTTATCCCATAACAAATCTCATGCACAATGTAAAATCTAGCTTTGATGCCAAATAATAAGAAGCAACAAATAAAAAACACCTTCAAAAAAGTAATTTGTGAGAAATGGTATCCATATATGTTTATATTTAAGAAATTTTTAATAATAACTATTATTTACTTTCAATTTTCAGAATAACCATTGTTCATAATCTTATTAAAAAGTAATCAATTCAACATTTTTTGAACAAAAATATCCCCATCACCAACTTTAATAAAAACAGTTATAATAACTTTCGAGTTACTACAATAAATTAGAAAGTTGCTTTCCAATTTCAACAATGACTTTCAACAGTTACTAGAAAGTTATTGTAATATCACTATTGAAATTCGGAAGTAATTTTCAAGTTTACAATGGTAACTCAAAAATTACTGTAATTTTTTTTTAAAAAAATTGGTGATGGGGTAAAATTGTCCAAAAATTTTTTACTCGAATATTTTTGGAAAAAATTATGAGCAGTAATCATTTCTCAAAATTGAGAGTAAACAGTAATCACTATTGACAATTTCCCTCTATAGTTTGATCTGATTATAATTATTTTTGAAGAAATAATTTTAATATATTATCAAGTAGCTCCCTCAAGTAGAGAGTTTGTTGTCATTTTCTTTCACGGGTCATGGGAGGGGAGGATTTCACGAGTGCCCCGTGGAAGAAGAGCCAAAGAAGGTCGTGGGCTTGCTTGCTCGTGCTTATTTTCACTTTTGTCTAGGACTAGGGTTAGGAGTAGGAATTCAACTGGACTTCTTTCTTGCATAAATTAAGACACAAGAATTTATTTGTTATGGACAATTTTCAGCACCCACAAAATAACCCAACACAAATTTATTGACAAGTTTTCTTCCGTTTTTTCAAGTAAGAAGGAGTTTCATTTTTTACGTTAGTTTGAAACAGATTTCGTTTAAATTAGTTGAAGAAGGGATTCAATGTTAGCCTTGGAGTAGATTTTCTTTGAATAGGACAAATTTTACATAGACAAATTTTATTCAAATTAAATACAAACTTACCAGACAATCTAGACTAACACTATTTAACTCAAGGTCTACTTTTTTGTTAGTTGAAAATAAAAAAAAAAATGTAAGTTAATGCAAACGATATCTCAAAAGTAAAAATATCTCGAATGTTATGTTAAGTCCAAACTAAAAATTTGAAAAAAAAAAATCTTTAAAAGGTTTTCTTTTGAACAAAAAAAATTATCATTAGAAGTTGATTGGTAATGTGTTCTCTTCTAAAACTATAGTAGATACACACATGATCTTTATACTATTAATACGTCCATATTATATGGAATTGTATATATATACATATATATATATATATATCTATTTTTTTACTAGAACTCGAGATATGGCCGAGTAGCATCAAATATGTCCTAAAGTATTCAAGCTTTACTCAAGTGAGATTTTATAATGTTTGAATTATAACAAAAATATAATTAAATTTTTATTAAAAAATAAACAAATAAAAATAATATTATTTTATAACTCGTGACAATTGATCTAAATAAAATATTATTTTTATTATATAAAACTAACAAATAAAATATATGAATGAGAAGACTTAAATTATACAGGTTGATTATTTTACAATTTTTAGTAAGCACAAAGTACATCCAAGTCCCTAAGATTTGGTTTAAGTAGTTTTAAAAAATACCTAATAAAATTTTAAAATGTCAATTATGCCTTTGTCAGTAATAGTTATTCACAAAAATAATTATTAAATCTTTAAAATTTGACAAAATATAATATATTTATAATAAATATATAATTAAATAGTACATTAATAATATAATATTTATTAATATATTATAAATTTATATATTTTATCTATGCATAAATATACATTATAATATAATCAAAAGTATTGTATTTTAATATATTTTATATATATTAAATTTACTTATGATTTATTTTATTTATTTTTTTTTTTTAATACATAGTTAATATTGAATTCTTAATATAATGTAAAATAAATAAATTTATATTTTAATTGGATACATTAACAAATCTTATTTATACATAAATTTATATGTTAATAAATATTATATTATTAATGTACTAAAAATAATATTATGATTTATTTTATTAATATATTTTTTTCATAAATATATTATATTTTATCAAATTTTAAATATTTAATAATTATTTTTATTAAACAATTATTACTAATAATTACACAACTATTATTTTTAAATAAATTAAAATTTTTATAAATAATTTTAAAATTATTAAAACTAATCAATCTAATAAGTGAAATCTTAAAGACTTACATATCTTTTATCGACATAAACTATTATTCTATATTTTAAAAATAAAATATTACATAATTGTGTCAATTATTTTATAATTTCTACTAATCAATTACAAGTATAATATAATTTTATTTAAAAATAAAAAAATTAAAACAAATTTATTAACCCATTAAATAGATTTATTAACTAAATAAAACAATAATCCAAATGCAACCTTTACTTACATTATTATCTACAAACTAATGTAGTCTAATAATATTGATTAGATAAAAAAAAAAAAAAAATTCAATCAATTTTTCAAATACATATTATTTGTAAATTGAGGGCTATGGGAAAAGCCCGCAATTAGAATCCTTTGTTCTTACAAGATAACACACATTTATAACTAAATCATTCGGATTAGCAAAATTGGCTACCCCTAATTTATAGGAGTCAAAACAAAACCAACCCCTGAAACCTACAAAATTTAATACTACAATCACGAGAATGTATCGCTGTTATTGTACATCATTATAAAACGAAAACATCATTTACATTCCATACTATACCCTCAATTGTTGTCAAATCTAATTTTTGGTGCCTGCATCATTTTCCTAATCTAATGTTCTATTGTTGATCACAGCTAGCTAAGCTCAGTTCCATAAATGATAAAGCAAACGAATCTGCGATGATCAGTAGTGGGAAATCTACCTCATGAATGATTTTGGTATTCAGGAGGGGGGAATTGGTGAAGATCTGAGTAGTAGATTCAGTACAGCATCTTAATGCAACCATCTTCCCATTTCATCGTCATTATCTTCCTCTTCTTGTGTGCACGGTGCTTGGCTGCAATCCTCAACTTCCTCTTGGCATTTCGCATAGGGTTGACAACAGCCATGAGCTTTTCCTCCTGTCTTCTCTTGTCTCTCTTTGCCTTGAGATTCTTTCTGATCTCGTTATAGACCTGTACGAAATTCTGGTCGCCTATTGTAGTCCGTATGCTATGACATACGTCTTGTGCTAATTGCTTCAAATCATCTGGCAATAAGATCAATTTGTCAGATTCTTTGATCAAGTTAAAAAGGATCAATGAAGTGAACGTGATACTACACATCCTACATAGTACAATTTTGATGAGAAAAATTTAGTGTTTATCTATTAAATGTAAATTCAATTTCTAGATTAGAAACATTTAACGTAAGCATAAATTATAAAACGACACTCTCATGGATTAAACTTTGTCTGGACGGATAGGACTCACCAGAGATGACCTTCCCAGAAAATCCTTCACAAACTTTATACAACGACGGCAACATCTGAAATACATAATGCTGGCAGTAGTCCCGACTGACTTCTGATGAAATGAGTTTGAAACAGTTGAAGATGATTTTCATCTATGTGCAACATTTGAAATTCCATTAGCAGTTAGTGTTTTAATTGAGATAAGAAGCAAAGGACAAAAACAAAAATAGAACTAAAAGAAGATTTATTTTGCAGCAGGCTCAAAATTTCTCAGTCATCCTTAACATGAATAAGAATTCTAATCCATAGGACTAGCAAACCAACCTGAATATCCTCTTTCTGAAGAGCAATCTTTCCCATCTTTTTGAGCAAATTAGAAACGAGCAAATATCGAAAATCACCAGAAGGGTCATGATCATTTTGGTCACGTGCACCAGACACAATAGATAGAAATATTCCCTTTCCTTTTCTTGAGTTGTGCAACTGGAAAGCTTTCAGCAATAAACCTTGCTCATGCTCTCCAAGGGTTGACCAGAAGTTTTGAGGATCAGCACAATCCATATGTCCCTTCAAATTATGCATATTACAAATTGCAGACACAAGATTTTGCGTGATTCGGTTGCTGATGGCATCATCAAAAGTATGTTGGGTCTCTAGCTGGGAGCATAGTGAAACAGCTATCATAAATAGTCTACTTGGCTTCATCAGGAAGAAAGCTCCTGATGACTTCTCCATATTTTCTCTTTGAGCCTCAGTTACAGCAACAAAATACAAGGATACAAGCCGATTTGATCTATTACGCAACCATGTATGGGGGTGTAACAACAGCTCGCAAATTGCTTCCCATATACTCTGAAGATGAGGCAAAAGTAAGTGAAACAATCAATACAAAATGGGAATATAGAGTCAACAGCTCTTATTATCAGAAAATCATGCCATCCGGCATAACAAAAGCCACACCATCTGAAAGCAACCTAACTTGAAACTCAGGATGCTTTACCAAACTACCTGGAAACAGCTAAGGTGATGAAAGAACTACCGAACATTGGGCCAGAATAAATTTCAATAATGCATCAGGGAAGTTCAATCAAATGAACTTCTAATGTCATGTTATTATATAATTTTAATATTATGTTCAGACAATAGTTTGTGTGAGTAATTTCTAACATTATTATACAAAAACTCTCATTAACACACATGCACACAGTTGTACAAACAAAAGGGATTCTATAATCCAACCCAATTTACCATAAAGAACGTCATTCAATGACACCACAGTATTCCTTCTTCCACTACATGCATGCAGTCCACACAATTAAAATATTGTATTCAACCTAGCACTGAGCACATTAGAAAATCTTAAGATATGTTCATATCTTAGCAAAAGGTAGAAAATGGGTCATACCTCCAGATCCGTTTCTAATACAAAATTGGGGAACTCACAGAGGATCTTCTCCAACAAAACTAGTGAATAGTATGCCTCTTTCCAGAAAGGTATGGTAGCCTCATCAGAAAGATCCAGTTCCCTTTCAGAAACAACATTTACAGTAGAGTCCAATATGCTTCTCATCACTGGAAATACACTACTGATATGCTTCTGAAAGTCTTTCTTCATGACTTCAACCAGCAATCCCAGAACCTGTACAACACATCAAAATGGCTTTAGAACAGGAGCATGCTGGAACAATGGAAGCAGAGCTCAAAAGCAGATACATTTGCCAGCAATCATATTACATTCTAGCCACCATATATGTCCCAAGTAAGTAAATGCAGATAAGCATGCTTGAATGACAACAAAGTTTCAGAAGATATGATCGCCTGTTCTAGCATACCATGCATTTCAAATCTTGGGTTTGATTAGAGTAGATATCACATCACAGTTCCCTCGCTCACTCATGTACTCCTTTTCTTTTTAATAAAAGAAAAATGGAAACTAATGTTACTAGAAAAGAAAGATTAAAAGGAGTAAACTAAATGTCTATGATAAGCTCTGAATAAAGAATTTTATACGGAAAGCTATTGAAATCGTCTGTAACCATGTGTGCAAACTAGCTTACATCCGCGTCCCACTTTTTAAGAATGTAGAAAAATAGATACAACTTGAAATTCCTCTGAAGCTGTATAAAAGAGAGAGGAGAATGTTTCTTTCTTATAAACCAGCTTTGAGAAAGCTATTGATGGACCCAACAGCACTTAGAAAAAGATTCTCAAATAAACAGATGAATTGAAGTAGTGGAGAACAAACAGAAGGCCATTTACCTCTAGGTCCAAATTCCACATTTATTAAGTTAACAAGAGCCCCAGGCTGAAATTCAACAAATTCAACCCATTCTAACCACCCACCAAATACCCCGATGCTGTAAAATAGAACTAAAAACCAACCAGCAGGTATTATAACAAGTAAAGCAACAAAGAACTCTCCTTGGGATCAAGGTCATTGCAGTAGATGCAAAACCCTCAGTTCTGATCTTTGGTTCCCGAAACAGAAATTTCATCTTTTTTTTTTTTTTTTTATAGTGATTGAAGAAAGAAAGCAAGCATGATAATGGAGTGTTCAAAAAGAAAAATAAAAATGAAATTTGGGGACAGGAGATAATCTATACAAATCCTATCAAACCACCCTATGGACCGGGTGGACCAGTTTTCACAAAGATATTTCAAACACACTACGGATAGATGATTCATCCGAAATTATAACATAGGTGATACCAAAATAAGTATATGACAGGTGCACTAGTAGCTGCAGCAACGAATTGGCATAAGCCATTTGACAGGGCACAATTTTAATAAGAATCCTCAACTTTAAGGGGCACAATAATGTCTATTTAAAGACATTATTTTGATTGAGGGGTGAAAAACAGTTATTTAAAAGAGAATAAAGCACACACCACACATACATAAATATCTCATGAAATTTGAAAAAGAATATGGTATTAAATTGTTGAAGTCCACAGTTTACAATATGAGTAAGAAATATTTACCTGTGCACCAGCACTCCAGAGTTGCTGCTTTGTACCCAAATACCAAGATAGACTGTACTCCAGTATGGATTTAAGTAAAATGGGGGCTTATGCGTCCTATAAGAAGCTTTATAGCTACACCAATCATCGAACGGACTTTATTATCATGGTCATTAACCAAGCAAGCCACTAAATGGACAAATAATGTGTGAGATTGCTCATCCACTTTTGTTTGTGGAAATTTCTTTATAATTGCATGCAGCATTTCGAGCACAGCCTCTCTTCCACTTGCATGCTCGTAACTGCAATAATAGCCAAGTCATTTTTCTTTAAAAAGTTCAAATATAAACAAAAATGAAGTTTTGATTATCAGATACATGCCTCAGATTTGCTAACAGAAAATCCAAATGTTGTTGCAATCTTTTATCTGAAAGATGATAATCAAGTAAGAACTGCAATAAAACATGGCTGCATTTCTTGCGAATTGATTCTATTTGACTTGTTACCATCAGCTCTGCAACTCGAATTACCACATCATATATCTCATGGACAACTAGCTTGCGATTAATAACTGCCTTCAGAAGTGAAAGGGCCAGATCAGAGGGATTCCTTTCAAGATCAACAAACAGGGGAAACTGAATTAAGAGATGCAGTTGATCCGAAGACAGGGTAATTTTAGTTGTACGCAGAAGCTTTGTTAACAAGCTTAGGCATGACTGCATCAAAAGACTACTAGACATTGAGCTGTGGGCAATATCCAACAGAGTTGCCTTTATTTTGTCAGCCTGAGATTCAAGAGATGGCAGTGGCAGACTAACTAATGGAGTAAGACACCTAAGAGATGCCGACAAAATATCTTCATACTTGGAACTCAAGCAATTGCCAAGCAGGGTCACAAATGAATCCAACATGGACAACACTTTTTCATCATGTTTATTCAATTTCAAATTCTTCAAGCGCTTGTGTAATAGCCCAAGAGCAAACACTGTAATAAGATGTGAACATGTTGGTTTACCAACAATTACTCGACCTGAAGAAATAATTTTCCCTTTCACATTATTTTTATGATTATTAGCTTCTTTACTGGAGGAAGTTGCATGCAGATCATTTTCTTCCCTAATTCTGTCTTCAACAAGGCCATATATGAAGACAAACAGGTCAGTCTGATCCACCGATGGGTTGCATTCAATGCCAGCAGCAATGTGATTTAGCATGCTTTCCAATTTTGACTTCACTTTCGGTGTCAGATGATTCTGCAAATGGGCTGTTACAACGGAAAGAAGTTTTGACGCATGAGTTCTAAATGTTATGTTTTTAGCAATTAATTCCAGGGTCTCAAAAGATTTTTGCTTCTTAGTTTCAATCATCTTGGAAGCAATTTTTTCCACCTCTTTCTCTTCAGCAACATCTCCAAGAATATCATTCTCCACTACAGAAAGGAGCTCTCCCAAACAATAATCCAACTTCCCACTGGCAGAGCCTGAAAGCAATTTGGATAAAATAAAATTGAGTGTGTAACCCAACACATGTTGTTCATATCCTCGCTTTAAGGTAGCTCGCAGAACCCCTATCATAAACTGCAAGTATTCCAGTCCTAGCTCCTTCAAACAATCAGCCAAAGCTAACCTCGCACCATGCCGGATGGAATCTGAACGACTCTTCAAGAAGTTTGAAATGCGATGAATGATACTTGGAAGTTGTGAGTCCATTATTTCTCCTGGAAGCAACTTTAGTACTTTTAATGCAGCCCGACTGATATCAACATTGGCCTTGTCATAATCAGCATTCAGTAATTTTTGTAACTTTGGAAGCACAGTTTCTTGAAGGCATGTTTTTATCTCAGAGACCATCATCGAACTATGACATTTGTGCAAAATGCCTGAAGAACTAGTACTAGTAGCAATTACTGAATTAGCCAATGGGTCATCAGCTTCTTCAAAGGAACGAAGTTGAGAAAAATGGAACTGGTCCAAAATAGAGCACAATAGTCGTAGCAAAATCTTTTGCTTTTGTGGATTCTTTTCCATCTCATGAAAAGACCTCATCAACAAGGCAGAGTATGACTTCCATTCCATATGAGAAGAAATTGAAGCAAGGGCTTCAGAGCATGCATTTCTAACATTTTCATCTTGTACATCATACAACATAGTGAAAAATAGTGGGACAAACACTTTATTCAAGAGTCCCTGGAAGTTAAGAGCAACATACAAAGTTTCAGTGATATGGAAACAATCTTTGAAAGTGATCAAGTGAATAAAATAATTACCTCTGACATGTTGCTACTAACTACTTTCCTAAAACGTGTTAGTGCCCGTGCCCTCCTATGTTTCTGCGAGAACAAAAAGGAATATCACTCATATAAAGGAAAAACAAGAAGAAAAGCATTAAAAGACAAAGTAAATAAGAATTGATAGAGCAGAGTGAAAACACGTGATAAATGGCTCCAGGTACACAACAGTACAAGTTAAATTCAGTATAAAAAGAACGTAGAAATAAATGCACTTCCTCTTATTTAACAAAAAGAATGTAAAGCATCTATCTCTAATTTGATAAAACATTTTTGTATCTGATATCTACAAAAATGGCCGAGACACATTGTTTGCAGACATTGAAGTCAATTCTCAACATTGTATCTGACATCTCCATGGAAATATATCTGTAGAAAGACATAAAGTAAGGAAATAACCTGTAAGTGAATAATATTTTTGAAAAAATCTACTTCAGAATCTTCCGAGCACAGATCTTTCAGTGAATTAAGATTTGACA
This sequence comes from Azadirachta indica, assembly GCA_022749755.1. Taxonomy (NCBI): domain Eukaryota; kingdom Viridiplantae; phylum Streptophyta; class Magnoliopsida; order Sapindales; family Meliaceae; genus Azadirachta; species Azadirachta indica. The sequence continues at coordinate 20,097,721 of CM040441.1, forward strand.
GTTGTGGGAGCTTCAATGCCATTTCTCTGAGTAAATCAATCCATTCCTGTAATCATAACCATCCATTCAGGAGACAGTATCAATCCTATGAAGTTGTATGATAACCAAATTTCTAGTCAGAGGATCAAATTATTAAAATTTCTACCAAAACTAGGCTTTCTTTTTATTTTTCTTTAAGTATTTGTCCAGTTACAACTCTTCGCATGCATCTTGAGATCCAAAAAAAGCCCATTACATCATAGATTCTTACCACACAATTAAAAGAATTTCCATACCTTTTTCACTTTACTTCCTCTGGTCATTGCCTCCCCCATATGCTTCAAAATAAACTTATTTATTATGTGCTGAATGGATGCTATTGTCCACAATCCTTCATCAACTGTTTGCATTGCTTCCTCTGCACTAGGCCTTTCCCCATCTAGAATTAATGAAGAAAATTCAACAAAAGAGAGAAATGACCTATATGCACTATGTCTCAAGATCAATTCCTCTGATGACATATCGTACACACAGTGTGACAAAATGACTGATGCATCATCCACTCCTGTGGTATAGAATAAATCAACGCTAATCTTTTCATATGCTGCAACCACAGAATCATAATCAAGGCCACCCATTTCCAGAGCAGAGGTTGCATTCAACTCACGGACAAGTTTTGCCTGTAAAGGAATGAATAATTATGAAATTTCTTTGTTACAATTTGCATGAGTAAAGAATGTTACTCCAGACAAAATGTTTTAGGTATAAAAGAAGAAGAAGTATTACCACAGAGGACACAGAAGGGTCAGCTTTTGCAAGAGCATCAAGAAGATCACAGATAGATGACCGCTTATCCAATTCAACAGAAACAAGAAGTGGAGAGAGCGCCTTAAGAACTTTTCTAGTGCTCCCCATTCCTACTACTGGTATGATATCTCGAATAACTTGAACAGCTTTAACAGAGACATCTGCAAGACCAAGCTTTGACTTTCAGAGAGACCACAAAAAGGTTATACAGTGTAACATAGATGTATGAAATATTTACCAGAATCTTTAACTGCCTTGGCTATGAAGGGTAGTAAGATATCCACAAATTTTGCCGCTATCAATGGATCTTTAATATAATGGGCCAACAATTTCAAAATTCCAATTGCTGTCTCCCCACAAGATTTAACCAATTTCCTGGCACAAAAGAATGTGACTCACATAGATAAATAATCAAATAACAATAAACTCACTCCCTCAGAATTTTAAATGCAAAAGCAAACAACAATACTTCAGAATTTTAAGAGCTTGACAGAGATCTCATTACCACCAGACAATCATAAATCAAGATATATTTTGCCATGCACATATGAACTAAGCATAAATGTTTAGAAATATGATGTCGCTTGCCATAAGAAACGCTTCAAGAGAACTCCATACAGTGAAACAAAATTCTTAGAACAAAAGCCAAGCAAACAAATGAGTTTAGAGAGAGACAAATAAGCACACATATAAAAGAATCCTGCCATTTTATGAGATGAAATTTGGCAGATAAAGGAAGAGATTTTACATCAATATACCTCTCAATGAAGCTATGAAAGAGCATCTCAATAAGTTTCCTAAGCTGCTTTATCAATATGAAAAAGTGATTCTGAGCCTTTGACAATTCAACTAAGCACTAGTGGCCCAAGATTCAGGGATCAATGTAGTTGGATTCAAGGAGATGAAAATGCAACCAAACACCCAAAAACACTTACAGAAAAGAAAAAAACCAAACTGGAATTTAACATTCATATCATTTGACTGCCTCATAAACCAACATAGCAGCTTCAAGATTTTCTAGAATACTTGGATGAGTCTAGACGACGTATTTTACCAAATGGCAAAATTTAGTTATGACTTGTCAATTAAGCTACAGAAAATTTCAGAATAGTGATTGTCAGAAATATTTCACAACATGGAAAAATGAAATAAGCAAAATTATTAAGCGAGCATCATTTATACCTCTTGGATGCTCTTTGAAAGTGAGAATGCAAACTGCAGATAAGTGTATCAAGATTTGGAAGTATGACTTCTTTTATAGCACTATCTTCATCACCCAACTCATTGTCAAGAATCAGGAGGTTCTCAATGAACCTCAGCACGCCAGAAACAATTGCTTCTGTGGCAGTTGTGACAGTTAAAATTGAAAATATGTCAGGTACCAGATTCTTTTCCCTATATAATAATGATACAAGTCTGTGGCTTCTGCTCATGGCCAAAAAGCAAGAGAACAGCGAACTTGGTTTATCACTACTAGCACCCTCCAGCTTGAAAGCATCAATTAAAGATTTCACCGACTTAAAGAACAGGTCCCAGAAATCACAATCATAACCATGATCCTCGTACTTGTTAAGAACAGTCGAAACAATTCTCAGACATAAAGATCTTAAATCCTTCAACTGCTTCATGGATGAGTTGGTCTGCACACAATTAGATAATTTCATTTGAGTCCATAGTCTCTAACACAATTCGCTTTTAATAATGCAAAGGTACGAAACTTCACCAACAATACCTTGCTTCTGACAGTATAATTAAGTTATTTACATGCCAACTCATGGAGGGGGAGGGGGAGAGGGAGGGGTTGGAGGGGTGAGGAGGGGGAGGGTCGGAAATGCCATTTTCTTTTTTTTCAAAAGCATGTAAAATAAAAAATAAAAAGAACCAACTTTGAGTGCTGGTAAGCATAAGCAAGTTTTTAGATGTCAACAGTAAAAATTTAGAAGGAAAAAAAAATCTCATAAAAAAGCCCACCCAAAAGCTAAAAAAAAAAAAAAAAAGATATCCTCTTGATGGCCATACCTACTGAAATCAACATAATATAATCTTGTAATTACTTCAGGCATTTCATTTGGCTAACCCATAAATCTAAGTACCAAAATGGGATCAGTTAAAAATCACCTTAAACAGAAAGTTTCCAATAATGAATGACATTCCACAATCTTTAGCAAGAACATTACCAGGACATGATTTCCTGCAGGATTGTCCTTCTCATAAGAAGTCAGGTCAGCACTTGAATTATTTTCCACCAGAGAAGATCTTCTATCCTTGGAAAAATCAAGACTTGAAGTGCAGCTCACCAAAATCCGAACAACACATCCAATCAATAGATTAAGAAAAGGTCCAACGTGCAATTCATCAAGAACTCCAAGAACATCTTCAATCACATGCAGAAAACCATGAATCTTTTTCCAAGACAGAGCTGCTATGTTTTCTATGGTCAAATATTTCAAGAAACTGCTTTCTTGGAATTCCTCCATAGTGCAGCAGAGCTTGTTCCAGAAGGCATCATCATCAGCTCCCTTTGGAATAATTTGCAAGGATTTTATTAACAATGCAAAGAAGAGAGGTAGCTCGTCAACATCTAGTTGAGAGATGAAACCAAGAACTGCCTTTCGATGATATATACTTGTATGCTGCCAGAGAAATGCATATAAACATAAGAAATATAGGGTGCGTTGATAAATTTATTGTTTTGTTGAAAGGAAAAACATGATTCAATAAATGTTCAAAAGCCCAAAAAGTTGAAACAATAGGAGTACAATTAAGAGTATATTTATGCAGGCCTACCTTTCGAGAGGCAAGAGTTTTCAGTTTTCTGACTTTTGGCATCAAGAGACGAATAACTAAAGGCACAAGATTAGCTCTGTGACCTTCTTCAATTAAATGTGATTCTCTAGACAAACTCCATGTTGTTAGTTCTTCTCTTAAACTTTTTGAATTGATCAAGTTTTTAAGATGCTGGTCATAAGGGATCAAAAAATCGTCTTTCCACATCAAAAGACAATCAAGAACCTTCATCTGTATTTCAGCATCATTTTCATCCAGAAGCCTAATAGAGACACCCAAACATAATGATCAATTAATAACATAAGAATTATTAAACAATATGAATAATTACATGCATCATCCAACTTTGCACCAACCTATTTTGCAGAACATCCTTTAAAAACTGACTTTTATAAAAGGACTTAGAGTTTCGCATCAGTTTCAACAAGTTCAGCCATTCTTTAAGGACACTCTTCCACTCTTTGCCTTTGCAAATAAGTGAATTGAATGATCCAACACTGCAATGTCAAAACTCTTGATAAGATTTATGTTTTACAAGTCAGATTACAAGAAAAAGATGTATTTCTAATCAAAGGCACCAGATCTATGAAACAACTACCTGACAAGATTGTTGTTATTGTATCCCAAAAAGTCCAAGAACAAAGGTATAATTTGTCGAGACCGAGACTCAGCAACAAAAGGTACTTTTTGTAATGTCTGGAGCACCATAGATAATACCATTGCATGTGGAGTGCTCTCAGATGCAGGAGAAACAAACAAATTTAAATTGCTCAACCAGATCTGAGAATGGAAACCAATAGCAAACATTAAACATTCGGTGGAATGATTACAATGACACTCAATAAGAAGCATGGTTATCTAGATTCACCATCGACATAATTTTATATTGTCTTCAACATTCCTACATATTTCTTCCACTCTTTTCCCAGAAAAAGAAAAAAAATCCAGAAATAACCATACAGAACCAAATGTGTAAGAATCTGAATATTAATATGACAATAGTAGCAAAAACCAAGCTATAATGTATCAATCCTTTCACGAAATAGAACAAATGAAAAAAAAAAAAAAAAAAAGAAGAAGAAAAGTTATTATGTACCATTAGAAGTGTTAGACAACTTGGAACTCAGCCTATCAGGTTGTTCATGAGATATCGGAAATTTGGATTGACAATGCTGAAAGTGACCAACAAATTTATCCCAAACGAGTCCAAGATGCTTGCTGATGAGTACTGCAAGGCATTCAGAAGCTGGATTCCAGAGATAGCTAAAACGATTATGGAGGATACCAATTAGCCCATTCAAAACAAGGGGTATATATGTTTCAGATATTCTTCCAGCAGTTAGGCTCATCTGTATTCTAGAGATCAGAAGGATAATTTTCCTGCTTGAATCTATTGAAAGAGGAGTAGTCTCAATGGAGAGAAGGAGCTGAATAACCTGACATTTTGAGGAAAATCAGCCAACAATATTCAAAGTAGAAAATAGTTTCAAACGGCAAGCAAAGCGAGAATTAAATATACATACATTACAGCCAAGAATATCCATTGGGCTAGTGTGAGAAACACCAGTTTCAGTTTTCATCTTCTTCTCCGGTGGCTGATCCATTCCAGAGATTTCATACGTTAAAGGTTCATAGTGGGACAAAATTCTAAGAGTTGGAACACGAATTGCCTTGTCTGAGTGGCACAAATTATCTGCATATATGCCAACCGCATCCACAGCCTTACTTGCTACAAGTTCTGGGTGGCATTTATTCTGGCTGTTGTCTGCTTGCCATGTAGTTCTACAATTTGATAATTGCCAGTATTAAACAACAATGATCAACAAGATCAAATAGCAACAGCATGAATAAAGGTTAGGAAACATCAACAAGATTAAATAGCAATAGCATGAATAAAGGTTAGGCAACATCAACCATTGACCCAAAGATCAACCTACCCGTGCACATAATCCAAATAATCAGCAACAGCACACAAAACTTGCGAGGATGATTTGCAAGTCTTAGCAAGATGAAGAACCCTGCCCATTTCTTCAAGTCCAGAGTTTTTTGCATGATGCCACTCACAATAGGAAGCTAAAGAAGCACCTATTAGGCTTTGCCAAGTATGCTTAGAAACACCTGCAACAAGCTCTGAAAGAGCATCTGTGATAAATAAAAGCACGGAAAGAAGACAAAATCCAGATTGAGAAAGCACCATTTCAGAGCCCTTTTAAAAAGCAGACACCAACTCAATAAGCTGGTTTCAACCATTAAAATAATTTTAATGCCTTTAGAATAATATGGTGAAACAAGCAAAACAGTAAAATAAAATCAACAAAAATTACAAAATAGAACTGCCAATGACATTGATTAGAAAGCTCTTTTAGACATTTGCATCAAAGAATGACTCCCGTTAAGTGTTTGAAATACCAAGCCATTCCATACTGTGCATTCTGCTCCTAAGAAAATGTAATAACAGACAACATAGGTTCAGCTCACATACAGAGACAAACTCAATTGTGTATTAACAAGAAAAGATTTCTTACTAGCTTCGTGCAGTAGAAGTAGATGAAGTGCATCTATCAAATCCATCAGCAAAGAAGATACAGCCTGCACATCCGTTATATAAGGATAGCATCTGATGACCCCCCAGAGGAGAGCCAACTTAGCCTCATCAATTTGAGTAGATGATGAATTCCCTTGAGCAATATCATTTATCGTCCTGATCCATGAAGAGATAGTCTCCTGCACAAAACCGCAAATCCTCAAAACTACTCCTCCTGATGTTCCGTCTAAGAAGTCACAGTATTGAGGTTTCATTTGCAGTCTCCCAAAGAAGGACAGCAATAGACATATAGCTTCGTCTGGGGAATTTTCTATTAGATCATTCATCGCGCTGAAAATACAATAAGAAAAGTCAAAAAGAACGTACCAAATAAAAAAGTAGAGAAATAAAAAAAATATGATGGACAAATATTACCTTAAAATATTGACTCTAAATGTATACAATATGCTAGGGTCCATCAATAGTAGCTTCCTAATAAATGTAAACAAACTGAAAACAATTTCAGAGTTAAATTAGACAAAACCAAGAAAATAAAACAGAATGACACCAAAAATCAAACCGCTCAAGACACTACCTTGAGTTCCTCAACTCAAATGCAGGAGCCCATTGTGACGAACAGTAAGCAATAGTGGACATATCATTGGCTCTATGGAGCCCATTGAGAATGCATAGCATTAGTTGCAGAACCTTATCAACAACTTCAGATGGATGATTAACTTCCTTAACTTTGTTGGAAGGTATGATAAATGCACGTGCAAGTGTATCCACAAGTTCAAGCATCGGCTGGTAATCTGTCGAGATTAAAGAGTCCATATTGAAAATGCAAGAGGTATACAAATATCCTTATAACAACTACAAGCACTGAAAAAAAAGCAATGAAGTAATTAGTTTCTAGCTCACCAGAAATCCCTTGTCTGTTATCGATCTCAACAGTAGCAACAAGCAGTGATAATAGGTAATTAAGATGCAACAGGTGCTCATTGGCTATGCAGTCAATTATTTCCTGACATAAGCATTCCCACATCAAAATTAACTCCTTGGATCCTAGATTATCACTTATTCTCTGAAAAGCTGCGATCACAACTTGAACAACAGTGTCTGAATCTGTGATAAAGAGAACGACAAGAACACACTCAGGATCACGAACATGAGACATCCAAAAAATAATCTCCATGTAGGAAAATCAGCCATCAGCCAAAAGAGTTAAAATTAGAAACAAAAAATAATCTCCACGTAGGAAAATCAGCCATCAGCCAAAAGAGTTAAAATTAGAAACAACTCATAAATTAGCATAGTTTTCCCTACATCACCCATTTAACCAGTTTTCTTGTAAAAATTCCCCATTATACAAGCCACAATGCACAGTTTCTAAACCAGGCAACGTATTATTTTATTTTGCAAGACTAACCTGATATAAATTAATAATTTATTCATGCCAAGTATATCTTTTCTAAATGCAAAAGGTAGTCTAACATTATATCAAAATTGTAATCCCCAAGAACAAAACTGAAATTTCTGGGATATAAGCACTATCGTCATTTGAGAAAGAAAGCACACAGAATTTGTTTATCCGTGAATGAATCTGATTGCAAAAATCCCATGATTATGTATCAATGAATTTTAATGGAAATTATTTTAGTTAACAAAGACTTGCACTGTAAATATACATGTAAAATAGTTAATTCAAAGCCTTGTCCAGAGGAGAGAACTTACCTTGATTTAACTTATTACCAATCGAAAATACCAACTGGCCCATCAATAACCTCAGAACTCGCTCTGCTCTTGAATGGAACCCAGATGAGATTCCTCTCATAACATAACAAAGCAAAGCACTGGCTCCAGATTTTCGCACAGGTGATGGTTTCTTCACAACCTCCAACATGATCTTTCTGATACCTGTTATAAGTCAGTTATGTACAATGTACATCATTTACCTTTAACACATAGTCAATTTCAACAAAGCACCAACAGCTTAACAAAGTGATTTTCATCCAACCACCACCTCAACAAAGCCCTATACCAGCCACTGCATCAACAAAACTTTTACTTCTGCTACAAGCAGATTCCTATCCAAGACAGGAGAAACAAATTGAAAAGAGCAAATAACAGAAAACCCATCTCAAACTTTAGTACCAAACCATTATGGGTGCATCTAAGTAATCCTTAAAAATCTTACCCAAGGCACAAAATTCCTATGGACAACTAGTTCCAAGTTTAACTAGCACTCCGTTTGCAATTAAAGCCACTACATATGCATCACTGAGGGAGGCTTAATTAACTGAGTGATATGTCTAAAATAGGTTTATTGTTTCTTGTTAGAAATATAGTGTAGGAATATTTTAGTAAGTTTGTCTATTTCAATAATATACATGTAGCCACCTTAAATTATTGGTAGATGAGTATTTTTCCTGCCTCTTCATCTTTCTTCTTCTATTCTAAACCTCAACAAATTGAGATATTAAAATTGTTCACTCATTCAGCAATTAACACACTACCGGGCTATACCCCAGCCCATCTCCTCTTTCTCCCGTACTTTTTATAGAAATAAACTCCAAAAATCCTGCCGTAACTGATAGAAAAAATTATATATTTTGTAGAGCACAAGTGCACACAACCTTGATATGTAGCATGCATAAAAGATATCCCCCAATTAGAAAAAGACAATGAGAAGAAACAAATTAGTTTATTCACAAGTATCAAGCCTTAGAGACAACTTGCAACATTAATATTTTGACCAACTACACTGAAGTTTACTAGCTGGCTTACACATGGACGAAATTGATTTTGAGGATCTTTGGATTTCAAATTGCACATTTATAAGCTGCCAATCATCATTAAATAGTACGCGATTTTTTTTCTCTCATGTATTTGGAGGATGTGTGTGGGTGGGGGTTTGGTGGAATCAATGAAGGCATGCTTTACACTCATAACAGATTATCCTTCCTTTTTCCACCGTATTTTCAGTCATATAAAAATATATAACTAAAGCAGAGCTCAGCAGGGGAAAGCACTATGGCATATTGATACCTGATTCAAGCTGCTCAATAGGTGCATTCCTCAACAAGAATGACGTAGCCTCTGCCATAAATTCTTGAACATAGTCCTTTGAGTAATATCTTAATTTTACAGTAACCCTTCAAAAGCAAAGAACGCAGACAAATTATCAGTGAAAACTAATGAATAAGGAAATAATAGTGTATTATTGATTTATTTAACCGCAAATTTCTTTAGTAATCTTCCCTTTCTTTCTTTTTTTTATTTTTTATTTTTAATTTTGATATATAGTTAGTGTAACATATCACCACCAGAAAGCATGACCTGACCTAATTTCATCTCCCATTCCTCTTCCATAAAATTTTCCAAGTATTTTGTAAGGTACTCTAAAACTATTGTAGTATAAAGATTCACATATTTCATATAACCTAAACTTCTCTCTACAATTTATTGTTTACTCTCAAAAGAGTTTCCTTCAACACTACACTTGAGCCTTGAAATATATCACTTAGTACTCAATAGAACATGTGGTTTAACAAAATAGAAATTACTATAATTAAACATGGAAACTCTTAAATCCTTGAGAATATCATATTGTTAATGTAGCTATTAAACATGGAAACTCTTAAGTCCTTGAGAATATCATATTGTTAATGTAGCAAAGACTACCTTTCAGTCATTCTAAACAAGGATTTACCAACAATGACAGAGGAACATTGCAAATAAGAGGGGCAGATAACTGACAGTCCAGAATCTCCTTTACAAAGGGGAAGGATAAACACCTTATTAGTAAAAGGAGACATTCCATACTACGCAAGAGTCACAAATATCCAAATATGGGAGAGATATTGGTTATCAAGGACCAAAGAAAGACAAATCATCATGAATACTGAATCATTACAGAAAGTCCCAATATAATTTGAATATTTTTTTCAAGATCGGATGTAGATATTTATATTTTAAACAATTAACTCCAATTCAACTACAAATGACTTATCAACTACCACAAACAATTTGCTCCAGCAAGATGTCTTAATTTCAGGTGAGGAGTTCATAGTCTCAACCCCAGGCTTACAAAAGAGTAAATATTCTCTAATCTTTACATGGCTGTGGCATCAATTTCTCTCCACAGTATCAGTTCTAGGAATAGAAACTACTAGAGCTATTCTTTTTTTCCTCCTCCTCCTCCACCCTTCTTGTCAGTCAAACTTTATTGAATCAATCTAACCACGAAATTTGATTCTTTTAGATGGAAGGCAACTTGAAAATTATGCGTCAGATATTTGTAATTCCAATATTCTTCTTCATCTATTTTTAAAAATGCACAAGCTTTTCTCTCCTCCACAAAAATCTATAAGTACCTACACATTCTCATGCTGCAAATCAAATAACAGTAGGTACAATTGTACTTACTTGAGCACAGTTATCACGTCTCGAATGAGATATTTTTGCAAATACATCATAATAAATGACCAAGAAGTAAAAATCTGCAAACGGAAGACCGCAAATTTTAAGTTAGCAACATTGAAGAAGATATGCCCAACAAGGAAAAATGAAAATTTATAATAACAGCTTAAAGGCTTCACAAAGACCATAGCTTTTACCTGCTCAACAATATCTGGCTCCCTGTCAGCACCACTTTCCAGGAGAGAAACTAAAGAATCAGCAACCCTAGGCAAAAAACTGTCCAAAACGAGATACAGATCACAGAGAGGAAAAAAAACAGGAATCAAATGGAAGTTTACTAATAAAATGTATATTTGGTGCCTAGCTATCTAAAAATGTGGAGGTCTCTACTCTGTCAGTCAGTCCTGATTCTCTTCAAATTAACAACTGACTTGCTTAGCCTTTTGTTTCCCCGTTCCCTTCTTTCACTTCATCCAGCCGCTCAGTACGTTGAGCAGAGAGGACCTAAATAATTCTAGCAACTTATCTTAAAATCTATATCCAAAAAGAGATTTCTATAAATAATGTCACGCATAACACAAGCAGGAAAAGGGGAAAAAAATTAGAAACATGAGCAACTTAGTAGATTTACAAACCACATCCTTTCTTAAAAACCTCATCCTAAAACAAAAGATATCTATTATATATATACATTACTAAAAACAATAATAGTAAAAGGAAAAAAACCACAAAAGGAACTTTAAAGATCACAAACTTCAATGTCCTCAAACGAAACTGCCTGGAACATATTGCTGAGGATCAGTCACTAAGACACTAACCTACTAACCTAGAATGGCAATATTTCACGCAACATGAACAATAGAGTGAAAAAATGTATATATTTTCAAAACCAGATCTAGTCAACTTTAAACATGTAACGAGCCTAATGTCCATTTTGTCATACATTAGCAAAGTATTCGCATTACATTTAGCTAGCCCAATCTATCCTCAATTAAACCAAATGCTTGCATCTGACTTTATAAGAGGTTAAACATGAAATTTTTCACCATTCATCTGCATGGATTGATCAGAGCCTGTCGACAAACAGATGTTAAATGAAAAAATAAAATGTTGTTATTGCTTTGACAACCTCAGTACCTTGCCTTCAGGACTTACTCTTATAGTACGTTAGACGTAAGCCATTTCATTCTCACGCAAACTCAAAAATATATGTCGCAAATTACAAGCAGCGATTCTCAAAATATTATAATATATGTTTTTGAGGAGGCAAAAAATTTACTGTGAATATTAAATACTACATGAAATTTGGACTTGTACGAAACTGGAAATCATCAACAGAAAATGCATAGATGGGTATAACAGATGCAATCAAATGCTTAATTAACAAAAAGTTGAATTAAATCTGAGAAAAAAGAGAACTCACGGTGAAAAATCCTCAAGAAGATCTCTTGATAAAGCTGCAATCAACCTGTAGAATCAAAACCACTTTTACATCTAAAAAAAACCAAAACAAAGGAAATTTTGATAAACACAGATAGAGAGCACACGAGCCATTATCAGAGTAGAACCTTCTTCATGTACTTTATATTGTCAAAGAAACTTCCTCATTGGGTACGAAATTGAAGTTTAATGAGAAATAGTTCACATTTGGTCATTGTTAAGAAATATACAAGTTCATAGAGATTTTTTTCATATTTATTCTTAATAATCAACTGCTATCAATCGATAACCGAACATTTTTTTTTTTTTTTGGCATGACAGATTTTGTATTAAGTGGACTGCTTCTTCACTAACTCTGTATCTCTTCCCCAAATTTTTTTAAATATCTATATTCATTTCTTAACAAAAAAGTAATAACAACAATCAAATTCTTGTCACAAACATGATAAATTCTCTTCTTAGTCAAATTGTTTTATTGATAGCATAAGCACATCCATTTGTGAATCCCCAAGACCTACCAAGGCAGGCAGGGTTTAAAGGAAACCTACTAAATATAATTAAATATGAGTAAATATGACATTCACCAAAGTGAAAGGGAGTAGCATTGTTCAAATTAACAACTTAAAAGAATTAGGTCGGACATACACTAGCTTACCTGAGAATAGGCTCAAGTGATAGTCTTGCTTTCACTTGTAATCTCGAAATAAGTTTTGAGAATATCATATCCTTGTGCAATAATATTAAGGGTAGAGTCTGTACAAAAGGCATCATTTCCTCATAGAAAGAGATGAAGTCCTCTGCTGTGTTTAATTCCTGCATTGTGGAAAAGGTAGACAGTCTATAAAACAATGAAGAACGAACATGAAAAAGGAAACTAAAAAAAGGTATTTAAGTGAGATATTTAATTGATTCATTTGGATGAACTGCATGATTACATGGAATGCTGCACCGTATTCTAGCCACTCTCAATTGATATAATCACTCCAGGAAAATAAATTATTTTTAATAGAAAAGGAGATTCGCATATATTGTTTTTACACAAAATTACACAATCGTAGAAAGTAAAATCTTCTTAAGAAACTATATTATGACATTCCTAAAATAAGGAATACACTACTTAACAATAAGCCTATAAGTGTTTTTTTTTTTTTCTTAAAAGACATTTCAAATCTTTTTCGAATTACTTATTCCTTCCTTCTAAATACTCGAACCACAGTTGACAATTACTAACTTCACCATTCTCCAGCCTTCAGCTTCCCAAGCTCCAGTAGACAATGGCTCAACAACCTTCATCAAAGAATATAGGCACACACCATACTCCAAATCTCTCAAAGAATATCACCCATAAATATATTTATATCAGAGTTTACTATTTTAAAGCAAAAACTCAATATTGCTGCTGATCAAAAATGGGAAGCTAATAGAAAACCAAACATGTAATATTACCTATACCATTTATCTCCTTCAAGAGATATTCACTTATCTCAATATTTTCTTTTAATAACCTAGAAATCCAGCAACATGTTCCCAAGGCTCAAAGCTGGGAACCATAAAAAAGTTTGTGGCGTACAATATCTCAGGTAGATCGCCCCAAGGGATTTGAACCTTTACTATTGAGAACTCAACATCCTAAATCATAAAGCTATCGCTATAAATCAACTACAACTTGCACCTCTTCATTAACTACCACTATGAAATGCACATAATTGATCAAATACTAAAGAGACATCAACTCCTTAAATGTACCCGTCAACATGGAAATAGATTGAAAAAGATGTAAAAAAAAGTCATCAGCAGGGTTATTTTCAGCATAAAATGACAATTAATTCTCTAATTTGAAACCATAATTTCATGTACATGCAAAGAGTAAGTAACAGAGTTAATGAAAAAAGGACACACCCTCCATTCGATGAGACAATCCAGGAAAAAGGAGGACCCCTCAGACGGCTCAGCTTTAACCTTTTCAAGGCTCCGAAACACATTGATGTCGATGTCTTCAATTCGTTGAGAAAAAGTCTTAAACTGTAACATATCAAAATTTAAAAATCATTTTGTTTCCGTTTTCTCAGTAGAGGCAGAATTAGCCTTTCCAGAAAATTGAATCATAAATTTGTGTTTGTGTGTGCACAGGAAGAGACAGAAAGAGGACTCACAACAAAACGGCGTCGTCCGGGGGATTTGTTGAGAGACTTGACAGCCACCGCATGTGAAGGCGTCGCCATTCGAGAGAAAATTTCAACTGAATTCAAGACAACATAAACAAAAAAAAAAAAAAACCTATATTGATTATCAAAACTCTTATCAAAATTCGGATTTGAACGAAACCGAAATCTGGATTTAAGAGACATGAATAACACCTTGCTAGTTGAGAGACGGAGACGAAACAGCGAGCAAGAGACAGCAACGAGGCGACGACAAGTTCCGACGGCTATTCAGAAAGAAATTATGCTATAATTAATAATCATGAACGAAAAGCTAGAAGTGAATAACCAGTGCACGGTCAATCGGCAACGGCTGAAGGAGGATTGGAAGACAACGACGTCTCGCTTTCGGACTTGCAGTCTTGCCGTTGTAGTTGCAGCCTGGTGGGAAAATATAGAGAGAGAGAGAGGAGTGTGGCGGGCAAAACCTCTCCAAAACCCTTGTTTTTCTCCTCTCCAGTATCAAAGACGGTGATGCTGCTGACAAGCTAAAGAATAATAAGGTAATTTACATATAGGTCCTTATCGTTTTGTTAAATAATAATAAAGACCCCACGTTTCTATTGTCATCCATTAGACCCGGCTTGGAATTTTACGGAAAAGCTATTTTATAATTTTTTACTCCTTTTGCGTTTTGGTTTAAAAAAAATTAAAATACTTATATCATAACTCAGTCTATTTTACCAACTTTTATAAGAAGAAAGGGTTTAAAGTTTTAAAGATAGTTCATTAAATAATTCATAAGTAAATTTAATTAGTATGAATTTTTAGAATTACTATTATAACCTAATCATTTCAAATTACGAACAGTTATTATATAATATATTTTCATCAATTGTAATTTTATTGTGGTGATTATATATTACCACAGTATTTTAATACTAACATGTACTAAAGGCATATATTATATTTTTCAAATTCTATCACACTCAATGACACGTTCACTAAATACTTGATATGCCTTTTGTAATAGTTTATAATTTTTTTTAAATACAACAATCACATTATCTTATAAGCCAAAACAATCCTAAATTGACCCTAAATTCTTAAAGTTTCAAAATTAATCACTAAAGTACTTTAACTAGTTTATTATTTATTAAGGACTATAATTTATGACACAACCTATCAACCATACACAAACAGAATACAAATTTAGCAAATTAGAGACATTATTATTACTAAATAAGCGACATGGACATTGTACAATAAACAATCGTGTCAACTTTAGTACAAAACTCTCCTATTTATGATAAAATCAACTATTCAAATAGTTATGTTAACTTATTGGCGAGTTAATAGATTAATTTTATATTTTTTACATTTTAAAAAGTATTTAGTTCTTTTTACTAGATAGTAATATAAATATTTTAAAAAATATATCAAAATATATTATTAAGCAATGATACGATTATAACTCGTTTAAATGATCATGTTGAACTAGATTTTTAGATTTTCGACACAATTGTATAAATTAGTTGTAGTTGTGTGGCCTAAGCTATATTATATTTTTAGGTGCCATTGGGATTGTGATTAAAAAGCAATAAGCATCTTATTCTATATTTTTTTTTTTACTAAATTTGTGTTTCGTAGAAAAATATGTATATATATATATATATATAAGTTGCTTATTTTATACACTAGTACATTTTAATGGTTTTTATAAGTCAATAATGAGTTAAACTTTAAAAAAGTAGCTTATTAGATAGCCCACTATGGTATTTAATGTGATTATTAGAATTCTTATTATACTGTCATCATTGTAATAAAAAGAAGTCATATTATATATTTTCATAAATTCTAATTTTATTATATATATATATATATACAATTTACCTCATCAATTAGATACCCCGTGTTTCAAATTTTTTACCAAGGAAGTTAATTTATTTTGACAATACAAATTTTATTATATCAAATTATTTTTATTAATTTTTTAAAAGTGGTGAATTGTTCATATAACAAAAACTTGCTATGATCACTATATAGTCATATAATTATTTTTACATGGTGAATTATAATATTAAATAGCAATAATACATAAATATTGTTATTAGAGTATACAAAAATATATATGATGATCATAAAGTATTTTTCTAATAAACAAAATTTATTATGAAAGACTTAGACATGAATTTAATGATATTTGTAAAGCAACAAGGGTTGCTCTTTAATATAATTTTTGTGCTATTTTTAATTATTACAATTGGTTATATTCTTACTACTTTTTGATATAATTGTAGCAGCATGTTTCTTTCTAATTACTTTTGAGTACTCAAGAATATTAGGTTAGCTCTATCCTACAAATCCTAGATCATTACACTCTTTCTTGAGTTGTTGAAGTTAAGCCCAATATTCTTTTAAAAATTTCCGAAGAAATTTAAAAGAGAACATTGTTACAACTTTGTATGTTCTTGAGAGATCAAACTTGAAAGGAGTTTCTAGAAAAAGACTTAAAATTTGAACCACGATGTGGGAGAAAGTTAAACCCATAAATAGTGGAAGAATTTCTTTTAACTAGCTCCGATTGGTCATATTTGAAAACCTACAATAGTGTTCGTATGTTCTTTTCTTAAAGTCTTTAAACAAATACTATAAGAAGGGATATGTTTTACTCTACAGTTCTTGATGCCCATTTTATTAGAGAAAATATCCTCCTTTTGTAACCATAGTATTCTATCTAATCAAATTTTTAGATATTTTGCCTTTTGTTTAATCAATTGTTGTCTTATTTCAAGTCTACTACCTATTATTCTAGTGTTCATATATATTACTGGGCCTTATAATTATAATATGATTTTGACTGTGCATTACCTATACAAATATTCCTAACTATATGAAAACCATATATTACATGTATTCTTCCATTAGCCCAACTTCTTACTCTCTTCCTGGGTTGCGATTCTTTTCCCAAATAGGCCTCAACTAATGTTTCTCTATAAATTGGGCTTGCCAAATTCCAACTTGTACTTTCCACACCCTAAATCGTAGTCTAAACTCAAAAAAGTAGCTTGGACTCACTAAGTTTTCAATATAGTTATTACAATGAACCGATTTACCTTGCGAATATGGCCTCAAACCCAAGGTTGTATTTTTTAATGTCAACAATAATTTTCACAGTATTTATAATTATTACTGTGACAAACATTGTTCTTTATGTTTATTAGGGTTATTATATGTTTTTACAACACATTATTATTATAATTTACGAACTCATATCCTCGACTCTTAAACCTAATACTTGTTAACAACATAGTTTATATCACACCTAGTTAATTTTTTAAAACCTAATTCAACTATGATTTTGCATATTATCTAATTTTGTAATTAGTTAAGTCATCGAAAGTATAAGTGACACTATGTTATTGGCTAGATCACCAAGGATGTAAGTGACCCTATTGTGATACGAGAAAATATGAAAATACTTTCTAAATAAAATTTTCCATACCTTGAAACATGAGCATATATTGTTGAGCTTATAATCATAATCCTAAAAAATCAATTATATGCCAAGAATAATCCAATCTTACACCACATCAAGACTAGGATATTAGAATCTTAGTTATGAAAACAAACTCTTGCAACTTGGTTTTCAACTAACTCTCTAACGAACTCTCAAAATATTTAACAGCCATGTTAACTAAATCGCTTCCATCTCAATTGCTTTAGTCAAACCTTTAAGGGTCCAAATGTCATTTCTTCTAGTAAAAAGTTGTTACTTAATAATTATCAAATTATTTCTACGATATTGGGAAAAATTCCTAATATTGATAGCATGAAAATTATGGACCATTGGATGAAATCAATGGTTTATCATTTTTCTTATTTTGAAATATTAATTTAATTTTTAAAATAGATTTTTTTTAATTTACTAGTTGTACAAGTTCCAATGGTTTTATTTAGATTTTCAGTCAATCTTAACAAGTTCTAACATTTTCTTTTGAATTTTAGTCAATATCAAACTTCTTTATGTAACCTAATTTTAATAAATTGTGTCATTTAAAGAGGTTTTTAAAGAGAATGAAAAGAGAAAGATTGGTCGAATTGCTATTCAGTGTATATTTACAATGAATAAAATACAGAATATATAACTATATACAAAATTCAATCATGATTCTTTCTAAGACTACAATATCAGTGATCCACCTACTACAGGATCTATTCTTCACTAACTTAAGAAAGTCAACTAAAGAGATCAATTACATATATTATTGTTAATATTCCCCCTCAAGTTGGAGAGTGGATATCATGAAGTCCCAACTTGTCACGCAATGTCACAAATTAATCTTTCCTTAAGGCTTTTGTGAATACATCTACTTGTTGGAAGTATTTAGGTACATAAGAAGGACTAATCATTCCAACTTGTAATTTCTCTTGAACTATATGACAATTTATTTCAATCTGCTTTGTACATTCATGAAAAACGAGGTTAGCTGCAATGTACAAAGTTGCCTAATTATCATAGAACAATAGTGTGAGAGCTATTTGTAGAACTTTGAAGTCTTGTAATATATAACATAGCCAAGTCAACTCTAAACACATGTTTGTGATAGCTTAATATTCGGCTTCTATGATGATCTAGAAACATTGGTTTGTTTCTTGGATTTCCATTATATAAGTGAATTCCCAAGGTTTGTTTCTTGGATTTTCGTTATATAAGTGAATTCCCAAGGAAAATACAATATCTTGTAACTGATCTTCTTGTGGTGCAACAACCTCTCAAATTTGAATCACAAAAGGCTTTTAATGTAATACTTTTGGTGGAAGGTAACAACCTTGACTAAGAGTACTTTTGGCATACTTAAGGGTTCGTAAGGCTACATCCCATTGAGGTTTATGAGGTTCATGCATAAATTGACTCAATGTTCAAATTGAATAGATTATATCTGGTCTCGTAATAGTGAGATAAATTAGTCTTCCAAGCAATGTTCTATACTTAGTTGAATCATTCAGCAAAGCTTCATTTGTGAGAGTAAGTTTTAAATTATGTTAAATTGGAAATTTGTCTAGGCATGCACCGGTAACTCCTAAATCTTACAAAATGTTTGATGTATATTTTCTTTGAGAAATAAAAATACCTTTCTTGGAATAAGAAAATTCAATCACCAAAAAATATTTTAAGTCTTCGAGTTCCTTGATACAAAAACACTTAAGGAGAAATTCTTTAAGGTGTTTGATTTCTCAATGATCATTGCCTGTTAAAAGAATGTCATCAATATAGATAAAAACTGCAGTAAATGAAATGCCTTGAGTCTTTGTAAAGAGAGAATAATTAGTCCTTGATTGTTGATAACCAATCTTTTGAATGATATTTGAGAAGCTAGAGAACCAGTTTCTTGAGTCTTGTTTGAGCTTGTAAAGATGTCAAGCCAACATATAATGTTCTACCTCTGTTCGGTGAAGACTGAATGGAGGTTCCATATATAAATCTTTATGCAAGTTTTCATGAAGGAAAGTATTTTGATTGTCTAATTAGTGTATAACCAATTATGAGCAGCGGTAACAATAAGAAGACAACGAAGCATAGGGAGTTTAACTGAAGGACAAAAAAGTTTCCCGATAATCGATACCTTCAACTTGATTGTAGCTTTTAGCAATAAGACAAGCTTTGTAGTGTTCAATGGTCCCGTTAGACTTATACTTGATTTTGATAACTTATTTGCATCCGATTGATTTATGTTCAATAGGAAGAGGAACTAAACTCTGTATGTTATTGTGTTGCAATGCTTTCAAGTCTTGGTGCATGGCTTTTTGCCAATGTGGATCAAAGATAGTTTGATTGTAAAATTTAGGCTCTTTACGACTTGTAATGTTAGTTAGAAAGGTATGATGGGCAAAAAAAATACAAGAATATCAAAGAAAATGGGAGAGAGGATACTGGGGTACTTGAAGTAGGACTTAAGCCCAATGTAGAATGATTGGCGTGAAATGGCATTGCGTAGTCTTTATGCTATGCTAGAGGTTGCTTATAATGAGTAGAATGCCATACAGGAAGAATAACAGGTGAGTGTCAATTCGAAATAGCTATGGTTGATGGATTTGGTTTGCTTTGAGATGAAGATGGAGTTGATGCAGTCAAAGCCATTATAAAAAATAGTTTGGGTAAGGTACGTCTTTATGTTATAGGTTTAATCTCATGAAACTTGGGTGGCTCAATTTGTTGGGTTTTGGGAGATGGAATGTTTATAGGGAAAGGTTGTTTAAGAGGCATGTTATCTAAAATGTCAATGAAAAGATTAGGCACTATAGAGTCATAGTTAGGTGGGGTTAAAATATTAGAGAAGGGAAAGATGGTTTCATAAACTTTGACATCATGACCTATAAAAAAACTTTTTAGTCTCAATTTCGTAAAGTTTATAACCTTTTTGATAGTGGGGTATTCATTAAATATGCAATGTTTGGCATGAGGATCAAACTTCTAAATAGGATGAACAATAGTTACATAACATAGATAGCTAAAAACTTTTAAGTAATCAAGTGATGGTGGATGATTGCATAGTAGCTCAAAACAGGACTTATTTGACAGTAATTATGACGATAGTTAGTTGATAAGATAGATAGTGACTAAAACACATTCATCCTAAAAAAATAAGTGGTAAGTGAGATTGAAAAAGCATGGCACGTGCTACGTTTAGAATATGATGATGCTTTCATTCCATAAATATGTTTTGTTGTAGAGTGTAAACATAAGTACCTTGGTATTTAATCCCATGATATTGAAATAAATTTCTCGTAGATAGGAATTCAAAAACATTATCTACTCTTATAGCTTTAATATGGGCATGAAATTGTGTGTAAGTAAAATCAATAAAAGATTTCAAAATGTTTGGTGATTTAGACTTATGTTGCATAAGAAAAGTTCATGTGCATCTTATAAAATTATCCACAATAGTAAGAAAAAGAATGTGTCCTTGAATGTATGGAAACTTTACATAGACCTTAAATATCATAATCCAACAAATGAAATGAGCATAAATTGATATTAAGCTTAAAGGAAATAGAAGTCTTGTTTATTTAGGCATATTACAAAAGGTACAATTATTATGATAAGAGATATGATTGAAAGATAATAATGAAGTAACCAATTTGAGACGAGATGGGAATGGATGTCTAAGACATATATGCCATAGATTTAGAGTGTGAGAGACTTAATGAAAGTAGATGTCCTTTGCAACCGAAACATGTAATAACGACCATTACACTGTTTACCCAAGCCAATCATCTTCCCTATAGCCAAGTCCTACAAGACACATAGATTTGGAAATAAGATAACACAACAGTTTAAAGCCATGATGAGTTTGCTTATAGACATTAAGTTTAAGTGAAAAGAGGAGACACATAAAACATTGTCTAAGGTTATGTTTAAATTTAATGGTATAGTAACTCCTGAAGTCATTAATGCCGAGGACCCAGTAATAATAGGTATTAATGTGTGTTTTGTTAAGTAAGAAATATAGGGTCATAAATGATATGATTAATAGCTCTACTATCCAAGATCCAAGGTTTTGTGAATACAAAATTGATTGGAGCAATGGAAAAAATAGATAGACTTGTAAAATTTGTATAAGCATTATTATTACCAGAAGCATGATTTTGATTTATCATAAATATGGTATAAGCAAGTTGTTGAAGTTGTTATGTGGAAAGACCGTGTAATGATTTAAAGAAGTTGTAATTATTTTAGCTTGTCTGCAGTATATTATATGAAGAATTCATTGAACTGAAGATATGAGCAAGAGTACTAGTGTCTTATGGATATCCCTCATGTGTAGATTGTGAGGAATTTATTACATTAGTAGCAAAGAGGAAGTTATGTCCATTTCCTTAAAAACCATGTTATTCTTGCTGTGGCTAATTCTATCAATTGCTTTGACTTTAGTTATTAAGAATCCATGTCTTATTTTTATATTTGCACTTATCCTTAGTATGCCTTTTTTGTCACAATACTTGCAATGAAATTTTAAAGTTCAAAAATTTCCTCTCGTATGACCTACTTTATTATAATGATCATAGTACTTATCTTTAGAATTGTCTGAGGAGTTATCAATTCGGCCATATATTGCAGTAACAATAGAAAAGTTCTTAGTTGATTTTGATGTCATTTGTTGTTGCGTTTCTTCTCGAGTGATGAAAGAGTAGGCTTGATGTCCATTAGGCAGCGGCGACAGCATAAGTATATTAGTGTAAACGGCCTTGTAGGTGTCATTGAGGCCTATAAGAAGTTGCATCAATTGATCTTCTTCTCTCTGATTATAATGTGTTTTGATCTAACTGTAAGTGGTAAATGTTTGATATATCTCTAATTTGTCCCCAAGACCTTTGATTTTTGTGTAATATGAAAAAAATGTCATGGTACCTTGTGAGAGAGATGCTAAAGATTTATAAGTTTGATAGATTGTTAGTGTATATTTTTGTGAAAATTGATCTTTGAAATCCTCCCAGACTTGTAGAGCGATCTATGCATGAACTATCCTTTTACCTAGATCGAGTTTTATTGAGTGAGTCAACCACGACAAAATCATGTTGTTGCATTGATTCCATAAAGCATATTCTACTAGTTGCTCCACTTTTGAAGGTGGCTGAATCGATCCATTGATGAATCCAATTTCGTTCTTCGCTATAAAAGTGTGAATCATAACTTCACTCCATGATAGATAATTGGCATCGTTTAATTTTGTTGGAATGAGCATATGTCCTAGTTAATTTGAATGATGAATAAAGTATAGGTTTGAAGGATCAATGCCAGGATTAGTTATGCTAGTGTTTGAGTATTTGGAAAGGGACTATTTTGATAATGCTTGACCTTTGTTTTCCAAGATGTTTGCAGGTATATTATGAAAGAATAATCAAAAACCAGAAAAATGTTTTGATACCATGTAAAAAGAGGTCCGTATAGAAAATGAAAACAGAAAGATTGGTTGAATTGCTATTCAGTGTATATTTACAATGAATAGAATATATATTATATAACTATATACAAGAGTCAATCATGATTCTTTCTAAGGCTTCAATATTAGTGATCCACCTATTGTGTAATCTGATCTTCACTAACTTAGGAAAGTCAACTAAATATATTATTCTTAATAAATTGTAAACTTCTCTCTCATAATTACTATGATTGATACTCGTCATTTTGGTTGAAGATTATTGAACATCAATAAGGTGAGATTTTTTTATTCTATTTTATTAGTTTGTTTGTTAAAATAAAATATTGTAGTTAATTAATACCTTTTTTTTTTCTAAATTTTGTCTCTCTTTAATTAAAGATTAAAAATACTTGTTGTCTTATATGTTATTCAAAGGAAAGAGGGGGCTATAATTATGCAAGTTAATTAATAGTTTTTCACATTTTTTCACTAATCATTACTGTATTTAACAATTAATGAATTATTAATAAAAAATAATTAATTGATTAATGAATTAAGTTAATTATGTTAATAATTCTACAAGTTAATTATGTTAATTATTTGTAAGTTAATCATTAATTGGCAATACTTATTGTATATATTTTTTTCTGAATTATATTTTGTCTCTTTTATTAATGATTTTTCAAATGTTTCATTAATCATTGGCATTAATTGTTTTTCATTAATAATTCTTTTTAACTTACCTATTGTCTTTTATATAATTCATTTGCATTAATTAATGATTTTTCAAATAAATTTTTTGTTGTATATTTTTTTTCCTGTATGTTAATTTTTCAAAGGGTACTTGATTCAAACAAAAGTTGCAGTTGAATTTTTTAGTTTGTATTCCATTGTTTTGCTGGCTCGTTTTTGTTCATATAACTTGAGTATGGCAAGTGGGAACTAGTATAGGATGTTATTGCTATTCCATCTCGATAGAATTGTGTAATTAATTATCCAAATCAAAGATTCTGTTTGTTTTCACTCTTTGATTGAATGAGGGTGCATTTTAATTTTGGTAGGTATTGGAAGTGGTTGTTGGACTATCTAATGGTAATTTTTTTTTCTTCCTTTTCATTTTAGCAACTATAATAATTGGAATTACTTTCAAGGGGTTGAGGTTTTCATTGCAGTACTAGGAGGTGAGATTGAATAGTTTTCTCCACCATCTCTTATGAAACCATTTAGAGAGACCATAAAAATAATTCCAGGTAATAAGAGCTAGTGCTTTGTTCTATTATTTATTATTGTTATTATTTTCATTTTTATTATTGTAGTTTCAGTAGAGAATATATTCAACTACAGAATACTCTATTGATTTTAACTCTCTTATGTTCTATCTTTTAATAGGAAATCAATTTTTATTTGAATTTTTTTTCGAGTTTCATAGTGTATATTATTGAGTATTCCTACAATGTTATTTTTAGTTTTTGCTTTACAAAAGTGATTTTAACAGGTCAATCCTATTTTCTGATTCTTGTGATGATCAAAACTTTTAACTGATGATTATTTCATTTTGCATCAACAAGTACTTGTTGATTTGCTAGCCAGTCGGTACCTGAATTCCAAAACCTTATGTTTTGCCTAATAAACATTTCATTGAATTAGAAGATTTCTCCCCTACTTGGGTTTGCTTATTTTTGTTGAATTAAAACTTCCTCATGGCCATTTAAAATCACAGAGATCATATCAGTTCATAGTATTATTAGTCTTTTAGATTCAATAGAGAATACATTCAACTATAGAATGCTTTTTTGATTTTCTTGTATCTTTTTTTTTCCTTTTTTTTTTGCAATAACTTAATAATCAATTATTATTATTATTATTATTATTATTCCATTATTAGTGTTATAGTTTCAATAGAGAATGCATTAAACTATATAATGCTTTATTAAATTTTCTATATTTTTTGTGATAAATTAATAATCAGATGATGATGATGATATGATGATAATAATAATAATAATATTGCAATTATTATTATTATATTATTATTATTATCATGATTATATTATTATTAATTGTTTTTTAATTTGTTTTTCTCACTTCGTCTTCAGGTTGCTCTTATACTCCTTATTCTCACTCATTCAATAAAATTATATTTTATAGCCAATGAATGAAAAAAAAAAAATAGTTTTGCAACTTGAAGCTTAGTCTCATGTAATTAATTTTTTTTATTCTCATGCTCTTTTTTATTTTTCATAATTATAATTTATGTAAACAAAACAGAAAATGAATTAAAAATACAAAATTATTAAAAAATTCTTACTGCTAATAATAAATATTTTGTTGTCCTCTCTTATATCAATTGTAGCCTTATATTTTGGGCAAACTTCTAATCCTCATTGTCATTAATTCTTGTCTATTTTTAATTATCTTTTATTTCTATGGTTATTTATTTATTTAATTTTATGTTTAATATATTTTATTATGCTCGAATAAGAATTTTGTGTTAATCAAAGTTTGGCATTCAAACTTATTATTTTCATTCATTCAAATACCATATTTTTCATGTTAATGAAAGCAATGTTGTTATATAAATTTATAGTTGTATTTCTACTTTGCTGTTGTTGATAATGCCTTAGTATTATTTTGCTGTTATTTTTTTTTCCTTATGTTATTGTATACATTTTTGTGATGAATGTGGTAAAATATTAAATTAATGGTTAGTAAATTGTGTAGATTAAAAGCAAGAGAAAAAGTTGATTCAGAACCTACAAATGATGATAATGACGATAAGAAAAATGACTTCAAGAAGACTAATGATGAAAATAAGAAGAATGAATCATTCAAGAAGACACGACCTTTTATCAAGTTCTTGTAAGTTGTGTCATATTCACTTGATCTAAATTTGTGTAGTCTTACATTTTTAAATGTGATTTGAAAAAAAATAGAATGTGAACGTACTAGCTTTTCTTCATGTGCCACGAAATGTAGCAAGAAAGAAGTAAAAGTGATGCAAGAAAGAGGGATAAAAGTTGACATGAAAGTAAGCATTTATTATTGTGAAACTATCTTCATTTATACTAAATTTTATTTAAAATATTTAATTTAGTGTTTAATTTTTTTATCTTAAAAGGAAAGAAAAAAATTTAGCGTTACATTTCATAGTCATGAATAAAGAGGATAAGGATAAATATAGTATAGTTAATATTGATAATAACAATGAAAAAGAATATGGTGGAGAAAGAAGCAAGAAATTGCAACAAAATATGTTCCAAATCATTTTGCAACATGAATGACCAAATTGACAGATGTGAAAAAAAAAAAAAGCTGTTGAAGAGTTAAGATCTAGAAGTCTTCTGAACATAAAATGCGGTTGACTAAGATGAGATTTGTGTGCCTGATTAGTTGAAATGTTGGATCCATTTACTTCTAGTATTAATCTACATGGACATGAAATCAATATTTCTCCTTGTGATTTTGAGTATATAATAGGGATTTAAGATGGTAGAGTAGATGTAGATGTGGATGTGGATGTGGATGTGGAGTGGATTTATAGAGTGTAGATTAGTTGAAAGATAATTGTAATGATAATAGATATATTTATTTGAAGAAATTAGAGTAAGATTCGGTGACTGAAAATGAGGTGAATGATGACTTCGAGAAGCAATTTGTATTGTTCATTATTGGAACACTTTTATACCGTACATGAGGAATTTATGGAATATCTCATTATTTAGTTTTATTGAAAAATAGAAGTACCATTAAAGAAAAAAATTGAGTAACTTTGGTGTTTCAATTGACTCATTAATGACATTAAAAAATTTGAGAGAAGACAACAGTACATTTATGGTTGTGTGCTATTTTTAAAGATAATATTATTTTCTTTTTCTTAGTTGATACATTAAATTTAATTTTCTAAACTCTTTGTTTTCTCTTATTTAAACTCGGTTGCTAATTATTTTATAACTCTTTTACATGGATTGTGGTGTTTGCATATAAACCTATATGCAAATCATTGAATTTAATATGTTTATGAACACACAATGATGTATGTAATTTCATGCATTTTTTGAAAAAGAATAAGGGAATTAAGAACACAAAGGTAAGAAATTTATGTTATTTATTTTATTTAAAATGTGAAAATATATTACTCCTCAAACTTATATTTAGCAAAATATTAGATTAATTTACAAGAAAGTTGACCTAATCATACCTTGACCAAAGAAACCTTTGATGGAAATTAATTATTGGATTTTAATGAAAGATAGAATAAATGCAACTAGGAATTGTTGATATAACGTATAAAGTTGCTGACTTGATAAAGCACAATTTAGACCTTTATGTCATAATTCAAGAATTATCTTACAAAGTTGATGTAATTGAAGAAATTGTCGTTAAAAAGAAACCATACACATGCAATACGGTGGACACAAATGATATAGATGTTCAAGTAATTTCTTCTGAACATAACTTATTGTCATCAAAGATACATAATCAAGAGTGTGTAGCGAGTACAGCAGCTAATTTTTTTGAAGAAAACCAACATGGTCAAGGAAACTCCTTGTAAAATAATGTAAATTATAAGTTGCTGCTAGATGATGAAGAAAACCATTAGGGTACCCAAGTATGACTATATATTATTTCGTTCCATTGTTGTTGGTATAAATTGATAATGGTTAGACATGCACATCAAATGTTTAAACTTCATTGTTATAGCGTACGTAATCTCTTCAGATGAAATTTGTTCAATGAATGTTGTATCATTAAATAAAGTAAATTTATTCTTCGATAAAAAGACAAGAGTATACTACTCAAGAGTATACCAAAAAAGTCCTCGTCAAAAGTATTTAAGAAGAAAAATGTAATTGCATAACGATTAACAATTATATATGATAAGAGTGTAGAATACACACTTGTCAGTCGCTTCGGGACTTGATTTATTTTGTAAATCTTCAAGTTTTGTTAATATTTGATAAATTTTAATGCCGCATACAGAAAAGATAGCAAATAGTTATTTAAGATGAAAGTAGCTCGAGAAGGAAATGTCAGAAAAGTTAGAAAAGAAATGGGGACCAAAAAAGTTTAGGGACCAAACTATAAGAAAATTAAAGCTAATGATTACAGGCCATTGGCATGGTGTGGCCACACCACGCGCACTGAAAGAAAAGCCATTTTGACCGAGAGGGGGGCGTGCCAGCGCCACCAAGGTGTACGGTCGCACCATCTGTTGAGCCTCTATTACACTCTTACTTGATTTTGAACACCCTTACGCCTCTTGCATGTTTTTAGATGATTTTGGCTGTAAGATCACCAATTAATGGCCTAATTTAGATATCTTTTAGGTTTTATGTTTTTGGGGATGACTAGTTACCATAACAATTAGCCAAGAGGGGAAAAATTTGGTTTTTGGGGCGAGAGAGAAAGTGAAGAACAAGGAAGACTTCTAGAGAGAGAGTGGATTAATTCAAATGAAGGCTTTAAAAGAAGATCTTGAAGAGAATCATTGAAGCTTTTAGTTGAGTCTAGTTTCTTAAACCTTATCACTCTTATTTTGTATTTAATTTGAACTTTTTTGTTGAATTTGAAGATTATGGAATACATGATGATTTTGATGTTGATATTTGATATGATTGGCTAGATTTCTTAATCTAGTGTCTTTATGTAACTTGTCCATATTATGTTTTAATCAATTGACATGTTTTTGATGTTATTATGGTTTGATTCATTTATGTTTATCTTGCTTAATGTCCTAATTTGTTGATTAATGAATTAAACAAATTGAAGATGGATGAATTAATCTTGGGAAAGATTGATTTGTTTATTGGACTAAAGAAACACAATCTAGGTATTTGTGAGATGGAAAGATAATCAACACCTAAATAATCTAATTAACATTTAGGATTTTAAAAAATTGAGAGGTGATTTGAGTTCTAAGTGTTAAATAACAAGCAATGCTTAATGACCAAATAACTAATTGAGTTAGATAGAGATATCAACTTGATTAACTGTATGTAAGACCTTGATTTATGCTCGAGAGAGGTATTAAGGTTAGTCTTAGTGTTGTGATTAGTGAATTAAACCAAAACACATTAATAATGGCAAATTAGGAGAAACATAATGATAGACAAGTGAAATCAAGACCCTAGGTAGTTTATCCTTGTATATCTCATTCTTTTATTAGCTTTTTAATTCAATTTCTATTTCTTGTTAATTAATGCTATAGTTTTTAGTTTATTTTCCATTACAATTAATAAATTTTGATTGCTTAGATAAAATTGGATCTTCAAGGTTATAGTATTTAATAGTTAATTCGAATTTTAATCGTTGTAGGACGATACTCTTACTTATCATTTTACTACTTAATATGACCTATGCCCTTACAGTTAGCGTTGTCACGATCAAGTTTTTGGCGCTATTGCTAAGGATTGAAATCTTTGAATTATTATTGATACTATAGTAGTATTGTTCAATCTTAATCTAGGCCTTAATTTTCTTTTAGTTTGGTTTAAGTGCTTGTTTTATTTGTGAATTTCATAGGTGCATGCAAAGAACCCAAAGCCTTTAACTTGTTGCATTTGATTCGAAGATTGAATGGACTCTTCACCAGTTAAAAAAAGAAAGGAGAACCCGATCTAGCATTATAGAGGATCAAGAAAATCAACAACCGCCACTATAACCTTAACAACCAAGAGCTCTTCGAGATTACTTACGGCGGTGGTTGATGATAACTGGCAAATAATAAACACCAATAATTTCGAGCTTAAACCAACATTGATAAACATAATCCAGCAAAATCAATATAGGAGCTTGTCTTATGAGGACCCTAATGTCCATTTGGCTATGTTTTTAAAGGTATGCGATAC
Organism: Azadirachta indica; assembly: GCA_022749755.1. Classification (NCBI taxonomy): domain Eukaryota; kingdom Viridiplantae; phylum Streptophyta; class Magnoliopsida; order Sapindales; family Meliaceae; genus Azadirachta; species Azadirachta indica. The sequence continues at coordinate 20,127,593 of CM040441.1, forward strand.
CGTTAGATGAACAGAGTAGACCAAGACTTGATCCGAATAAGGTTGTTTCTATTTTCATTGAGAGATAAGGCTCGGGGTTGGTTGCAATCTTTATAACCGGGTATTATTAGCATGTGAGAAGAATTGGCTCAAAAGCTCCTCACCAAGTTCTTTCTAGTGTCGAAGATTGCACAGCTTAAAAGGTAAGATTGCTCAATTCAAACAGCTTGATTTTGAGCCTTTTTATGAGGTGTGGGAGCGGTTTAAGGACTTAATTCGAAAGTGTCCTCAGCATAAGTACCAAAATTGGTTTCAAATTCAACTATTCTATAATAGATTGAATGGTCAAACTTGAGCAATTGGAGACTCGGTAACTAGTGGTACTTTGTTGTCTAAGACGGTTGAAGAGGCCTATGCTTTCTCAAAGAAATGGCCTGTAACAACTACCAATGGTCGATTGAGAGGTCAATTGTGAAGAGAGCTATGGAAGTTCATGAGATAGATAAAATGGCAGCACTTTCAACCTAAGTAGCAGTTTTAACAAACTAAATTAAAAACCTTACCACAAGGGATGTATCCTCAAGCCAAAATAGATGATGGCTGCGAGTTCTTCATGTGTTGATGATGGTTTTGGGGAAGAGCAATGCCAATATATGAATAACTAAAACTACACTTTTTGGCCAAGTAACAATGTGCTAACCAATTACCATTTGAGACTACGAAACCGTGAAAATTTTTCCTATGGTAATGCAAGCAATGCAATGTTATTACCACCACCATCGGGATTTCAACAATAAACCATAGTTAAAAAATGATGTCTTTACGAGACCTCTTGAACACGTTTATTGTGGAGATTAGAAATCAGTTTAACAAAGTTAATGCTAAGTTAGTGAAAAATTTTCGAGTGATATAGAGGTAAACCTAAGAAAGCAATTTAAGGCTATTGCTTTTAGGAGTGGTAAAGAGTTAGAACCATCTAAATGTAAGGAAAATGATGTTAAAGAGGATAAAATTAATGAGAGCAAAGTGATTAGGAAGGAAGTTGAAGATGAAGCACCAAAGGAGGCGTCAAGGCCTAAAGGTATTTCATTTCTGGATAATCCTCCCATTAACACTTCACCTTTGCCATTCCTTCAGAGATTGCAAAAGAAGAAGCTTGATGCTCAATTTTCAAAGCTCTTGGAGATGTTCAAAAAACTTCAAATCAATATTCCATTTGCAGATGCACTTAAACAAATGCCAAGTTATTTGAAATTTATGAGGGAAGTAATATCTAAGAAGTGGAGTTTAGAGGAGTATGAGGTGGGGAAATTAAGAGAGGAATATAACTTTATTATTCAACGAAAGTTACCTAAAAAGGAAAAAGATCTGAGTATTTTCATTATCCCATCCATTATTGGGAAATCAAACTTTTAGAAGGCATTGTGTGATCTTGGGGCAACCATTAATTTAATGCCACTTTTGATTTTTTGGAAGCTAGGCCTTGGTGAAATGAAGTCGACAACTATCTCCTTGCAAATGACGAATAGGTCCATCACTTATCCTTGGGGAGTTATAAAAGATGTGCTTGTGGATAAATTCATTTTTCAGTTGATTTTGTGGTACTTAACATGGAGAAAGACCGAGAAATCTTTATTATCCTTGGGTGACTTTTCCTAGCTATCGAAGAAGCTTTGATCGATGTACAATGTGTCGAGAAAATATTGAAAGTTGATGAAAAAGAGGTCAAGTTTAACATTTACCATGACAAGAAAGCTCTAAACTATACAAGCACTTGTCATAGGATAGATGTCATCAATGATGATGTGGTAAATATAGATAAGTATGAGATGGAAGAGTTTTGGAAAGATACTTATAAAGATGCTAAAATTTTCAAGAAGAAGAAAAAGAAACCGTGTGATGGATTGGCTCGTAGGAGATATTTTGCACTAAGTCATTGTGATCGATTGCAAAATTCAAGACTAGAAGTGATTCTAGGAATAAAAAAATCAAGAAAAATGACTTTGTCCAAAATTAAAGAAGTATTACATCTTGGTAAAGCCAATTTGAAAGATAAAGATAGAAGATTGTTTAGTGTGAACAGTCAAAAACTCAAGTTTTATTTCGGTGGAGAAAGACAAAATATGGTGAATGTTTTGTTCAAATGTCCCATTTTATCCAGTTAAATAGCTAAGTTTAGCTAAGGAAGTTAAATCAAGCGCTACTTAGGAGGCAACCCAACTTTTCATACTATGAATTTTTGTTTAAATTGATGCTTTGGTTTCATTTTTAAATGTTTTTAATTTCTTATCTGCATGTTTTTGTGTGTATTTTAGGTGTGTGTGTCAATTGTTTAGCATGTCCAATAAAAGGTGAGGTATTTTTAAGCAAGATTAAGCTTTGGGATAGAGTCCATGTCGTGGCCATGCCACCTTTGCTTGCGGCCGTACCATGCTCGCCCAACAACATAGCCACGCTCGCAAAAAGCTTCCTCTCCACACCTCTTTTTACGGAGAGTATGGCATAACCGTGCAATGGTATCGCATGACTGTGCTAAGCCTTCCTATCTCTTTATCTAATGCATACAACCTCCCCCTTTTTGTTTCATTTTGGCCAACCCCTCTCTTTTGTACAAACATATTCACAAATATATTCACAACACTCTCTCATTATTTCTTCACCCCAATTTGTTTTCTAGACACAAACCTACCCAAAACTTTTCTTCAAATATTTCAATTCCAAACCACAAACCCTTTCTTATCATATTGTATCAAATCATAATACATAATCCAAGATCTAATCCCACCAACAATTTCTAAGTTCTTTACCTTCATGCAAATTCTTCACTCGGAATTTTCTTGGAAACAATTTTTCAACCTTTAACTATAATCTTCCACATGCAAATTCAAGTAAGTTCTTCATTGCTTTACCAATTTTTCATTATTATTGACTTGGGAAAATTTTGAAAAGATGGTATGGATAATATTGTTAGAGAGTTTTGTGAGAATTTTTGGAGATTTAGCGTATAGTAAAAGTGAATGGGATCAATTTTGAGATGTTAAAAGTGTGAGAGGAAACTTTGAATTTGAAAATTAGGTGGGTAGTGAACTTTGTACATCAAGTGTTTAATAAAATACATGAGTGACAATTTTTAAGGATTTTTTAAGCTTTTACATTAGAAATCACTTAAAGAGTATTTAGCAGGTGCAAAAAGGTGTTCTAGAAGTGATTTGGTAAAGGAGGAGGTTTAGTCCCAAATGTGCATACCAAGTGTTTGAAGAAATGTCAAATAGAAAGCTTGAGTATCATTCATGGCACCCTTAAAGCATATTTTCAGCACACTTAAGCCAACTTGGCATTACCATGATTTCCAATTAATACTTGGATAGAGTGAGTGACCAACATGAATCCAATAAACCTCTACAAGAGCACAATGATGACAAAGAGGATTAAGAGGTGAGATCTCACATCTCCCTCTCAGGTATAGTTTCTTTCCCTTGGTTTTTATTTGTAATCAAAGATTAAGGACAATGCTCAAATTGAGTTTGGGGGAGGAAAGCAATGTTGTGAATTGTTCATGCAAATACTTTGTAGAATGTTGTGGAAGTGTTTGTGAAATGCTTGTGAAATGTTTATGGAAGTGTTTGTGATATTTTGTTGATCAAAATTTTTGTTTAAGCCACCACACACATATTTTGATTTTGAATTTGTTTTCTTAGCTTTTATTCTTGCATGTGAGTTAGTTTTATTTTGTTTTGTGTGTTTGTCTACTTTAAAGTTTTTTTTTTCCCTTTTTAGTATAATATGCATACAAACTTCTGTTGTCTTATGAGTTATTCTTAATTGTCATGTGAGCATGCCATAGTTAATCTATATGAAGGGCTAATGATATAATTTTGATTGAGAGTGCTTAAATTTTGGAAAATGATAAATGTTGGCTAATAACTTGTTGCCAAATTCACTCTGTTTGATCATTACTAAAATTTTGAACAATAATGCCATAATTCTTAATTGTTTGGAAACTTAGAGAAGGTTTATGCAAACTAAATAAATTTGTAAGACTTCATTGAATTCTATAACTTGTTTGATTGTTACTTGAGGCGAGGGTCACTCAGAGGGTTTGGGATTGAGAGACATGTCTTTCTTGTTTTAGGGCAAGCGAGAGATTCTTAGGAATAGTGCTTAAAAGTATGTAATTTGTACAATTTCCAGAATAAATAAATTACTATTTTTTTTATATTTAATTATATATATGCTTTATCTTAATTAATATCAGAAAAATCCTACTTTATTAATATAACCATAATCTTAGTATATATAAATGTTATATGTACGAGAAGATTAAAATTATGGATAATAAACTAAAATAGTTCATAATAAATTAATTAAAGTTGAGTTCTTTAATTAAATATTGCTAGTATAGTCTACTAATATTAAAAATATAATAGTTTTATCTAAACTATCAATGTAGTGACATTATAGTGGTAGTACTTTATAATACATGACTATATAAGAATAGACTAAATATAGTTTGAATTCTCACATAACTAATTAAGAATTCAAATAATGTTAATAGATGATTATATACAAATTAATCTTAATCCTGCATAATCATAAACTCTTGTTTATGTTATTTAGTTTTTTGAGTTACTTGTTAAGGTTTGTTCTAAGAAGAAAATCAACACTTGTATTTTGGAGATTTAATAGAATAAATAGTTGAGAGTGTGACCTAAAGATATGGAATCCATTTCTTTCTGTTAGAAGTAAAAAAGATGGCTCTCTTTAGTGTTAATTCTAAAATTGAACAATTAGAGCACTTAATTTATAACTAGTTTATAAACTAACTGTTCATTGAAGAATTAATGGAACTTAAGTATAAAAATGTAATTAGATAGGTAAAACGGAAAATTCACCTAGCTTTAATTATGGATCGTTTATGGAAGCTTGAATTCCATGTAGTAATTATATCAATGGACAGCTTAAAGTTTTCTAACTTTAAGTAAAATATATCTATAATTTCAAGAGTTCAATTCTAGATTTTTAGTAGAATAATATTGAAATTAATAAATTAGATTAATTAATTATCTAAATTTATTGTAACTTAAAATTCTAGGTCTATAGGTGCCTAATGCCACCTCCTAAGTTAGTACAGTAAATAACACAATGGATAAAATTATTATAGTAAATATTTATATGTAGAGAAAATTGATTTCTAGAATATGTATTTAATTTGGATTAAGTTATTAATTGAGAATTAATTAATGGTAAGATCTAGGACCTTGATTTCACTTATTGATCCTATGTTTCTCCTAATTAGTTATTAATAATGTGTCGTGATTTTATTTACTAATCATATGATTTAAAGTGAATTCGCTACCTCTCTTGAGTGTTAAGCGAATTACTTACCCAAAATTCTCAAAGTTGATATCCCTACCAAACTTAGTTAATTAACCGTTCTTTAAGTATATTTTACTTAATTACTTAACTTGATTCAATTACCTCAAAGTTCTTGCCTATAATCTAAGTAATTATTTGATTATTTAGGTACTAAATTCTTACTGAAACTTTAGTACACTAAATTGTATTTACCCAATCTAATAAATAAATTACACTTTCCCAAGTATTAATTCATCCATCTTAAATCATTCAATTTGTCGAACAACAAATTAGAATCAATTAAAGGAAGTAAACACAAGTAAATAAAATCACTCTACATTAACATACCAATTAGTTAAACAAAATCAAAGTAAGTTACATCAAGATCTTAGATTAAGAAATATAGCCAATGATCTAAAATATGAACATCAACATCAACATCATCATGTATTCCATAATCTTTAAATCCAACAAATTAACCAAATGAAACACAAAATGAAAATAACAAGGTTTAAGATACTAGACTGGAATAAGAGCTTCAATGATTCTCCTCAAGGTCTTCTTCCAAATCCTTGAATCAATTCACCTTTCTCTAGAATCCTTCCTTGTTCTTCCTCTTCTCTCACTCCAAAACTCAATCTTTTTCTCTATTGGCTAATTTTTTATGGTGGCTATCAATCCCAAAAACATATAAACCTAAAAGATACCCATTAGGTCATTGGTTAGTGATCTCATGGCCAAAAATCATCCAAAGATGTATAGGAGGCGTGAGACGCTCAAAATCTTACAGGGGTGTAGTGGAGGCTTGACAGGTGATGTGGTCGAGTACCATACTCTTTAAAATACTAATAAGAAACCTAAGAGGAGGATGAATTGGGTTTCTAATACAAATTTCAACAATTTTGGTTTTGGACCCAAATAGTTAACTTAATCAATCAAAATATAAATAGAAGAGTTTAAGGGGTAGAGAAATAAACGCACGAATTTATAGTGGTTCAGCAACAACCCGCCTATATCCACTCCTTTAAGATTCACTTGAAGTATTTACTAACACCAAACCTTGATTTCACAAGACTTCACAATATTACAACATAAGTTTTGATATTCTACAACCTTTATAAGGTTGGATCATACCAAAAACTCATAAAATCTTTAAATCAAGTAAAAAACCCTTCTTTTTCACTTTTTAAAAATGAAAATAAAGTTAAGAATGAAAACAAAACTTACAAGAATGATCTCCTCAATTGTAGATAATGAAAATGAAAACTCTTGGAGATTCTAATATATATATGATGATTTGTAGCTCAAGATTATGTTTCTTGATATTGTTGTGACTTTTTATAGCTCAAAAACATTTTTGCAAAAGTATATAAAAGAGTTTAAAGCTCCTAATTTATATTTGATTGAAAAATTAGCCGTAAGAGACTTAAAAATTTAAATTTTCGTGCATGTCAGTTGACCAAAGAAGTTAGTTTAGTCGACTAGAGAATGTTCAAAAAATATACGTTTAAAAACTCAGAAAATCAGTTGACTGGTCTACAAAAATCGGTTGATTAATCAGCTTGGTTTGGTTAACCAACCTAAAGCTTCAACATTCTACCATTGGTTTAGTTGACCTACCAGTCTAGTTCGATCGATTGAACTAGTCTAAACTAGTTCTGTTGGACTAAGGTATTTTGAACCGATTTTTAAGCAGTTTTAAAAATTTTACATTTTGGTCTATTTTGAAGGTTAGAAAAATTTGTAATTTGGTCCAAATTTCATATTTCACCATATTTCAATTTGGTGTAGACTTGGATTTTAATTCAACTTGAAAAGTTTAGAAAGAATCTTGAACTTGACACAATCATCATGCACAATTACATAAACAAGAGTACATTTATGAAAATAAAATGAAATATTACACTTGTATCTTAAGACTTTAATTTGAGCTTGATTTCCTTTTCCTTTTCTCGGATCAGACAATTTTTCTTGTAAACATCAAAATTTGTGTTTTATCTAACCTCAAGGTCAACAATCTCTCCCTTTTTGATGATGACAAAATAGTTAAGCCGTATAAGAGTTCTTTAAGAATTTCTTTTTTCATCCAAAGTTCCCCCTATGTATTTGGGGAAACCCATATAACACCCCCCCCCCCCCCCTCCCCTCCCCTCCCTCCCCCTACAAAAAATACTTCGAGCATAAATACAACAAAGGCACTTACATATTTTGCTTACTTTACTTCACCATAACTTTAATTCGGGTTATTTAAGCAACATCACATTCAAGCTCAAGAGATCATTAGGCAATAATAAACAATATAAGCAATCTCAACAATAAATGATTTCAACAATAAACTCTCCATATATATTTTTCTCACCCTTTGGCATCATAAAAAGTAATGTAAATACAGAAAAAGGAAAGAGTGAAAATTACAAAATTAAAGCATTATTAAAACATAAGGAAATATGATAAAAAGGTGATATTGTTTCAAGATAACATGGATTTAACTAGAAATAACAAAGTAGTTCAAAACAAAATAAAGCGATTAAGGTGACAAAGAAAAATGAAATGAAAACATAACGTGTCTTTAGAACTTCATAGATTGGACGACCTAAAAGGTGAAAAATGATGGCGAAGGTGTTTAAGAATTTGGGCAATATTGGGTTACATAACATTAGCTTGCATCGTGACCAAGGAATGCTCAAGCCCACCAAATCTAGTATCCATTTTAGTTCTTAGCACTTCAATTTGGCCTTGAATCGAGGTCATTGACATGCTATCCATAGTTGATTCTTCATCCTCATCGTTGGTTCTTACATTGTGTTGCTTAGAAGAAGATTCTTGAGGGATCACTTTCCTAACCCATCTCCCATCATTAGTCCTTTTATGCCTAATTATTCCAATAGATTTTATATAAAAAATGTGATGCTTAGGAATTGCCATATTCTCCTCACTCTCAAGAGGAACTCTAGAATGGTCAAAAATAATAAGGCTAAGAAATTGACCATAATGAAGAGTCATTTTAGGATGCTTACCAATTCTCGCCATATTATGAATGACGAAATTTATATTACAACGATCAAGGAGACAACAAATGAGATAGTTATCCATATAACCAACATCCGCTAAATGCCTGGCTTTTGGAAGCACAAGAATGGAAATCAGGTGGAGTAAAATCTTGCTACTTATAGAGAGCTTAAGTGATTGACTAGTAAACCCCTATCAGATTTTAATTCTTCATCACTATAATGTCAAAACTTCCTTTTTTGGCCTCCCAACATAAGCATAAAAGTCATCCATAAAGCTAAAACATTGAAACCCTTAGTTAAGAACCTTAGGGATTTCACTCAAAAATTCACAATTTAAGAAAATTTCAACTCCTTTCACTCTAAAGGAATCATAAGGCACATGCTCATCATACTTAATATTATTGTAAAAAAGCCTCATGACATTTGAATAAACAACCATTTTAAGAGTCAAGAGATCCCTCCATTTTTTATAGTCAAAACATTCCTTAAGATTAAACATATTCAATAACTCATAATTAATCATTTTACCCAGATATATAGGCCTAGTAGCAAAAGAATCCATATATCTTGTAGACAAAGAATAAGAATCAAAGAGAGAATTATCAAATCTTACCTTAGCTCTAGTTTCACTTGCTTCCATCCTTTGTCCTTTTTGATGAACTAGCCATTTGAAATGCAACTTGATGCCCAAAAATAAAGATGATTAATAGTTAGGGTTCAGGGTTTTGATTTGGAAATTTTTAGTTTTCAAAAGAAAAAGAATAAATTTATGAAAGGAAATGTGTTTTGGAAGGTTGGAATGATGAATTTAATGAGAAATTTGAAGAATTTTGCTAGAAAAAGGTAAATTTTAGAGAGAGAAAGCTTAGGAGTATGTTAATGGATGTTTTTGAGAGAGGAGGCCAAGAACAAGGAAGATGATGGTCAATCGACCAATTTATAGAGTCGATTTTCTACTGCAACTTAGTCAATTGGTCTGTTCGGTCAATTGAACTAGTAGTTTGGTCGACTGATTTGATTGGTTCGATCGACCAAGCAAGTGGCAAAAACTCCTTCTATCCGATTCGATTAAGCAACTTGGTCGACTGAGTTGTTGGGTTTGGTTTTCTTTGTGGTTTTTCAATTTTTTTGGGCCTTTTTCCAATCTAATCTTGGTCCTAAATGTTTATATTTGGCTAATATGAATTGAAACATTAATCATAAAGTAATTATGTTTAGTTTCAAGACATTCAAATGCAACGAAACAAAATAAAATAAATGTGCAAAACAAAATCAATTAATCAAGCATAGGCAAACACAATAACAACCTCAATACTCAAAAATTCATTTTGAACATTTTTGGACAAAGCAAGTGCATGTATAGCAGGACATACACCATACAAAATTGAATGTATAGAATTGAGTATTCAATTAGCATAATAATCACATATAAGTTCAAGGCCACACATATCACCGAATAAGTGTATACATTAGTGCTTGATTTTCAATATCCTAAGTTCATGCCTAATAGTGGTAAATCTATCCTCTCTAAGGGATTTTGTAAATATATCTGCTAGTTGTTTTTTTGTAGGAACCAATTTCGTGGAGATGTCCCCTTTTTAGACATGGTGCTTAATCTCAATGTGCTTTGCATGAGAGTGACAAACAGGATTTTTTGATAGATTTATAGCAATTATGTTATCACACATGATAGGGGAATGATTAAGAATGATGCCATAATTTCTAAGTGTATGTTGCATTCATAGTATTTGTGTACAACAATTATCAACGGCAATGTATTTTGCCTCAACAATGGAAATAGCAACTAAGTATTGTTTCTTACTAAACCATGAAACTAATGAGTTTCCTAAGAGATGAAACGTGCCATTAGTGCTCTTCCTATCAACTTTGCTATTGGCGAAGTTTGCATCTGAATAGCTAATCAATTTAAAATCCGTGCCTCTAAGATACCATAGGTTTAATTCTATTGTGCCATCAAAGTATTTGAAAATGAGCTTAACAGTGACTAAATGAGAATCCTTGAGAAATGATTGAAAACGTGTACACAAGCATACACTGAACTTAACATCTGGCCTATTAATAGTCAAATGCAATAAAGATTTAATTATAACTTTATATTTTTTTTTGTCCACATCGGTTCCTTTTTCGTCTTTATCAAGCTCAAGTGTTGAATTCATTGGAGTTGACTCACTTTTCGAAAAATTTATTTCAAATTGATTAAGTCTTTGACGTACTTGGATTGATTTACAAAGATTCCGTCCTTGAGTTTTTTTTATTTGAAGACTGAGGAAGAACTTTAATCCTCCCATCATACTATTTTGAATTCCTTTCTCATGCAATTTGAAAATTCTTCACACAAGGAATTGTTAGTGCCACCAAATATAATATCATCAACATAAATCTGAACAATAAGTAAATCGTGCCCTTTATGCTTGATGAACAATGTGGTATTTACCTTTCTCGTGTTAAAATCATTTTCTAAAATAAATTTACTAAGCCTCTTATACTAAGCTCGGCAAACTTGTTTTAAACTATATAAGGCTTTAGTCAATTTATACATATGGTTTGGAAAGCTTTTATTTTCAAAATCATGATGTCATTCAACATAAACTTCCTCTATGATATACCCATTCAAGAATGCACCTTTAACATCCATTTGATACAAAAAGAATTCTTTGTAACATGAAAAAGTAAGCAACATCCTAATGGACTCTAGACTAGCTAAGAGTGCAAATGTCTCATCAAAATCAATCCCTTCTTCTTGGTTGTATTCTTTAGCCACTAATCTAGCCTTGGTTTTAACAACTACATTAGATTAATCCATCTTGTTTTTAAATATCTATTTAGTTCTAATAACAAATTGATGTTCTGGTCTTAGGAATAATTCCCACACTTTATTTCTCTCAAATTGATTTAACTCTTCTTTCATGGCCATTATCCAAGTTTTATCTTTTTTAGCTTTATAAAAAGTCTTAGACTCAATTTGAGATATAAATACAAGATTGTTACAAATGTTCCTAATTGATTTCCTAGTTCTAATGCCATAAGATACTCCTTCTCTTTTTCAAAAATAGCATTTTTTTCCTTTCAAAGAAGTGATCTCTTTAGACAAAATGTCAATTTTCTTTTTAAGATTTTGGTTTTTACATATCACTTTTTTGAAGTTTTCATGTAATTCTTCAAACGCATCTAATAATTCATCATATGAATGAGAAGGTTCGAAATCATATACCTCATTATTGCCAAGAGCCATAAAGCACATATTAGCAACTTCAATTAAAGAATCATCATCGGATAAGCTTTCTTCATCATCATCCCAGGTTGCCGCCATTGCCTTTTTCTTCCCTTGCATATATTTGAGGAATGAGAAGTTTGCTTTTTCATAACTAGGTTTGTTGCATTGATGACCAGGTTTCTTCCTTTGCTCCTCTAACCTTTTTGATGCTTTCCCACAAAGTCTTTGAAAAGATTTCTTCTAAGATTCTTTTTTCTTATGAAACTTTTGAACTTTGCCATAAGAGCAAATATCTCTTCATTGTGCTCTTTCTCTTCTTCATCATCACTTTCAATTACTGATGACTTAAAAACAATGTTTTTCTTCTTCTTATCTTTATCCAGTTGGTCATCCAAAATTTTATCATCATAATCCATGAGTGAACTAATGAGATCATCAAGGGAAAATGTGTTGAGGTTCTTAGCTTATTTTATGGCCATCATCTTTGCCCTCTACTCCTTAGGCTAGAATTCTAAGATTTTCTTAACTTGACATTGTTGGAGTAGGCTTTACTGAGAGCCTTGAGGGAATTTATGATGTTTGTAAATCTAGTGTATATGGCATGGATGGATTTATGTGACTCCATCTTGAGCAACTCATATTGCCTAGTGAGCTACTAATTTTCGATTCCTTCACTTGGCTTATACCTTCATACACTACCTCTAAGGCATGCTAAATTTCATAGGCCGCGTCACACTTGGAAATTCTATGGAACTCTTTCTTATCTATTGTACAATATCAAGTGTTTACGGCCATTGCATTTAAGGTCACATTTCTCTTATCGGTTTCATCACATTCTCGACTAGGCTTAGGAACTTCCTCTTCTTCTTTATTCCCCTTTATGGGAATCCTAAGTCCCTCACTAGCCATTTGCCACAATTCATAGTCACATGCTTACAAATAAATTCCTATTCTAGCCTTTCAATAAGGATAGTCATTTCTATCAAAAAATAGAGGCCTAGAGGTCAATTGACTTTCTATATGTCCTAAGGTTGCCATTCGATTTTCTTTAAGATGATTAATCTTGTATAAGAAAATCGAGCTTCAATACCAATTGAAATATTAATAAGCAAACTTAAAAAGGGATGAATTAGGTTTCTAATACAAATTTCAACAAATTCAATTTTAACCTAAATAGTCAACTCAATCAGCCCAAAAACAAATAGAGGAGTTTAAGGGGTAGAGAAATAAACACACAAATTTATAGTGGTTTGGCAGTAACCACCTACATCCACTCTTTCAAGACTAGAAGTATTTATTAACACCAAACCTTGATTCTACAAAATTTCATAATTTTATAATTTAGGGCTTGATATTTTATGACCCTTACAAAGTTTGGCTCACCTCAAACACTCACAATATCTCTAAACTAAGTGAAAGAGTCTCTTCTTTCACTTTCTTATAATAAAAACAAAGTTAATAATGAAAAACAAACTTATAAGAATGATCTCCTTAATTGTAGATAATGAAAATGAAAACTCTTGGAGATTCTAATGTGTATATGATGATTTATAGCTTAAGATTATATTGCTTGATATTGTTATGACTTTTTATAGCTCAAAAACATTTATGCAAATGTGTATAAAGAGTTTGAAGCCTCTAATTTATATTTGATTCAAAAACTAGCCATTAGCAACTTGAAAATTCAAATTTTTATACACATTCGTCAATCAAAAAAGCCAGTGCAATAGAGCAGGGCAATGTCAGAAAGCATACATTTACAAACCCAGAAAATCGATTGACCGTTCTACAAGTATCGGTTGACCTATTGGTTCAGTTCGGTCACCTAACTCAAAGCTCCAACATTCTATTGCTGGTTTGGTAGATTGACTGATCTGGTTTGGTGGACCGAACCGGTCTGAACTGATTCTGTTGGATCAAGTTATTCTGAACTGGTTTTTGGTAGTTTTAAAAATTTTGCATTTTAGTCCATTTTGAAGGTTTGAAAAATTTGCAATTTAGTCCAGATTTCAAATTTAAAACTTTTTTAATTTGGTCAAACTATAAGGTTTTGAAGAGTTGCATTTTGATTTAATTTGAAAATTTTAGAAATAATCTCGAGTTTAACACAATTATCATAAACAAGAATACATTTATGAAAATATAATGAAATTCCACACTTATATCTTAAGACTTCAGTTTGAACTGTGTATTTTGTAATCATAAAAATTCAGGTTTTATATAACCTTAAGGTTAACACTCTCGACCATTTTGGCCTTCCTATCCGTGGGCATGACACAGTCAGATGTGCCATGCAATCAACCCCAAATCATCAGACTTCAATTTGGTCCCTATTTCCTTTTCAACATTTTTAGGATTTATTTTTTGAGTCACATTCATCCTGAATGACTGTCTACTATATTTTCTATACAAGGCACTGAAATTTATCAAATATTAACAAGATTTGAGGGCTTACAAAACAATTCAATTTCCAAAGCAACCGATAATTGTGTAGAAACCGCCAAACTTGAATGTTTGCTTATTCTGAAGCAAAACAAAACAAAGCAAACAAAAATCATAATTAAGTAAACCTAACCAAAGAAAACCGCAAAGAGAAAAAAATACTCATGAGCAGAATTTTAGTCAAATCACAATCTAGCCTCATAGATCAAGTGATTACTTAAATTAAGGAAACTTTCAAAAATGTTGATCAAAATGTTGAATAAAAATACCAATCTACTTAAAGATTCCTTGTGCAAATGTATGAGTTGTCCTTTATACTTAATCATTCTACAACTTGAATAAGTTTATGTAAACAAATAAGCTTTGTTTGAACTTCGTAGGGAATTACATAGGTTGATTTTCATGTCACTCTCGACTAAGGTAGTAGGACACCACATTAGGGATCCTTAAGGCTTAGTTAGGCTTGTAATGATAGGTTATTGTTAGGGTAAGAAAAGGATATTTAAGTGAAGTTTAAACACCCATAAACACATTAACTATCCTAGAACTTTAGCGTCAATCCTTTTTAATCTTTCTCATAATCATAAATTCTTCACAACTTTCTTTGCTTTCGCACCCATTATTTACAAATCAAAGACTTTTTATTTTTCCATCATTCGTTCAACCTCACTCTACCTTTTTACGCGAACTCTCTATGCTTACCAGGCATGAGGTCCGGTTATTCAATAAAGATTTAGCTTGAACTTTTTATTTCTCTCTCCTCGCTCTACTTTTTTATGCGAGCTTTCTATGCTTGCCTAGGCATGAGACCTAATTACTCAGTAAGAGCTTGATTTGAGTTCCCATACTCCACCCGTCTTCCCTTATGTAGATAACAATAGAATGATAAAAAACATTAAGGTTTTAAGCAAAAATTATTAAACTTTATTCTAAAGCCAAATCGATATTGAGGTGATAACAAAAAAAAGGTGTATTCAAGCTCAATGGGGTAGACTAAAGATTAATTAATTCTAGGTTAGGTTGAAAGGCTCAAACAAACCAAAAATGGCTTAAATCATTTCTTTAATGAAGCATCCCCTAAAATTTCACTTCAAATGACAATTAAACAAGTTCTAGAATTCAATGAAGTCTTACAAGTTCACTTAGTTTGCATGAACCTTTTCTAAGTTTCCAAATAATCAAGTAATGGTGGCATTATGTTCAAAATAATTAGGAATGATTAAGTATAGTGAATTTGGCAACAAGTTAAGCACATAGATTAAGCTAACATTTATCATTTTTCAAAATTTAAGCACTCCCAATCTAAATCATATCATTGGCCTTTCATTTAGATTGACTAAGGCAAGCTCACATGACAACTAAATTAACTCATAAGACAAGAAAAGATTTATACACATATTATGCTAAAAAAGGAAAAAAAAAACTTTAAAGTAAACAAACACATAAAACAAAACAACTTACATGCAAGAACAAAATGTATTAAAACATAATTTGAGATCAAGTTGTATGTGTGGGAGGTGGCTTAAAAAAAGGTTTTGATCAATAAGATATCACAAATTATATCCACAAACAATGCACAATCATTCCACAATTATTCCACAAAATAGGTTCCCTCCCCAAAATTAAATTAAACGTTGTCCTTAATGTTTGTATGCAAATGAAAACCAAAGGAAAGAAATCATACCTGGGAGGTAGATGTGAGATCTTACCTCTTAATCCTCATTGTTATCATCATGCCCTTGTAAAGGCGACTTTGATGCATTTTGTTCATTTGTTCTATCCGAGTATTATGGAAATCGAGGCATTCCTGAGTTGGCTTGATTGTGTTGGAAATATGCTCCAAGGACATTGTTGAGATCCAACAGATATTGATTCATTTTTAGTTGATCTTCACAAATTTCCCGAATTTATCGCCAATTCTGATGAATTTCTTATTATAAGACAACGAGAGTTAGTTATTAAGAGTTTTCGTCTATGAAAGAGGATGAATCGATGGTGTCACGTTCAGGTACCGTGTGCATTGGGGGTTTTCCTAGAGTTAGATTGTCTTGTCATTGAATTCGGGCATGAAGTGTCGACTAGTACTCAAGTGCAATTGTCTTAGTTGCGATTTTCTGAAGATAAGGCATAAGTTCTGATAGTGGTGGTATACTCCTTTCATGGTGCACAACAAATCCCAAACTCAAACTTATGGAATCAGCTCCAGCCCTATAGAGAAATTTGAAAGTACAGAGGCTATTTATAGCAAAATTTGGATCTACTTTGTGTTCCATTTCATCTACTTTTACCACTACTTTTAAGCAAGGGTGTGTGTGTCCACCAATTGCCGTACCTTCAGTTGTCTTGATCAAATTCTCATGTATTACCCAGCCAATATCAATTGGGATTTCTTTATAAATAGAATACAACAATGCAGCTATCTGTGTTGTGACCTCATAGTGCTGAGATATAGGTATGAGGTTAGAATATATAAACTTATACCATGCCTTGCCATATTTGTTCAATATATTCTTTGGAAAGAAAAGAGCTTCTTGTTTCTTGCTGTGGCCTTCCACCCATTTTGTTCTCAAAATGCACAACTCCTCAATAATTATTTCATAATTCTTGGTATCCCTTCTAAACTCATCATATAGGTCTTCATCATCTTCTATAAAGGGTAACCCGTAATGTGCATTTATAGCTTGTAGACTAAAAGATACTCGTTTCTCTCGAACAAACTCAATGTCATTCTCCCTTGTTACTAAAGCATTACTGCAAAATTCCTTCACTAAAGAAATTATCGCTTTAGGTGAAAATTTGGTGAGTTTTTCCCAATTGCGAGCATCCATGAATTCTAAGATTTTTTTCGACATTCAAGTTCGGTTTTAAAGCTCTCTCTCTCACCATTGCCTTTTCATCATCATAAATTTTGTAAACTTTTTCTCCGCTTCAAATGAAATGAATCTCTTATGGTCAAATTGTGTTGAAGATTTTAAGGAGCTACACTTTTTTGATGCCATGAATACTGCACAAGCTTTCTCC
This sequence comes from Azadirachta indica, assembly GCA_022749755.1. Lineage (NCBI taxonomy): Eukaryota > Viridiplantae > Streptophyta > Magnoliopsida > Sapindales > Meliaceae > Azadirachta > Azadirachta indica. The sequence continues at coordinate 20,144,636 of CM040441.1, forward strand.
TAGAAATTTCTTTGAACATTTGGTGTGCGCACTTTGTACTATGCCTCCTCCTTTACCAAATTACTACTAAAACACCTTCTTGTACCTTCCAAACATTTCTCAAGTGATTCCAATTGTGAAAGCTCAAGAAATCTTCAAAAGTTTTTCACTCAAGCATTTTATCAAACACTTGGTGTGCAAAGTTCACTACCTACCTAATTTGCAAATTCAATCTTCCTTCAATAGCTTAATTAACCAATCACAATTCCAAACTTTTCTTACACTCTAATAATTCAATTTGTTCCCCCAAACTTCAATTTAAAAGCGCTACATTCACTTTTCCAATTAACTCCAATCACCATTTTCTAAAATTTACTAAATATTTCGAATAATAAGGAAAAACTAGGAAAGCAAAAATGAACTTACTTGATTGTTGTTGTTTGGTGAAGGAAATGAGTGAATATTGATGAATTTTTGTCCAATATGTTTCCAATTAAAGTAGTACCTTAAGAGAAATTTTTTTTCGGAGATTTGGTGTTGGCTTTAATGCTTGGTTGATTGATGGTTGGATATAGTGTAAAAAAGAGAAATTTGCAGTGATTGAGTGTCTTTAGAGATGAAGAGAAGAAGAAATGAAAAGGGGAAATGTGTGTTTGTGTTTGAGATGTAAGATATGAGAATAATTGTGAGGAAAATTTGTTTCTTTGGCTAAGGAAACTAATAGACAAAACAAAGAGAGTGGAGAATATATATGTGCATGTGATGGAAAGGGGGAAACATGTCTTGGCTTGGCTTGGTGCGCCAAAGAATAGGGCAAAGATATAGTGCAAAGGAAGTTATGTGCATGCTTGGCGCGAACGTGTGCTGGCCTCTTGGGACCACGCCTAGCGCTTGACATAAAAAAAAGAAATAAGGGCTTGTAGTAGGGCATTGTTGCGTAAGCATGGTGTGGCTGTGCCATGCACTCAAGAAAGAGAGGTGGTTTACAGGAAGAAAAGGCCGCACCAAAGGCTCTATCTTATGGCAAATTTTCTTTTTTTGAAAAATGCCTTCACTCACACCTAAAGTTGATGAACAAAAGAACACATTCACCTGAAACACACACAAGGAAACATTCAAATAAGAACCAGTCAAAAAATAAAATAAAATAAAATAAAAAGGAAACCTAAAAAATCAATGTAAACAAAAATTCAAAGTATGAAAAGCTTGGGTTGCCTTCTTAGTAGCACTAAATTTAACGTTCTTAGCTTGATTTGGCTGTGAATCAATCACTTAGGTTTTGTGAATGAGATTGTCGAAACTTTTTTTTCCTCATTATCAAAATAATGCTTAAGCATTGTCTGTCGACACAAAATAGTCTCTCATCATTGCCTTGAAGCTCAACGATGCCAAACAGAAAAACCTTGTTGACTAAAAATAACCCCGACCACTTTGATCTTAGCTTTCCTAGAAAGAGTTTCAACCTTGAATTGAACAAAAGTACTCACTCTTCCGTCTTGAATTCTCATCTCAAGATTCAATTGTCATGCCATTTCTTTGTCTCAAGATTCTTAAAAGCATCATTCCCGAACTCTTGCATCTCATTCAACTAAAGCAATTTGTTTTCTCCTGACGCCTTCATGTCAAGATTCAATGCTTTTACGGCCTAGTATGCTTTGTGTTCAAGTTCAATTGGAAGGTGGCATGCTTTTTCGAATACTAGCTTATACGGTGACAAGGGTGTTTTAAACGTTGTAAGGTAGGCCTATAATGCATTGTCTAACTTCTTCAACCAATCTCTCCGTAAATTATTCACCATTTTCTTAAGGATCATTTTCAAATCTCTGGTTGAGATCTCTGCTTGACCATTTATTTGATGATGGTGAGGAGTAGCAATTCGATGCTTGACACTGTACTTTTCTAATAGAGCTTCAAACTGACAATTGCAAAAATGCTTTCCACCATCACTGATAATTACACGAGAAGTTCCAAAACGAGTGAAATTGCACTTGTGCAAGAGGTTAGTGACCACCTTTGCATCATTTGTGCGATAAGCCAACTACTTGGAACTATAATCCATAGCCAACAAAATGTATTGATTTAAGAAGGATGATGGAAATAGTCCCATGAAGTCTATTCCCTATAAATCAAAAAGCTCTACCTTTAAAATGTTCTTCAAAGGCATCTTATTTCTTTGGGAAATCTTGCCAGTTCTTTGGAACCAATCATAAGTAGCAACAAATACATAAGTATCCTTGAATAGCATTGGCCAAAAGAATCTCGATTAAAGTACCTTGGCTGCCATTTTCATTGCACCAAAATGTCCCCTATACTCTAATAAATGACAGTGCTTTCAGATGTTTAACATTTCATCTTCTAAAACACATCTTCGAATTAGTTGACCAGGACTTCTCTTGAATAGCAACTGATCTTTCCATTAAGAATGACTTCATATCATGCAAAAATTTCTTCCTTTGATGAAATAAAGTGTCTGGTGATAACATTCTAAAGGCCAGATAATTGACATAATTTGCATACCAAAGAAGCTTAGATTCCATTGAAAATAACTGTGTATCTAGAAATGTTTTAAGGACATGTGAGTTTTCAGTTTTCTCCTCCGTTTCCAACCTTGAAAGATGATTCGTTACTAAATTTTCATTGCCCTTCTTATCCTTTATTTCGATATCAAACTCTTTAAACAATAAAATCCACCGAATCAATAGAAGTTTTGCATATTTCTTCGCAAACAAATGGTGGATGGCAGTATGGTCTATGAACACAATCACCTAGGAACTAATGATATACGGCATAAACTTATTAGAGCCAAAACTACTGCAAGCATCTCTTTTTTTGTTGTTGTATAGTTTTGTTGAGTGCTATCAAGAGTCTGACTTAGATAATATATAGCCCTAAATGTTCTTTCTTGCCTTTGTCCTAGCGTTACTCTAAGAGCAAAGTCGCTAGCATCACATATAATCTCAAAAGGTTGACTCTAATCCAAAACCAACATTGTTAGGGTTGCCACCAACTTCTTCTTGATAAACTCAAATGCTTGTAAGCAATCATCATCAAAGTCAAACACCGCATCTTTTTTAAGTAAATTACACAAGGATTTTACAATTTTAAAAAATCCTTTATGAGTTTCCTGTAAAATCCCGCTTGTCTAAGAAAACTTCGTATTCCTTTGACTTTCTTGAATGGTAAGAGCTTCTTGGTACGGTTAACCTTAATTGCCTTTGATAAAATTCTGTGTCCGAGAACAATCCCCTCTTGCACTATGAAGTGACACTTCTTCTAATTAAGTACTAAATTTGTTTCTTCACACCTGTGCAAAACTAGAGAAAATTGTGAAGGCATGTATCAAATGATTAAAAAACATGGAAAAATCATCCATAAATATCTCCATTATATCCTTTGCCATATTCACAAATATTGCCATCATACACCTTTGAAAAGTGGCAAGAGTAGTGCATAAGCCAAATGGCATTCTTCAGAAAGTGAAAGTACCATATGGGCATGTAAATGTGGTCTTCAAAGGCTATAATAAGCTGATTGTAACTGAAATACCCATAAAAAATAGTAATATCGATATCCTACCAATCTATCCAACATCTAATCAATGAATGGAAGTAGGAAATGATCTTTCTTGTTGCCTTGTTGAATTTCCAATAATCAATACACATGTGCCAACCAGTCACCTTTCTTGTAAAAATTAGCTCATTGTCATCATTATTCATAATTGTCATCCCTTCTTTCTTAGGCACAACTTGAACTGAACTAACCTATGAGCTATCCGAAATAACATAGATGATCTCGATATTCAATCACTTTAATACTTCTGCTCGCACTACTTTCTTCATCACCGAATTGATTTGTAGTTCTTTTCCATCAGAATTTTATGCATATAAATGGTTGGGCTAATACCTTTGATATCTGTAATGAACCACCCCAAAGTGGACTTGTGCTTCCTCAATACTTCAAGCAATTTCACTTCTTATGTAATCAATGGTAAAGCTTCTAATGCATAAACTTCATCAATCAAATCTCCGCAATGATCAAAATCATCAAGATTAAAGTCATGCAATACCTTATTTTTAGATAAAGACTTCACAATACATCTTTTCAACAGATCTTTAGGCATTACATTATAAAGCATATCTCTAACACACTTTAAAATCAAATCAACTTGGTTGCAAGAATGTACTTCATCCAAGAATTTCAAACTATTGTAAGTGTTGAATTTTGTCATTAACTAGTAAAGTGAGCTTTCTATTATTCATATCAATAAAAGCCATATAGTAGCCAAGATTAGTCTTCCAAGTATGACAGAAACCTTGTGATTCTCTTCCATATCCAAAACCATGAAGTTAACTGGAAATATGAACTTATCCACCTGCACTAGTAAATCTTTAATGATTCCCTATGGATAAGTGAATGAGCAAACTGCCATTTGTAAGGAGATAGTCATCGGTTTGACTGCTCTCAAGCCTAACTTTCGGAATATCGAAAGTAGCATTAAATTTACACTCGCCTCCAAGTTACTCAATGCTCTCTCAAAGTTCGATTTTTCAATAGTGCACAGGATAGTAAAACTACCTGGATCCTTCTCTCTCTTTAACAACTTCCTTTGAAGGATTGAACTACACTCCTCTATCAACTTAACAATTTCATATTCCTTCAAAAGCCTTTTCTTTGACATTACTTCTTTCGTGAACTTCGTATAATTAGACATTTGCTCTAATGCATCGGTTGAAATGTTAATATGAAGTTTTTTGAACATTTTAAGGAATTTGAAGAGCTGAACATCAAGCTTTTTCTGTTGGAATCTTTGAGGGAAAGGTAATGGTGGTTCAATTACTAGGGGATTATCTAGAAATGAAATCCGATGTGGCTTAGACACTTCCCTTAGTGCTTCATCTTCAGCTTCCTTCCCATTCACTTCACTCTTCTTCATCTTATCTTCCTTAGCTTCATTTCCTTAGGTTTAGGTGGCTCTAACTACTTGCCACTTCTAATAGTTATCGCCTTGCATTGATCTTTAAGATTCGTTTATGTGTTGCTAAAAAACTTTTCGGATAATGTCCTTTCAATTGGCAAGCTAGCCAATTTGAGTTTCTGACGAGTTTATTATAGCACTTATGTGTTTTGCAATGCATCTCAATGCTATCAAATCGAACATCATCTTTGTTCGTTTTTTAGCCCGAATGAGTTATGAAAGCTGACTGTCTTTAACTAATACTTTTGATTTCAAGAAGGCATTTCACTATATTCACAAGAAAGTAGATATATATGAATAAATGCTTTTGTATATTTGAAAGTACTTTTGTAGTGTTCAAGAAAAACACTTGTCAATGCTTACTCCAAAAGTTATTCAAACACTTTTTTTATTGTAGTATGTGCTTTTGGCTATTTGTACCAAACATTGCAAAATGCACGCAAGTGAGTGCTTTTAAGTGTATGGATTATCTTGCTTACTGCAAATGCACACTTAGTTTCTCATTTATTTTTCAATTAATTGCTAGTCATTTTGCTTTATAAGCAAGATTAGTTTTCACATTCATGATTAGTTTTTTACTTGCATTGCCTTAGTAATGGAAGAAGAGATCCAAGTACAAACAAAGGGGAATTGCTTAGACAGCCAAAAGACAAAAATGAACTCTAAAAGGAAGTATTGGCTACTTTTTTCAGTGCTCCCAAGAAATCTGAGGAATTGCCTCAAAAAACAGTGAAGTCTGTAAGGAGATCTATAGCATTAGGACAAGTGGTGACTAAACTGCCAAGGGACTTTGAACCACAGCCATTGACTGATATGGTGTCCTTATAACAGGATAATGAGAATGGTATATACTCTGCATGCTAACTTCATTAACTGAGTATGTTTCTGTTTTTACATATATTTTATATATTTAATCATGGATTCATGGTTTCTAATAATTATTGTGATATTGATAGAAAGCTTCTGAAAAAAAAAATGAAAGAGAAAGAGTGAGATGAGGCCGCTCGTCAAGAAGCACGTCACTTAGTGATCTAGGATATTTTAAGATTTTAAAAATGGAAGTTATATAAATTTTGTACTGATGTATCTGTGATAACCGGTGGAACCTAAGATAAAAATGTTTTTTGTCACCTGGAGAATCTTATAAAGATAAAGAAACTAATACCTTACCAAATTTTCTAAAAGTATCTGATGGAAGCCCTAATAAGATTTATTAAACCCCATCTTCTCATACCTGTAACAAAGGGCAATATGTTAATCTTTGACCAATAGATGAAGACATCCCTACAAGCTAATTGAGTTGAAAACTTAAGACTTTATTCTATATGGATCTTGTCGGCACTTGCTTTTTTATATGAAAAATTAATTACAAATTTTCTAATATGTAATGATCTATTGTGTGTGTTTTTAAGATTGAAGGTTGAGGTTCATTGATATAGCCCATATCTCCATTTTATTTTCTGATGCTTCTCCCTGGAAGTTTACTCTAACTAGAATATCTCAGAAGACCTATGATGTCAAGCAGGATCCTTTGAAGCTGGTTAAAATGTATGCACCAAGATGCCTGTTTTCTGTAGCCTAGAATCATTACCTTTTAAAGCAATGACCTGTAAGAATAGACACCCTTCTTACCCTCTGTTCCCCAAGGCTTTTTTTTTTTTTTTTTTTTTTTGCTTTAGCAGGATCTATTATCTTGTAATGAGAACATAGCATAGGAAAGAAAAGGTTTTATGGATTTGAAACATTTCTCCCATTTGATGCACACTAGTTATGCATTGTTATAATGTTGTGGTAAGTGATAGCAACAATGGTAAGGGAAAATAGCATCCTATTTATAGATTTATGTTCATCTATCTTAAAAGCTGGTTTAGTCAACTATATGGACCTATAAGTTGTTTCTGAGGAAATGTTTTTGAAGAAACTAGCTAAATTCTTCTTTCATATATAGGATTGCACTTCTTTTTCTTTTCCCTTATTATTGAGTTGTCCTTACTTATAATTCTTTTACCAGATGCAAATGAAGATGAAGAGGGCAGCTTTCAGGGTCTTTGTAAAGTTGTGATGGAATATAGATTAAGTGGATAACTTGTGTTCCAAAGCCAAGTTATGATGTTGACTTCATTAATTTAGTTGTCCTGCCTTACTGAAGCTGTAAAGATATAAAGCATAGCAGTTATATGATGACTAAAATTGAGTTCCAGACCGATGTCATAGGTCAACTTTCATAAGTTAGAATCTCCATATTTAGACAAATTCAATGATTTAATGTGAATGCTCTGGATATGGCAAGAGGAAATTTATTATGAAAAAGCTCGTGAAGCTGATGAAGTATCAAATAAGAAGATCTTTGAAACGAGGTTAGTTTTGTCTTCTTTGAAACAAGGATCATGTTCTAGTGTGCTATTTTGTCTCAACAATGTGAAGAGGACAAGGAAATTGACATTTTCATTTTATATATTCTCCAATTCATGCTCAACAATTTGCAAAATGCATATCAGTTGGCAGATTATACAAGTTCAAATGAAACTAAGAAATCCCTTTTTTTCTAAATATAGGTCAGGATTATCTTTGTGGCTACATGGCCTTGTAGTTTCAACCTTTCCCAAGAAACTAGTGCGTAATTTGATATGTGCTATTGTACTTCCCCATTGCAATACATTAAAATAGTATATCTAACTATTAACCGTATTGTTTCATGAATATTGTTATTGATGAATGTTTAAAAGTGTAGGTTTATCAAGAGATATATTATGATTTACACTTAATAATGTCCTTCTATCCTCCAAGAATGAAGCATATTCCTTTATATTGAATTGTAAAACATGAATTGGACTAAATAGTTAATTTTGCGCAGGTTTTGTATAATGAGCGTATCTTTCAATCCAAATAATCAATTGATACGATTCTTAGGCTAGACAAACATAAACTCATCATTTCACAACTTTGTAAGCCAAGGGTTGGACCAGTTCGAGCAATTAATGGGACGAAATTGGGTTTCAACAGAACTCAAACGTATCTTTGAACCAGCCCAACATGCTTCTGTATTTGGGCCGTATCCCCCTAAATACGTAAGAAAAAATTATATGGTTGGATGATTTAGAAAGCTGAGAAAGGGATCTAAGTCTTTTATATTTTGCACTTTCTCAAATTTCAGCTGATCGGCTACCAAAAAGAGCTATCATTCTAGAAGGGCAATAGAGAAATGCGACTTGAACATGTCTGCCTATTTTCAACACAACTCATGGTCTAAAATAGTAATAAGGGTGAGATATAGACCATTCGAAAGATGAGTCATCCACCTACAATTTTGAAGAAGGCTGTTTTAGGAAATTCGGTGGTTTTCATGGTCAAAAATATGTTGGAAGTTGGTAAAGCGTAATTAATTGGAAATTGACAAAATTATGTTCACACATGTGAAATATCTTTTATTTTACCATTTCTATTTTCTTTTTGTAATTTAAACATCAATTAAATGATGTATTTCTAATTTCATAATTAGGGTTAAGGGTGAACTTTTGATGATTTTATAATTTTGTTCTTTGATCCTTTGTTTTGTTCTTCATTGTCAATCTTTTTATTGATTGAATACTATATTTTGTAAGTGATTTTGAATTGTTAGAAATCTTGATTCATTGTTAACAAATGGTACATTGAATATTTGGATGTTTTCTACATATTAAGAGCAAGGCAACTTAAAGTTTTTCACCATCAACTAAAAGGTAAGTCTTTTGATTTCTTTGTGCTTAAATTTTTTTTTTGTCATCCAATTAAGATCACTTCTTTTGATTTTTAATTGTGTTTTTCTTTTAAAAAAAAAGATCAAGAATAAATTCTATACAAATCATTAAAATGGATCCCTAATGCCTTAATATATAATAATATCGAATTTAAATTTGACAATAAGTAAATTCATTCCATTTCTTATAATATTTGAATATTTGGACTCGTAATATTTAGACTTTTTGACTTGTGGACTTAACATAATGTATTACTCGGCAACGACGCCAAAAACTTGCTACAACTTAAAGGTTGTAACTCTCAAGTATAAGTTGTCTCAAGTAATAAATTCGGAAGTTCGAGTGTCGGTCCAATCCTATGGGTTTTTGGTGAATGGTGAGTTGTTCCCAAGATGTAACTGGAAAAATTTTCTCTAAGGTCCTAAAACCACTTGGTAAGGTAATAAAAGCATCTACAAAATCAAGCATTTTAGCAATTCTTTCATGCATTGTTGAGACCATTAGTTTTTCTCCAATTGTTTTGCCAGTTATGTTGCTTGCAGATAAAGCCTTTGGTATGATACTTATGACTTCACTTCCTCCTATATGTGTGGCAGTTGACACACACCTCATTAACACAAAGCTACCTCCTCCATATACTAGGTTAAGTTTTCGCTCAGCTAAAACTCGACCCAGGTTGTCCGCTGCTTTTACAAACTCTTCACTTTTCCCAGAGCTTGACCCACAAAAAACACAAATAGTTTTAAATTGATGATTAGAAACTCCTTCCATTTTTTTGCAGTCTTTTACCCTCGTTAGTGATTCAAATTTTATATGAAAATAAAGAAGTAAGGTCCTGCATTTATACAACTTAAAGAGGATGCATTAATGAAACCAATAGAGATAAGCCAACTGTTGTCATAAAAGATAAAATTTAAAAATGTAAAAATGTCAAAGATAACAGCTAATATAGGAATTTAAAACATAAAAATTTCAACAATGACAACTAAAAGTAAATATTTTCAGATAGTTGTGATTGTGGCTCACATCTTCCTCTGATTTTACATCCAGTAACGGCTTAAACGCCCTTTATGGGTCGAGGATTAGCTTCCCATCCAATTTTCTTACAAATTGACAAATAGGGTCTTTTAAAGTCAGATTCCCAAGACTATAACGATCACGTTCTTTTTGAAATAATGTATACAAATTGAGAATTTCACGTTGCACATATCCACTAGGATGCGTCTCAAGAGTCAATAAGATATTATCTGAAGACTCCTTACTCAGTCCATCATTGATGAATTTAATTTTATCTTCTCTATTAGTAGACACAATCCCTAGAGAACGACATCGCTTGTTACAGGTTGAACGTGCACATTTGTGACACACTTGTAACCTTTTCGCTCTTCGTTTCTTTGCAAAAGAGCTCTTACCCAAATCAGGCATGCGTGAAACAAGTGAATTAGAAAACTCACCTGCTAAACGTACCTTTGCTTCAATTATCCATCGCACATCTTCAGGAATACCTTTTTACATAAGCATTCTTAATCTTGCACACCTAACTTAGTACATTTTTCGTAGAACATCTTTAGGAAAAGAAGGAAAATATGTTTGCAATCTAGAAAGAATGACATCCAAAATGAAAAAAGAAAAGAACAGAAAAAGAAGTGAGAGAAAATTTGGTATCAGTAATTTTGGGCAACTGAAAGAACCGACTTGAAGAGTCACGGAGTACCGTTATCCGCCACTTGACCGGGAAAGTAACTAAAAACAAACAATGGAATCAATAAAATTAATAACACAAGAAAACAAGTAATGTATATACAATAAAAAAATCATCCAGTGTTGTAAACAGGTGCATTCAAAGTGATAGACTCTATCTTGCTTGGAAAATTCTCAAAGAATGGCTTTAAATAGTGTCCATTAACTTTAAAAACAATACCATTTTTAGGGTTCTCAATCTCAACAGCACCATGTGGGTAAACCTTCTTAACAATGAAAGAACTTGTCCATTTTGAATGAAGTTTGTCAGGAAATAGATGCAATCTTGAATCATACAAAAGAACTTTTTGTGAAGGTTCAAATGATTTTCTAATGATATATTTATCATGAAACACCTTCATTTTCTTTTTGTAAATTCTAGAATTCTCGTAAGTTTTATTCTTAATTTCTTCGAGTTCATCTATTTAGAGTTTTCTCAATGATCCTGCTTTATTTAAGTCAAAATTAAGCATTTTAATGGCCCAAAAAGCTTTATGTTCCAATTCCACAGATAGGTGACAAGCCTTTCCAAAAACAAGTTTATAACGAAACATGCCAAGTGATGATTTAAAAGCAGTTCGATAAGCCTAAAGTGCATCGGTTAGTTTTAAAGACCAATTCTTACGATTTGGGTTTACCGTTTTTTCCAAAATGTGTTTTATTTCTCTATTGGTAAGTTCAACTTGTCCACTTGTTTGTGAGTGATAAGGGGTAGACACTTTATGTGTAATTCCATATTTTTTCATTAAATTTTCAAAAGGTTTATTACAAAAGTGTGAACCTCCATCACTTATTATGGCTCGAGGCACTCCAAATCTTGAAAAAATATTTTCTTTTAAAAATTTTAAAATAATTTTATGATCATTACTTTTGCAATAAATTGCCTCTACTCATTTTGAAACATAGTTAACTCCGACTAAAATGTATTGATACCCAAAAGAAGATGGAAAAGGACCCATAAAATGAATACCCCAACAATCAAATATTTCAATGATTAAAATAAGATTTAATGGCATCATGTTTCTACGAGTTATTCCACCTAATTTTTGACAACGGTCACATGTTTTACAAAATGTATGTGTGTCTTTAAATAAGGTGGGCCAATAAAATCCACATTGCAACATTTTCGCAGCAGTTTTCTTTGAAGAAAGATGACCACCACATGCTTCAGAATGACAAAAAGAAATGATATTTTGAATTTCATTGTTAGGTACACATCTTCTTATAATTTGGTCAGGGCAATATTTGAAAAGATATGGATCATCCCAAAAGAAATTGCGTACCTCCCTTAAAAATTTCTTTTTGTTTTGAGCATTCCAGTGATTTGGCATTTGACCTATAACAAGAAAATTGACAATATCAGCAAACCAAAGTAAAATAGAAACATTGAAAAGTTGCTCATGAGGAAAATTGTCATTAATTGGTGTTGTCTCAATCAGTTCTTCAAACATAAGTCTTGACAAATGATCAGCAACCACATTTTGTACTCCTTTTTTGTCTTGAATTGTGAGATCAAATTCTTGAAGTAGTAGGATCCACCTAATCAATTTAGGTTTAGTATCCTTTTTTGAGAGAAGATATTTTAATGCTGCATGATCACTGAAAATCACAATGGGTAAGCCAACAAGATAAGATCGAAATTTATCTAATGCAAATACTACTGCAAGTAATTCCTTTTCATTGGTAGAATAATTCATTTGAGAACTATTTAAGGTTTTACTATCATAGTAAATCATATAGGGTTTCTTGTCCTTTCGTTGTCCTAAAACAGCTCCAACAGCATAATCGCTAGCATCACACATGATTTCAAAAAGTAAAATCCAATTTGGAGGCTGCATGATAGGAGCAGATGTTAGCATGGTTTTAAGTTTGACAAAAGCTTCTTGACATGACTCAGTCCACTCAAAGAGAGCATCTTTTAATAAGAGATTGCACAACGGTCTTGATATAACACTAAAGTCTTCGATAAATCTCTTATAAAAACCAACATGTCTTAAAAATGATCTAACATCTTTGACAAACTTAGGAACAGATAAATTGGCAATTAATTCAATTTTAAATTTATCTACTTCAATTCCTTTTGATGAGACAATGTGACCAAGCACAATATCATTTGTGACCATAAAATGACAATTTTTCCTAATTAAGTACAAGATTCTTTTCTTCACACCTAATAAAAACTTTTTCCAAGTTAGATAAGCAATCATCAAATGAATCACCAAAAACAGAAAAATCATCCATGAAAACTTCAAGAAATGGTTCAACCATATCACTGAAAATACTAAGCATGCATCTTTAAAATGTAGCTGGTGCATTACACAATCCAAATGGTATCCTTCTATATGCAAAAGTTCCAAACAGACAAGTAAAAGTGATCTTTTCTTGGTCTTCAGGTGCAATTTCAATTTGTTTATACCCAGAATACCCATTTAGGAAACAATAAAATGCGTGTCCAGCAACCCTTTCTAACATTTGATCCATAAATGGTAACGGGAAATAGTCTTTCCTAGTCATTGAATTGAGTTTCCTTTAGTCAATGCACATTCTCCAGCCAGTAATTGTTTTAGTTGGAATTAATTCATTATTTTCATTTTTGACTACAGTAACTCCAAATTTCTTAGGTACAACTTATGTAGGACTTATTCATGTGCTATCAGAAATAGGATAAATGATCCCTACATCTAAAAGCTTGATAACTTCATTTCTCACTACTTCTTTCATATTAGGATTTACCCTACGTTGCATTTGTCTAGATGATTTGGCATTATTTTCCAAATATATCTTATGTGTGCAAATCAAAGGATTAATTCCTTTTATGTTAGCTATTGTCCATTCTAAGGCATGTTTATGCAATCTTAGAATTTTGAGCAACTTACATTCTTGAAGAGCACTGAGTTTAGAAGAAATTATCATTGGAAAAGTTTCATTAGCACCCAAGAAAGCATACTTGAGGTCAGATGGTAATGGTTTTAATTCAAGTTTTGATGGTTGAACACTCGATGGCATCGGTTTATCAGCAAGTTGAGGTAAGTCTTCAAATTTTGGTCTCCATCCATTAACTTCCAAAACCTGAGAAGATTTTAAAAGAGAATAAATATGAGACACTTCAGAATTTTCATCAAAATTAAAATCATTGCAACCATATAGACAAGCATCCAAGGGATCCAAAAAAGATGAAACATTAAAGCAGTCATGAACGAGTTCCTCAATATAACTACCTTCATGCATGTCATCATTTTCACTAGGTTGCTTGCAAATATTAAACACATTCATTTCCAATGTCATGTTTCCAAATGATAATTTTAGAACTCCATTTCTACAGTTGATTATTGCGTTAGATGGAGTAAGAAATGGACGTTCTAATATGACAGGAATTTGGGTGCTTGAGTTAGGAACAGGTTGTGTGTTTAAGACAATAAAATCTATAGGAAAGTAAAATTTATCTACTTGAACTAACACATCCTCAAGTATTCCTGGTGGTACTTTCACCGAATAATCAGCAAGTTGAAGTGTTGTAGAAGTAGGTTTAAGTTCAACTAAACCTAATTGCTCATACACTGAATATGGCAACAAATTAACACTTGCACCAAGATCAAGTAAAGCATGGTTTATCCTAAAGTTTCCAATTATACAATAAATGGTGGGACAACCACGATCTTTATATTTTGGTGGAGTGTTATGTTGAATAATCGAACTAACATTCTCAGTTAAAAATGCTTTCTTTTGAACATTAAGCTTCCATTTAACAGTGCATAAATCTTTCAAAAATTTGGCATAAGAAGGAACTTGCTTAATTGCATCTAACAAAGGAAGCTTAATTTTAACTTGCTTAAAAAGTTCAAAAATTTCAGAATTTTGGTTCAACTTTTGAATTGATTGCAATCTTTGAGGAAAAGGAGTAGGGATAGGACATTTTTCAACATCACACATCTTAGGTTCAACATTATTTTGCTCACTCACTAATTTTCATGGTTTTTTAGGTTCAATCTCTTTCAAAAAAATGGTTTTATCAATGACCTTACCTCTTCGGAAAGTAGTGATGTTGTTGGCATTCTCATGCTGTGTGCCATTTGAGTTAGAATCACTTACATGAAATTGACCTGCTGGATTTGGTTGTGGTTGAGCAGGAAATTTACCTTTCTTTGGACTACGCAAAGCTGAGGTCAATGTTGAAAGTGTATTCTTGATATCACTAATGGCTTGTGATATTTGATTGTTTGTGCTTGTTTGCCCTTGCATGAATGTTTGTAACGTTTCCTCAAAAGTTTTCAAATGTGGTGAATAGTATGATGGAAAATTTGAAGGTCTTTGAGGTAGTGGATGGGCATGATTATCATTTTTCCAACTAAAATTTGGGTGATTTCTCCATCCAGGATTGCATGTTTCAGAATATGGAAAATTAGAGGAAAAAGGTTTTTTGAAAGAATTCATAGAATTTACTTGGTCATGCAACACTTCTTTAAAAATTGGAATATTTAGACAATCTTGAGTGGAATGTCCCATAACTTCACAAATTTCAGAAACTTCATCATTATGCACAGATTTGACCTCTTTAACTTTTCTTAATTCCATGGCTTTAATCTTTCTCGTTAAATTTGTAATTTTAGCACTTAAATCATCTTCTTGATTCAAATTATATTTACCCTCACTAGAACTAGCCATATTAGATCTAATTGAATTTTCAAAGGAACTAGTGGTTTGTCAGGATTAAGAGTTCTCAGCTAAATAATCTAAATACTCTAAAACTTTTTCTGGGTCTTTGTCTAAAAATTCACCATTACACATTGTTTCAACAAATTGTTTTGTCTCTGGCGTCAACCCTTCACAAAAGAAATTTATCGTACGCCATTTTTCAAAACCATGGTGTGGGCATGAATTCAACAAGTCTTTAAATCTTTTCAAACATTGAAAATAGGTCTCATTTCCTTTTTGACAAAAAATTTGGATTTGTCTCTTGAAAGCATTCATTTTATGTATTGGAAAAAATTGCTTTAAAAATTTGGTTTGCATTCCTTGTCATGTGCCTATAGATCTAGATCTTAATGAATTAAGCCATGTTTTTGCTTTATCTTTTAAAGAAAAAGGAAACAATTTTAGCTTAATTATTTCTTCACTACATGTTTGATCCATAAATGTGGCACATACTTCCTCAAATGTTTTCAAGTGTAAATAAGAACTCTCAGACTCTAAGCCATGGAAATTAGGAAGTAAAGGGATCATACCGGGCTTAAATTTAAAGTTATTTGCATTAAGCAGAAAAATAAAGCATAAAGGAGATGAATTTTGAGGAGATTGCAAATATTCACGCATGGTTCAAACATGATGATTTTCATTTTCTCCATGCATACTTTCATTTTCAGCTATAGTGTTAGTTGTGTGTGAGTTTGAAGATGAATCAAACAAATTTCCAAAGGAGGTTTCAAAATTACCTTTCACCAATCGATGAGAATGAAGATCACGATACCATCCAACCATGAAAATAATAATAATAATAATAATAAAACACAATAAAGTAAAATACAATAAAATAAAATGTTAGCAAAATTAAACAAATAAAAAAGAAAAGAGGTGGTATAACCTTCCTCTTAATAAAATTATTGTAAATGAAAATAACAATACAATACTTAATAGAAAAAAATTACGAAAGGTGGCAAAGCCTACTATGAACAAAATAAACAACAAAAATTAGGTGGTATATGTAGAACCAACTATAATATAAATGTAAGTGGGCGGCTGAGCTTCCCAATAAAAATAAATAACAACAAGTAAATAAAAAAAAATGTTAAAGTTAGAGTTAGAGTTAGAGATTAAAGTTAGTAAAAGAAAATTAAACAAGAACTAGTAAGCTTTATACAAACCATACTCCCCAGTAACGACGCCAAAAACTTGCTACAACTTAAAGGTTGTAACTCCCAAGTATAAGTTGTCTCAAGTAATAAAGTTCGGAAGTCTGAGTGTCAGTCGACAGGGAATATTTGGAATTATAATATTTAAACCTTTAGACTTGTGGACTTAATATAACGTATTAATGTTAATGGTTTCTTTAACAAGTTGTTGTCTTTTCTTGATCATACTGTAAAACAGAATTTTGTTTCACAGATGACTCGTAAACTTCTCATTTCTTCTCCAACTGCTAATGACTTGATCAATCAGTTGCAGAATTTTGTCCATGAATCAGATCCAACAATGGCACGATTAGAATGGTCAAGTGAAAGTAGTAAAAAGTGAAAGCTGGATTTGTCTCTTCATTTGTAACTTTTCTTATCTCTTTTTTCTACTCATTGCATTTTGTTATTTTTGCTTAAGTTTGTTTTAGGTTTTACTTGTGTTTCAATAACTATTATCTCAGGTAATGTTCTCTATACTGTTGCTCTTTACATTCAAACATTGGGGATAATGTTGCAATCTGGTTGGGGGGAGTGTAGTCGACATAAGTAACCATTTTTTTTATATATACAACTGAAAAAAAAAATTTAGATTCATAATTTGTAAGGATGATAGAGTAAGGAGTAATCTTACTTCTGAGAAACATCTTAGTAGATATGCATTATCATTTGTTTTGATTTTTGAATTTCATAACAAAGGATTTATCATTCACTTTCTTTTGAATTGATCAAATCTACGGACTCTTACATCTTCATCATATAACAAATTCTGCTTAGATACTCAATCAGTAAAATATTTATAAACCATCTTTCACACACACACTTTGATACATGATTATGGATGACATATTAAAATTTTACAATATTTGAGCTCTTTTGTGTTGTCAAAGGTAGCAAATAAGGGTGAAAAAAAAAGGAAAAAAAACTCCAAAAAAAAATAATTAAAAAAAAAGTAAAAATTCTAACCAAAGCTTTTATTTAGTAATCGGGCTTCTTGCCTAATCAGCGGTGAATGTTCGCGTAAAACGGTAAAATTTTGGTATGAATAAGTTCATAACCTTAACTTGAGTAATTAAGCCCATAAGGGTATTTTAACACTCAATACCCTAAGGCCAACTGGCCTGAGAGTTATTAACCCAAAGCTCGCTACATGGGTTAGGTTTTGTACAAAAAAAAAAAAATGAAGATAGAAATAATCTTTGCTCAAAGAAGTTTATCTTGACAAAATTTAGAACCAATGTTGTTTAATTCCAATTAAGTCCCATAATATGTATTAGTTACAAAAGTACAAAAAGAATGTTTATTAATAATTTGACTGATGAGTATTTGGCACATATATAGTAAATTTTTAAGTGAGAGTTTGTTTATTTTGAGAAGATGAAAAGGAAAAGAATGATTTTTACTTTGAATGTAAATTTTATAAATCAACTTTAAATGGTATTGTTTAAATTACTAGGGACTAGTAATAAGCTGGTTGGGGGGTGTGATGAATGTTTAAAAGTGTAGGTTTATCAAGAAAAATATTATGATTTACACTTAATAATGTCCTTCTATACTCCAATAATGAAGCATATTCCTTTATATTGAATTGTAAAACATGAATTGGACTAAATAGTCAGTTTTGTGCAGGTTTCGTATAATGAGCGTATCTTTCAATCCAAATCATCAATTGATACGATTCTTGGGCTAGACAAACATAAACTCATCATTTCACAACTTTGTAAGCCAAAGGTTGGACCAGATCGAGCAATTAATGGGACGAAATTGGGCTTCAACAGAACTCAAGCGCATCTTTGAACTAGCCCAACATGCTTCTGTATTTGAGCCGTATCCCCCTAAATACGTAACAAAAAATTATATGGTTGGGTGATTTAGAAAGCTGAGAAAGGGGTCTAAATCTTTTATGTTTTGTACTTTCCCAAATTTCAACTGGTCGGCTACCATAAAGAGTTATCATTCTAGAAGAGCGGTGGAGAAATGCAACTTCAACATCTCTGCCTATTTTCAACATAACTCATGGTCTAAAATAGCAATAAGGGTGAAATATGGACCATTAGAAAGATGTGTCATCCACCTACAATTTAAAGAAGGCTGTTTTAGGAAATTCGGTATTTTTCATGGTTAAAAATATGTTGGAAGTTAGTAAAACGTGATTAATTGGAAATTGACAAAATTATGTTCACACATGTAAAATGTCTTTTGTTTTACCTATATAAAGGAAGATGTGAAAGAGAGGAGGGGGACAGAATTTTTACCATTTCTGTTTTCTTTTTGTAATTTGAACTTCAATTAAATGATGTATTTTTAATTTCGTAATTAGGGTTAAAGGTGAACTTTTGATGATTTTACAGTTTTGTTCTTTGCTCCTTTGTTTTGTTCTTCATTGTCAATCTTTTTATTGATTGAGTACTATATTTTACAAGTGATTTTGAATTGTTAGAAACCTTGATTCATTGTTAACAAATGGTACATTGAATGCTTGGATGTTTTCTACATATCAAGAGTAAGGCAACTTATAGTTTTTCACCATCAATTAAAAGGTAAGTCTTTTGATTTCTTTGTTTTTAAATATTTTTTTTTTCATCATCCAATTAAGATCACTTCTTTTGATTCTTAATTGCGTTTTTCTTTAAAAAAAAAAAGATCAAGAATAAATTCTATACAAATCATTAAAATGGATCCTTAATGCCCTAATATATAATAATATTGAATTTAAATTTGACAATAAGCAAATTCATTTCATTTCTTATAATATTTGAATATTTGGACTTGTAATATTTAGACCTTTGGACTTGTGGACTTAATATAATGTATTCCCTGTGGACCGACACTCGGACTTCTGAACTTTATTACTTGAGGCAATTTATACTTGAGAGTTACAATCTTTAAGTTGTAGTAGTTATGGTGCCCTTTTTAACCTTGTCACCCATCGTTATAGTTATCAATCTTATCATCTTATGCACTTTTGCTTTTGGGATAAAGGTTTTGATCTGTTAGTTAATGAAGGAAGCTGTTTTTGTAAATTTGGTTTTGCATGGTAACATACTTTTATTAGGCTTCAAAAATGAAATGTTTGGCCAATAAGAAAAAGTTTTTTAGCAGGCAGCATTTACTTTAGCATACTGTAATCTCAATGAAACTAGATGTGAGGGGAAATTAGCCAGTGGATAAATAGATAAAGGTCATGGCATATGTTCATTTTCAAGTTTGTCAATTTTATTTTGGTGTCAGTGTAGAAGTCTCCGTAATGCTTTAAAATACTATGGCACCAGCATCACAATTTGAAATGTAAATTCAAGCATGCACTTAGAAACATGAATAGTTTAATAGAGTATTTCAGGATGGTCCAAAGAAATAACTTACTTAATTTTTCAGAGGAATGTTTTCACAATTATCTAAAATGTCATTAGTGTAGATATGAGCAGTAGTCTAGAGAGTTTGGAAACTTGTTCTGTTTTATTTAATCAAGTTCCTTGTTAATAACTTTGAACATACAACTTTTACAGAAACATTTCTTTATTATTGTTTTCTTTTCAAAGGTTTTTTTTTTAATTTGGAAGTTTTCATCATTAAAATCTTTATCTTAAAATTTTCAGTTTCTTTGTTATACTATTTTTCATTTTGCCTTTGCTTTCTTACTCTTATTTAGAAAGAGAAATTAACAATTGTAACTTATAACATTTTGTGAAACTTTTTATCATTATTGTACCTATATATGTATCAGAGACTTGTTGGAAGTATGTTTATTTATTTATATATTTTTGCCCAGCTATTTAGTTTTCTACGTGGTGGATGAGAATTATGATTGTTCCAGCATTCATTTCTTAATATTTTAGTCAGTGCTAAAGAGCAGGTGCTTGAAAATTGGATTCCACATTTGTAAATTCATTTATGAATTAGTTAATTTTCTTTTGCCCCCTTGTTATCATTGTTCTCAGTTAAAAATGTAGACCTTTTGTCAGTTTGTAGAAGTTACCGAGTCAATTTTATAATAACTCTTTTGCACAGAACATGGATGGTTTACAAGTTGAAAGTGACATAATTATTCTTTTGTATAAAGGTAGCCAATTATGTTACTAATGGTCTTATCTTTAAGTGGTGGAGTTGTGTCGTACAAAATTGTTTACAGTGCAACTTGTACTAGGAAGATTCCGACAGAGGATTGTTACCATAAATGTCATGTTCAGGGTGTTTAGCTGGACGTAGCACTCATCTTTTTCTTGCATGTAGATTTCTGCTTCTGCTGATGTTGGCTGGTGCTGGTTATCTTGTGTTGGCTGGTTTTGCTTGCAGCTGCAATTAATTTTGCTGCAGTTTCTAGATTATCTTGCTTGCTGCCAACTTTACTCTAATTTGCCTTAATCTGCTACGTTACCTTGTTAGGGTTTGTTGAAAATTCTCCCTATTTCTTCTGCAGTTTGTGCTTTAGATTCTTGTTAAAGTTCTCTACCTTTAGTTGATGAATTTTATTTGTTGGATTTGCTAGTGTGTACTGGTATGTGCTGATTTGTTGCTAACAGTCCTTGCAAGGAGGGGAGTTGTCACTTCTTCTGCAAACTTTACCGGAACATTTACCAAGTGTTTTATGGTCATCCTTTTATTTGCTGCTCTTATAAGTGCTTTCAGTTTGGCTTTGATATGCCTTCGCATGTAGAAAGCTTGTAAAAAGCTTGTGAAAAGCTTTCATTTTTTGATTGGTTTGTTTTGCCTTTTTGGCTTCTTCTTTGTATTTTAATTTTCATCTCTATTATCAATAAATTTTTCCTTCTGGAAAAAAAAAAATATAGATAGCTTATAAATTGAAAGAAAAATATATGAATATTGATAACTTTTAAAAAAATGCTGCAATAGTAAGATAATATTTTAGTAGCATTTTGTAATAGTTATTAGTATAAATGCTGAAATGCTAATAAGAACTCAAGAGCTGAGGGGGAGTGAATTGGGTTTTGAATACAAACTCCAATAAAATTTCCAAACAATCAAGTCAAACAATCCAAATATAAGTAAAGAAGTTTAAGGGTAGAGAAGTAAATGCACAAATTTATAGTGGTTTGGCAACAACCCGCCAACATCCACTCCTTTAAGATTCACTTGAAGTATTTACTATCACCAAGCCTTGATTCTATAAGACTTCACAATTTTACAACCTATAGTTCAATATTCTACAACTCTTACAAAGTTTAACTCATCCCAAATACTCACAATCTCTAAACATAGTGAAAGACCCTCCTCTTTCACTTTCTTACAACAAAAAAGAGTTAAAGACTGAAATATGAACTTAAAAATTAATCTCTTCAATTGAAGATAATGAAATGAAAACTCTTGGAGATTCCAACAAGTATATGATGATTTGTACCTCAAGATTATGTTGCTTGATGTTGTTGTAACCTTTTGTGGTTATAAAATGATTTGCAAAAGTTAATAAAAGAGTTTGAAGTCTCTAATTTATAGTAAATGCACAAATTTATAGTGGTCGCCAACATCCACTCCTTTAAGATTCATTTGAAGTATTTACTATCACCAAGCCTTGATTCTATAAGACTTCACAATTTTACAACCTACAGTTCAATATTCTACAACTCTTACAAAATTTAACTCATCCCAAATACTCACAATCTCTAAACATAGTGAAAGACCCTCCTCTTTCACTTTCTTACAACAAAAAAGAGTTAAAGACTGAAATATGAACTTAAAAATTAATCTCTTCAATTGAAGATAATGAAATGAAAACTCTTGGAGATTCCAACAAGTATATGATGATTTGTACCTCAAGATTATGTTGCTTGATGTTGTTGTAACCTTTTGTGGTTATAAAATGATTTGCAAAAGTGAATAAAAGAGTTTGAAGTCTCTAATTTATAGTAGATTGAAAAATAGTTATAAGCGATTTAAAAACCTTATAATAAAAACGCAAAAAATCGACTAACCAATCTGTAAGGATAAGTTGACCGACCAATTCAGTTCGGTCGATTAAGTGGTTCGGTTCGGTCCATCAACGCAAAACTCTAACATTCTGCCACTGGTTCAGTTGACCAACTGGTTTGGT
The DNA here is from genome assembly GCA_022749755.1 of Azadirachta indica. NCBI lineage: Eukaryota > Viridiplantae > Streptophyta > Magnoliopsida > Sapindales > Meliaceae > Azadirachta > Azadirachta indica. Next base: position 20,166,998 of record CM040441.1, read on the forward strand.
TCGGTCGACCATACTGGTTCAGACCGATTTTGTTGGACCAAAGTATTTTGAATTGGTTTTGTTGCAGTTTTAAAAACTTTGCATTTCAGTCCATTTTGAAGGTTTGAAAACTATGTAATTTGGTCCAAATTCTACATTTCGAACTTTTAAAAATGGATTCAACTGAAGATATTAAAGACTTAGATTTTAATTCAATAAAAAAAATTAGAAAGAATCTTGAGCTTCACATAATCATCACACACAATTACGTACAAATCTACATTTATAAAAATATAAAAATGTACCACACTTGCATCTTGAGACTTCAATTTGAGTTTGATATCCTTTTCCTTTTCTTGGATTGGACAGCGTATTTTGTAATCATCAAAATCTGGGTTTATGTTACTTTAAGGTCAACATATGCTAGTAGATATTATAATGAATATGTAAGCATTTCTAAAATGCTATTATTTTTACAATACTTGCATTTTTTAAATGTTACAAATGATTTTATGGTAGCATTATAAATTGTTACTAAAGTTCCAATAATAGCATTATTTCCATGTTATACCTTGAATTTGGTAACACTTTATATATGTTATATATGGTTCAATGATAGCATTTATGCAATACAATTAAAGGTGATTATGTAGCTTTTCATAAATGCTAGTAATTCATTATCATAGCATCCAATTAATGCTACAAAAAGCAAAAGTTTTTAGTTATCTTGACTAATATAGCATAGGCCAAAATGCTTCTAATCACATATGGTACCATTTTTTAGATGCTAACATATATAACTTTTCTTGTAGTGCATGTCAAATTATGCAACACACAAAAATAAATCGTATCTCCCCCTAAGTGTATTGCATACTGCATGACTCTCCTAATTTCGTACATCAAAATTTTGAAAGAATGAAAATATTGCCCTTTTGGCATTAAGAAAAATAACAACAAATAACAAAGTAATTTCTAACATGCTTTATCATTATCAACACATAAGAATATAATGGAAGATTAATGCGAAAGAGTCCAAAAACCTTTAATGCAAGATAGTCCAAAAGATTATAAGAAGCAAATGATATGTATGCATATTCTTCTTCCTTTTGGCAACATAAAAAAATTTCTTTTGTAAACTTCATCTAATGAATAGCACAAAGAAATCATCTAATAGCATTTATCATCAAAAAAATAAATGCATCCGACAAAAGAAAAAGTGAGAGCACTTTTATATGCAATCACCATTCCACATTCACATACTCTTCTATCCCCTTTTTCTTTCATTCATAGCCTAAACACAATTCAATATAATACAATGCATTGATGAACAAAAGCTTATTTTTGCAAAAAGTATTACAAACAACACCCAAGCCAACGAAATTCACAAAGTAAAAGTGTCATATCCAAACACAATAGTTGAATTACAACATGCCTAGTATAAAGCAAAAGTCAGCAAAATAAAAATAACCTACCAAACTTCATCTCCATAAACATCTAAGTGTAAAATAAACATGCAAGCATTCAACAATTACAGTTTCATCACCTAATCACAGAACAATAACCAAGCCAATAAATCTTCATGATTGCGAAGAAGGCCTCAAGACATTCATGCGCCGAAGATAACTTGAATGCCCAACAGTGGGAAATAGAGGCTAAATTGAAAAATGTGCATGCCTCTGATCACGTCCATCTGGTATATCACTCTAAATCTGTTGTTGTTGATCATTATAGATAGTATTTGCTGCAGGGGGTTGAACTGAACTGCTGCCTCTATGTTTAGGAACTTGAACTGACCTACTACTTCCGTGTCCATATTCAAATTTCTCTACAAACACAATGTACAAAGCTAAAATAAGAATATTTGTAATCAATTTTATTTATTTATTTTTAATTATCAAGAATGGATGGTTTAGCATTACAAAGCAAAAATGACTGCTTTTTCATTTTGAGAACCTAGCAACAAACTTACAATAATTTCTAGGACTAATTGGTATTGTCTTTGGGGCAAATGACATATAGATGGAAAGCTACACATGTCTAATTTTTGCAGAATTTTGCAAATACAATTCGGACATTATTACAAGTAGATATGCAAGAATTAAGTCACAAAAGTCATAATTGTATGAAAGATGTAGTTGGCAAGAATTGTGAATTTTTCTAGGTTGAATACACTAACTGAAATGGGGTAAATTACATCTGAATAGAAAGCCCCAGATATCATGAGTTTATAGAATTTTACAGCACTCAATTTGGATATTGTTATAAAATAATATGACTCTATGAATGAAAACTAATAACAAAAACAGAGCACCCAAGCATAACCTTTCATGAGAAACCTTATGGTGCAGACCATTCATGACAATAGCTAAAGCAGAAGCATTTATAGAATCTCACAAAGCTGCAAATGAGGAGTTCATCATTTCTCTGTAAATCCCATCAATTCCAAAACGTTTTTAGCTCAATTTTTCATCATTTATCAACTTCCAAGCATCCAAAAATACTTTTCTTCCATAAATTTCATAGTTTTGTTGCTAAATCTTAAAACCCCCAATTTCTTTTTGAAACCCTAATTTTGTTCTTTTCAATCTTGAGTCTTCACTTGTGTTCTCTCTAGATCCACTCAACTTATTCATCATTGCTCAGTGAATCCAATTAATCACATTTGGTAATCATCAAATTTAGTTTTGAATTAGTTAATTTTTAATTCAAAGTAATAATATATAATTAAATAATAAAAATAAATTGAAGTACAATCTCTGATATCAAGAGCCAACTGACTTAAATGAACTAGGAAGAAGGTAATTAATTACCTTTCAACAAATGGCGCTTGGATGTCGGAGCCGGTATCGTGATCCGCGGAATGGATGGAGAAGCGTAAAGGACGGAGATACCCCTGTGGTCGAACACTCAGAGACCTTCTTCAGATCCGCAAACCTTCGGACAATTTTGTTTCGAAAAAAAGCTTTAGAGGACGTAATTACCCTTTGCGGTCGAAAATTGATCGGATTTCACTATGCCATGTTGGACTTGGGCGATGGAGCGCTGATGATGGGCCCATGAAGCCTGCTAATTTGGGCTTGTCATTCTACGGCATAGAAATGAAATTTATAATTGCCGTATATGTAAGCAGTAATTCAGTCAATAATTCTTTAGAAGATCTCTACTTTTCTTCTTATAAAAACACATGCACAAGTGCGTAATTGGCCAATCAAATAACTACGTAAATAACAAAAGGACAAATTACATATTTATTCCATGACTTTGATCTCACCACAGACCACAAATGTACATAAACTTGGAATAACTCATCTCATAGGGCGGGAACTGTTGAAACAATTTGCACAAAGTTTATGGGACTAAATCTATATCTTAATAATAATAATAATAATTAATAACTAGCAATATTAAATTTATTGTAACTATTATAACAAAAAAAAATTATAATTCTTACCGTAAACAATTAACCATAAATATATATATATATATAAGAGTTGATTTATAATAACAAATAGAATTTTCAATAAAACTTTACATTAAAATATTTGAAATTAATTTTGTTCAAAGCAATAAAGTTGAAGCCACAAGATCCCCTTCAGCGGCTAATGAAATTTGATTGATTGACATCAAAGAATTTAATTGAATCCAATTTATATTCAGACATAAAGAAAAGTTAGATTAAAACAAAGTTAAATAATTCTCCCAAGAAAACAAAGTCAAGCCATTGTATTTACTTAATTTTTTGAAAATAATAAAAAAGAATCCGATTCAAAAAAGAAAGAAATAATAAAGTTGGTTAGTTGAAGCCACAAGATCCAATTCCTTCATTGGCTAATGAAATTTGTTCAATGGACATCAAGAATTGAATCCAATTTCACAGGCATAAGAAAAAGTTGAATTAAGACGGAGTTAAATAAACTCCCAAAACAACATAGTCAAGTAATTGTATTCGCAAATTAAGTAAATTAATTAAGTTATTTATTATCTTAATTAGAAATTTTCAAGAGATTCTAACTTACTCAAATTTGCAAATAATTAATTAAGTTGATTATTATCTTAATTAAAAAAAATTCAAGCCACTTATGAAGTTGTTCAATTGTGAAACATTTACTAATTTCTTTCAAATTTCTAAATTGTTTTAAAAACCTTTGCAGACAAAAGTTCTTCCAGTGAGAATAACGTTGGAAATTGAAAAACTAATAACAGAAGAATAGAAAGAAATGTACTTCATTACAAGTAATTTTCAAATTAAAAGTAATTTGTATAGATTTTTATAATTAATTTAAAAATTTTAAGCAATTAAGATACTATTTTTATTTTTTTTTTATATACAAAAGCTTCGGGGACACCAGAATTTAATTTTTATTTTTTGTATAGATTTGTAATAATTTTTTTATGATTTAAAATAATCTACTTAAAAGCCTTTAATTTATAAAAGAAAAGATTTAATTTTATTTTTTTAAATTAATTAATTTTAGTCAAGTTCAATGAATTTCATAAATATGAAAGAAGAGATCATTTTTAGATTGTATTTAAAATTTCTTCAGTCTAGTCAAATTATTAGATTACCTTTCAAATCAATAAAGGATCAGGAAAAGTGGGAGAAGGCAGTACCTTTGAATTCAATACTTCCTTTCAAATCATTATAACTTAAATATAATTATTTTAATAATGAAAGATCCTCGAAAGATGATAAGATGTTATTATTGAACAAGTTATTTCCCAGAAAGAGAAACTTTAATTTGCTCAAACTTGATAGTTTTTCTATACCTGAAATAAATTAAAAGATTAATATTAAGAGAATATAATTTTTATTCATATGTCAATCTAGAAGATGTTCAAGATTTCTTGAACATAATAATTCCAAAATCTTTAAAGCAATTCTCTAAATTTAAAAATTAATAAGAATGATCTTATAATTAATTTTATTAAAATAATTTGAAATTAACTTTTTCTTAAATATTATTTGAAGCTTGGTTGAACATAAAATGGAAAATTAGAGATATCTTCCTTCAAATCACATTTGTAATTAAAATATTAAAATTAATTACATAGAAGAAAGTATAGTATCTTCGTTTTTAATACAACCAACTATAGAGTCGCTATCTAAGTTCAGATGATCTAACTCTTGAAAAGGAGTAGACATAGATGCATTCATATACCATAACTCACTCCGTCAATATCTAGTATAATTAAAATCTAATTCTATCACTTTGCGAGTGTTGTTGTTGCAATTGACTCTTTTCCACTGACAATAATCTGAATTCTATTCTCCCTCTACCTAGTTTGTAAGGCTCTCTCATGTTCCCAACGTCTCTCACTGCAACGATAATTTTCAAATAAAACAAACATCAAGAAGAGACACTATCCATTTTGAACCCAATCTTAACTCTATAAATACCATTCTTTTTGAAACCAATGATAACAGTGGCTTGCCATTTTGAACCCATCTTAACTCTATGAATGCAATTCTTTTTTAAACTAATGATAACAGTGGCTTGAGTGTCCCTTTTGTTAGAAATGGATTTGGTTAGAACTCAACCTAAAAGCTGATTAAAAGGGATGAGGGTGTTCAATGAATATATAAAGGAGATAACAGTTTAGTGCGATAACGATGTGGGACGGTTAACATTTATAAAAGGGAACCAATTTTTTATTATTTTTCCTCATTTACTTGGATGTTATTTTCAACAATTATTCTCAATTTCTTTTTCTCTAACAAAAGACAAAAGGTGTCTATGGTAGCTTTTTTCAAAATTGATTATTTGAAAGTCTAATTTACAAAAATAATTAAATTTATTATTGTTTACTTCATAAACCTAATAAATACAAATTTATAGGTATCATATTACTATTATGTTACATACAACTATAATTTCTTTTATTTATAATTTTACCTACAACTATATTAATAAAGATTTATATAATTAAATTAAAAAATAGTAATTATAAAACACATTGTAGGATTCAAGTTCTATCAACTAAATTGAAATTGACCATGCTAAACTGGAAATTAAAAATTTTAATTTTTATATAAAACAAGTAAATATTTTCACCACATATTTTTAATTTTTTCTTTTTCAATTAAAAAACATAGCCAAACTCAAAGTTTGGTCTTAAATTGTTAGACTTGTTCGTATCTTTTCCTAGTGGTCATATTAAAATAATTTTATGATTATAAAGTATCATTATACTTTTCAAGTTTAATGAAAAAAAATCAATTTTTTTTCTTAAAAGTTAATATATTTATAAATTTCCATTCATATTTTATTAGTTGATCTAAAATTAAGTTAATTTACAAATTATAAATATTCTTTGCAAATATTTATTTTCTTTATCTAAAATTTTTTATTAGATTGATGTATACATAGATCTTAATATATGAATTTAAATCATAGTTTTGTATTTATAACGTATGAATAAAATAATATAATTAAATAATTTAGAAAGGCATTAATCGTCTTCTTGTGACATCGATGGTCTCCTTATTATCTTTTCATTTATCATATCAAAATAATTTTTATAATTGTATAATTTTCTTTATGTCTTATTATTATATGACTCAAAAATATACTTGGTATTCATTTTGTCCACGAAAGCATGGTGCCTTATAGATAAAAGAAGATAAAGAGTTTTCTTTATTTTAGATTTTTTGAAAGTAGATACATTCACTTTCCATATAATTATATTTTATTAGGTGACTAGGAATCTAAAATCAATCAGAAAATTTTTAATTGTAACCTTCTCATATTTATTAATTTATTTCAATATTTGTCAAGTAACATAATTTTTCACAATCATGATCTTTTCATTGAATTATTATCATATCATCTAGAAATTACTTTTAAGGCTAGACAGAATGCCTCAAGGAAAAAAGTTCTTTTTTTTTTTCAAATTTCAATAAATTAAAGTATAAATATATCTAAATATGTTGATGGGGGAATTTTGCAAGCCCCGCACCACGGTTTGAGATGGAGCTGGGTGCACTCAAGATGGTCAAATGACTTGCAACAAGTCTTTCTCTCTGCTCAAATGGGGAATGTAGTCTGAAGTTGTTTTGAAAGTTAGCTTGTCGAATGCCCTTGAAAACAACGTAATTTATGCAATCTACTCTCTACATAGCCTCTCCGTTCAACTTCTTTTGCCTCTAACCTGTCCTAAACTCAAGATATCACCCCACTTGCTTGTGGAACCTCAGTGAACCTTGAGAATGGTGAAATATATACTGTCTGTTTCTCACACGACCATTCTACTCAACTCCCTTAGCCTCCAAACAGTCTTGAACCCACGATGCCACGAGTTACTTTGCAAACTCCCTGCAAAATAGATTAAAGCTTACATAGAAGTCGCCACTTTGACGACCCAGTTTTTGTGCTTAAGTCAGCATTTAACCAGAGAAGAAAAGGTGAGGGCACAGGTATCTCTCTCTAAAAGTAGTAGAATAAGGCGAAAGTCAATATGGAAAAAGAAAACTCATGTGGTGGTCAACAAAATAAATTACCACTAAAGTACCTTGAGGTGGGGTGGGGGTGTGGGTAGGGTTTATTGGTGAATTAGGTTTTAAAAAATTCTACAAGTTAAATATGTGCAACCCAATTTCAATTTCAAGCAATTTAAAATTTTAAGTATAAAATAATAAATTCAACACACTATCAACATAAATACAACTTAAAATTCAAGTGTGTGTGAATGAATGCATGAAATAATAATAAGAATATAGATTAAATGAGTGAAAAGGGTAGAGAAATCAAACACGTGATTTTTATGTGGTTCGGCAAACTTCGACCTATGTCCCTGCCTCCAATCCAATTCGCTTGAGGATTTTACTATTATACCTTCGAACCTAAGGAAGGCAAATACAACTCTAAGTGGACTTTCGAGTACCACTCAAACCTTACACCAAGAGAACTTTATGATGCCTGTCCAACCTTTATAACTAAGTGATTTACGAGTGTCACTCAAACCTTACACAAAGTGTGTTTTTCTCACAACTAACCTCAAAAGAATTATAAGAAAAATATTCTTGATAAAATAATTTATCAATGAAGAAAACACTCTATTTAAAGAATAATACAAATGAAAAACTAGAGTATATATGAATTAGATATTTGATTTGCAATTGTAAGTTCAAAGTATTTAAATCTTTAAATCTTAATTCAAAATAAATTTAACCTAATATTTATAATAAGAAATAGAATATGACTGTTTATAGCCGTTAGTAGCTATCTATAGCCATTGAGACCAAACTTTGAAAAACTTGCATTTTAGTCTATTTTTAAAGTTTTAAAAATCTTGCATTTCAGTCCAATCACTATTATTGAGCGTTTGAATTCAAATTAAAAAAAATGACTGTTGGTATTGTTTCTCAGTTCACTGTTTACCAGTTTTCTTGAACCGTAACACTGTTCACCAGTTCGGTTACATTCGATTAAACTAAATAGTAAACCATGTTTGACTATATTTGACTTTTCATAAGGTTTTAAAACTTTGCTTTTAGGTCCAAGCTCAACTTTAAAAATCTTTCAAATAGGCCCTTTGCAAAATAGTTCTTATCATTTCAAAACAAGTTTTTGCAAAAACATAAATTTATTTTCAATAGAAAATTCTTTTGTGAAAAATATATTTTCTAAAAATATGATTGAAAAATATATTTAAAAATGATTTGAGCGTATTAATGTAAATCAATAATCAATTCGAAAACAAGTTACAATAAATCACCTAATTAATATGCGTGTTTTTAATTTTTCAAGTCTTTTCTTTGATTTGTTCGTAGGGATTCTAATTTTTCTCTTCATAAATGCCTTGATTTCGATATCCTTTTGATGTTTAACTTGTATCCTGTATCTTTATACTGAAATTATTACAAATAATACTACAAGAAAAATTTGGTTAATCAAGAATATTAATGTTTGTAATTATCAAAACAATGAGTTATGAGACTTAAGGCTAACACAAAACACAAAGGGTCAAAGGAGTCAATACAAAATAGGAAGAATAAAGCTCTCTATAGTGCGTTTACCATATATTAATGGAGGTTTTTCACGGTGAATGTATAGGAAAAATAAAAGGAAAAAGAGAGAATCCTTTTGAGGAAGATGAACTCTCTAATGCCAAAAATGTTGTTCATAAAAAAACTCTCCTAAAACATAGAAAAATATGCTTATATATGGAAAGGAAAGCTTGAAGCTGATTAGCTAGCATATATTGCTCTAACCTTGGCCTTTACCTTTACACATGTCCTCCCATTATTGACTCTTAGTGGCCTCAAGTCAACATGATATGTGGTAGGCTATGGCTGGTGGATTTCACCTTATATAAGCTCAAAGGCCATGTGTCAGTCACTTGTTGGCTGTGGAGATTGCACTGTCCCTTAGCAGACAAGTGGCAATCATTATTTGTCCTAATTGGCACATAAACCTACATGGGCTTTGCACAGTGTCTGGCAAGATCTTGTTACCTACTAATCTTGTTGGTAGCCTGCCTATTACGTTGATCAAGGGCTGTCTGCTATCTTTTGAAATAGTTCCCACAAGATATTTTTGGTACAAAATATGGCTTAGTGGGTGTTCTAAAGACGCACGGAGATGGGCTTTGGCACATCTGAGCACCTTGGCGACCCTATTCTTTTATTTACAAGGATCAATTAGTTCACTAGAGTTGGTCTAGAAATTTTCGGGCGTATTGGAGTATCATTTCCTTTATCTTTGCATACGTGTCACACTATATGACTACATTCAGTATGCATGCCATGGTATATGATCGTGCTCATAGTACGTGCTATGATATATGTCTATGCTTCCTATGCATGCCACAGTATATGACCACGCGAGGTGGTGTTTACTGTCAATAATTACTTTGGCGACATGTAGTAAAGAGTCTAGCTTATAATGGGTCTTATGTAGCCACTGGGAGTAGGGTCTTTGATTGCTTTGTATTGAGGTGGTCATGAGGTGGATCATCCATTAGGGCACTGACTGGGATTCTTGTGGATTTAAGTTTCACCACGTGTCAATATATATATTCTCCACAATAAAATACATGAATTAAATGATACAGTTGTTTTCAATTTATAGCATTGAATACAAATATATAAATTAAGTGCTCAATTAAATTTTTTAACTTAGTTTATTTAAATTTAACAACAAATATATTTGGTTCTAAATTAAGTCAACAGAAAAAATATTTGAATAATGAAATTCAATGATTGGCTCTACCATAAGTTAGTGTCTTTAATTTTTTTTTGTTGATCATATTAATATAATTTTCTAAGTAATGCTCTTTCTATGACCTATTATTATATTTTTAATAAAAGTATTTATGTTGTTATATGGCAAAAGGAAAAAAGAGTCAGTCTTTTGGAAAATAAGTTTTACATTTAAACGATATTATGTATATATTTATTTTTAAAATGCCAAATTAAATATGAAATTTAAAACCATGCTAAAAAAATCTTTAAAATATTGTAAGTTACATTGATTAAATTAATAGGTGATGGTGATTAGTAATATTTAAGTAAACTATATAGTGATTTTTATACAACCTGATGTTATTTTGATTAAAAAATTATGTATTATGTATTTGAAAATTGAATTAGATCTAATTCTTTTCATGAAAGCAAACAAATTGAAGTTTTTTCCTTTTTTTAGAATTAATGCACTTTTCATATTTATTTTATTAGAAAAATTTGAATCACTACAGTCATCACTCTAAAAATTGACCAATATCTATGTATAGTCAACTTGCAATTTACTTACTCAGGTCTTGCCCAAGTGGCCAGGAGCTGTAGCTTCTTTGGCTTTGAACCCTACTAAGAGCAAGGTACTCCTCACTTTTTTAGGGATTCTCCCACAGCATATCCAACATATCTATGGGCTTCTCTCGTGCCTATGTACGTAGAGATTTCTAGGGTGGACTCCTATTGGATATATCTAAACTCTCAATAGTATTCTAGTTCTAATACTAGTAGTCCTCTAGTTGTAATACTAGTAGATATTATTGTACAAAAGAAAAAAAAAACTTGCAATTTACTAGTGCCATTCATAAATTATCCATAAAAGCTTCATTGAAATCACAAAAAAATTCATTGACTTGTGTTTAGCCTAAGAATTGACTTGTGTAGGTACTATAATAACAAATGAAAAAGTAATGTTAAACTCATTTGTCTTCTCTGCAAATAAAATTTTCATAAATACTCTTTTTTTTTTATATCAATGATAAATTTGACATGTCATAGTTTTATAGATCATTTAATAAGTTCATTGTATGGTGAACAAATAAAATTTTTAAGAATATTTTTAAAATTATTATTAAATAAAATTATAAATTTTGATAATTTGTATGTAAATACAAAATTTTCAGTATCAAATTGAGAAAAAATATCTCTAAAAAAAAAAGAATGACAAAAACAAAATAATTGGTCCTACTTCAAGTCCCAGCTTAAAGCGCTTAATTTTTATTTTTTCACAAATTGACTAACTATTATTCCTTAAAAAAATATCTATTAAGTTGATCCGCTTAATTTCTTTTTTTCATAAATGACTTATTACTATTGTTTAGAAAGGCATTTATTAAGCTAGTCCCCTTAATGCCTCAAGGAAAAGGAAGTTTTTCCTCGTTAAGTTTTTGATTTATGAAGAGATTTTGAATTTACTAAATTGGTCAACGAAGTGACACTTATATGCGCAGCTTGATTATTTTGATAATAAAATAAGTCATCACTATTATATTGAAAAGGTAACTAATATTTAATGTTGAAATTTTTATTCGATAAACTTAAAATAATTTTTTACTCTAAAATAATTTTGTATAATACACTTACACTAGTCAAACACTAACAAAAAAATACTTTTGTATATACAGTAATTTTTATACAAACCTGTTGTTTAGATTAAATATCACATATTATTAATCAAAAGTCTGAATTGGAGTCTAGTTATTTTCATGTAAGAAAATAAAATCATTTTTCACACTTTCAATTTTCTATTAGAAAAATTTGAATAATCAAAGTCGTCACTCCAAAAATTGGGCAATCTCTATATACGGTCAAATTAGTTTGTCAATTAATTGTGATGTAGCAACACCATTCATATATTATCAACGTCTCTTTTCAAAATGACAATTGGATATACATTTAAGTTACTCTATCATTTTTCTAAAATTTTGTTTGAAAAACAAATATTTCTTTAAAGGTCTTTATGTTTATAATAGTGAAGCACTAAAAAATAAGAATAAAATTTGTTTTTTTGCTATTACAACGCACTCTTAAGTTTAAATACCCTTGATATTGTGGCTACTCTAAACTATTTATAATATATAGTATAGCACTCAACTTTCTTATTTTACATTTATTGTCTATTTCGACAAATTTATGTTTCTATAAATGGCCCTATTTAATTCAATCAACTAATAAATAACACCTAATCAACTGTTTTCTGCTTCAAGTCTTCCTCTTATATTGATGGTCTTCTTATTATCTTTTCATTTGTCGTATTAAAATAATTTTTTATAATTTTACAATTTTTTGTATCTTATTATTATATTTTTTATAAATATATTTGCATGTTTATTTGTCGACAAAAGTATGATGTCTTAAAGATAAAAAGATAAAGACTTTATGTTTATTAGTTGACTAGGAATTTAAAATCAACCCGAAAATTTTCAATTGTAATATTCTCATATATGTTAATTTCCTTCATATTTTTCAATTAATATAATTTTTCACAATTATAATCTTTTCAATGAAATATTATCCTATAATCTAGAAAAAGTTCTTTTCCTTTTTTTATCTTCATCTAAATAGTAGTCTTATGACTTATTATCATATTCTTCATAGAATTATTTATATTGTTATATAGGATACCACAAAGAAAAAGAAGCTGCTCTTTTGATAGATAAGTTTGATACTTAAACGGTATTATTTATATATTTAATTTTTAAAATGCTAGAATAAATATGTAATTTCAAACTATGCTAAACCTTTACACTATTGTAAGCTATATTTATTAAATTAATAGGTGATGGTCTATTAATTCTATTTAACAAAAATATATAGTGATGTTTGTACAACCTGATATTGTTTTGATTAAAATATCAAATTTTATAACTTTCTCTATTTTAGATTTTCTTAAACGTAGATATATTTATTTTTCATATATGTTTCATTAGTTGCCTACGAATGTAACATCAATATAGAAATTCCAATATTCTTCACCTTGATTCTACTATGAGCTCAAATAATATTCGATTTTATGGTTTTATTTGGAACTTTTTTTCTTGTGTTTTGAAAGTAAAGTTAAGAGTTTCATTTGGATTTTTCCGCTTTTTTTATTAATATTTGACATTTTTTGTCCCACGTCAGTTGTACCCTTTTTTTTTTTCTTGGAAAGCTAATACAATTTCTTGATTTATTTTATTAAGAGACATGGAATAATCAAAGTCGTCACTCTAAAATTAGCCAACCTCTATATATAATCAATTGTTGATCAATTGTGATTTACCAGGCCAATACAATTCATATGTTATTAACAAAGTATATTTTAAAAATGAAAAAGAAATTATCGACTTACTTTTATAGAAGAATTGACTTGTGTTGGTATTAGATTAATAACAAATCAGGTAATGATAAATTTAACATATTATACTTCTACGTGTCACTAAATAAATTTACTATACCTGTGAAAAAATAAAATTTTTAGAAATATTATAAAATTTCTACTAAACAAATTAACAAAGGAATTATATAAGTGTTAAATTGGAGATATATAACTTAAAAATTAATTGAGACGTAATTACCAAATATTGAAATTGCTATTCATAACTCATGTCCTAGCCTTTAAGCTGTGGTCCCTTAATTATTGTCTACAGTGTGACTAATTGTTATTCATTAGAAAACTACTCATGTGCGTGTACACAGTAGTACTGTAAAACCCTTAATTATTTTTTATAGTATGATTAATTGTTATTTTTTAAAAAATTACTTGTGTGCGTGTACATAATGGCTCAAGGAAAAAGAAGTCTGACTTATTACTATTAGTTAGAAAATTTTAGGTGTATGTCAGTCAAGGAATTGATCCTTGCATGTGAAGTTTGATTATTTTTATGGTAAGATAATAGTTTATTTACTATTATGATTGAAAAAGGCTAAACTTTTATTTGTTGTTAAAATTATTATTGAAGCATATGAAATATTTCTATGCTCTAAAATATTTTTTTAATATATTTAGTGTGTGTTTGGTTGAAAAAATTGCCGGAGAGTGAAAAGAAATTGAAGCATGAGGATTAAGAATTAACACTTTTGGTTGTCCAAATTAGGATGGATAGAAATTTTCATTCCCTAAAATGGGGATATTACGGTTCTAACCTCACTGAATGTTGAATTTCCTGTTTTACTCCCTTCTTTAGACGTTTTCATCCTAATTTCATTTTAAATTAAGTAAATTAATTAATTTTAATAAATTATCCTATTATTTTATTATCAAGTAATTTACTTTTACTCCATATCCATTGTATAGATAACTAGTCATATTCATAATGTTTATGAATAATTGTACTATTTTTTAATTTATACTATATGACTATAAATTGTTAAATATGTTGATATTTTAATGTTAAAGTTTAATCATAAATCAAATGATATTTAAAAATAAAATTATTGGTAATAAAATATTCCACTATAATATTTTTTTTTGTTTCAACCAAATAAAGGAAAATTGTTCTTTTCCTTTCTCGTTTTCTTTTCTTTCTCTATTTTTCAAACCAAACATAAATTTATAATTGCCTAATTTTCCACAACAGTAATCTAACGTAGAACAATTGACTTTAGTGTTTGAAATTAATGCGTAGTTTTATATATCCTTATTTCCAGTTGGCTAGTCAACATGTTAGAAAGAGGAAAAATCAAACTTTCAAATTCCTTCAAACTCATTTCTTCCATAACTTATTTTACTATTAAGTTATTTTAAGTCAATTGCAATTTAAAAATGACCACTTTCTCTTTTATATTCTTTTGTGAATTTTTTTCTTATATTCTTATCCACTGGGTTACTTAAATTCATAGAATAAAAGGAACTTTAAAATCCAAGATCTCTAATCCAAAAATTTTTAACATTATAAAAAAAGATTTCTTTTTCTTTATGGGTTCATTTTAGACAGGCGATTGAAATTTCAATAATAATAACAAAAATTAATTAAACTATCTGGAGATAAATAATTATCAATTAAGTCAAATACAAAATAAGTTAAAAAGAAAATCGAGATAGACAACTATTTAATAAATTTAACAATTTTTCCTTTTTTATTTGTCTAAATCTCTCTCATCTAATTAGTTCTAATCATATTAAAACATAAGCATAGAAAGTAATTTATATTTTAGTTGTTTAAATTTAATTAATAATATTTTATCATGCAAAATTGTATATGCATTAAGTCATACGTGTATTCCTCTTTACAAGTTGTACCTAAATTACATTATACATTATATATTTTATTTTGTAGAACTATAAATCACTTTATTGTGTCACTTATTTGTAAACTTTAGTATTCTCAATGTTTTATTTTAACAGAAAATAATTAACTAAATTATTTAACCAAATGTATTTAATTGTTGTAACAGTTAAATTTTCACTAAAATTCAGATTGTGACCTGTGAACAAAAAATGTGTCATCTTCATCTTTCTTTTTTTTTTTCAAGTCTTCGAGTTAGATGAAGTTTCATTTTCACTTTATTGAAAGCCTAGAAACAAATAAAGAAAATACTTCTGAACTTCAATGTTGGAGGGCAGGTGCTCTTATCACTAGACAAAGGCTTTTTCATGAGTTTAATTTAATTTACTTTTTACAAGGGATGTTATTGCCACCCTTCCAAAATTCTTCTAAAAATATTTTTTAATTTATCTTATTAATGTATTAATATAAAAAGAAATTCTTATAACATCCCATTAGTTCTAAAAATTACTTGCGGCACTATCTCACTTACTTGCAAACTCGGTGTTCTCATTTTTTTATTTTAACAAAAAATAATTAATTAAATTGTAAAGGAAATAGATGAATGAAAATTATACCTGGCAAGCCTATTTGTGGAAGAGCTTAACTGCCTCCTCCATGGATTTGTTTTGAATAGCCTCGGCAATAGCAGGGGAAATGAATGCCCTGAGATCGCTAGTGGTCAGAGCCAAGTACATAAAGTCATCCTTTTCGTCGATGAGAAGATCCTCAGGAAACAACTCGCAACAGCTTTTCCCTAAATTGAGGCCGAATGTCTCATCCTTTTCAAGGGGTAGATTTAGTTGAGTCCTCTTTCTTCTCAATCCAATCCAAGGGCCTCTTCCTAGGCATTTTAGCTTCCTTGACTTGGACATCTGTTGATTTTTTCCCCTTATCCTTTGGGACCGGCAAATTTTTTGAACAACCTGATCTTGATAGAACTTTCTTGGTTTGGTCAAAGGTAGGATTCTTAGAAGTTTGCCCAACCTCGAGCTTGATTTTCCCTTATTTTGCTTGGTCTTGTCCATCAGGGATTAGAGATTGCTTGAGAAACTCTTCCCTGCTAGCACTTTTTCTAGTTTGTCTTTGAGGCCATTTTCCTAACAAGAAGAAATAAAATGGTCAGGAGAACAAATAACTCAAGATCTAAGTCAAATTTATGAGGTAATTACTCTTTTTGGTTGCAAGTAGGTTTTCGTGAGTTGAAGCACAAGCGACTAGTTCGGAGCCAATTGGGGAGTCAAGATAAAGTAGCTTCCTTTGATTAGCGGCAACGACCTTTCCAGCAGCAATCCTCTACAAGAAAATACTGGCTAAAAGAAGGAACCTTTTCCTACAAATCAACTAGAAAGAAATAGACAAATGGTTAGATCAGAAAATATGCGTACAGGAAAAAGTTATGTTTGGAAGTTGTACTCACCCTCATAATTGAAAGTAGTGGGCACACTACCATTCGTGCCTAAACGTTCAAGTGACTGACCCTAAATCTCTTTTACAATAACCCACTTGTATTTCCAATCCTTAATACAGGTTAGGGCATCGACTATAATCTTCTTCGTTTGGGCCGAGATTGAAGATAATAAAACCTAGGGTTGCTTTTTGGGTTCTTCTTCAGCATGTATACGTATCTAATTTCCTTGATACTCGGGGAGGATTCCTAGTAATAGCCCAGATCACAAATAACCCAATAATCACTCACTGCCCATTTAAGTTTAATTGGTAAGGGGGAATGTCAAAGAATAAAATAGACGGGCAAAATACTCCTGAATGGTTAACCTATGCTCGAAATGAAATAGTTCCTCATATAAAGCCATCTCACCCTCTTTGAATTCACTGGAGAATTCATCTAATTTAAGAACCTAAGGATAATGTCTTTAAGGACTCAGTAAATCTTCCGGTAGGCCTTAAGGTTGAAAAAGTTACGGAAGACATGAAATAATCTGTCTCATATAGTCTGGCTTTTCTAATAGGGTTAGGGATGCTGTCATTATTGTCGGACTCAGTCTCTTCATCATCATTATTTTCACTTACAACATATTCTTCGTTGTCCTCATTCCCATCTCCTACCTTAGAGAAGGACACTTTGGGTACTTCACGAGCCAGCTCCATACCCTTAGAAGCCCCTATATAACTAAAGGTAGCCTCATCCCTTAATCGGGTTGTAAGTCTATCTATCAAGCTACCTATTTCTTGGAAAACATTTTGATCTCTAGCACTAGTTTTTTTAGGATCCATGTTCTCCTGCACGTCATTAGAAAAACCACCAGAAATAATTACAGTCTCGGGAATCTTGGCCTCGGAAGTTCCAACCTCGGGGACATTATGCTCTAAAAGTTTCACTTTGAAGGATTTAGTCTCGATATACGGATACATTGCTTTAAGAGAATAGCTATCTTAAAAGGGATTTCACCGTAAATTAGCAGATAATCATGCCTAACAGAAGTGGTTAACCTATTCTTTGCCTCATAGTCTATCCTGGATTCAGTAGACGAAGATGTTGATGATATGTCGATAGATGCCATATGGCCTAATTCATGCAAGTAACTCAATTACTAAACAGGGGAGATCGTAACACAACCCAACCTAAAATCAAATTGAGTTGGTTGTAATGTGCTAAAGTTAGTATTTCTATAGGTATACAACTATATAAATAGTCCTTTCTTCAAACACTTTCTATGCCCTAACATGTGAATTGAGTGTAAGTTTAAAAGCTTATAGCACACTATACAAAAGACTTGAACCTCACAAATCAAACAGAAGCATTTGATCCAAAGTATCAAAGAGGTTAGAATCCTTAAACAAAAAAGCCAAAAACCTTACAAACCAAATATAAATACAAAACACATTGACGAACCCACAGGCATAACAAGTGTAATAACAGTGTTCCTAAAAAATTTCTTGCCTAGAATAAAACTAAAATTTTTTATCAAAATATAGAATATGTAGTAATATAATATAACATTATTATATCAATTTATATAGATAGATTTGTATCTGTAATAGTAATGATATAATATTTTTTTTAAATATATTGTTCTTCATATATGACAATATAAATAATATTTTTTTATTAAATATTAAATAAAATATTATAAATTATTCTTTGAATAAAAATTTATTTCAATTTTGAATTTTTTTACACATGATAAATTTATCTAAATATTAAATAAAATTTACCTTTCAATTTATGAATATTATGTTAAAAAAAATTTGAAGTTTAAATAAATTTATATTCAAAATATAATTTATAAATTAGTTATCAATGTGTTATAAAATAAAATATATTATTATTTTCATATTTATTTTTAGTTAGGAGTTAAAAATAATTTTTTAGTTACTATTATATAAGAGTATAATTATCATTTTAAAAAAATTAGAATTTTTATGAATATTTTTAAAATTATTAGGACTATTTAAGTTAACAAATTAAATTTTAAAGACTCACATATTATTATACCTAATCTATCAATTAACATAAAAGAGGTTCGAAATATTATAAAAACAATAAAAAAAATATCAAGATATTAAATCAAATAATAGGGGAAATTGGCCATTCTCCCCATAAAAAATTGTGGATCTATTGTATTGTATAACAACTCATCAATAATCTTTGAAAGCTTTTCTAATATAATAATCTTTAAAAGTCTTTGATGTAAATTGACTTGTATTATAAAGGCATACAGTCTTCATTAGATATTCTAGACAGTATACATGTAATCTAATGATTTGTGCAAGTCTAATGATCTTGAAAATGCCACATTGTAGGTAGATATATAATGAGTAAATGAATAGTATGTGAATGAATACGACGCCTTGAATTTTTTGTGAAAATGTTGGAAATTCACTATCAATCTTAGAAGACGACTGTCTTATTGTCACTATACTTTGTGAATAAACAATACAAGCATTGTCGTTGGCTAATAGAAATTTCATGCTCTTCAATGATAGCTATTAAAATTTTCAATTAGGATTGTTTAAGATGTCTAAGATTCTGTTTGATACAACTTTTTAAGTAAAATATTTTAGAGTAGACCTTTTACTAATGAAATTTTTTGAACTAAGGTTTTTAAAAAAATTTATTAATTGATTCTAATCTAGCTACGGGTGCAAATATCTCATCAAAATCAATCCCTTCTTCTTGATTGTATCCTTTGGCCATTAATCTAGCCTTATTCCTAGCAACGACACGTGATTCATCCATCTTATTTATGAATGCCTATTTAGTTCCAATGATGGATTGATGTTTCGGTCTAAGGACTAATTCCCACACTTTATTTCTCACAAATTGATTTAGCTCTTCTTGCAAATAGCTCAATGCATAATTAGAGTAAAAAAAACTAATTGTTAGACACATAATAATTTGAATTTCAAATAGAGTCGACCAGCCATTAAGGTCATATCGGTCGAAGGGCTAAAAGTTGAAAGTTAAAAATTGAAAACTCAGGAACTAAGTTGACTATTTTGGCCCTATCGATCAGCCAACACTTTACACTGTTCACATGTTTGAAAACTTTGCATTTTATTTCATTTTTAAGATTTCAAAATCTTGTAATTTGGTTTAAATTTTAGGTTTCAAATTTTTTTAATTTGGTCTACTTTCAGGTTTTCAAAACTCGCATTTTAGTCTAATTTTCAAAATTTATAAGTATTTATCTTTAAAAAACTCTTGAGTGCCATAAACAATATATACACTTACAAACATAAGCATACAAATATAATACGAAAAAAAAAATACCATGCCTCTATCTTGAGTCTTTAATTCAGCTGTCTTCCATTTGCTTAAAGGATTTCATTTTGGTTTTTTTAAATGCCTTGATTTGACATTAGTTTGAATATTCATAAATACTCCAATTCTTCGTGCTAGAAATATCATAATAAATGCTACAAGAAGGATTTAGTTAATAATAGATATGAATGTTTGTTATCATCAATATAATAATTATGAGCCCTAAGGCTAACATCTCTAACTTATATGCTACACTTCCAATCCTTTGCAAAACCTTGAAATGACCTAAGTACTTAGTTGAAAGCTTTAAATTCTTTCTTGTAGCCACAAATAGTTGTCTACATGGTTGTAGTTTTAAATACACTATATCTCCAACTGAAAATTTCCTCTCTCTATACTTCTAATCGTAGACCTTCTTCATTCTATTTTGAGACTTTTTAATCTTACTTTGAGCATCCTTGACAATTTTCTCTCTTTCCATGAGCTCTTCTTCCACAATTGTAACCTTAATTGTCCCTGGTATATATGTTAAAAGTTTAAAAAATGGGCACCCATATATTACCTCAAAAGGTGACTTCTTTAATGTTGAGTGGAAGCTGGTATTTTAACAAAACTTAGAATAAGTAAGCCACTTAGTTCAATTCTTGAGTTTAAAACTAGTGAAACATCGAAAATACATTTCCAAATTCTATTCAGCACTTCACTTCGTTCGTTGGTTTAAGGGTGACAACTAGAAGTAAAGAAGACTCTTGCCAAAACAAGCTTGTAAATATAGGATCTCTATGACAAAAAAATTGTTCATGGAATTCCGTGCAATTTGAAAATATGATCAAAGAAGACTCTAGCAATTTGTGGAACAGTATAAAGATGAAAAATTACAGTAAAATGGGTATATTTATACAACCCATCAACTACGACAGAAACAATTGATTTACCATTGGAAAGTAGTAGTCTATCAATGACGTCCATGGCAATATCTCTCCATATTTTCTCTATTACAGGAAGGAGTTAAAGAAGACCAGTAAGTACAAGCTGCTCCACTATATGATATTGGCAAACATTATAGTTTTTTTATGAAATTTTGAACAGCTTGCCTCACAATTGTGTCCAATAAAAATTAAATTAAATTTGCTACAATTTCTTAAAGAAACCTTCATGTGTCCTCCCATGAAATTGCGCAATTATAATAGGAATAAGAGGAAATCCTTTAGTAAGATAAATTCCATCTTTGAAGAATAAAACGTCATCTTATAGCCTCAATGGTCCCACGACTTCTCCATCTTTGACTAATTATACCAATTTCTTTAACTTTCGATTTGATTGGACTTCTTCTTTAATGGTTTCATTCCAATTAGGTAGTGGTTAAGAGATTACAAAGATTTTTCAACTTCCTCTTCCTTGTATACCTTTTGAAGAGCGCATCAGCTATAATATTATCTCTTCCACTCTTATATTCTATCACGGTGTCAAATCCTATGAGCATGTAAAACCACTTTTGTTAAGCTGTAGTTATGATCTTTTATGACCACAATTATTTTAAACTCTCGTGATTTGTCTGTATAATAAATTGTCTTCCTAATAAGTAAGGACGCCTTTTTTAGACTACTAAAACTAGAGCCAAGATCTCTTTCTCATAGGTGGACATCAATAAATGCTTCCTTTGAAAGCACATGACTGTAGCAAGTGATTGGCCTATCCTATATCCAATGTCTAATTCCAAAGCATCACATTCCATAATGAACGATTTAGAAGAGTCTAATAACGATAGAGCAGATGAACAAGTCACCGCTTCTTTAAGCTTGTTGAATGCCATGGAAGCTTGTTGAAAGTCTTTCTTCAACATTTTTGTATGTAGAGAAGCCATATTACCATAATTTTGAATGAATTTGTGGTGATAACCAATTGAACCCATAAATCCTCATAGAGCCTTCAGAGTTTGAGGTTTAGGTTAAGTAAGCATTGCTTCCATTTTCTTTAGATCAACAACTATACCTGTACCAGTGATTAGGTGGCCAAGGTCCCTTTGACTAAATTGGCATTTTTCTAGTTTTACATGCAAGTTATGCATTTGCAAAACAGAAAAGACAATATCTAAATGCTTTATATGCTCACTCCAAGATTTGCTATAAATTAAAATATCATCAAAGAAAACTAAGACAAAATTTCTCAAGTAATCCTTGAGTACCTTATTCATAAAGGCCTGAAAAGTAGATGGAGCATTAGTAAAGCTAAATGGCATCTCTAAAAATTCATAGTGATTTTGATGAGTTCTAAAAGTTCTCTTCTTCGTGTCATGGTGTTCATTCAGACTTGCTGATAACTTAAGTGAAGGTCCAACGTTGAAAATATTTGTGCTCCATGCAACTTATCAATGATCAAAATTGCAAACTGTTCCTTGATGGCAATCTTGTTGAATCAACACGCATTTTCCATAAGCTGTCATACTTCTTCACTAAGATAATTGGGGATGGGTATAGGTTGATACTATAATGAGTGCTACTAGATAATGAGAATACTTTGACTGAAACAAGTTATTGGCCAGCTTACAATTGAATATAATGGTTAAATGATCGACTCAGGGGTAAGCCATTTGGTTTAGCTAGGATAACTTCATATTTTTGTAGCACTTATCAGATTTATGGATGTATGTATACTAGAATAGTCAGGATGTGTCTTCTTAGCCGAAACTTTCTTAGCTAGTTGTTTGGACTCTCGACTATCTACAAATTGATTCTTTGGACTTGTTAAGCCTTGTAAGTTAATCCGATTAGTTCTTAATATAAACTTTATAGATAAATTGGAAAATGCTACTCAATCAGACCTAAAGTGCTTAACCATTACATATTATACCCTTCAAGTGACAACAAATGAAAATCCACAAAGATTGGATATCCTTGTAAATTAAGTTGTGTGTGGACATATTTACCTGGACTTGCTAATTTTTCTCTAGAAGCAACCATTGCATCTAAACGCCCACTCAGAACCGGCTAGAGCCCCACTTTCTATGCTAGTTGCTCATTTATAAAATTGTGTATTGCCCGAGTCAATAAGTATAACTACATGCTCATGTGCCAAGAACTCACATGTTGTCAAGTGCACTTAACCAACAATTGCGTACAAGGATATTTTTAGTGACAGCTCTTCTTAAACTTCATCACCCTACAATTCCACAATATCATCACCATCTAAAATGATAGTTTGTATTAAGAATAAAATCTTACAAACATGCCCAGGCTTAAATTTGTCATTATAATTAAAAGTAGCCCTTTTCGCCTTCTCTCATTTAGCTCCCAATATTCATATTTTTAATTAGGAGAGTATTGGTGGAGTTGCATGGTGATGGACTAACTCTAGAAATGGATGAACTAATCTTCCATAGGAAAATATCTCTAGCTTCATATAATTAAGTTAACCCAATTGCTAATGCCAAGGTGCGTGGTTTGTTAGCTCTAATATTTGTCTAAATAGAGTCCTGAAAACTACTGAGAAAAAGCTAACTTTCTTAGTTGATTCCAATAAACTTGCTTTAATGAGTAGCTTTTCAAACTTTTCTTAATATTCTTGCACATTCCCTGTTTGTTGCAATCTGGTAAGGTTTCCATAGAAATCAAGAAATTAATTAAGGTTATACCTCGAGTCTAACCTCTCCTTAAAGCCTTCCCAAGAGATGATTGCATTTCTTGTTTTAGCAACTAGTATCATAAGTGAACATCCTTATTCAAATAAAAAGGGGCCAATATCACAAGATCATTTATTAGGATGTCATGAAGTTAAAAAAATTGCTTCGCCTTACAAAGTCGTACGGATGGGTCGTCTCTCCTTTTATAATAAGGAAAATAAATCTTTAGTATTTTGACATATAAAATTTATTGGAGTGCTCTTGCTAACTCTCACTAGCATTTTGTTGGCCATTAATGTTTGATGTTGCAGAGTTTTTTGTTGTTTTATGTGGTTTATAAGCAATTTCGTCCATTTGGATGCCAAGCTCATTGATCATCTCTGCCATTGCATGTAACAGTTCTCCTTGCTCAGCAATTAACCCTATCATCCTCTCCAATTATTCCACATGTTGCTTCATCGCCAAGCTCTGATATCACTTTGGTATAATCGAGCTAGTTGATGTTTGCTTCCTTTGCGTATTTTGAATAATTAAGATGAAGAAATGTAAAGATGATATCAAACCATTTAAGAGAGCCTAAAACCTCCAAAATGTTGAGAATGATATCAAAATAATTTTTAAATGAGAGTCCTATCTCTTCTACGTTCATACCTTTTAAATAATAAGGCAACAAACCTTTTGCAACTACTTCTCACTGAATAAGTAACGTGCCAATCAAATAGAAAGTCAACCAAAAAGCAACTAACTCTAACAATGCAACCAGTGGTTTGACTTATTCAAAGATAATTAAAACAATAAAATAAAGTACCAAGCAAAACAAATGGAAGACTGAACTGCAAAAACTAAAGGCACGTAACAAGTTCATTTTGATATATATGGACTAATGAATGCAAGAGTTAGGCATGGAGCCTATCATTTTACTACATTCGTTGATGACTGTATATGTTTTGATTATATCTACTTGATCTCACATAAATAAGAAGCATTAGACTAGTTCAAATTATATGTTAACTTGGTTGAAAATGAATTGGATAAGAAGATCAAAATCTTAAAGATTGATTGGGGATGTGAATATCTTTATGAACAATTTAAAGAACTATATAATAGAAAGATAGTGATGAAAAGTTAACATTTCCTAGAACTCTGCAACAAAATGTACGGTGAAAAGAAGGAATAGGACTTTATTAGAAATAGTTAAGTTTATGATAGCATAAGTGAATCTTCTAGTATCTTACTAGAGAGATACATTACTTACTATCATGTATATATATATATATATATTTATCTGTGTTCCTTTCAAATCAATTAATGCTACTCTTTATGAGTTATAACAGTTATAATAGAAAACCTTATCTAATGTACTTGCAACCCCATGAGTCTGCGGCTTATGTTGACAATCCATCACATAAATATAGTAAATTAGGTGCAAGGGGTAGAAAATGTATCATTATTAGGTATTCTGAACACTCAAAAAAGATATGTGCCTATTGGTGAACAAGTTAATGGAATAATAACTAAACTAGAATCGAAAGACGTTATTTTTTTAGCAAATAAATTTCCAATCAAAAGAATTGGGGAAGTAGACAAGAATATTTAATTTTATGAATTAAATGATTCTAGTGATATTTCAAACAAAGGTATTAAAAGATTTTTCTTAAGATTCCAATCCTAATGGGAATGAGGCTCCTTTAGGGTTGATTGGACCAACTTGTATCAATAATCATACAATCATCCTAAATTGTCACTTTGAGATTGAAGGGGAGAATTTTATGATTACTTCACATGATAATGATGAACCAAAGACTTTTGCTAAGAACTCTCACTTCATCTTCTAGGAAATTGTTGATAAAAGCAATAGAAGAAGAAATGAAGTCCATTAGAGTTACTCAAGTCTGGGATTTGGTTGATTTACCACCTACTCGTTGAACCATTGGCAAAAAAAGGATTCTTCATATTAAAAGAAAGACAGGTTGTATAATTGAAAGATATAAGATACGATTAATAGTAAATAACTATACCAAAAAAAAGGGTGTAAACTATGAGGAAACCTTTTCACTTATAGTAATGCTTCCATTTGTTTGATCCTAACTATAATCACACATTTAGATCTAGAATTACATCAAATGGATGTAAAAAACAACATTTCTCAATAAAAAATTCAGAGGAGGAGATATATATAGAACAACCTTAAGGTTTATTACTAAAAGCCTAGTGCGCTAAGTTTGTAACCTCAAAAGATCAATATATAGGCTAAAAGAATCCCCTAGACAATGTTATCTTAAGTTTTATTAAGCCGTAATTTGTTATGAATTCTCTATGATTAATGAGGACCATTATATGTATGTAAAGATATTTGAAGATAATTTTATGATATCATCTTTATATTTGGATGATTTTTTTATGGTTGGGAAAGATAAAGAGTTTGTTAAAATCATTGAAGAATGGTTATTTTTAAATTTTGAGCTGAAAGATATGGATGAGTTAGCTTATATCTTCGGAGATAAGATCTAAGAAATCATTCAAGAAAACGTCTAGCTTTGTCACAAGATTTTTATTTAGGAAGATTTTTGAGAAATTCAAAATCACTAGTTATAAAGTCATGGATACTCTTTTCTCAAAAGGACAAACTCTTAGCCTTGATATGTGTCTTAGAATTCCACAAAAATGTAAAAAAATAATTAGAGTTCTTTACTCAAGTATCACTAGTAGTCTCATATTTGCTATAATGTATATAAGGCCTGACATTTGCTATATTATTAGATTAATAAGTAGATATCAATCTAATCATAGATAAAAGCATTGAAATATTGTCATAAGGATTTTAACATACTTAAAAGGGCAAACAACTTTTTATACTACCAAGGAGATAATTTATGCTTAGTTGAATAATCAGACATAGATTGGAGGGGAGATTTAGATGAGCAAAAATCAACCTCTGCATATGTTTTTCTACTTAATCGATGAATTATCTTATGAAGTTATAAGAAACAAATAGGCACAGTTCTATCAACTGTGAAAGTTGAATTTATGGCATGTTCAACAACAGTACAAGAGGTAGTTTGACTGAAGAGATTTTTTAAGTATCTTAGGATTATCACAACTATTGCTACACTGGTCATTATATATTGTGATAATCATGCAACTATATCTTTCACAAAAAATGCTAAGGACCATAAAAAATCCAAACACACCGTGACTAAATACAATTTTGTAAGATGTATTGTAACGAATAAAGAAGTGACTATTCAATATATTTCTATGAACCAATAGTAACTGATCCATTTACCAAAGCAGTTATTAGGTATATTTATTCATCACATGCTCGATTTTTGGAATTACATAGATTATGTTTTTAATTGTATTGAGATGTTACTTTGATGAATAAATGAAGTTTTTGTTCTTTCGTTTATTTCTTTATAATGTATTGCATAATGACACGTATATGTTAATACCCTAATAATATATCATCAGATATAAAATCAACTTACTTACACGAGTGATCACTTAATTGTTGATTGCAACAAGTTAATATGAGACATTAATAATATCTAGTTTTTGTATTATAAAAGTGTGTCGCCTTGACTAGGTCCAAATGAAGTTTATTTCAAATAGAATCGAACATGGTATATTTACTATCATGATGATTTGATTATAGCAAGATATGAGATCTCAATTTGTCATTTAAAATACGAGCACTTGAGAACTCAAGTTAGGCTCACTAAGATAGAGACTAAGTTAAGATCTCTACAATACTATTGACATATTTTTTATTTTAGAAAGAAATTGTTGTAACATATGATTCATATCACATGTGCTTATGTTGACCAATTAGGAAAATGAGGAAATATCCCGATTGTACCAGGCCTTGAGTTCTTTGGAAAACAATTATGGGTTCAGTTAAGGAAGATGTGACCTACAGTAAATAGAGAGCAAGAACAATTTTGATGATTCACCAATGTTGTAAAGATCTAGACCCCATCGCTTAAAAGGTCAAAGGTAGAAATTCCAAAATTACACAGAGGGTCATTGTAGCAACTAGCACCCATATCAAAAGTGACAAAAAATCAATAGAAAATTTCAAGAGCAATTGAAGATGATCTAAAGAACAGGCTGCCGACAAACTCTAAAGGCAATAATATTTAAACAATAACAATAATAAAGAACAAACACTAGAATTATAAATATAGTATCAACAGAGAAACCAAGCTACGCATTAAATTGCAGCTATGCTCACATGAAACATAGAGGCCAGAAGCTGGAAGCCTTATTAGTTCCTATATATTGATTCCCAGTAGCAAATAACCTAGCTCTATGGCTCAACTGCCTATCCTGTGGTCAAAAAGGTCTGCATGTTCCTTAGCAGTCCTTGAGGTGCATTGTCTTGTCTTACATGAGACTTGAGACATGCCTCATCGAGATTTTGGAACTGAAATGCATTTCACATCCAAGGAAAACTCTGTTTGCAATTATTATCTACTAAAGCAAGCGCATCCTGTAACTTCCATTATGTCCTTGTCACAGAAACTTTTGGTGCTTCTTCACATTCACTGGGCATTTACATTCTCATGAAGAAAGGATTTCATTTCAGACTATTCTGAAAATTAATCAGCAGTAGGACAATACAATGACAATGATCTTTAAATAACTAACATCAAACTTCAGACCAAAAGTTTTATTGCTGGCTAAAGTTTTAGATAATCAGAAAAAAGGCTACAAAGCAGTGTTCCTAACCGCAGACATTTAACACACACAGAGGATACAAGCACAAAATTTTATCATAGAACCTAACATCTTCAACTTCAAAATGTGAGTTAGTATTTTTTGCAAGCAATGGACTTCACAGACAGTGCAAACGTTATCATGAAAGCACTGAAAAGGAAACAGATTTATGAAAGTCCTGACCTGGTGAACAGTGTTGTGCTGCTCAATCCCATCACTAGCCATCATGCACATTAAATCATGTGTGCATCAAGATGCAATTCATCAAGAACCAAAAATGCCAAACTGAGGAAAACTTGAAAACTTTTGTATCATAATAAGTTGCACCATATCAGTACACTTCAAGAATCCATGTAATAGGGGAATGCAAATCATGAAGATATAGATTCATGCAGCCATGTGTCTGAATATAACTTATTAACAACTTCATCCACAATGGTAACAATAATGAAAGTGCAACAAGTAATCTATATAAGCACACAGTACCATAGGCAAAGAATCTTTAAATTCATAGCCTTCTAAAATTGAAAATTTTTCCAGTGTACTTAAAAGAGACAACAAACTTTAGTCATAGAATTGTGCTTTGTTTGAGGTAAGGGATAATTACTTGTGATTTCTAATTGTAATGAACACAGAATCTGAGAATAAGTCAGGAACCTACGGAACACATCAAAGGAATAAACTAGCATTTTCTGCCTGCCTTATGCAGATCACTAGTGAAACAAAACTTGAGCTACAACATTAATGTACATTGAATAACATCAAAATTTTTGGTTTTCACAAATGATACAACAAGGTCAGAATGAATCATGCAAATTTGAAAAAGGAGTAAATGCTAATAGTAAAATACGGTATTTGAGCTCCATGGTCATCTTTCCCAGGTGCCAACGGTTTAACCAGAGGAACACAGGTCCTTCTGGAAGATCAGCAAATATAGACCATTAACCTTTGTAATTACTAGTACAGAACTTTTAACACAAAAATATCTCATTGGTATACAAACTGAAGAAAGATATTACTGGATATGATCCATGCTGGCACTGGCAGGGCTCATGTCTAATAAAACCTTCATTTAATAGATAAAAGTACTATTCAGATTTTGCAATTTAAGAATAATAAATTCCAAGATTATGAGATTGTCCCACAAAGAAGTACCATAATCAGGCGTGCAGCCTTTGAGCTTTCAACTACCAGCCATTGTCCTTCTGAAGAGAAGAGCCATTCATGAGCCCAAGTCTGAAATTTAACATTCAGTTATGCGTTTCAACAGGAAGAACCCAAATTGGGTATGCATGAAATGTTGAGGGATAAATTCATCCAAGAACAGAAGCAAAGTTTGACAAAACAAAACTATTGCTAAGAGTAACACAATTTGTGTTTGTGCTTTTGTTTGTTTGTTCTCACGCAAACAGACCGAAAAAGTGAAGAAAAAGATAATTAACTTGGAGAGTAATTATATTGTTTTCTTCTTGCCCACTAAGAAAGAGACGGCAGAGGCGGAGCATAGGCAGCACACTTTACCCTTTTCCAATCAGAACGAGAAATAATTTTAAAAAGTTTAATTGTTTTGTGAAAAGAGCAAGTTAAAATTAACAAATTCCATAGTTAGACACATTCAAGATAAACTTAATGGAACTAGCTAAACATTTTAATATTGTTAGCCAATTGAAGTGTCCTGGAAGCAGAAAAACATGTTCAACCTAATGAGAGTCCAAAATCCAAGAGCAATCTGAAAACCTTTTCCTCTTTATAACAAGGTTAGAACCTAAAATTTGCCCCAGTAAAGTGTTTACCATTTGGCGAAATCCTGAATGCAATTAAAACTATCTAGGCACTATGACATATGAACCTTTTTTCTAAATTTTCTTTTGTACTTCAAAATTACATACTAGGTTCTTACAGAACCAATAGATTTACAGAATTTTTTCGTTTGTCAAATTTGAAGAATTGGTTTGGCTCAAAGTAGGTTCAGCTGGCTGCTGGTCCATGTCAACAGCCACCTGTAACATACATGTCAAACACATAAACAGACCCTCCTATGTTTGTGTGTGTGTGTGTGTGTGTGTATATTTGCCTTTTCTCATTAGGATTAGAACCTAAGATCAACTAAACATCAACTTCTCCATCCCACCCTTTTTTTGCCTTTTATATTCAGTGATTCTTCTTCCGTAAAAAGTGACAGAATCAGCAAAATTAAAAACCAAAGTCAAGTCCATTGTAGAGTTTCACACTTTTAGTAAATGCTAATGTCTTTTATTAAACTAATCCAAAATAGCTGAAAATTCTAGTTTATTGGCAATCAAGGTTCAAATGCAATTTGTTTATTGTAGTGTTGCTTAATTTGCAAAAATGTTTGCCATATGAAGCGCAAGGAAACCAAATAAGTATAAAAAGACACACCTTTGGTACAATAAAATGGGCCCTGTAACTGAAACGGGAGCCACCTTCTCCACCCAAAATAAGCTCAAACCGACGACCTTGGGTAAGCTTTGTCAGATCCCCTTTAGCCCCCAGTTGTAGATCTTCAAGTGAGTACAATATATCAGAGCCGTTGGAGTATTCTCTACGAATTTGATTCTCATTTTCAAGGGCTTCATGAATCCCAAGAGCCTGAAAACTCAACAATACATCAAAACTTCAATCAATTTCAGTTCCAAAATGCATACATTTCATTAAGTAGGAAGCTAATAAGCATATCCACCATTTTGAATATGTTTCATTCATCATTTATTATAGAATACTTCATCAGATTGTCAAAAAGAGACATGTCAGTTACTCTTACCTGATCTTTGTTACAATCAAGAGAAGAGGGACCAAATGATGATGTTATTTGGTGCTCTACAGAGGAATTTTCTTTCTCTGTGACCACCATAAAAGTCTGAAGGCTAGGCTGACTAGATGATTTTTGTGGTATGGCATGAACGCTCATATTCCACCGAAAATGGAACCTGGAGAAAAGCAAACCTGGAAGAGAGAAAGAGAGAGGGATTCAATATCCATCTAAAACAGATACAAACAAGCAATTGAAGATTCAGTAAATAAATACTAGCCACAACAAAACTGCATTTGCATATCCACATACAAAGGCCATTCTGAACAAAAAGAGTAATAAATATTCTTCATGAGAACTTAGATGAACAAGCAAGCAATAATGTGTTCACTTAAGTGACAGAAATAAATTCAAGACAAGAGTACCTAGAATATGAGTCTCTGCCAGTGTAAGACAAATAAATTTCCCTCCAGATTTCAGAAGCCTTTTCACCTAATGACGCAATTCCACTTGTGTGAACCAACAAAAAATCATATTTTTCATTCGCTATTGAAGCAAATCAACCAAAAATAATAATAATAATCTCAATTCAAAGTCCACCTCTGAAAAATATTGATTCCCCAGCTTAGGGCCAAGCTCTGGCTCCATCAAAGCATCCAGTCCACCTTTATCAAGAACAACATCAAAAGTCTCATCCATGAACTGCTAAAAGTTTTAAAAATCAGAGAAAGAAAAGAAAAATAAAATAATATTGTCCAAAAAGGTGAAGCATCAATCAAGTTTTGTATCATTAGAGAAGACAACTTATCAAAATCAAATAACAAGAACTAACAAGTAAATGATTCGCACAAAAAAAAAAAATTGTGACCAAAAAGGGACTTGATAAGAGAGAGAGAGAGAGAGGGAGGGAGAATTTCCCTTGCATCAACAATACTAGATGATTATCAAATTCCCCATAAGATGTTCATAACGCTTTTAGATGGCAAAGGAAAATGATTATCAAACAAGGGCTGAAGGATCTACACAATAGGGAAAGGGTGAGAACAATGTTGTCACAAGGCAAGTTTTATCCAAATCAAATTGATGACGAATCGACAATAAGTTAAATATTCATAGATATCCAATAAGATGAGGCTGTATTGACACATAGCATTGCATTTAATTAAACACCAGCATCACAAAAAATTATACTCCATTGAATCATCTTATGCTCAATGCTTTTAACTTTGAACTGTGCGGAAACAAGCAAGTTTAGTTCTTACTTATGTCCCCATTCAATCTGAGATCATACTATCAACAGAAGTAAAAGAGGCGGAAACAACTGATCCAACAGAGAGGAAGAGGAAAACACATCTCACAAGATTTTTCGTCATTAAATGAATCCATTGAAATTAGAAGTATCATCCAAACCTACTACATTTACCCAAATAGCCTCAAAAAACTAGTATTTATCATAAAAAGCATTTTTGTGTAAAATCACTTTTAAGTAACAGCAGTTCAAGATGGTTTACGGTAATTGCTCGCAAAAGTTTTGTCTCAGACTTTTTAGTAAAACCACTTTTTGTAATGGACCTATCAAGCAATTTTCTGAAGATCAATTCAACATGTGCATTTAGGGTGCCTACTAAGTACTCTTCCAAAAGCACTCCAAATGATATTTTTAACTTTAGTTTATTCCAACCAAACATTATGAAATAGATATAAAAATATTTCTCACTAAGTAGAAGAGCACTTCTGACAGTACCAAAATTGCTCCTAAATGCACTAAAAGAACTTCTCCAAAAACAATTCAAGTGCTCTTCTTACTCAGAAAATGATTTTAAGAAAAGCACCCACCGGCACTCCTCCATATGCTTTTTTGATATCAAAAAACTGCATTAAATTTTTACGTAAAAGCTATAAAATCCGAAATAATAGTTGTAACAATTTGAAGAAAAAATTTATGAGGTGGAACCATTCTGTTGCCTTGTCATGAGTCTTGACTCCTTCAACAAAATCAAAGTTTTCTTTTACCCCAAACTAGGTTGAAAAGACAAACTTAGCGTTCGAATAACAAAGTGCAAGACAAAAACTTGCATAATAATACATTGTCTTGCAAATTGGTGCAAAACAACTTACATGCAATCCTTCTTGCGAAATATTTTTGCATACAGCTATCTATCTTGCCAAACACATAGCCTACAAGCATCCGTCTTCCATAATTAAGGCCATAAAAGTTTCAAGGGGTCCAAAATAACATAAATTGTGGAATGGGGTCAAAACTCCTGGCAGGATCCTAATCAAATCACTCATCAAGCAAATTTCTGCAGTGCCATAATTACTTCCAAAATGCTTCTAGTTATTCAAAATACCAGTAAAACGATTTTGCTATTCATCGCTAGTAAAGCGTCATTCATAAAGTGGACAGTGGGTATAATGCCATAAATTTTCTTGAAATTCACTCATCAACATAACGCCAAATGAGATACAAATTTCTATGAGTAGTATTTAAAAAATAAAACCCTAATTCACGTTGGTTGAATAATTTACCTGCATATTAGTCATGTCCACAACACGCCAATGCATTTCAGGGCAATCACGCACATTGCGGCGCAACATGTCATAAATAACAACTTTTGAGAAATCGACATTGGTGATGCCATGAAATCCGGCGTCGTATAGGTGCTCAGAGAGGCGGGAATTACCACAACCAGGCACCAAAATCTGCGGAGGTGGTGAAGGAGCTCCGAGAAGAGAAAGAAGCGGGTCGCGTAGCCGAGGCCACTCAGCGTACCACTCGAAGGAGTCGCCGCTACCGCGGAGAACTTGTCCCAGTTTTCTTTGCTGTTGAAGTCTTCGAGTGCTTGCAGGAGCTCTGATGACGATGGCGATTGGTTCTCCTTTCCCATTCTGTTTTCAGTTAGTTACTTCACTAGGGCTTAGGGTTGGATAATTTCTCAAAATACCCTTATACTTTTTTGAGTTTATATAAATAGCCTCTTATTTTGGATAAGACAACTACTTTTTAGGTAAGGAAAAATGTGACCTTACCTAAAAAATAGTTTTAAAGTAAAGTAAAATATACTTTTATTTAAAAATAAATTTTGAGTAAAATAATTACTTATTGCGTAAGTTAAAATTTAACCTTATCCAAAAACTACTTGTTAGGTAAGGCAAAATTTTACCTTATCTAAAAAATGAATTTCGAATAAGATCAAATTTATTTTTGGGTAGGACAACCACTTATTGGATAAGGCAAAATTTTTCCTTATTCAAAAATCAGTTGTTAGGTGAGGCCAAATTTTGCTTTACCCAAAAAGTGATTATCTTACCCAAAAATAAATTTGGCCTTACTTGAAAATCACTTTTCGAGTAAAGCTAAATTTTGCCTTATTCAACAAGTGGTTTTCGAGTAAGGTCAAATTTTGCCTTACCCAACAAGTTTTGCCTTACCCGAAAAAAGTTATCTTATCCAAAAAAAATTTGACCTTATCCAAAAACTACTTTTCGGGTAATGCCAAATTTTACTTTATCCAATAAGTGGTTTTCAAGTGAAGTCAATTTTGCCTTAGCCGAAAAATTTTACTTTACAGAAAAAATTTTTCCCATACCTGAAAAATAGTTTTAGGAAAAAAAATAATGGGTGAGTAAACATTACATATTTTTGGTGTATTTTTATATTATAATAATATTAAATTCTTATAAATTTACACAAGTATAGAAGTGTTAGTAACATTTTCTGTTCACTACGACGGTTCGTAGGAAATACTTGATGATGGTATTCAAAAATATATTGGTGGAAAAGTTCAACTTATTACCATACAAGAAATTCTAACTACCAAAATCTAGCAGGCATGATATAACCTAACTCCGGATAAATCAAAGAGAATTCAAAATTTGTATAAAAGCAAAGTTTAAAGAGTATGGTGACTTGTCCATTGCACCTATTCCAGCTGATATAATTGATGACCATGATTTGTTGTCTCTAGTGCATTTGTTTAATGCCAATGGCTCTCAATTGGTGGTTCGACTATTTTATATATAACTTTGGATTGCACTATTGGAGCGGAAGTAACAAAATCTGAAGAACCTAGAATGACATGAGCTACTACCTTTGAAGATATAATTTGAGAACCATATGCACGTCCATTTATCTCTTCTAAGGGCAATAATCGCTTTAACAATGTAGACCCATCAACTTATACACCATTTGACCATAGCATGTCAGGAGATGGTAGACAAAATTCTCAAGATCACAGTGAATTCCACTCCGAAGATGTACCTTACTTTTCAACGCTCTGTTATAAAGGGCCGGTTAATTATAGTGTATGTTCACCGCCCCCATATAATAAAGATCTTACACTTGACTACTTTGACAATCAACCATCTATGCAAAGAACATATTGTTACGGGAAATGAAGTCGAATGAATTATTATGATGAGAATACCATTGTAAGAGAAGATGTTAGTGGTGAGGCACCGGCCAATACATCAATGGCCTATGAAGATAATGCGATGAGGGATTCAGCTCTTACCCGTATTATTCTTCCCATTCCAATGACATTTACCATATTTCCAGATGCTATGTCGAGTTCCACGTGGAGCAGATTTTTAGAATAAAGAAGGAGTTACGACATTATTTCAATATTATCGTGTTGAGGAGGCGTTTTTAGCTCGTCATTTATCAATCAACAATGATACGTTTTGAGGTAAAATATATTGTAGATGGATGTAAATAGCGGATGCGTGCTATAAATAATGACAGAACTAATGGGTACTTCTGCATCACACGAATTATGGGTGTGCACACATGCCAAAGTGATCAAATGCAGGATGGCCATCGACAAGCTAGTAGTTGGTTAATTGCTGAACATGTCTTGAGCAAATTCTAAGACCCTAGTAGAATTTACACACCAAAAAACATTCGAGACGACATACATAATGATTGTGGGGTGCTTGTATCTTATAAGAAGGCATGGTTAGCAAAAGAAGAAGTGTGTCGATTAGTTAACAGAGACCCAATTAAGTCATTTAAGGCACTCCCTCGACTTTGTCATGTGTTAAGAGACAAACTTGGAAACAATCACACATATTGAAAATGATGACGAGAATCATTTCTTATATTTCTTCATAGCCTTTTGTGCATTTGTCTAAAGGTTTCGTGGAGCCATTCGTCTGGTAATTGCTCTTGACGGTACCTTTTTAAAAGGGACCTGTTGGGGGACTTTGTTTTTGGTAGCTGCTGTTGACAAAAATAATCACATATAAGAAATTGGAGTCTCTGATAACGACGCATCTTGGGAATAGTTTTTGTCAAAACTTCGTGAAGCAATTGGGCCAACATCAGATTTGATTTTTGTTTCGGATTGACATAATAGCATTGAGAAAGGCATAGTTACAGTCTTCCCAAATGCATATCATTGCACGTATCATATTCATGGAAATGTTAAGGCAAAATTTAGAATGAGGGAGAAAATGTCAGAGACCTTCTTCCCTAGGTATTACATTGCTGCTAAGGCTTATACATTTGCTAAGTTCAATGATTAGATAGACAAGTTAAGGGGTATACATCTAGTAGCGACAAACTACCTAGAGAATGAAGTAGGTTTTCATCGATGGACTATAGCACATTTTGCAAAGCGACGATATGACACATTGACTACAAATATAGCTGAGAGCATGAATGCACTATTGAGGAATGCACGAACGCTCCCAATTATAGTATTGTTGGATTGGATCCGATCAGTAATGTAAGGGTGGTTCTATGATAAGAGGGAAGAAGTCGCAAAATGTGAACCACAAACCCCTTTTCCCTTTGGGCTTAAGCCATAGTCAACAAGCATGAAGTAAAATCAAAATGACTAATGGTGTACCATATTTCCAGTTTTGAATTTCAGGTGAAAAGCGTGGGACAAGAAGACGTGATGGATTTACGCGCAAAGAGTTGCACATGCCGACAATTTGATCTAATGCAATTACCTTGCCCACATACACTTATAGCAACCCGTTTTATTAGAGGACAATATAACAACTTTTTCTCCCATTATTATACGAATGACACACTTGTGTTGGCCTATGCAAAGAATATATATCCTATAGGTAATAAGTGTGATTAGGTTGTTCCTGATGAGATTCAAAATATAATCGTTAAGCCACCTCGGGGAGGGTACTGACGGGTCGACTGAGGAAACAACTTATTCCGTCTACGGGCAAAAATGTGGTTAAAAAAACATTCTCATGCTACAAAGAAGTTAACCACAATTGTGCGACGTGTCGCAATCCAATCTGTTTAGACTAGCATGATAATATTATTATTTTTTTTTTTGTAGAGTCAAGATTATTATTAATCTTTTAATAAATGAAAATATTGATGTTGTATTATTAAAATAATTTTAGTGCTTAAAATAATTTTTTACTGAAAAGTTTAATATGTCACGACTTATTCGATTAATTACAATAATATCAAGATTAAAAGTATAAGAATTAATAATAAGGAAATTTGATACCCAAAAACTATTATTATTAATAACTTATTATTACTTTTGTTAATTATTATTATTAATTATTTTTATTATTTTATTTACTATTATTATTTATTATGATTAATTATTATAATATTTTATTATTATTATTATTATTATTATTATTAATTGTTTAATAATAACATAATTATTAATGTATAGTATGCAAGCACCCATTTTTGAGTACTCTCAATTTTGGATACCTGAAAAATATAGGCACCTGAAAATGGGACTCGAAAGGGTACCCCAACTTTCAAGCACCTTATGTTTTTTGGGTACCCGAAAGTCTGGTACCGAAATTTGTTTCAATTTGAAAATACTATATAAGTCTCATGATTAATTACATAATCCCTCGTAAAAAGAATATTTCTTGATAAAATAACATAATAATCCTAATATATTACATAAACCCCCTATGCAAATTACACAACACCTTAAAAAAATAAAAAATAAAGAAAAAAAAAAAAAAAAAAAAAGAATATTTCTTTAAAATATCAAACCCATAAAAATAAATAACAAACAACCCCACAGCACAATAATACACAAACGTCTTAACGTTAAAATTTCATATATACGAACATTTCAAGTACTATAATATCTGTTTAAATCCAATCTTTAAGATAATGTGTTTTTAATTAAAGTTACCCAATATGAGTGCTCGTTGTTGAAATATATTATTATTACTATATCTCTCATTAATTTCCTTTGTCGGGATATAATCATTCAAATATTTTTTTTACTTGATAATGTTTCATTAACACTATTTTAGACTAATTTAATTTCGTGAAAATATAAATATTTTTATATACACATATTTGTCATATATCATATTGACAATATTCTATAATAATTTGCCTACGAATAAGTCCAGTGCAATCTTACGCCTTAATAAGACACTGTGACCAGGGCCAAAGTCAAATGAATGACCCAATCCAAGCAACTCAATGAACTTGCACGTGAACACCCCATAATCACCTCTTCCTAAATGTTGTCTTGGCACGCCTGATGTCTTTTGTTCAATTGTGAAAGGTTCTATGTTGTTCCCTATCTCTGGCCTTGCCCTATATATCTCAACATGGCGTATAAGATAAGGTAATAGTCGGCACAGAGGTCTCATATGGCCTTCCATCGCAGCATATGAGTGTGATGAAGGTGACGAGTCATATACCGTGATGTGATGATCCAAAAATTTTATGGCACATACAACCCAATGAGCACCACTACATGTGACTAGAATGTAAACAACATTGACTATCTCCCAATTTATACGCACGCCTTCATTGTCCCTAGCCACATACTGTATGACATCAACGCCATTGAAACATGATCCCATCTATTTAATGCCATTGGCCACATCCTATTATATTGCCTCAAGGGTGGCCTACAACGCAAACAATGAAAACATGAGACCTTTTTATATCAATTATAACAATTGTGTATACAATATAATATATTCACATTATAATGCATACATAGAGCTGCGTGGATGCAATGGTCCACTCTTAAGAGATTGCCCAAGGCATGGCTAATTGTCGATGTGCGACCATGTCTAAAAACTCGTCAACATGCTAAGTTATACAATAAATATGTCAGCGAAAAAAGTGCACACATAGTTTTAGGGTTTAACAAAAATAAAGAGGGAAAAAAAGAAAAGAAACTAAAAATTACAAATATAACTTATAGTATCTTTTAGCCACGTGTTCTAGTTTATAATCCCATAGAGCCAATTAGGAGTAATGGCTATATGCTCTGTTTTAATTCACACGTCAGTACCCTCAATCCACTGCAACATCATCACATATCTTTGCTTCGAAATAGGCGTAAACGGCTCGATAACGTGTCCATGATCGTACCGCGAGCGTGGTATATATTGTAGAGCGGGTCGTTGTCGAGGCCTACGCCACATCATATATAGGCTCTGTTCGTATCGAACTGATCTATAAGGTCGATCGTACCGATTAACCGCTTAAGTCCCCCGCCCCAGCCCCAACTTATCTCCTGGTGGAATACTGCTACCATCTGTATAGTGCTCTGTAAATTGTCCATGCCTACTTATTTCTTATATGAAAAAAATCTATTTAGTGTATGTGGTGTGACTAAATACAAATCAACCACTTGGTGTAATACTTATACATTAAACCATATTCATAAGGACAAATTTATATGTTTATATCTCATAATTTATATTTACCTGATCAGCCAATGTGGGGACTGCCCATTCAAATCTCTCGTCCTTATTGTGAATGCACTAAAAGTTATCATAAAATGAATATCTTTGCATCAAATCCTCCCACTTTGCCATGAACTGGGTCATCTCTGTTCGCTGCGCATCCATGAACTATGTAATCTCCATCCACTAGGCATCCATCCAAACCTTTATATCAACACTCAAGCTATCAATTTTTCGGGTAATAGTATCACTTAACAATGAGAAATCTCGAGTGAGCTCTTCTTTTAATGTTGTGATATCTTAAGTGAATTCTTCTTGCATCGATCAAATATCAAAAAAACGATCCCTATCATGCATTATCTGGGTCCTGGAAGAGGTGTCAACTGAAGTAGGCACTCTAGAAGGGAGTGGCTATGTAACATATATTATTCAAGTGGACATGTGTATAATTTATAATAATATACATATATATACATGTTTATAATTTACCCGTGGGCAGCTTTCTGTACTGGACCCTAATTCACTACGTGTTCTATGTCACCCTTGCTATCAATGTGTGCGCTAGTCAGCATATTATCGAAAAATAGATTATCACCGTACTCACCCTCGCTAGAAACATCAAGGGGTATAAGTAACTCTTTGATGTACGGGTGCATTAACTCATTCGCAAATAGCTCTAATGTACGGACAACGTCAGAAGGCTATAGAAATAATACAACGATATCCATCATATAAAAGTCATAAAATAACTAAATTTTCAAAGAAGAAAATGAACTTCATTTTTTTACATGTGCATCATTAGATAGTTTTTTCTGTACTAATTCAACCCTCAAATGTTTCTTCTTTGACCTATAATTAATAATTTGGGGTATCATACTATTCACTATCTGCCCAAACGTATGACCAACAAATAAAACTGCCTCATAAATTTATATCTGTAATAATAATGTTAATTGTTAATTAGCAATAATGTTATTATTATTAATTATTAATAATCAATAATTATAACTATTACTATTTATTATTATTATTAATTATTACTAATTAATTATTTTATTATTATTAAATATTACTAATTAACATTATTAT
This sequence comes from Azadirachta indica, assembly GCA_022749755.1. NCBI lineage: Eukaryota > Viridiplantae > Streptophyta > Magnoliopsida > Sapindales > Meliaceae > Azadirachta > Azadirachta indica. The sequence goes on from CM040441.1 coordinate 20,208,047, forward strand.
TACATCTCATATTATTATTATTAATTATTTATTTATTATTAATAAATTATTATTATTATTATTACATCCCACATATTATTAATTATTATTTATTAATAATTGTTATTATTCTATTATTTATTATTATTAATTTATCATTATTTATTATTATTTATTTTTATTGATTATTATTGAATAATTAAAAATATAATTATTAATTATTGTTAATATTATTATTAAATAATAATATAATATTATTTATTATTATTTTATTATATATATAATAATTAATTATTTTATCCTTTCTCGAAAAGTACTCATTTTCGAGACAAATTGGTTCCTTTTTAGGTCCTTACAATTTCAATAGCATGTCTCCACCAAATCCAATACAATGTTCCATAAAGTCTTTATTTTTCGACCAAAATTTCTTCCCATTTCAATCAAATACGTTCACATTATTCATATTCAGTAAAAATCATACTACAAGAAACTCTTTCATTCATTTGTGTTGAAAGAATACAAATAAAACTATAAAAAACTTATCAATAGTTTTTATTTACTGTAGTTAGGTTATAATATTTGTTTGCATGATTTCTTTCGCCGTCGCCGTCTTCAAAGTTGACGTCGCCATTGTTGAAGAAAAGGTGAAGATTTTGAAAGGTAATGGTTTGGATTGATGAAAAAAGAGTAAAGTAAAAAAAAAAATTGGCTTTTGTAAAAATAAAATTAAAGTGGGTTATTAAGGGCAATTTAGTCTAAAAATATATTTTGAACTAGTTTGATAAAATTTTTTTATAAAAAATTATTTACGTAAACTCAAAAAAATTTAAGGTTATTTTAGAAAATTTCCTTTCATAGTTTTGGAGATTTCATCTTTGCAATCCTCTGAGAAAGGTCTTGAATTATGAAAGGAGGATTTTTCAAAATGGCCCTAATTTGCATTAGATTTATGAAATTAATTCTTTTTCAATTATTTTTATCAAACTAACTAAACATAAAAATTTTGGACAAAAATGCTCTAAATAGCCATTTTGTACCTTTCATTTTAAATTTTTACATTTTCCTAATTTTTTGGAATCCTAATTTTCCAAATTGAATAAACCCAAGTAATTTCTCATTTGGCCTCCTTTTTACCCAAAATTTCATCTTTAACTATTTTTATAATTGTTTTTCATCTTCAATCAAACAATCATAACTTAGAGAAAAATACTTTTATAACAACATTTCACAAACAATTTTCGAAACTTTTGAGCACGATAAATTTTGAAATCATAATTATAGTTGCACTTAAAATCATAATTTACCAGGTGCTTAAAATTAGACTTTTTAGCACGCTAAAATCCTAACTTTTCACATGGCTTAATTTACAGTTTGGAGTTAAGAGATACTTAAAATTAGGATTTTGAGTTCAATCGTAATCAAAACTAGGGTTTCTAGTACACTCAAAAGTAAAGTTTTGGGTATAAAATAAATTATGATTTTGAGTTAAGCCGTATTCAAAAGTGTTGCGATGAAAAATATGTTAAGTTTTGTTAAATAAGACAAATATTTTTATAAATAATTAATATAAACTCTATATATTATAAAATAAATAAAATTTATGAAGATATTTTTAAAATAAAAATTAGATCAATATATTATATTAAATTTCAAATTTCAATGGTAGGTTGAAAATTTTATTTGAATATAATTACTAAGTTTTTAGAATTAATTCAAAAAAACATCTTTAAAAAATTCAAAATTTTAAAATTAAATTATATTATTAAAAACTAAACATGCTCTAAATGTTGATGTTAAATTAAGTGTATAAATATGTAATTAAAAAAGTTTTTTAAGGTATTAACAAGTCACTAAAATATACATTATATATATTTTTAAATTAAGTACTATATAAATTTAAATGAAGAATATAATACATATTAATGTATTATTGAATACTTATTTATCAATAAAAATATTTTTATTTTGTAAATGCTTCAAAAAATAATTATTATTTATTATCAATAATGCTTCAAAAAATAATGATTTTTGCCACTTTTTATGATAACTTTTATTGTCGCTAAAAGCTTCTTTTTTTCTGTAGTGTATATATATATATTTATATATTATTACTTAACTAATATATCAAAATTGTTAATATGAAATATTTGAAGAACGTATATGTTATATGATACTTTTGATTTGTACATTTGTGAGAAATAAAGTTCGTAAGAAATGTTATCAAGCTTATCATGAGCACTTTGCATTCTCTTAGCAACTTCTCCCACATGAGATACCATTTATGTTAATATTTTGTTTTCTTTATTCCATTATTGTTAAATATATATTATTATTGTATTAGTTGAAAAAAAAAAATTTTAATTATGACAGCATTGCATGGTAATGTGTGATCTCATTATTTCTAACTTCAAGACTATAAGGTCAATGTGCATGCGGAAATTGGTATTAATGATTATGAATATGATACAGAGGCATGCAAAAAGATTTGTGAGATGTAAGTTTTTTATTTTTTATTTTTCTTGAAATATGTTAATATAATAGCGAATTATATTGCAATATGAGGATTATGTATAAAATTGTTAATTGTATCTTCTAAATATTATGCGGATCATCTAGAAGTATATTAATAGTTTGATGTAAATTTTGATTCCTTTGAACGTACATTAACTCGACAATATGTTAAGTTGTGCTGAACAACCTTCAAGATATATTTGAAGGACAAAAATTTAAAAGAGATTATTGGATAGGTACTCATTTTCTCTTTTTGTTTTGTTGTTTTATTAATTGAGATTTCTTTAAACCCATTTTTATAATTTTCATGCATATATAAAGACTTGTTTAAGTAGAATTCTTATCTTATTCAATTTGCTAGCTACTAATAACTCATTTTAACAGATTTTAAGTATTTAATTTACAAAATAAAAGCTCTAAAGATGATCTTGTCAATATCAAGGTTTACTGTAAGGCTATCGTATTTTCTAGAATGTGCACCTCTATGTACATAAATATGTATAATCATGCACAATTATTTTCGCCTTTAAATTTAATCAAATTCTAGGATATATTTTGCATATGGAATAGAGCAAATGTATATTTTTCACATGTGGTATATTGTGGTTATTATTTTGTTTTATTTGTTTTTATAAATTGTTGATATCTAACTTTGATATAGGAACAAGCTTGTAGGATCACTCAACAAATTGATGGGATAAGAATTTTTTAGTTGGATATTTGGAATTCGAATATTTATTGAATTATGATAACGATAAAGGCATAGAAAAAACATATGAAAATAAGAAAATTAAATGACAAATTTTGTTTAATTTAAAATTTTTGTTGAAACAAAATGAAATAGATTAAATTGAAAATTATATGAATAAAAAAAAAAGAGAAACTAAGACGTATAAAATGTATTTAAAAAAAAAGATGTATAAAATTTAAAAAAGTGAAAACAATTAAATTAACAAGAATTTAATGATAATAAGAGTCAAGAGGTTCATTGAAAATATAAAGGTTACAACTGAGATAGTAAAGGACAATAAAATATTTATTATTGTAAATGAGAATTTTTAATAATTTTATACTAATATGTTTTTTGGTTATTTGGCCTAGATAGATTACTATGAAGAGAGATGACAAAAAATTAATGGTACAAAGCCTAAGTTGTAAGTTTCAAAATCAATTTATTAGAGCTTAAAATAACGATTTTATTGAACGTTAAACTGTAATATTTCTAATAAAAAATTGAATCAAATTAAATAATTTGGTGTAAAGATTTTGTATAGAACTTACATGGTAAATTTGCTAGTACTTCTTCAAAAAGAATATTCACGACAATCAAGAAAAATTAAAACATAAGTGAAAGGTGGTATAATTTTAATCAAAACTTTGGTATTAAAATAATAAATCTATTTAAACAAAAAATAAATATAACATTATATGTTGCAACATTTTAAACTACAACTTATACTAAATTTTAGCTATTAAAATTTTAATAATAGTTGAAATTACAACTAGGCAACCCAAGAGGGGTCGAATAAGGATTTTCAAAAATTAAATTAACAAATATATAACCCAACAATTAATACCAAACAATTCAAATCGTCTATAGTGTGTATCAAGTTCAACACACATTTCTAATCATCAAAATTTAAATTATCACAATTTAAATTTTAAGTGTGTATAAATAGGATTGGCAAATTTTTGAGTTTGGACTGAGTTTTTAACAACTCAAACCCAGTATAAATTATTAAAGCCCGAGCTCAGATTTGGACCTGGATTTTATTGGCCTGGGCTTATAAATTTGGGCTTCTAAAGCCTAGATTAGAGTTATCACTTATGAGAATTAGAATTTAGGCTTCGCATATCATGTTTCAAGTTTTTCTTCATTTTGAATTTTTTAAACAATATATAGGCCAACAACCTAGCAACTTAAAAAATAATATTACTCTAAAAATAAAATAATAGCCCAAAAATAAAAACCAAACATGCAACTATTTTAGGCTTTTTTAAAAAATAAACGATAAACAATAGCAATAGATATGTTCTATTCCAATCATCAAAAAAATTAAAAAAAGTCAACAACCCATCAACTATCACAATAAAAAAAAAAAAGTAGCAACCCATCAACTATCATAATTAAAAAAAGGGAAATAATTGAAAATGCCCTCATTTGAGGGCAAAAATTCATTTTTGCCATGGTAAGAAAAACTTAATAAAAAATGCCACTGTTGGCATTTAGGTAAAAAATGTCTTGTTTTTACCGTGCTACAAAATCACCTATAAAACACAAAAATCTTCTCTCTTCACTTTCTTCTTCTCTATTCCTTCACCTTGGAGCTTCAAAATCTCAAAAACCGAAAGTCTCAAAACCTCTACACATGATTGTTTATTATTACTCATTATTCTAGAGAAAAAGTGGGTATTCAAGAAAATTAGAAGTTGTGTACAAAGGTTAGTGTGTAACTACTTTCATTTTTCTTAATTTAACATACGCAAATGAGTTTGTACATTGGAGATGTTTTAATTGAGCAATTTAATGGTTAAGGTTGTTAATATGGTTTGGTTTAACATTAGAATGTACTTGATGCTAAGTTAGGAGAGAAAATGTGGTTGTGAGAGAAAAATAGGGAGTTAAAGACGATTTGGTAAATTCAAATGTGTGTTTCGAGTAAGGTGATAAAGTCAGCTTACTCGAAACTTGGTTAAGAGTTTGACAGTGTCTCCTGTTAATTCTTAATTGTATTGCAATGTGTTTTTTTCTAGAAAAAAACATATCTTTTTGCATTTTGATGCACTTATGGCTGGGCCAATGCTGATAACAATTCAGACTCGGTTTGGAGGTTTATGGAAAAATCTTTAGATGGCGGCGATAAATGTGTTAGTGGAGATAGCATGCCATTTTGTATGGGTTTGAACATAACTTATGAACAATTTATATAGATATTATAAATATTGTATGAAATTAATCTTGTTAAGTTCACTATTAGGAAGAAAGCTACTTTGTTGAAAGTATAGAATGTTTGGATAGGCTTATGATTGCGATAAATATTAACACAGAATTTAAGATTTTCATTGTTGTCAGTCTCAACAATTCAGCCTATGTTTCTAGTTTGTGTGGCCTTTGTATTCTTTACCTTACCATAGAACACGTGGGGACGATAGAAAATACCAAGGCAAACTTTTCCAACATCACAACATTAGTGGAGTTTTTGTGCCATCGTTAAGGTCGTCCATTAGAAGCAATCATGTAAGCAATACAATTCCTACAATGTCAATATAGTTTTAGTACACAGTCAAGGCACACTAATTGCTGTTTATTATGCTTCTCAAGAAGCAGGTGACGAGACCACTCTTAAGGGAGGCTTTTCCCCTCGTTATAATATAGAACATACATACAAGTATCATAATAGCCCATGAGTATCACATAAGTTAGCAAGACTTTGTAAGCACTCAATTTCCTTTTTAGTGTGAGGTAGAAATGTTGCAAATGATGATGAAGATGAAACTGCGGAAGATGTTGGCATTGGTGAAGCGTACAAAAGTAGCTCAATGATAGCTCTATCGCCATCAAGCCAAAGTCAATACTTTTGGTTTTTGCCACCTATTTCACCATCCATAACCATGTCAACCCATGCATGTTCAAGTTTCGAATCGGGTGATGTGTGCATTAACTAGATTTTTTGTATAATGGGGGAACTGTAGGATAAGTTAAGTGTAATAACCTTGAAGAACCACTTTCAATTTAGCATTTATAAGTAAGATAAACATTATTTTTTGGCGAAGTACAATCTCGATGAATATAAATGGCGTATCATGGTAATTAAAAACAACAACAATGCTTATTTTTGAGTTATGTATATTGACATGGTTCATACTTGTCAAAATGAGCAGCTGCCTTATGGTTACCGATAAGTAAACACTTGGCTAATTAGGTGATTAATCAACGATAAGTTTCACGATGATAGCCACATTTGCACTTCAAGAAATATTTGAGATGATATTTAGAAAGAATACAGAATTCATTTATCGTACTCAAAGACTTGGCGTATTAAGGAAAAGGCAATGAGCTTGTCTCCAGAGAACTAGTCGAGTCACTCAAGGCATTCCTATAGTACTATCACGCGTTATAGACTAAAAATCTCAAAGCAATAACTGCGATTAAAAAAGATGATGATGATAACTTCATATTTTTTTTCATGGCGTTCAGGCCATATATTCAAATACTATAATGCCTATTATTGCATTGGCAATACATTTCTAAAAGAAAGATGTCGAGGGACATTGTTCGTGGTAGTCGCAAAAGATGAAAATGAACAAATATATTCTATATAGCCTATGGTGTTGTCGATTTCGAGAATGATACCTCATGGGAATGGTTTTTTTTGAAGCTACAAGATGTTATTGGGCCAGTGGACAATTTAGTATTCATCTTAAATCGACACAACAACATTAAGAAAGGTATTCGCACAGTTTTTCCATATACCAATCGCGGGTTTTGCACTTACCACATATGCAGTAATCTGAAATTGAAGTACAAAATCTGATTCGAGAAGATAGATACGTTCGTGCAAACATACTTAAATGCTACACATGCGTATAAGTAGAACAAGTTCAATGAATATATGCATAGTTTGAGGTTAATGCATTTGAAGGCAAGAAATTACTTAGAGGATGATGTGGGCAAGATTATGTTTTCTATCTCAGTAATATGATATGGTGACCACGAACATCGCTGAAAATATGAATTTGTTGTTTACACATGCATGATCTCCTTCCATCATTTAGTTGAAGGAGTCTATAAAGTTCATGATCCAAAAATGGTTTTATGAATGTAGAAAGTTGGCTATCGTAAGAGATGAATATTGGATTGAAAAGGCACAGGTGAATGTCAATGACCATATTGAGTTATCGCGTACCATAATCGTCTATCCTGTGTCAATGTTTGAGTTTGAAGTAAGAGACTAAGGGCATGCTGAAATTGTTGAAATACAAGAGAAGACATATTGCTACAAGCAGTTTGACCTCCAACATTTACCATGTGCTCACATTCTTCTCATGTGCAGACATAATTGATTAGCACACAATTCACTCTGCTTCTACACCACTGATACATTTTTTAATACGTACGCAAAGTTTATTCACCTGGTTGGTAATGAGGTTAATTAGAAAATTCCCTTGAATGTTTGATAAATTATTGTAAAGCCTCCACGAAGACGCATTCCTGCTAGTCGACCTAGGAAACAACAAATTTCTTTCAAAGGAGAAAATGTGGTTACAAAGAGATGTTCCCAATGTTGAGGCATTGGCCACAATCACCAAACACGCAAGAATCTAATTCCCATCCACCTAAGTCGTGACATTGGCTATTGCTTTATTTCAATGATTCAAACTTTTGTTGATTGTATTTTTTCCCATTTTAAACATTCATAACTTAATTTGTAAGCTCACTTATTGTCAGTAATACATTGATTATGAGATAGATAATTGTTGGATTCATGTTTCATATTTATACATTGCATTTGTATTTCATATTCTACTCATTACTCTTTGTTATTATATGCTACTCCAATGGTATCCATATTATAATATTGACATTACTTGAAGTTAAATTGTTTAATGTCCAATTAATTGACTAAATTTTCCATTCATTCGTAGCCCAAAAACAAGTTTGATTGAGTGAAACCAATGTGATATTGTACATATAAATTCAATTAATCTAAACATTTTATTACCACATATTATATTCTTGTGTAAATTTGGGTGATTAATTGAAATCACAAACATTGTTTATAAAGAAATTAACATTATCTAAATGAAATAAAACTAATAATTCATAAAAAACAGAATAAGTATACAATGTCACTAATATATACAAATGGAAAAAAAATCTATGACAATTCGCCTCTCCATAAGTCCACGATTACCTTTCTTCTCAAAGATGGTCCATCCTCGAGTCCAAAATTGAAATCACGTCATAATTCTAAATAGGCATATAAATATGCACATAAAAACCCCACAATCTTTAGATATAGGCTATTGATGAGAGACTTTATGCCATAGACGAGTGCACGTTAATGGCTCTAGATTCTTGATCATGTCTGTGCAGTGTATATAGAAGCTTGACTATTATAGCAAATGTAGAAGTAATACACACAGTGGCTTTATAGTAGAGTCATGTCGATGTCTCCATAAGCATTTGGTGTTGAGTCATAGATCATGATCTACCACCCTCGAAGATGAACTGCACATGTCGCCTGAAAATCACCTTGGACATTAATAGGAATGTACACGGTGTCAACAAGCCCTAGTCCCTACAATCAACTGCGTCTCCCTACCATGATTGATTGCATGTTAGTTCATGGATAAAAAGTGCCCTTCACAAGCTCTCTTGCTAGATAACCATCCAATGCTATATGAATATACATCTGTACAAGGTGCAAAAATGTCTGGAAAACGATGCAAAAATGTCAGGACAATGATGTGTATAGATATGCAAATGAAAAACTTACATAGAGATGTATAGATCTAATGGTCCAATCCTGTGGCACCACCTCCAGAATAACAATCTGCCAATAGGCCAACATGTCCAAATATTGGTTGATATGTTGTGTGAAAAGAATGGTAAGTATTACATCATGCATATACTGCAAGGCATTTATGTATAATAAGGCCTGACTTTTCTTGTATTTTCTCCTATATCAGCTCTAAAAATCAGCTTATCTAGATCCGATGAGTGAATGTTCTTCATCTTTGATTGTCATTACAACATATAAGGCAGTCGATCATTCATACGCACTGTGAACATTGACTCCCTGCTATATATATGACCTTGTAGATTCAAATCTATCAAAAAATGGAACGAATATGAAGTTAACAATATGAATATTGTACTTTACAAAAACAACCATAAGACACATTAACATGAATAAAAAATGGCTTATTTTAATTCTAAAGTATAGCAATTTGTTTGATTTTAATCCATTGCAGGCTTATAGGTACTTGTTTTGCCGCTCGACTCCTAACAAATAACCAAAGAACAAAAAGTTCTTTTTAGAGGAAGATACGAGATTCTTATGCAATTGCCCGTAGGGCTAAAAAGGTGGGGGAACAAAAGTTGTCACGATAAGAAATAGAAATGACTACAAAAAACCAATGATTCTCTCTTCTAAGCAATAGAACCCCAAAGGTATCAATTAAATTGGTCCAAATAATCAACCTTGCTCAACATCCATGTATCTGAATGATATCTAGAACCTCTACCAATGAGCACACGCTTAAACAGGAAATACAGTTACAGTGTCTATATCGTCTATCATGCTCAAATTAAGGTTAGTGTAAACATCGTAAATGGTATTTAAAGAGTATGTTGTCTTATTACTGAAATATAGGTCTAGGAGTCGATTAGAGTGCACTTCAATATCTCTTAGAAAAGGCCTGAATGTCAAACTAGTGATTAGTCCAAACTTCATACGTGAAAACCTAATCTACAGTCTCACAACTACCTAAATTGTATTTCCTTAATCCAATAAATAAATTAATTTCTCTTAGGCATCAATTTATTCATCATCGATCAACTAATTCATCAATCAACAAACTAGAAGCATTAAGCATAGGTAAATACAAGTAAATCAAATCATACTAACATTAATAACATGCCAATTGATCAAACATAGTTTTGAAAAGCTACGTCAAGTCTATAGAACAATAACATGAACATGCATTTGGTTGGCATAATCGTACGCCACTTGTTGTTTTGGGGTGCAAAATACAGATTGTGAAGCACAGATGCAGCACCCCCTTGTTGCCTCATGGTATTTTCCACACTTAACCAATGTTATTTGAATCACTGCACATACCATAAGTTAAATATGATATGCAAATAATATATCGTTAAAAAACTCTAGACATCTAGTTTTGAATATAAGAATCAGAATGGAATTTCAAGTTTTGTAAATGAAGTTATGATTCATTTTGTAACCCATACTCAGATGTCAATAATGGCAGTCATTGATATGTTTTATACTCCTTTAGCTCAATTTACACCAACTTCTCCTTAATTATACTTTTTTTCATTTCTACACACAACTTTTCGTCACAAATATTTAAGCTCGAATGTAGTTAGTTTGTGAGTAAGATACTCACTCATCAAATATGAATAACAAATTGTGTAAATGAATTAAATGTTTTATTTGTTAATAATACCCATAATTTAATTATTTAACATTTATAAATTTTAACAGCTTAAAATAAGTTTGGTGTATTCATTGTAAATCTCTTTATGTATGCTTGTGTGTGTTGATGTTTGTAGTCATTGTGTAAGCTCATATTTTCCTACAAATATGTTTCTACAAAATTCGATTTGCCAAAACTTATTACTTTAAAATTTCTTTTGTGGATTGAAAATACAAGTTTTTAAAACTACAAAACCAAATCAAAGTACAAACTATTGTGAAATGAAAAAGGGACTAAATTGCAAGACTTTTAAGCTAAAAAAAGGACTAAACTGCAAACTTTTCAAAAAAAAAGTTCACTATAGTGAACCAGGCTCTTAAACTGAACTAGTTCACTGAATTGGACTAAACTAGTTCACTTGAATCAAAAAATAAAATAGTTGAAATGGAATAATGTTTCAATTTGATCAATTGTATTAGAATATTCAGTAGATAGAACTAGGCCATTGAATTGACCTAAAAGCTTATTTCGATTCACCAAAATATTGGATATTTTACCCATCAAACTAGTCAACTGAATTTACTCTAACAGTCGACTAAATTGACTTGATTTTTGAACTTTAATGTGTCAAATGGCTAGTTTTTTTTTTTTTTGTAAGCTTAACTATATATTGAGTCATTTCACCCCTTGAAGCACAATTTTTAGCATTTTGTCTAAACCTTAAAAGCTTACAAATATTCTTTAGCTTGAAAATCATATCTTAAGCTTACACATTGCCAATTCAACATTATACACACCTTGCTTTCTCATTTATAATCATTTGCAGGTGTAAAACTTTGTGTTATTCTTGTACTGCTTTAAAATAAGTCAAGGAAGTGGGCCTTTCACTTAGGATTAAGTGAGATTGAATGATTGGGGGAGTGAAATCACTTGTAAGGTTTGAAGAAGAGCTAAAAATCTTCTTTGGTGTCTTTGAAGTCTTGGGTACTCAAGGCTTGTTTATAGTGAAGTCTTCAAGGTGAACTTGAAGGAGTGGATGTAGACAAGTTTATGCCAAACCACTATAAATTTGGTGTGCTTGATCTTCTTAGTCTCTTATCCTTTATTTTTGCATATTGGTATATTGTGGTTGTGTTGAAAAAGTTTGATTTTCTTGTAATTATTTTTAGAAACCTAATTCACCCCTCTTAGGTTGCATTTTAGCATTTTAATTGGTATCAGAGCTTGGTTCTCTTGAATAAGACTTAAACGTCTAAGAGAGACCAAGGTAATCCTAGGAAATTTTGACAGACAATCAACATCTATTCACCATTTTTTAATAGGAACAATTCCGCACAAGGCTAAATGGAAAAGAGGAGAAAGTATCTAAGCCTAGAGTTGAGTGGGATGAAGTTGATAAAAGAGGTGTCTCCATCAATACTAAAGCAATCAATGCTCTCTATGGTGCTGTAGGTAAAAAGGAATTTCGTAGGATTTCCCATTGTGAAATCACCTATGAAATTTGGCATGCATTAAAAGTAGGGGTTGTTTTTTTTTTTTTAGTTGAAGTTAAAATATAATTATTCAAATGTTTAAGAGTCGTTTGTTTTTTACCTTGCATTTGAATATTTGTTAAAAACATATAAATATAATTAAGTTAAAAATTTTTTTACTTAAATCTGAATGAGCAAATATTTGAGTTATTTAATATTTTTATTTTCCAAAAGTATTATTATTTTATTAATTTATTTACTAATTAAAATTTTGATTAACTATTTTTGACGTATTTCTTTTTTATTGTAGATCCTCTTTGCTTATCTTTTCAATTTTACTTATTTTATACTTTAATTATGGTAACAAATTTGTATATTTACCTAATCATAACTATATTACAGTATGACTTATAATTTTTATTTCATTTTTATGAACTTTTTATCAATTAAAATATTAATATAATCAAAATTATTGATTTAAAAAGGTATATATACTTTTTTATTTTATCAAAATAAACAACATAATATTTATTTATTTAAAAAGCTCATATTATTCATATTTAGATTTCATTTTAATTCAAATTTTAGTTATGTTTAGAGTTCGAATAAATAAAATAAACACTATTGTAGTCTATAAGGGAATTAGTCAAGTCAAAGAATTCAAGATTAGTAGATTCACTAGATAATAAATTGTTCAAGATGTAACCACATGAATCTACACATGCTATGTACACTAGATTCACAGACATCATTAACTCTGTCAAAGCTCTTAGGAAATCTTTCTTCAATATTGAGCAAGTGAGAAAGATTTTTAAATCTTTGCCAAAAGAATGGAGAGCGAAGATGACGGCAATTAAAGAGGCAAAGGACTTAGACACTCTCTCTCTTGATGATCTAATTGGCTCATTTGTGGACTATGAAGGCAAACTCTCTGATGGTCGAGTGGATGAGGACAAAAAGAAGAAAAATATTGCCTTCAAGTCATTAACACATGAAAGCAATAAAAAAGATAGTGAAGATGATATGATGAGATATTTCTAATGGTAATGAAGTTCAAGAGTTATCTTAGAAATAACAAGAACTTTAGGAGAAGGAAACTTAAAGAATTCTTGGGAGATATTCGTAGAGGGGAAAGAAGCAAGAAAAATCAAGTCACTTGCTACGAATGAAACAAGCCCGGACATGTTAAAGTTGGTTGCCTTTTTCTCAAATACAAGAAGTTTAAGAAGAAAGTAATGAAGACGACTTGGAATGATGAGGAAGAAAATTCATCTAATGATGATGTGACAAATCAAGTCGCCAGCATGTGCTTTATGACCATCAATGATAATGAGGTAAATGATCTTGAACCCAAACATACTTATGATGAGTTGATGGAGGCTTTTGAATATTTGCATGATGATTTTGAAAAGTTGATTTCTAAAAGTCAAATTTTCAAGAAGAAAATTAATGGCTTATCTATTGAATTTGTTTCATCGAAAGAATTAAACGTTGCCCTTTAAAAGGAGAAGGAAGATATTATAAAAGAAATAGAAAATCTCAAAAATGAGTCAATTAAATTAAATGAAATAGTTCTAAAGCTTACTAAAGTTCAAAAGAATTTAGAACTAGTTCTACGATCTCAAAATAATATCTTTGACAAAGGTGGCACTAGATACAAACTATATACCAAACAAAAGCTTTACAAAACCTATTTTGTCAAACCCTCTCCAAATTGAAGCAAAGGCATCTTGCAATTATTGCAATAGTTTTGAGCATTTAAGTCATAATTGTCCTATTAGGAAGAATGTATATAGGATCAACGCGATTTAGGTTCCAAACGGAACCATGACTAACATCCAATGACATATGAAAATTTGGGTCCCTAAAGCTTCAATATGATTTTCTCCTGTAGGTTCTAAAGAGCCAAAAATGGTTCCTTGATAATGGTTGTTCAAGGCATATGACGAGGGACATTTCGGTACTCACAAATTTCATAAAAATTAAAGATGGAGGACATGTCACTTTGGGGATAACTCTAAAGGGAGAATCATTGGCTCTGGTAATGTGGGTAACAAGAATTCTATCTCAATTGAAAATGTCTTGTTAGTTACCAATTTAAAGCATGATCTTCTAATTGTTAGCCAGTTGTATGATAAAGGGTACAAAGTCATCTTTGAACCTATATGTTGTATGAACAAAAGTATGTTTCATGACAAAATTATCTTTGTTGGTGTTAGAAATAGAAATGTGTACACTATTGATGTTGTTTGTGCATCACATGTTGCTAATTGTTTTTTTGCATTACATGAAAATAGTTGGTGTGGCATAGAAGACTAGGACATGTAAGCATGGATTTAATTTCAAAAATTCTCAAAAAAGAGCTTGTCAATGATCTTCCAAAAATTAATTTTGTGAAGGATAAAATTTTTGATTCATGTCAATTTGGTAAACAAGTTAAATCCTCCTTCAAGTCAAAAATGCAAATTTCAGCTTCTAGACCTTTATGACTTCTTCATATGGACCTATTTGGGCCATCAAGAATTGTAAGTCAAGGTGGCAAACATTATGTGTTTGTCATTATTGATGATTTCTCAAGATTCACATGGATTTCTTTTTTGGAAACAAAAGATGTAGCCACTCATGCTTTTGCAAAATTTTCTAAAAGAGTTCAAAATGAAAAAAATGGGGCGCTATTGCATGCATTAGGAATGACCATGGTGGTGAATTTGAAAATCTTATCTTTAAGAAATTTTGTGATGAGTATGACATTGAGTATCAATTTTCATTTCCTAGGACTCCTCAACAAAATGGGGTAGTAGAAAGAAAGAATAGGTCAATTTAAGAAACGACTAGGACAATGTTACGTGACAATGGTTTACCTAACTATTTTTGGGCTGCCGCTATCAACACTGCTTGTTATGTCTTGAATCGAGTGTTCATTAGACCAACTCTTGATAAAACTCTTTATGAGCTTTGGAAAAATTTAAAAACCCAACATTGGCCGTTTCAAAGTTTTTGGTTCTAAATGCTTCATTTGAACACAAAAGATAATTTGGGAATATTTGACTGAAAATCCAATGTTAGAATTTTTCCTGGCTATTCAACAACCAATAAACCTTATAGAGTGTTTAACAAATGATCTCTAGTTGTTGTAGAATCCAAGATTGTTACTTTTGATGAAGCTAACCCTTTCTCTACGGAGAAAGTAATTGTTGATGATAAAATTGTCGAGGAAATGAAAGACATGCATCTTAAGAAGTCAAACAAAGCCATACCTAAAGACTTCACACAACATGCACATTCAATAGGAAAAACACTAGTGGGACTTGCCATTTTCTAGGTAATTCCTTAATCTCTTGGTTTAGTAAAAAACAAAACTAGATTACCATTTGACTCTTGAGGCTAAATATATTTCCGCCAGTAGTTGTTGTGCTCAAAAACTTTTGATGCAACATACTCTAAAGGACTATAGCATTCTTGTTGACCATTCACTTATATTATATGATAACACAAGTGCCATTAATTTATCAAAAAAATCTATTTTGCCACTCAAGGGCTAAACATAGAGAGATACAATACCATTTTCTTAGAGATCATGTTTAAAAAGGAGATTTCGCTATAGAATACATTCCTATATAAAAACAAATAGCAAATACTTTTACAAAACCCTTTGGTGAAGAGAGATTCAATTCTCTAAGGCAAGAACTTGGGATTTTAGAGCTCTTGTACTAGGTGTCACTGGACGAGAGATCACGTACTAGTTAGGAGTGCTAGGGTGTGACAGCTTAACCACTTGGACATTTTATGGTGCAAAGTCAGCTTTGATTCTAAATGCTATCATGTAGAGGGGACATAAACCACCCCTGCCCGAATTGGTCGGGGATTAAAGCCATCTACCTAATGAGGCTGAGACAGATCAAAACCAGTTAGATATGTGAAGCGCTAACAAGGTTTATCCTCGACATGGAGGTCAATGAAGGTGCTGCATAGGTTACTTCATTGGGCCCATGACAAATGGTATTAGAATGGGAATGAGAATTTTTGTAAAATCTCGCTATATTCCTAACTCTTCTAGGAATCCACTAATATGGCTAAAGATAGTAGCCCATTTGGTTGGGCAAGAGAAAGCAGAGTATCTATCATGTGACTTGTGCCACGCTACCCTGAATATGGGTGTTCTCGTACCATATTATTATGTCTTGTGGTATAAGGTCTTCCTAGAGAAAGATGAGCATAGTGGTTTAAAAGGTAACTACATAACACCTCATCTACGCCAAGCGTTGCTACTACTTTGCCCCGAGGATGGCATGCCCGCACAATTGGATGTTACTATGTTCTCTTTACAATAGTCTTCCTAGATTCTGGGGAAGATAGGTGTGTTAAAGTATAGTGGTATACAGGGTAAGGCCTCAACAATCTACTGATTGAACTGGTGAAATATTTGAAGATGGTCATATGCAAGAAAGCGTGCATGATTTTTAATGAAGCAGAATTGTTACGATGCGAGGGATCGCATACTAGCTATGTGGGGTAGAGTGTGACAACTCAAGCACTTAGACGTTTTATGGTGTAAAGTTGGTATGGGTCCCAAGCGCTATCATATAAAGAGGACTTGGACCACACTTGCCTGAACTGGTTGGGGATTGAAACCGTCCATCTGATAAGGTTGAGGCAAGTCAAACCAATTAGATATGTGATGTGCTAACAAAGCTTACCCTTAACATAGGGGTCTATAAAGTTGCCGCATAAGTCGCTTCGCTAGACCCGTGACACTAGGTCATATACTTATTCCTTGATTCATGTTTTTCCATCTTGCAATATACTTTTTTTTATATAATTTGTTGTATACTTTGTTTAAATTTTTTTATCTTGAATTTTTTGACTCATGAAATTTGCTCGCCTCATACATAGTCACCTTGATCACTATTACATTACATAGCTTTATTGTGTTAAATATGGCTCATATTTAGTGCTTGAATTGTATTTGTATATATTGTGCAGATTTGTTATGTTGTGATTTCTTTGATTTCCATTTGTTTTGGTTTCTTGATTTTTATAACATTGGTTTTTGGAAGAAAATTTATCACCTTCATGATAAGTTTTTCTCGCCATTATTAAACGAAGCATTGATCAACTATAGTCAATTTGGATGAAAACCATTGAAAGAGCCAAAAATCCTGGAAACCAAAATTGCAAAATTTTTCTCATGGTTCTATCAACTTCATTTTTCAAACTGGTTAACCAAAATTATTGCAAGCATTCTGCTTGGCTTTCGCCAAATCGAACCAATGGACCAAATATTGGAAAATGGCCCATCAAATCAACCAAATCAGTCCACTGAATTGTCATAAATGATTGACTGAAATTCTTGGATTTCTTTACCTATGTAAAGCTGCCCAAAGCCTTTCTTCCTTATTTGTCCTAAACACTTTCTTCAAATTTGTTTTCAGTCATTTTTCAGTCATTTTTCATTTCCTAAACATCATACAACACATTTATATTATCCATTTCATCATTTGCGTCCAAAATAAAAAATAGCCATTTTTTAAACGAAAACCCTAGCTTTTTTGATACTATAAAATGAGGGTTTATGTGAGGGAATTAGGTGTTTAGCTAAAAAAGTAGTTGATAAGCTCTTTTTCTAAAGATAACAACTAAAGGGATACAAAAACACTACCATAAAGTTGCTACCAAAGGTGTAGAACTTCAAAAAATAATACTCACCACTCTATAAAAATTCTCTAAGAGATATAGAATTTAAAATATCAAAATTTTATTAAACTCAACTCAAAACAACTTGATTTTAGAATTACATACTTAAGATTTTTATATAGGTTTTTGCAAGGAGAAAATATCAAAGGCTAAGCCTATAACCACTAGAAAATTTCAATGGATAGGCCATCAACCAACACTTAACATTGACAAACTAATATAAAACATTTAAAACTCTTTGAAAATAAACCAAAACAAGTAAGATTTTGAATTACATCTCACCAAATCTTCTAACATCTGGAAATTAAATAAAACATATTGACTTTAAACTAAAATATCTTTAAAATCTGTGCATATAGAATTTTGTCTTGAAAATGAACAGGTTGTGAAAAAGTGTCAAAGGTTCTTTAGAGAACTCTAAATTGAAAGCCATAAAATTAGTTAGAAAGCTTACTTGTCCATCTTTCTGGAAATGCCAACTATATTCAAAAGTTACCTTCCAATGAATACAATTTAAAATTTGAAATTACCCCTATGATGGTGTCTTCACAAGTTAGTAAATTAGTGTAATATTTTTGAATTTATTAGTACTTAAATTCTGCTCTTGATGTTCGGACACTCCATATCAATCTCCCTTGGTTGAAAAAGACTTGATCTTGACTCTATATGGTTTTGATCTTCATAGTATAGAGATAAATCCTAAATGTTGAATGTAAAGGAGACACTATAACTTTCTGGTAACTCAATCTTGTAAGCATTTTCTCCAATATGTTGTAATACCTTAAATGGTCCATCAGCTTTAGACTTGAGTTTAGCATATTTTTCAAGTCAAAAACGTGCTTTTGAAGATGTACCCAAACTAAATCTCGTTCTTTGAACTCTATATGCTTACGATGCTTATTTGCAGTAAGTCAATATTTCTCATTTTATTTCAGAATTCTGTCACAAACCTGCTCATGAAACCTTTTGATACTCTTACCCTTTTCTTCGACATCTCCACTAAAATATCGATGACTTAGAAGTAAGGCTAAGTCCATCGGACTAATAGGATTTTGTTGTGAACAATCTAAAATGGGCTTTTACCAGTAGATTGAATAGTCGATCGATTATAAGCAGATTCAAGTTGAGGCAAAATAATATCCCATTGTTGGATGTTCCTACCAACATAACTTCGTAAAAGATTTCCCAAACTTTGATTTGTGACTTCTATTTGACCATTAACTTGAGGATGATGAAAAAACCTAAAATTGAGACTGGTGTCAAGTTTTCTCTATAGTGTTTGCCAACAGTGACTTAGAAATTTGGAATCTCAATTTGGAATGATGGTTTTTGGAATACTATGTGGTTTCACTATCTCTTTGAAATATAAATCAGCCACATTTGAAGCATCTGCTGCTTTGTTGCATAGAATAAAATGAACCATTTTAGAAATCTTTCCACTGCCACCATGATAGAATCTTTATTTCTTTGCTAGTTATTGATTAATTTCAAAGCTTCATGATGAGAATATAAAACAAATGGTTGCAATAAGAGGTATTGATTCCAATGTTCCAAAGCTCTACAAATAGCATAGAACTCATTGTCATAAGTTGAATATTTCTGCTTTGCGTCATTCAGCTTTTCGCTAAAGAAAGCGATGGATCTACCCTCCTGACTTAGAATAGCTATAATTCCAACGCTAGAAGCATCACATTTAACTTGAAAAGTTTTGTTGATATCTAGAAGTGCAAGTATAGGGGCTTCAGTTACCTTTTTCTTCAAAAATCCTTTGTGCTTCACTTGTCCACTTGAATGAATTAGCTTTCAAACATTCACTGATAAAAGCAACGATGGTGCTGAAACCTTTAATGAATTGCCAATAAAATGATGCTAATCCATGGAAGCTTTAAATGTTATGAAGAATTAAAGGTGTTGGCCAAGATAGAATAGCTTCTACCTTTTTTGGATCCATCTGAATTCCTTTGCTAGACACCACATAGCCTAGAAAGATTAGGCTATCAATAAGGAAGCTGCACTTCTTCAAATTTGCATATAATTTTTACTCTCGTAATGTGCTAAAAACCATGTGAAGATGCTGCAAGTTTGTGTCTCATCCTTGCTATACCTAAGAATGTCATTAAAATATACAACAACAAACTTTGCAATGAAAGGCTTAAAAATATGATTCATAAGGGCATAAAAGTACTAGGAGCAATAATCTTTAATACAAGGAATTATATATAACAGGAGTCACATAAACAAAATGGTATTATAGATGGAGATATATACCAAATGAAAGGTACATGTATTTCTATAAATGGGGACCTTATATTAGAATAAAGGATGGCAAAAAAATATTGTTAGCCTTTCTTCATCTCCCATCACTTTCCAAAATTTTATTACAGAATAATATTTTTTTTTATTTTGTTCTATGATTCTATATTTAAAAATACACTCTGTCAAATCAACGTTACTATATCTTGAAGGAAAAATTGTCCTAAATTTGTTTTGTACCATGACATTGTCTTATAAGGGCAAGAATTTTCTTCAAGAACATTGCAATAATGCATATCCTTAGCTTATGACTTTTCTAATATTATTCTTTGCATCATCAAATTTTATTCAGTAAGAAAAGTGGGTATGTAAAACAAAGTCCTTCAAGACACAAAAGAAAATGTGTTATGAGTTAATCTTAATCATTGACTTCAAAAAAGGGCGAAGACTTGGATTATATGTGCTTTTCTCAACATTAAAGCTCCACAAGTGCTTCCAATAAGTGGAGAATTTAACTCACATTGCTGCAGGAAAAAAGAGAATAATCTTAAATCATGGAGACTAGTGAATTCTCCAATATTTATTCAAGATTGGTGTTGACATCTGCTATTTGTCTTTTATTTTTACGCCGTGTTTCTGCTATACCTGAATTAAAAAGGGAAGCTTTGGTTAGAAGTGGTTGGTGGAGCAACAATATTATTAGTAGCAACTCTTCAAAATCATTGTGGTTGGAATGGTATCACTTGCAATTCGACTGAAAGTATCACTAAAATAGACTTACATGGAAATAGAACAGGACGGGAGCTTGGCCGAGTCAACTTCTCTTGCTTTTAGAATCGGGAATATTTGGATCTTGAGTCAAATAAATTTTTTGGAAGCATTCCATCATAAATTGGTGCTCTTTTAAAACTCAAATTTCTTAATCTAAATGACAATAATCTTAGAGGTGAGTTACAATTTCATGTGAAATTATTTGCTTGCTTTCTTGAATTTCTCAGTTTTGATTCTAATTAATCTTACAAATGATTTGCAAACTTCATTGAAACATATTTATTAGTTAATAAATATTTTATTAAT
Organism: Azadirachta indica; assembly: GCA_022749755.1. Classification (NCBI taxonomy): domain Eukaryota; kingdom Viridiplantae; phylum Streptophyta; class Magnoliopsida; order Sapindales; family Meliaceae; genus Azadirachta; species Azadirachta indica. The sequence continues at coordinate 20,229,196 of CM040441.1, forward strand.
GGACATTTTTACTCTTCTCTCTCTATAGATATATATATATATATATTATTCAATCACAGGTGCAATTCCACCAAAAATTGGAAGCCTTTCTGCTTCTGGCAAGTAATAATCTAACAGGATATCTGCCTTCTAACTCCAGGACACTTAATAATTTGACTTATTTATTCCTCTCTTCTAACCAACTCAATGGCTCGATTCCTCCAGAAAGAGGAAGTATAACAAGACTGAATTAGCTAAATCTTTCCTCAAATCTCCTCTCTGGGCAAATACCGATCACATTTGGACAATTCTTAAGTCTTGCAATTCTAGATCTCTCTAATAATAGGCTTAGTTGTCCCATTTCATCAAAGATCGACAACCTTATAAAGCTTTATTTTCTTGATTTGAGGTATAAATTTCATCAAAATAATGGGTTGTAAGTCTTAAGGCTAACAATCCTCCCCTTTTTTATGGTGACAAACCATTTATTGCCCAAAGAAACATAATGCATAAATGGAACAAATATTACACATCCAAAATTCATGCTTCCCCTTAATTATAGTATAAGTGAAAAGCACAAGAGCATGTAAATAAGCATTTCAACTCAAGCAATGGCAATCAATTACACTACTCCCCCCTTTATTATCATCCAAAAAAAATCAAATATTCGAGTATGATAACAATATTTAAAAAATATGTTTTAGAGGTATTTTGAAGATTTTCAACGTAGAAGATCCACCTAAAATTTTGAACAAATGCAATTAAATACAACAATGGAAGAATATAAGATTAAGCTATTAAGAATTTCTTCCCCTTTTCGTTTCAAGAGTGCAAACAATGAAATACTGCATACCATATTCATAAATCAAAAAGCACTCATCATGTGAAATTAATGCAACACGCAATGAAATTAGAAACACATCTCTCCCTAAGTGTATTGCATACAATAGGATACTTCCCTCGTTTACATATCAAAACTTAGAAGAAAATAAGATCAACCTAGTAATTTGTTTCTACCCCTTTGTATACCAAAAATGTGCATTACAGACAAATTTAAATCAATCAAAGTTATACATAGATCAAAAATGCACATATCATGTACCATTAATGCAAGTCAAAAGGATAAAACAATTTCTTTTCAAAGTGTATTACATATTACATGATTCTCCCATTTTTACACATTAAAACTTAGAAAAATGAAAATATTGCAAAATGTTTCCTTTTTGACAAATAAAAAACACTTTTGCAATAATTTCACTTCTCTCCCCTTTTCAACATTATCAAAAACAACTAACAAAAAACAAAAGCTTTCATGAACTTCGTTCATAATATTTATCATCAAAACAATGCATCGAACATAAGAAAGAGCAAGAGCACTTCTATACACAATCACCATTTTACATCCACATACTCTTCTCCTCCTTTTTCTTTCATTCATAGCCTCAACACAATATGGATAAGTCAAAACAAGAGAATGTATAGATGAAAATGCATTCAAATTCAACACAAGAGATAATCACTTCTCCTCCTTAATAAATTGTATATCATATAAATATCAAACATAACAAATGTATCCTTAATCGATAATACAATCATCAAAACAATGAATACATAATCCAAATGCCTAATTTTTTTTCATTAAAGTTAACCCTAAATACAGTTGGACATATAACTCTTATCAAAGCCATTGGTTCACGGACTTTATCTATTCTTTCAATATATTTTTTAGCTCGCTGACCTTCTTTAGAGCAAACCCAACTTCTTAATGTAATTACACCATTATCATTTTGCCTAATATCATCCTTCCCAACACTAAAACCCATTACATTTAAGTATGTTGTACAGAAATTTGCTGCATCTTTAACACTTTAAAAATCCATTTCGATTTCATTTTCAATAGTTAGCTGGCACATGCTTGTACCATTATTATCAACAGAGTTGGAAGTACCCTAGATACCATGTTACATTTTTGCCATTGTTGTGGACAGAATTGAATTATAGGTCATAGAAATATGCAACTCCACATCTTCTGAATTTTTACTAGTACCTACTAATGCAAACGAATTATATTAAGATTACCTCTGTTAGTATAGACATTGAAACTATAAAATTGCTTAATGATAGACAAAAAATTAAAAAAAAATTACAATCTCTAATCACATGCATATTTTTTAAAAATTGAGTAATTTGTCACAATATATTATTAAATCAAACAGCGGGTAATTTTTAAAAAAGCAATGAATTTAGAAAATTACTTCAAATAATTAATGAACCTAAATATGCCCAAACATATATTAAAAATAAAAAATTACTACAAGCATAGATGCAGTGTTATGTAATTAAACAATAAAACAAGCATGACACCCATACGTTTCATTTAGTTGCTCTAAGAAAACAAATCAGACATGTACACTGCACAAGCACTAAAATTCTAGCTTTCTTAAGATTTACGATTTTTATCTAAACGTGTGCATATTTCTTGAATTCTGGTATAGAAAAACTACTACTGCTTTACAATATGAAACAACTTATTTCTCATTGAAGTAAAATAACTAAAATTACTTGTACCTTTTCTATTATGTATAGTGTGTAATTTTCTTTTTCTTACCTACAGAAAATGGAAGCTAGATGTTTCAATAAAGTATCACATCTTGTAAATGTCCAATTAAACTTCAAGTATCTTTTCTAATTAATCTTGTAAAATTTGCTTAATTTCTTATTTCATTTCTTTCATTCAACAAATTATAATTTTTATTTTATGAAATAGGTATTAATAAAAGCATTGATTTATATAAATTCTTATTATATGGCATGAATCAATATTGCACTTCAATGCAACAAATAGGAAAAAAACGAAGAAAATAACAAAACACAACTGACCTTGCTGATCAAACGTCATGATATTTGTGGAATGATGTCACTTAAAATATAATACAACTTAGAAATTGCAGGTTAGAACATTGGTAGAAAGAAAAGGGCAAGTGGCTGAGAGGATAAAATTTTAAATTCATATTTTAAAAAAAGTAAACTATTGAATGGTTTATCTAATTCCAGAACAAAGAATAATGAACGCATATTATCATTTATCTCCCTTATACTTTTCAAATTTTCAGTTACATAATATAATAGTAAATTAACATCAAACTGATAAATGACAATATTATAGTTAGAAATAATACAAAAGAATATAAATGTAACATAAAAAGTTAAAAATAAAATATAAAGCCAACAAAAAAGACTAAATACGAATATTGATTTCATGCATTCAACGAAAAAAAAATGTAAATGTATTGAGATAAATATAAATTAACATTAAATTATCAAATTATAACAGTACAATTTTAAACAAAACAAAAAATTGTAATTGTGACATGTAGATTATAAATCTACATAAAATTTGTAATCTTTCACATAAAAAATTAAATTATAATATAAAACTTGTATATAAAATATAATACTTCTAAAAAAAAAAAAAATAAAATTAATAATAATAAGCCAACATAAAAGAGTAAAAAAAAACATCAATTTCATACATTCAATATAAAAATTGTAAATATATTGAGATAAATGTAAATTAATATCAAATTATCAAATGACAATAATGTAGTTATAAACATAACTTAAAAAATGTAATTATAACGTAAAAGTTACAAATACACATAAAATTTATAATCTTCATACTAAAATTAAATTATAATATAATGTACAATGAAATACTTATAAAAGTTAAAATTAAAAATAATGTGTCAAACATAAAAAATAAAAATGAACATCAATTTTATAAATTCAACAAAAAATGTAATTGTGATGAAATAAATACAAATTAACACAAATTTTAAAAAAAAAATTATAGTTTTATATGGAACAAACGGATGTAAATGTGATATAAAGTTTGTAAATCAAGATTCTAGTTGTAATCCCGATATAGAAAAATGAATTACAATCAAAAAGTTGTATAAAAAATACAATACTTATAAAATTATAACAATAGTTACAAAACTTAAACATAGTTTTAAATTATTATTATCATTATTATTATTATATAAATAAAGTATATGTAATACATAAATATATTTTTTTTTTTTTTAAACATATAGGTATGCTTTACAAACAATGATTAACAGTTTTTTTAATTTATTTTAATTATTTACATAAGTTTATCTTTCATGTGTACTATTCAATTTTCCTCATTCTTTTCTTTTTTTCTCGGTTGCATGACATTAGATAAAATATCATTTTACCAATACTAAATGTCAGTAATTTAATAATAGCATCCTTATTATATCAAATTGAATTTGCATTACATGTGATTAAGATTTTTTAAATTTTATGTTCATCACAATTAAAATCGATTTTATAAAATTAGATTAATTTATATTTTACTTTTTTTAATTATCATTTTCAAAATTCCTTGTTTATAATTGTAAAATTTCTTACATACCTTTTTTCAATCACAATTTATCGGTTTTAAGATATTCTCAATTCTTTTTTTATTAATGTGATATTAGTTATAGGGTTATTTTATTATACTATTTATTCTTAACTATTTTAATAATATTTAAATCTTCAAATCAACATATGTATTTCATTAATTCATATGAATACAATCATCATAAGTAATACATAAGATGTTTCTTACTTTCTAATACTGATTTTAAGTTCTTATAATTTATTTTATCATTAATAAGTTTTAAGAAAAATAAATAAAGAATATTCATTTTGATAATATCTAAATTAATATTTTTAAAATAGAATAATCTTAGTATGCATAACACATTGTTTAACATTAAATTTCAATTATAATATATTAATTTGTATTTCAAATATATTTTTAAAAAATAAATTATAACAAAATAACTTTAATATTTCAAAAAATAAAAAATAAGGAAAATTAAATTGTCTAGATTTTTCTTGCAAAACTTTTATGAGTTATTGATATTAGGATTTTTTATCTAGTACCATAATTTTCCTTATTTTTATAAAAAAATTAATTTTTTTGGTAGTTTATCTATTTCATACAAATTTTTTTTTGTACGAAGTGACAAGATAATTATAATATTGTCATGTATCTCATATAATTTATTTTTCTTTTATCTCCATGAATTTTATCATTTTGAATGAAACTATTTCCTTGTATTGTCATTTTAAGTAAAAAAACTTGTTCCAATGCTTAAGTATCAATCAATGGTAATTATATCCCTAAATCAATCCTAGTAATCAAACACAACTGAATAAAATTATATTCTCAGTTTAAGCATTCATTTCAGGATCAGATCATGGAAACCAAAGAAGGCAATCTCATTCTCAGTTTGTTCTCAAAGAGGGCAAAAGAGGAACTAAACAACCAACAGATAACACGATTCCTGATAGCCACTCTCCATATTTCTTTCATCTCTAATTATATTCAATCCTCAATTCACACAATTCAGAATTGAAAATTCAGAATTCAATCTCTCAATGAGCAAAATAAGTTGCTGAAATGTTATTTCTTTACAAGCTAGTGGCCAGCAAAAGTCTCAGAAATACAGAGCATTTGAAGTACAGACACAACTTTACATTGTTTTATTTGATTGTTCTCATCATCTGATCATTAATCAAACTGGTTCCCACCAGTGCCAATACTCTGTTCGTAGTAGGTACTAAAACGAATTGACATACAGGAAGAATTAGCATTGAACTAAATTGAACAATAGAAGCTGTAATCTTTGAATGATGAAGAGGCCTCCTCAAGAATGAATGTCTACCACTCTATCTTAAGAAGACTTGCCAATCAAAAGGTAAAAGGAAAGCGTTTCTCTGAAGAAAGAAATGAAAAAAATCATTAACAGAATCTATCTGTACAAAAAGGACTGCAACCCAGCATCTTGGGGCAGGGCCAATTACTTGCTGCACCTACATGATCAGCTTGTGGTAGCAGTTTCCTCCCAGGAGAAGAATATGATATCCTGAACCACATGGGCACTTGAAATGAATGATTAACAAATCCCCTTTCCTCTCCACACTCACGGATTCATTCAAACCTTCCTCAGAATTTTCCTACACAACAGTAAACAGCCATTTCATCATTACAAATCAAACTAATTAACGGGCCTAAGTCAGTTTCGTTGGCAATTAAATACAAACTAACAAGGATAAGTACATGAAAGAATATCAATATATACCATTGCTGAATCATTATTGTTGTTATGATTGCGTGGGTTCTCATTTTGCCTGCTCATAGATGCATTGGCACTGTCTGCCTCAGAACCCAAATGTTCATCCCACTTTTGACTTATCTCCCTCACGCATTGCCCCATCTTCCTCAGCCGCTGCAACATTAAAACCGAAAACGGAGAAGAATTTTTATCCAGACTTAAACCCCCAAAATACAGAATTGAAATCAAACTGAATGACAACATGATAGCCACATTTGACCCAAGAATCTTTACCGAGTGACATGAATGTCTGATTAAAATCAAACTATAATTAGAAGACTCCAATAACCAGAATATTAATTGAAGATCACATTTATAAACAATAATCCAAGAAGTTCAGTAAAAAGCATATTCGATCCAAGAAGTTCACCAAGTGACACGACTTAAAACTATAATCAAGATCACATTTATAAACAGTACCGCAGAGGTTAGGAAATTCAGAACATAAGAAACTAATCACAAGAGCTTTAAACTGAAAATACAAACAGAGACTCTCAAATCAACAAACCCAGTAATGTTTATCTAATTACACAATCAAGAAAGCATAAATCACATGATAAAGCGCGAATCTTGATAATTATAGAGCAAAAAGAAGAGAAGAAAACCTCTGCTTCTCGGCTCTCGCTCGAACTGGAAAACGTCTTGGCCGGGGATGGCGTGGGATCTGACACTGACCTCCTCAAAGTGGGTGGCCGTGGTGGTAACTTAGCCGAAGCAATGGTATTCGACGATGGAGTTCCAGGGCGCTCTATCTCCGGATTCGGCGGCGGGGAAAGTGGGGGTTCCTCGACGACAGGCGCGAGGGGTGGGCTGGAGGGATCAGAAACACAACGGCGGAGAAAGGGTTCATTCTCTTGGGGCGGAGGCGAAAGAGGAATCTTGCAGAATCCCGAGAGAGAGTTGGTGTAATTGTCGTTGTAGCTGGGTTTCTTGGGGTTGGGTTCGTGGGAGGAGGAGGGATTCTCAGAAGAAAAGCGTTTGTGGGACCCAGAAGAGAAAGAAGAGGCGGAAAAACGATGACAGCCGCAGGAGTTACATGGGGGCCGGTTAGCTAGGTGGGGATGAAAGAATCGGTCGGTGGATTCGTGGACGACGGCGGCTTCTCGGAGGAGGAGGTGGTCTTCTTCAGCTTCTTCTTGTTGTGGGTGGTTGGGGAGCGATTCTCTACTCATTCTGTTTGTATCTTGAATTCTTTGTTGATCGTTGATCGATTGGTGTTTGCTTTTTAGGAGCAAAATTGGGGGTTTAGAGATTTTATATGGAGAGAGCCACAATGTAGTGAAGCGGTGTACTCGAATGTGACGGATTTTAGCGCCAAAACAAAGAACATTTTTTCTTTTTTTTTTTTTAAATTATTTTTATTTATTTTTAATTTGTTAATAAGGATTTTCTTTTGTTATTTTGGTTGCTACAGAGGCAGCAAAAATTAGGGAAATTGGCGGGGTGAGGGTGGGTGGGGAGGCTTTCCCCGTTTCTCACCCCGTTTTCATTTGGACTGCTATTTCCCAACTTAATTTTTTTAGTTAAATTTAAGAGAAAGGAACAAATTTAATAGAAAGGAACCTAGAATTTTTCAATAGGAAATAAATTTCCTTTACATATTTATTTTTTTAATTGAATTACTTGAATAATTGTGACTATTATGTACAAAATCTTTTATTTTTATTCTTACTAACTTCGAGTATTATCTTTATGATACTTAGGATTTTTGTAATATAATCTTTATTTTTGAAAATTTTATATTTTATATATATATAAAATAATTTCATATATAATTTAAAATAATTCATATTTAATAGAAAATAATTATGTTTGCAATCAAAAATTTATATTATTAGAATCTAAAAATTATAATATTAAAATAGAATTATAGTTCCTTCAAATAATTATGAAGAAAATAATAGTAATAAAAATATATATTAAATAATTGTTAAAGTTATTATACAATTATTTTATATTAATAATAACTATTCAAAAATAATACTTCTAATAATATTCATTAAATATATTTCATTTATATAACTTTAAGAATAATGGTGGTGGTGCAGCGGCAAGGTAATGATTTAAAATCTTTGAAGTCCTGTGTTTCATTCATGATAATTGCAAATTTCAATTTTTTTTTAATTGAATAAATAAGTAAAATATCATTATTTAATATTGTTATTTTGTCTGAAGAAGAAAATTTTATTTTCCCAAATCCTTATAAAATCAGTGAAAGGGAAGTTCAAAATATTTTTTTTTTATTTTTTAAATGACTAATATATAAGTACTTTACATGCTTCTTGAAAAATAAATTATGCTTCAAATTTTTAATATTCCTATTTTTACTTTATGGTAGTTTTATTTACATTGTACACTTAAATTAACTAACTCACAATAAGAAAAAATTAGATATTACAAAAAACAATTTTTAAAAATAAATTTTTATAGGTATTCGAGTAAATTCATTATTTAGGGTTAGTTGATTAGCACCATAGGAGACATGTGATACAATTTTTCATTCTCTTTCTAGATGATACAAATCTAAACCTATATCATTCCCCACCTATTAGAATGTATCCATCATATGTGTACATGTGGAGCAATTCCATGTGGAAGCCAAAGCTATACTTACATGGTGGAGAATGCCTGATGACATGCATGATACATGACCGCATGCTTTGAGGGGACCAGGTCTCTGAAGAATGCCTACGCACGCCCAATGTGGAGGAAGTTACACTCTAAGTGAGACATCTTATGATTTGCAGCTCTCCTACATATGGTGACAAAGGTTACTATAAATTCCTGCCAATTAGCAGATGCGACCATCTAACCATTTTACATGGAAGATGCCCAAAATTAGGTCGTAGATGCTTCCATAGAGAGATGTCCTATGACTTTTGGGTGATGCCTAAAACCTTAAGTATGCCTAAAACCAATAATGCACATGATTGACCCTTTATATAAGAGGAAAACTAGCAACCTTTGGAAAAATTTAGAACTTTAAGGACAAAGTGTGCAAAAGTTGGGCTATCTTAGTGGGAAGAGAACCCACCTATAAACATTAGTCTTTGACCATTAGGGATGCAAGACCTCTAAGGGAATAGGGTCCGCATCACTTCATCAATCTCAAAAAGAGGTAATATCTTCACATGTTGGCATTGTTAGACCATAAATTAAAGTTAAAAATTAAAGGAGTTCTAGCAGTGTTGGTGAAGGAGCCAGAGCAAATTGCTGCACTGGTTCAAAACTTTTTATAGCCGAGCTAAAACCTGGTCCAATGCCTACACAAGTAAAATTGATTTAAATAAATTGCTAAAAGATTTATTTCAATATTGCCAGTAGCATAAATACATAATAACTTACGATGACTTAGAGAAACAAGAGGGAAACTCTTATCAACTTGGAAGAAGAATCTTCTTTTAGTGCACTTGAAAATAACATTTTTGCAACAAGAGGAAAGGGAAAGTCAGGTTTCCTCTTTTGACCAACCAAAATATCTACAATGGGAGTATTATCCGGTGACAAAACATAATGCATTTTAAACAAATATCTATACAAGATAAAGAAATACACATAGAATTTAAGAGAGAGAGAGAGAGGGGGGGGGAGATAGAGGTAAAGAAGGGAAGAAGAAGATAAAATAAATGGAAACTAACATCTTTTTGTTTGAAAATACGCTCATCCCCGCCTTCATGATGAAAAAGCCCATCAGTAGAATCAGAACTATCATGAGATAAAGAATTTGATTTTTCATAATCAAATGAAACATCTATAGGCTTACTACTACCAATTTGACACTTAGGAGTTTTAACCTGAAGCTTCTCCTTAAAGGACTAAAAGGGACAAATTTGATAGTAGTAGGTTTCTATTTCAATAGAGCAAATTTGGATTATAGAGACTTTTCTTGTTTCGGTTGGACTTTCTTAGAGGGAGTAGATTTAGGCATAGAATATACTGTCTTACATTTTAGAAATTTAATAGTATGTTGCATTATTATTATAATACTTTAGTAGTTAAAATAATTATTGTTGTTGTTGCTGCTGTTGTTGTTAGTATTATCATTAACTATTTCTTATTTTTATGTATAGTGACAATGATAAGTATGGATCTAAATTCTACGGAGTCTAATTCAACATCAACTCTTAATGTTGAAAGATTTTTAGGTGGACTTGAAGTGAATTTACATGAATTTAAAGAAGATTGTGCAATAGATTATTCAACTCAAAAGGTTGAAAAACGTAAGAGGAGAGAAACATCCAAAATGTGGGGTATGTTTATGAAGATGCCAGTTGATGTATATTTAGATGGCAAATTAAGATCCAAGTACAAGTTATTTAGGAAAACTTACATTTGCAACAGCACCTATGGGACAATTAATATGATTAAGTACATGCATAAATGTCCTAAGTTGTCAACTCCACGTGATCTCCACCAAATGCTCCTAGCTGATAGTGAAGGTTTATATTTTCACACGTGTTTCACACTTTTAAATTAGTGTATTATGTGATTTGTTGTCTATGGCACTTGTTATCCATTATTTACCTTTCTAGTTTATTGAATATACTAGTGTAAGAAGAATTTTTTAGTATTTGTAACTTGAAGTGTAAGATATATCTAGAAATACTATTAAAGCAAAAGTGTTGAAAATGTATAGTAGAAAAAAAGGAGGATGAAAAAAAATATTAGGGGAAGTTTCTGGTAGAATTTGTTTTACATATGATTTATGGACTTCAATAACGGTCGATGGTATTCGTCTCTCAATGCTCATTAAATTGATAAAAAAAATTAGACTTTACAAGCAAAATTGTTAAATTTTAATTTAGTGTCATGTCCACATAATGGGGTTTCTTTGGTTGAAAAGTTCTTATTCTTGCTGTGTGAATGAGATATTAGGAAAAAGATGTTCTCAATAACATTGGATAATAGGCTGGAAATGATTCTTGTGTTGATTGTTAATCTCAATTGAAACTTAAGAAAGCAGTTGTGCTTAATAGAGATTTCTTTCATGTGTTGTGCTGATATCATCATTTTTAATAAATCAAGATGGGTTCAAGGTAGTAAAAGAGGAATTATTTAAATTCGTGAAAGTGTGAAATATGTGAAAGATCATTAGTAAGAAAATAAAAGTTTCTTTAGATGGTAAAAAAATCTTTAGACAATGTGTTTCTACAATATGGAATTTTACCTATCTTATGCTTAAGAGTGCACTTTATGATAAAAGTACTTTTTGTCACTTACAATTAAATGATTCTAATTACAAGCATGTCTTTCAGATGATGAATGAGGTATTTTGGAAAATATTATCAGTTTCTTAATGCTTTTTTATAAAATTACTTGCATATTTTGTAGGTCAAACTATCCTACCTCAAATTTGTATTTTCTTAAGGTGTTTGTAACTTATGTGGCATTGAAGAAATACTCAGTAAGCGAGGATGTATACTTGAAAGACATTAGAAAGAAGATCTTGAATAAATTTTTAAAGTGTTGGTCCAATCATTGTACAATATTGACTTTATCAATAATTTTGATCCTCATTACAAGACGTTATTTATTAAGTGAGCATGAAAAAATATTTATAGTCACGATTTTGTGGAGTTCAACAACGTTGGAGATAAATTGTTTTCCTTATTTGATGAATATATGATCAATTTGAGAGCATGTTCTTTTATTACAACATCTTCCATACAAGTAATGGTGCTCATTCAAGTGAAAAACCCAATATCAAAGGCAAAGGAAAATAGAAATCATGATTTGAGGTAAATTTTATTTTATTTTTAGTTCTAACTCATTATTATAGTTATATAATTTTTATTTCATTATTCTTTTTAATTGTTATTTATTTTATAATTAAATTATTTTTAACTTGATTATTTTTTTTTATAATTGATCAAGTTAATTGTGCAAATTTTTATTTTTATTTTTAATTAGTACAAATTTTTATTAATTTAATTTTTTTAATATCTTAGGAGTTCGATAATTTTAAGAGTATGGATAAGAATGCTTCTACATACCCAAAAGATTTAATTGGAGTTATATTTAGAGGAACCATATATTTAATGAACTATTGACTTGAATATTTTATCCTTTTAGAAAGAGAATCAATTTTATTATCCTATAGTAAATTCCATAACTTGAGATATATTAACTATTCTTATATCAACAGTCACATCCGAATCAACTTTTAGTGTTGGTGGTCGAGTTTTAAATCAATTTTTGAATTGTGCTGAAGCTGGACACAATGGAAGCATTAACTTACTCAAGAGATTGGCCTTTTGGAGAGAAATGTAATGTTTGCAATATTGATCATGAGATAATTATTATTTTTATTTTTCTTCGTTATGTCATTACCATGTTGTTTGATTTTTGTCTATTGGGTTTGGACTTTTTGTTGGTTTCCAATTGGATTTCAATTTAAATGACAATATATAATAAGCTACCCTAAAAAAAGGAATTATGTAAAACTAAAACGAGAATTATAATAATAGTAAAGAGGTTTAAGTTTATTTGGTTTGGATATTGTATGATTTTCTTATGTCAATATCTATTAGAACTAATTTAATTTGATTTAGATTTCTATATTGCCTAGTTATTTGGTAAGTTGATTAATGATAGAGTTCTTAGAATATTAAATATTAGTCGGCAGGTTGATCAATGATAAATTATAATAATATTACATATTGTTTCTAGAATTTATGTCATAATCAAATTAAACTTCTTGAATCTTGATCTTGAAATTTTTTTTTTAAACTTTTTGACTTTCTTATTTAAGTAATTTTTCATTGCTTTCATATTCATAATATTTGTATTTTTTTTTTAATTGATATAACAAATACATGTTTCAAATTGGATGAACTCACCCAAAATATAATTACGTTATCAATTTATTGTCCTCCATCAAAAAAAGTGTTACTTTGACTAACAATTGATAGGTTTGATCATTTAATAATTTTACTTGTTTGAACTTATATTTCTATCATACTTCTTGTTTTCAAATTATTTTTCAAGTATTTTAGCTATTATTGCTTTCTATTTTGCTCTATATCTTATTTGAAAGAATGACAAATTATATTGTCTTAGTATTTTGATGATTTCGTTGACTTTGATGCACTAAAAAATGGATTATTGTATTTTCATGTTTTCAAAGACTTGTTGGTAAATTTGTTGAAATCTTTGAACTTTTATATATATGTTGTATTTTGTTGATTTATGTTATATCTTATTTTAATTATTAGGTAGGTGGTATACTGATTTTTAATTATTTTAATGGATTGTATTTTCATGTTATTCAAGTAAATAGATAAACGAATGTAATATTATATTAATTGGGTTGTTTGAGTCAAATGAATCTTGTTAATTTGATAATTTAATTATCCAATTAATAAACGGGATAATGAATTGTGTCATGTCACTCATTTATTAAACAAATCATATTTGGCTTTTGAACTCTCAAAATAATTAATAAATAGATGTGTTCCGTCAATATTATATCCATATTTGTCAACTTGGTTGCCTTTAAGCACTAAAAATACCTTTTCCCCAGCCTTAGACCTATCAGCTCAAAAGCAAAGTATAACATCAATAATTAGTCTCTATGATATTCACTTATCCTGATAATAGTTGTGACCTACTCTTATAACTTGTGTTCATTTATATTAATATTAGGACTATTTCGCTCCCATATACTATGGATTTATAATTTGAGCCTCGTGTCTTATTGAGTATCATAGAATCAATGCAGCAACAGTGGCCGATACCTCTAATCTGCCAAATAATCTTCTATGGTTATTACATCACAACCCTCTGGTCATCCAGTAGGATCCAAGAGATATATTAAGCCTTGTTTGTTGTAACTCAGAAAGAATGTGAAAGCTCAATTTGGACTCAAAAGTGCAACAATATTAAAGCTCATCGAGCACACTTCAAGGCCTATCAAAATTTACGACCAATTAGAATCTGCACGTGTTGGAATAAATTTTTCTTACTACAGTAATAATGAGCAATATTCATTTTTAAAGAAATTGATAAAAATTATAACTAATAGAAGAAATTGTAGTAATTGGTCTTGAGGCATAATTACTTTATAAGAACTTAGTGATGTTTTTGGTGAGATTGAGTTTTTATTATTAATATTATATATATATGGGCAGACCAGTATGTTTTATTTTATACATATTTTTACATTTATTATTAGTCATTAGATCAAAGTATGTAAATGGTGTAAATTAAATAAAATAAAATATAAAAAATATTTTATATTCATTAATTAAGGTCTTTCATTTCCTTTTACTTATTTTTTTTTCTCTTTTTTACCTTGTAACTTGTAAAATCTTTTTAATATTTTTCTCTTTTATATTATATCTTCTCTTTCCTCATCACATCTTCTCATCTTAATTGTTATTTGTAAACTAAAAAATTTAAAAATTTAAATAAAAAATATTCCGATTAATTAATTTATCTAGAAAAATTAAATAAAATTATTTTAATTAATTCATTTATCTAAAAACTTTAAAAAAAAAAATTCATGACAATGTATTAAAAGTTTGATTGCAAAATTTGAATTCCTTCACAATCCAAACTTTTGGTTTTTAATTTTGAATTTACAATATAAATTTATTTTCAACTATTTAATTAAAGTACGTAAATTCATTATCATTATAATTACTTTTTTTGTTGCTATATATGTATTTTTTATAAAATTATAATATCTAAATGTCAAACTTTTTAATATATGTTTACAACCTAGTAAATTTTTTAATTTTTTAATTTATAAATGATGATTAAAATTAAAAAATATTTGAGGAGAAAAAGATAAAATAAAGAAAAAAAAAGAAAAAGATTTTACAAATTACAAGCTAAAAAAGATGAAAAAAACTTTAAAAGACAAAAAAATCTTTATTAATGAATATAAAATATTTATTATATTTTATTTTATTCAATCTACGCCATTTATATATAATATAAAAATATATATAAAAAAAGTGCTGTTAATCTTACATATTGCACGTTCAAATAATTTGATTTATTTGCCAAACCATCCCTTTATCGGAGTCCTATTGGTGGACTTCAATGTGCTACTCTCACATGGCCAGATATTGCCTTTGCAGTAAATAAGCTAAGTCAATTTCTCGCCTCTCCTACTTTGACTCATTGGCAGGCCTGCAAGCGCCTTCTTCAGTATCTTCAAGCTACATCAGATTTGGGACTTCAGTTTGTTTCCTCCAATAGACATGCGCTTACGGCCTTCTGCGATGCTGAATAGGGATGTGATCTAGATGATCGAAAATCCATTGGTGCCTACTGCATTTACTTAGGAAATAATCTAATTTCCTGGTCCTCTAAAAAGTAACAGGTTGTTGCCCAATCTACTACTGCATTTACTTAGGAATACCGTGCACTAGCCTCTACTGCTACTGAATTGGCCTGGCTACAATCTTTTCATCTTAAACTTCACTTACCTGTTCTTTCTCCTCCAATTATTTAGTGTGACAACTTGAGTGCTGCATCCTTGGCTCAGAATCCTGTGTTTCATTCCCGCACTAAACATATTGAATTGGATGTTCATTATGTCAGAGATCAGGTGCTTGCTAAAGCTCTTGAGGTTCGATATGTTTCCTGTCCAGCAGTGAACAGGTTGTAGATGGCTTGACTAAACCTCTGCCTTTCTCTTCTTTTGTCTCTTTTCGTGACAAGCTGAATTAGTTAAAAAGAATCTAACTCAGCTGAATTAGTTAAAAAGAATCTTTGAGAAGTTCTTATATAAATACTTGAAGACTTACTATTGTACGGCAAGATACAAAGTAAAGAATTCTCTTCTCAACTAGCTTTTGCATATTTTCCTTCCAACTTTCTTTTCTTCCAAACACACTGAATCTTGACTAACACAACTAAAATGACAAATTAGACAAAAAGCATTGATAAAACTCTCTCTCTCTCTCTCTCTCTCTATATATATATATATATATATATATTTATAAACCATTGAACATTCAGTTAGCTGTTTGTTTTCCCAGTTCAATATTCAATATCTTCCCTTTTGGTTATTGTTGCACGCTTAATCAACAGAAACCATATAAACCATTGAATGGGAAAACACGTGAGGAGATATGGTCAAAAAAGGACGCAAACTATCAAAAATTCAAGGCGTTTGGATTGTAACATATTATGAATTTACAGTAAGGTATTTTGTCAAACACTAATCAGACTGAAACTCTTACCAAATTAATCCGTACTATATGCTTTCATCCAGCCATCCATTACGTGGATTTAAGTCTAAAGTAGTTATCCATGCCACAAAGAAAGCTCAATTCAGAGCAAAGAGAAGACAACTGAATCACAACATGGAATAAATCAGTCGGCATTGTAAATATAGTAAAGCAATAACTTTGTAATTGCATATATATATATATATATATATATAGTCGGTTTACGAGATGCAAATTTTAGAGTCGGTTGGTGAGATGCAGAGAACGTGTGGATGCTGATTTTTCGGCACCGACTGCCCAAAGACGAAGTTTTCCTAATCGTACAGCCGGATCGATGCTGTCCATACTCATTGGGTCCAGAGAACACCATCAGATATTCAAGCTCCTTATTGGCTATTGGCTTTCGTATTCCGAATCGGTGAATGACCGGCAAGTTAGGGATTTAACGGAGACCAGCCAGTTAGTGGTTTTAATTTCTTGAGCGTGGGAAAAGTGAGTCAAATATTTCCCAACAAAACGAAGTCGTTTTTATTTTTTTTAATTTTAATTTTAATTTTAAAAAATTAATAACAATTACACTAAAAAAAAAAATGTCTTTTTAATATTTAATAATATAAAACAAATTACGTCATTTTATTTAGTGATACTTATGTATTACAAACCACCGATACTTATGTTTAATATTAATAAATGGCAATACACCTTTGTTATTCGTGAAAAAAATTTCATTTTATCTACTTTTTTTAATATTTATCTTAAAGTATAAAGACTATAATACTAGTGGTGGCCGTATTTTTAATAGTGAGTTCAAGTCAAAACTACCTCATTTCATCTAGATAATGTATAATAAGGTATAAATCGACATAAACTACTTTTGGGATTCAAATTGTTGTGTTACTCAAATTGTTGTGATACAAAAGATAATAATAGGCTCAAATATGACCTAAATCAATATCATGACATTGGTCTAACTCACTTAAGAGAAACTTAAATTTAAACGATCTATTATGTAATTAAACTAATGTATAAGGAACACAAAATCTTAAAACTCTTATAGTTTATTTTCAAGCATAAAATTTTATTTTAATTAATTTAGGATTAATTAAAATAAATATTTATTACAAATATAAGTTTTTATACATCTTTTTTAGTTAGAATTAAATTACACTAATTTAATTTATAGATAAAAACTTCACTTTTAGGGAGATAACATGCGTCAAACTAGAATTACATGGGACAGTTATTCTCCATTACAATTACATATCACATCTTATATAAAGAGGCAATATTCGACATTTAAAGCATGTGAACAACATTGAACACAACGTACAATTAGACAGCAAAGTATAACCTTTCTCTCGTCTTGGTGTCTTATTAATAAAAACTTAATTATTTAATTATTCATTATGGACGAAATTTTTAAGTTTGTGAAGTTTGATGGGTGGGGTGGAAGAATATTGAAAAGACAAATACTATCAAAATTAATGAAATAATTAATTTAAAAAATGTTATAAAGTAAATAAAATATAAGTATTTATAGTTGGTGGCTTGGAACAATTTGTTGTAGATTTACAATTGTAAATAATATAATTTTATATTTGTTTTATAATTTTTCTTTCTAATTTTTAATTTTAATTTTAAGAAATGTATATAGATGTTAGTAAAATTAAAAAATAAGTTTAAAAGAGTAAACTCGTTGTAATTTTACTATATTACCCATTTTTAATAGCTAATGAATGATAAAAAAATGAAATTATTGTAGTAAAAGAGGCCCTTGTAAATTTTCACAGACCTTCCATCAAACTGTGATTTTTGCAAACTTCAAGAAAATATGTAAAAATAACTCTTCAAACATTCAACCAGCTAGAATCTAATACTTAAACAAAATTTTCCCACAACTAATATAAAATTATTTTTAAAAAATATTTTAATTAAACAAATACTCTTATTCTTTTATTTTCATATATTATATTAAACATTTTTTTTACCTTAAAAATTTAAAAATAGTTTTCAAATATTATATCAAATATATTTTTAAATGTGAAATATATTAAAAATACTATTCAAATTTTTTAATTGCATCCTAATTTTTAAAAATAAATTGAATAAAATTTTTGAATTGCAAATCAAAGGGAATCCTTAATTTTTTATAAGATTCAATTTTGAACCAAATTTTTTTATTTTATTAAATAACAGTTTTGCCGAAATTTTAGTCAAGCATGTTTTGCATAATTATTATATTTTTTAAAAAAATATATGCAAATTCTAATATCAAACAAGTCCTTAAACTTTTGAACATTATAATTTTGTATAAGACATTGTATCCAAGATACATGATATAATGTTTTATACTTAAAATTTATATTAAATGTAATTCACGATAAACAAATGTAAATTTAAAATATTATATCAAATATAAAGGTTACCATTTTTACGCAGACAATTTAATCTACTAAACATACTAAATGTAAACTTTAAATTTCTTAATTTAATTCAACGATATATTAAATTTTAATAAAAGTGAATTGATATATACATAATTGCTCATTTTCAAGCCTTATAATTTTTATTTACAATTTTTTATAAATTAACAGTTAACGAGGAATCATTTTTTCAAACTTTTTTTTAAAAGGTGAAAGGAAGAAAAAGAAATTAATGTGTCACGTGAGGCTTATAAAGGAATTGATACTAGAAAATTGAGTAATAATTAATAATTTATAAATATGTACTTGTATAGTGGTTGGTTTTTGTCGGTCCATCAATGATATTAATTATTATAACGTGTGATTAATTGAATCAACCTACTTGGTCCTTTTGCCAGTATTTTGGGAGGGTTTGATTAGGCTATTATTACTATATGATCTCATTTAATAATAATAATAATAATAATAATAATAATAATAATTTGCATTCACGTATTTTTAGCAATTTCAAATTATTTTATATTTACTATAGAAGGGTTTCAAAATCTAAGTTATTTTTTGTCTCATTCTTAATAAAAATTCAAATTTAGTATATGTTTTAAATTTATGTTCGCATTTCTATTTGCTAATAAAGATGTTTTTCTTTAATCTTTAAAATATATCTGTCTTTCTCTAGTTTAACTGTTGTTATAAAATGTAGTACATTACATTTTATGTTCTTTTTATTCAATTGTTTTTAGGTAATTTCAAAATTGCCCGTGAGTTATTAGTTCATTATGTAAAGTAATTACATGAATTATAAATTTTAGAATCGTAGAACTACATGATATTCATAAAAATAGATTCTTAATAATTGAAAAATAATAATGCATATCTTGAGTCATAGCAGATGTAATCTAGTGAAAAATAAATTGATTTCTCTCTTTAAATCTTTTCCCAGTTGCATATAGCAATTTAATTATACGTTGATAGAAAATAAATATACTATATTTTATTTATAGGCAAGGACCGTTACTACAATATTACACATATAAGACAGGTAAAAAGTATTTTAAATAATTTTATAGTACATTTTTTTTATAATGTAAATAGTTTTTTCAACGTGTCTTAAAATGTCATTAATATAAGAAAACAGTTTTTATCGTTTTCAGAATTATAAGAAAATAATTTTTATCTGTTTTCAAAATTGTAAGAAAATAGGTTTGACCCATTTTCAAAATTATAAGAAGATAATTTTAAATGAGACAAGAATGTTCAAACACTTACACTCCACTAATAGTACAAGGATTCTAACCATAGGCCAAATTGACCAATTTTACTACATTTTCGAGTATTAATATATATAGTTTTTGAAAATATTAGATTTATATTAAATGCAACCAATACTATATTTAAATAAATATTATAAATTTATAGTCATATTTCTTTTGTAATTTTTTTAAAAAAATTTGGATATACAAATTAATATTTATTAATTTTGTATTAAATTAGTATTTTTTTTGTAAAAATTGAATAAAAATAAAACCAACAACTAAAACAATTTTCTATTGAAAACTAAATAGGTCATTTAATAAAACTTGTCTTTTTTTTTTTTGAAGAAAAAGAAAATAATTTAAAACTATTTTCTATTTTTTAAAATTAAAGTCAGATTTAATAAAATTGTCGTCTAAATATTAAGAAAAGAAGATAGTTTGAAAGATGTTTTTTATTTTTAAGAAATAAAGTCAGTTTAAATAAAATTATCCTTTAAAAATCATAAAAAGAAGACAGTTTAAAAACTGTTTTCTATTTTTTAGAATCAATGTATAATTAAAGATAATTTTTTCATTAATCGTTTTAAAAGACTAAAACTATCTTCTATTTAGCGTGCTTTTTTAATTGTTTTATTATAGTGAGAGGACCAATTTTTGTTTTATTAAAACACCTTTCAAATAGTTATTTTTCACTGAAACATGTTTTGAGTATTTGTTTTTCATTAGTAGTATTTAACTATCTCTTAACTATGCCTTACATCCCATCAATGTATATGTGTAGTTAAAACTATAATTAACTAATTTGACCAATAATTAATTTACCTACGTGGGCCACTATATATTAATATAATATCTTACATTTTCCCACTTGGCTCGTGAGGTAGAATTATGATTTTTACTTAAACAATAAACATAATGCACATTACCATCGAATAAAATTTACATACATTGGTCATACCATAATATCATCATTAAGTATAAACTAATACAAGTCATGGTGGTTCCACATCATTAAATTGCCATAGTTCCTTCCATGTACTACAATATTAGTATTCTACTTAATATGATCTATAAATGAAAATAATACAATGGTTCACTTTAATGTCCCGATTAGAAACTAACTCTTGTCAAATTTCTATATCAACAATCATGTAAAACAAGATATCCATAAGTATCAAAAACAATGCATAAATGATATCAAAATGTCAAATACAAAATCAATAAAATTTTAAATAATTCCCGTCCTCTTGATATGTCTAGTAATATCTTCGAAGGCAATCCCTTGTCAATAGATCTAGAATCATAAGATTGGTGCTAATATGCTCAATTGATACTTTTTGTTTCTAAACTTCTTTTTTAATAGCAAGATATTTCCATTCAATATGTTTAGCACCCTTAGAGTACTTATCATTTTTAGAGAAGAAGACTATTACAGAATTATTTTTAGAAAAGAAGATTGTTGTGGAATTATCACAGTAAATTTTCAGCAGCTTGGCAACATTGTCGACTATTCCAAGTCTTGAAATAAAGTTCTGTGACCAATTTCCTTAAATTGTGGCTTCTAAGCATGCCACAGACTCAGCTTCCATAATAGATATACATGACAAACTTTTTTGCACTTTTTTATAAGACTACTACTCTTGCCAAAAGAAACAAATAGCCAAACATGGACTTCCTTGTGTTATTACATCCAATAAACTCTAACTCTAAATATTTAATCACATCAAAATGATTAGAGCTCAAATAAGTGAGCATATAATCTTTTGTTCCTTGCAAGTACCTTAATACTTTCTTGCTAGCCTTCCAATGATCTAATGCTGAATTGTTTTGATATAGACCAAGCATTCCAACAACAAAAGCTGATGTTTGTGAAAATACAATGAGGCAACTCAAAAGGGGGGTGAATTGGGTTTTCAAGATTTTAACACTTTTAAAGTAACCAAACAATCAACACTAAGTAATTCAAATTCTTCAAGGTATAGTACAACAAATTCAATGCACAATTCTAATCATTAATATGTGAATATCAAAAAATTAAGCTTCAAATGTGTGTGAGCAATGTGTATAATAAGTATAAACATAAACAATAATAAAGAGTATAGGAAGAAGATCAAACACAATGGTTTTTACATGGTTCGGCAAATTTCAGCCTATATTCACACCTTTAAGCCAACCCGATTGATAATTTTACTAATCTAGTCATGAATGCTCCAAAACTCAAACAAATACAACCAAAATGATTTTCAATACCTGTTAAACCTCACTAGTGTTCGATCACATCAAACACTCAACTATTAACATAAGTAATCCCTCACCAAATTACTCAATTCATAACCAAGTGAAAGACCCACTTTTTTCACTCAATTCAAGTAAAAATAAAAGTAGTAACAATATTTACACCTTAAAAGATTTACAAATGAAAGAACAAGACGTGTATAAGATGAATGTGGCAATTTGTAAGTTCAAGATATGATTTTAAAGCTTAAATGATATTTATGAACTGTTAAGATCTTTGGAAAATATTAAAAATCACTTCTAATGAGTAAAATGACTTATATTTGTTGTTTAACCCAGGAACTAGCCGTTATTAACTACTAGTGTGCCAAATTGGACTAGTTGGTTGACCAAGTAGTCCAATTCGGTTGACTGAACTTGGGAGCTTTCTGCGTCTAGTCCAATTGACCAAGTTGGTACAATTGGTTGATTGAGGGGACTGTTTACATGCACTGATCATAATTTGAAAATTTTATATTTTAGTCCAATTTCAAGGTCTCAAAATCTTGAAATCTAGTAAAGTTTTCAAGTTTCAAATTTTTTTAATTTTGTCAACTTTTCAAGTTTTCAAAATTTGCATTTTAATTCGATTTTTAAAACTCAAAATATATGCTTTTGGAAAAACTCTTGAGCTTTGACAGGAACATCATACGCACTAACAAATACAAGTATACAAAAGTAATATAAAATAAAATATCAAACTTGTGACTTTATTCTTCAATTTTTTTAAGGGGTTTCACTATACTTTTCTTGAATGCCTTCATTTTGAATGTTCTTTAAATTTTCACAATTGCATTCCAATTCTTCATGCTAAAAATATCACAATCAATACTACAAGAAGAATTTGGCTAATAAAATAAAAGATATTAATATTTGTTATCATTAAAACAATAGGTTATGAGTTTTAAGGCTAATAGTCTGGTCTGTACAAGTCTAAACAAACATCAAGCTCCTAATAATTGATGCATAAGTAATATTTTCCATTTTTTGCATCTTTGGGCATTGCATGAGACTAAATTTATCTCCTTCTTGAATTTACACTTGTTGAACACTTTTCCATGCTAAACCTTTTTAGAACTTCATTGATATATATCTTCTACGACAACCCTAACAATTTTGTGATCTATCCACTATTAATGATGGAGAGATAAAATGGTATTCAACACCAAGAAGGATGTGATTTGTAAAAAAAAAAAAAAAATCATATGCTACATTATAACTAGGATTTTATTTCCATGGCTACAACTACTTCTACTAGTCTTATTCGAATTTTGATCTAGTTTGTCAACCTTAAAACTTAAGCCTCATCAAGCTAGGGCTTACCTAGGTGTAGCAAACTCGATGATATAGCTATATGGTTCATCAATGGTGTTGCATCAACTTTCTTTTCATCTTTAAGACAACGTTCTTGCATTCGTATTGCAACTGAGGATAACAGTAAGGATAACGACTTGTTATTGATTCATACTGACGAAATGTGAGGCATGATGATGACAAGATTAGTAGTAGGAGGACAGGGAAAAGCAAGAATAAGGAAGACACAATATTTGTGTGTCAAGATTCATTAGCATTTTTAATTTTTGTACATCAATACAATTGATTATGGATAGGATTTCTTGAGTTTGTGAAGTTTGATGGATGGAAGAATATTGAAAAGAAAATTAGTATCAAAATTAATGAAAACAAAAAAATAATTTTTAAAAAATGTTGTAGAGTAAATAGAATAAAACTATTTGTAATTAATAGCTGAAAACAATTTGTTGTAGATTTAAAATTTTAAATAATATATTTACATATTTATTTTATAATTTTTCCTTCTAATTTTTAATTTAAATTTTAATAAATGTAAATATATGTTAGTAAAGTTGAAAAAATAAGCTTGAAAAGATTGAAAGTTAATTGATTTGCACTCCTTAGGTCCCTACAAATGGTTAGATGCCAGACATACTCACAAAAGGATTAGGCAGTTTAATTTTCCAAGATATTACAAGCAAGCTGGGAATAGAAAACATTTATTCTCCAACTTGAGGGGTAGCGTTGAAAATCTCAAATTCTTTGACTTTTCTAAAAGATTGTACATGGTTATAAGTAGCTAAATGACAATTATGTTCTAATTTAGACTAGTTGGAATCTTCCACATTTATTTAGTTAATGACTAGTTAGTAGGAATTAGTTTGTTTTCTAAAATATTACCTGGACCTTATACTATATTAGTGTATTCTATTTATGATCAAAAGTGTAGAAGAATTTCAGTTTTTTGCTTATATACGATGAAATCTAGTTAGTGCAAGGATAATATCATGATCAAACTTAATATCTCATTAATTGAAATTGACCATGCATAAATCATTTCCAAGTCTTGTAACTTAAAAAGGAAGCGACTCAAACAGCTCAAAAATAGAAAATAAATTCGATTTTTTTATAACTCAAACAAACGTAAAACTTAAGAAAATATTAACTCCAATCAAAGCAAAACCTCAAACTCCATCCCCAAATATAGGTCTAACTTTGTCCTCAATGCTTGTAATTAAAAATCATGCAACGGATAAATCAAAAAAAGGTGGAAATGTAAAGGAATACTTCAAATAAAAAAGATAGCACTTGCTTTTGGCAATCAAATTCAATTGTTGCAAAATTTTACATTCTTCTTTTTATGCACTTTAGATTGCTTCCCAAGTAGTGCTAAATTTAACGTCTTCAGTCGGACTAAGTTCTTCAGCAAAGAAAATACTCAAACACTAGCTAGGGTGATTGTGGTCTTGCATTGCTCAAAATCACCCTTACATAATGCTTCAACCTCTATCCATTAACTTTGAATGTTCCTGTTGTATCATAATGGACTTCAATTGCACCATAAGAAAATAAGCGAACAATTATAAAAAGACTAGACCAACGTGAGCGTAATTTTTTTTAAAAGAGTCGAAGCTAAGAATTATAAAGGAGAACTTTCTAACTAACCAGAAATTCTTGCTTCAAAATATGCTAGTCATGCCACCTCTTTGTATGCTCCTTATAAATTCGTCCATTCTCATAAACATCATTACGAAATTCTTCCATCTCATTGAATTACAACAACCATTTTTCTCCTATAGTTTTCATGTCAAAATTCAATGTTTTCACCATCCAATATGCTTTATACTCAAGTTCAACTAGAAGATGACAAGCTTTTCCCAGCATTAGCTTGTATGGAGACATTCTAATGGGAGTTTTAAATGCTGTGTGACAAGCCTATAATGCATCATTTAATTTTTTCGACCCTACTTTTTCCTTGAATTGCTCACTATTTTTACAAGTATCCTTTTTAATTCTTTATATGAAATCTCTACTTGCCCACTTGTTTGAGGATGATAAGTAGTAGCTATTCGATGAGTGACACCATATTTTTCCAATAAAGCTTCAAATTGATGATTGCAAAAATGTTTACCGCCATCAATAATGATTGCTCAAGCAGTGCCACATCGAGTAAAAATATGCTTGTGTAAAAAATCATAACAGCCTTAGCATCATTGTTGTATACAGCCACCCCTTCCACCCATTTCGAAACATAATTTATAGCCACTAAAATGTATTGATTTGAAAAAAATGATGGAAGTGGAACCATAAAGTCTATCCCTAAACATCAAACAATTCTACCTCAAAAATACTATTCAACAGCATTTCATTTTCTAAGAAATATTTCAATTCTTCAACATCAATCATAAGCAGCAACAAATAAGTAAAATTCCTTGAACAATATAGCCAAAAAAAAAACATATTGTAGTACCTTTGTCACTATTTTCATTTCACCAAAATGCTCCCTATATTCTAATGAATGACAAGGTCGCAAAATGCTCACCATCTCATCTAAAGTGTCAATTTGAAAACAACAATCAGTTTCAAATTGATACTTAATTGCTATAAACACATTGAAGACAACTTGCTCATTATGAACTTGTGAGATTAATTTCCTTGTTGTACATCAATCAAAGTTCTCTCCATAGCTAAAAATGGCCGACCCAAGATAATTGGAATTTCCCAATCAGTTTCCATGTTTAAGACAATAAAATCGGGTGGAAATATAAACTTATCCACCTTGACCAATACATCTTTAATTAAACCTTTTTGGATGCTTAATTAATTGATTCGCTAATTGTAAGGAAACAGTTGTTGCCTTTGTTTCGCTAAGTCCTATTTTTTTGAAAATGGAAAAAAGTATTAAATTAATACTTGCACTTAAATCACACAAAACTTTTTCAAAATAACACTCTCTAATGGTGTAAGGTATTATAAAACTTCTTGAATCTTTTAACTTTGGTGGTAATTTATTTTACAAGACAGTGTTGCGCTCCTCCGTTAACATCATCGTTTTATTTTCCTCCATTTTTCTCTTGTTGGATAAAATGTCCTTCATGAATTTAGCATAACTTGGCATTTGCTCCACTGCATCAATAAAAGGAAACAAGAAATTTAGAAAAGTGCTTATCTAACTTATTTTTTTGCAAACGTTGAGAAAATGAAATTGGTGGCACATAATTCTTGTTAGGACTTATTCTTTCAACTTAAGGAATTAAAGAACCAGCTGCCATAGATGTTTTGGTGGCATTTTCAGAGTGCTTATTATCATTGTCCTAGTCAGTTGTGGATGTTACATTTGATGGACAAAAATCAACTTGTTCTCCCATTACTTCTTTCAACTTGTTTTTCCACTCACTAAGCTGTTTTCCATTCCAAAGTGTAATTGCCTTCACCTGCTCCTTCATATTCGTCTCTATATTGCTTGGTAAGGAACTTTGCTACCTTTTTACTAATAAATTTTCCATTTGACCCATTTGTACTTCACGATTTCATATAGATATAGTTTGGTTTTGCAATGTTATCTCAGCCTTTATCATGAATTTAGAAGTGTTCATGGTGAGCAAAGCAAGTGCATCTTCCAAATTCACTTTCTTTTCTTGTAGATGAAAAGCCGAGGCGATTTCATCACATTCTGATTGTTGTTCTATGAAAAGTTCGGATGATATTTCCAAGCTAGATTATAAATGTTCGAATAAGGATCATGTTGCTGCTTTTGGAGATTTGACACAAAGTTGGTTGACTCGGAAGATGAAGAAGGACTTATTCTTTCAGCTTAAGGAATTGAAGAACTTGCTACCATAAATCTTTTGGTGGCATTTTCAGAGTACTTATTATCATTGTCCTAGTCAATTGTGTGGATGTTACACTTGATGGACAGAATCAGCTTGCTCTCCCTAGGAGTGGGCAGAAAATCGGCCGAAACTAGACCAGACCAAAATTTATAGATTCAGTCCGGTATTTTATGCAATTCGATCCGATTTTGATTTTGGTCCAAAAAATTCGGATCAGACCGAAAATATTATTTTTTTAATATTTTTTTATCTAAACGACGTCAATTTATTCTATTTTCATAAAATGATATCATTTAGTACACTGAAAAATTTTTAAAAAAATAAATTTATTTAAAAACTGAACCGATCTGAAAATCGAATCAATCGATCTAGTTTAATTTGATTAAAACATGTAATCAATCCGGTCTGATCCAGATTTTTCTTTCTATTCGATTCAGTCCGGACTCAGAAATTTAAGATCTGAAATTTTCAAATCCGATCCAGTTTTTCGAAAACCCAAGCCAAACTGGACCATGCCCACCCCTAATTCTCCCATTACTTCTTTCAACTTGTTTTTCAGCTCACTAATTGTTTTCCATTCCAAAGTGTAATTGCCTTCACTTGCTCCTTTAGATTGGTCTCTATATTGCTTGGTAAGGAACCTTGATACCTTTCTGCTAATAAATTTGCCATTTGATCCATTTGTACTTTAAGATTTTGTATAAATACAACTTGGTTTTGTAATGTTGTCTCAATCTTTATCATGAATTTAGTAGTGTTCATGATGAGCAGAGCAAGTGCATCTTCCAAATTCACTTTCTTTTCTTGTGGATAAAAGTTGAAGGCAGTTTCATCACATTTTTATTGTTGCTCCATGAAAAGTTTAGATGATATTTCCAAACTAGATTATAAGTGTTTGAATAAAGATTGTGTTGCTGCTTTTGGAGATTTGACACAAAATTGGTTTGCTTAGAAGACAAAGAAGTGAATAAACTACTAACTTGAGATCAACACTTGCATAGTTTATTCCACATAATTCACACACTTTAACTTAAGATTGGATAGCATTAACATTCAACTTACCAAGCTGTCTTGACAAAGTAGCAACTTGGGTTGTCAAAGTGATGATGGCATCAATTTCGTGTACTCCAACAACTCTTCTTTTTGTTGAACGATCTAAAGGCCATTAATAATTATTGGAAGCCATTTCTTCTAGCAATGCATATACTTCATCATATGTTTTGCTCATCAACACACCACCCATTGTAGCATCAATCATGGTTCTAATTGTGTAACTTAATCCATTATAAAAAGTTTGCACTTGCAACCATGTTGGCAATCCATGATATGGACAACTTCTTAATATATCCTTGTACCCTTCCCATGCTTTATATGGAGACTCCATGTCAAATTAAGAATAGGATGTGTTATCATTTCGAATTTTTGCCATCTCGCTAGAGGGAAAAATTTTGCTAAGAATTTCTAGTAATTCATTCCAAGTTGAGATGGTTTTGCAAGGAAGTAAATTTAACCATCCTTTGGCCTTGTCCTTAAGTGAGAACAGAAAGAATCTCATTCTTATAGCATCATCTGAAACACTGTTATGCTTGAAACTATTGCAAATTTATAGAAAATTTGTGATGTGTGCATTCGGTTTTATTATTCAAAAAATCTCTAAATTAGACATATGTCTAAATTATATAAATTATTGCAGGCTTAATTTTGAAGTTGTTGGCTTGAATTATAGGTTGTCTAATGCTAGATGAAATGCCATTAATTATCAAAATAGCATAATCCCTTAAAATTTTATTATTTTCAACCCCAACAATGTCAACCACGTTTTTTGCCATGGTGCTAGTTTATTGCATTATTGATGCTTGTTTTCACTTTTTGTTTTGCTTGCGAAATGTACGTTCTATCTCTCTTTCCAAAGGCATAAGATTAGAACTTTCAGAATGTCTCATGCACTAAAAGGAAGCACCTGAATTTATAATAAAAACAAACTTTTAAATTAAGATTGAATTAATCCAAATTGATATTAATAAAAATTAAAACAATCCCTCACAACAGCGCCAAAATTTTGTTGTGAATTTTAATAAATGCAAGTGCATTTTATCGCTAACAAGTAATATACAATAAGTTATGTGTCATTCCCATAACGATTGATTAATTTATTAATTACCAAGGATAATTAATCCTAAATTTATTTGAAGAATTCAATTAATGTAGTTTGATTAACGTGAAATTGCAGAAAATTAAATTAAACTAATAAAGCAAAATGATAAATTTCAATTGATGAAAATACTAGGGCAGTAAATTTTATCATATCTATTCAAATTCAATTTCTTAAACTGTGTTGTTTCAATTTATTACCAATATTGACAGAAAATTATCTTAATTTATTTGATTCTCTTTCTCAAGATATATAAAAATACTTACATATATTAATTCTCTATATCTCAAAGTGAATTCAAATACATGAAAGTTCATTAAAAATAATGATAATTATTCTTAATTCTGCATGAATCATGGTAGTATATCTCTATCTAACATGTAATTTACGGTGTTCATTATATAATTAAAATGCATACATCACTTCTCACATCAATATAATTCACAAACCATTCAAATATTGACCAGATATTCAAAAGTATTAAACAAAATAATGAACACTCAATATTCAATAATAAACTTTAAACAACACAATTTTTGGAAATTAATATTTTTAGCTAGGCTACATCTTTACTCTAGTTCAGAAAATTTAGTTCATCATTAAATAATAAAGAATCAATAAAAATTAAGTATTCTAAACATAAAATTACAGAAAAGAAGATTTAGAGGAAATTGATTTTAACTCTCTCCTTCCCTTTTCTGGAAAATCAAATTTCTCCCTTTTTCAACTACTGCCTCCTTGTTAGAATGCCAAACCTTAAAACAAAGGGATGTATTTATACTGTCTTCAAATCAAAAGATTGGGCTTTAGGCTTTCTATGGGCTTTTTGAAAAGATTATAGTTAGGTCCATTTAACTTGGCCCAAATTTCTTCTTCAAATTTAATTGGCTGGAAAATGAAATTCTTCTTCAATTTCTATAAATAAAAGCACAGCAAATGAAAATAAAAAATAAATAAGTAAAAAGGACTACATAATGTCAAGAATGCTTCTAATATTTGTGTAAACAAAGCATAAATAAATATATATATATATGTATATATACACACACAGACAAAATAAATATATCAAACCCATCAAATATTCAATTGGTTAGAATTTAACACATAGCTTGAACAAATTTTCCCCACAATAGATATAAAATTAATTTCAAGAACATGCTTAACTAAACAAATATTCTTATTCTTTTATTCCCAAATATTTTATCAAACATGCTTTTTCATTTTAAAGTTTAAAAATAATTTTTAAATATTATATAAAATATATTTTTAAATATGAAAGATATTGAAAATAGTACATAAATTTTGTTATTGCATTCTAATTTTGCAAAATAGTTTTTGAATTGCAAATCAACGAGGCCCTTAGGATCCATTTGATTTAGTTTCTGGATAGCATTCTTTATTTCTGAAAACTTAAAAGTACGAAGAGTCGTTAGAATATGCTTTTGTATAAAAAGTATTTAAAAACTACTTTTAAATCAAATTCTATCTTTTAGTTGAAAAGTAGAAAATGTTAAAAGTCTTTTTCTTAGTTTTTTTCATAGTCGCATCCCAATACAATTCAAAAACTATTTTTTATTAATTATTAATGAATAATATTAAATATCATGTCATTTGAAATGCATTTTTAGGATATTTAATGAATGTGGCTAAACCAAAAAGTATTTTTATCAATCATTTATATAATTTAAATTATGATTTCTATTTTATAGGATAGGCTCAAAAATTTTAGGTAAAAGTTTATGATTTAATGGAGAAATTTAAAAATTATTATTACATGTATAAAGTAGAATTATACATATGAATTGGGATTCTACTTGATTCAGTGCAGTCTTTTAGAAATTGTAATTATATGTATAAATTAGAGTTTTTAAGTTTAATTAAATAATATTTATATTTTATTATCTTTAAGTTAAATAAAACCTAACTATTTTTTAATCTTTTTTATTTTTTAAGTTTATCTTTTAAAAATATAACTAAATTATATTATTTGTATTCATATATTTTAAATATCAAATTGGAAATAATCAATATCAATAAAAGATTTGTGTTTGACTATTGAGAAAGTTATTGATAATAATTTCAATTAAACAAATATCCTTATTTTCATTTTTTTTAAAATTATATCAAACATATTTTTATAATTTTTTAAATTTAGAAATAGTTTTTTAATATTATATCATATAGGTTTTTGAATACTAAAAATACTAAGAATACAACTTATATATTCAAATCGTATCTAAATTTTTTAAAACAATTTTCTAATAGTGAACCAAACAGGCTCTTAGTCAAGCATTTTTTTTTTAATTGAACTAAATTTTTCGACTTTATTAAATAACAGTTTTTCTGAAACTTTAGTCAAGCATTTTTTTTTTAATTTTATTGTGTTCTAAAAAAATCATATCCAATTTCTAATATCAAACAAGCCCCTAAACTTTTGAACATTATAATTTTGTATAAAACATTTTATCCCATAAATTCACAATGAACAAACATAAATTTAAAATATTATATCAAAAATAAAGATAACTCTTTTACATACGCAATTTAATCTAATAAATGTACTGAATGTAAATTTTAAATTTGTAAATTCAATTCATTGATATATTAAATTTTGATGAATGGATTGATATATATATATATATATAGATATATAATTGATCATTTTCAAGCCTTAGAATTTCTATTTGCAATTTTTTATAAATTAACAAAAAAATTTTCAAAATTATTTTGTTAAAAAAGAGAAAAAAAAAAAAGAAATGAATGTGCGATGTGAGGCTTATAAAGGAATTAACATGATAAACTTGAGCATGGGGTGGTTGGTTTTGGTCGGTCCATCAATGATATTAATTATTATAACGTGCATTAATTGAATCATAAATGTGTACTTGTACGGCGACCCATTTTCCATTATTGTGGAATGGTTTGATTAGGCTGATTATCACTATATGATCTCATTTATTAATAATAATAATAATTTGGATTCAGATATTTTAAATAATTTCGAATTATTTAATATCTATTATAAAAGGGTTTCACAATCTAAGTTATTTTTTTCTCTTTCCTAATAAAAATTGAAATTTCATTAGTATATAAATTTATACTCGCATTTTTATTTGTTAAGAAAGATGTTTTTCTTTAATCTTTAAAATATTTCTGTCTTTCTCTGGTTCAATTATTATTATAAAATGCAGTCCATGACATTTTGTTCTTTCTACAAATATGTCTTTGTGAAAACAAAGTAGTAAACAAGATAGTTTATTTCAATATAGATATAAATTCAAGATGTTTTTAGGTATTTTTGAAATCATCGTGACTTATTAATCCATTGAACTAAACCTCAGAAATTAAAATGTCTTTTTTTCTTTTAAAAAAATTCATTAATAGATGATGTTTATTTAGATGAAAATGTATGCAATTACTGTTATAACTCTTTTTCAACATGTCAATCATTAAATTGAGGTACTTTAGAGTATTTTTAAAACGGTTAATAATATTTTCATCCTTCAACTTTGACAAAGTAACAAAATAGGATACTATTTAACTAATTTTAACATTTTCATTTCTGTTGTGGCATTGTCTTAACTAGGTCGAGCAAACAAATTCGGGTTCAACCAAATCCAGGTAGAGCCTGGGTTATAGGATAGGGTTAAACTCGTCCTTAAATAGATTTTGGGCCGGCTTCAAATTTTTATTTTCAAATTTGGATATATGTCAAACCTGGCTCAAGTTGAATTTGAATATCCGAAAATTTGGCCCATTATATTTATAGGAAAAATGTCTGATTCCCTTTATTTTTTGAGTCAATACCCTATTAACTTTTTATATTTTTTTTAATACCTCATCGCCCCTTTAAGTTCTGATTTTGCTCTTTACTAATTCAAATATTTTCGATTTCATCATTTTATAATTGAAACATGAACCCATTGAACCGAAGGCTCAAACCGAAAAAAAAAAGAGTCAGGAAAGTGATAGGGTATTAAAAAAAATATAAGATGATAATAGAATATTGACTAAAAAATCAGGAGGAAACGGACATTCTCCCATATTTATATTTAGATGAATCCGATTCGAATTTTTTGAAACCAAATTTGGATTCGAAATTTTTTAATTAATTAAATACGGACCTTGAAGCCCAGATTTAAAACCTAGCCTAAATACTACATAACCAGGACTCGAATCCGTGTCAAGTTTAAGTAAAATTTTTTGAATCTAGATCGAACTTTTAAAAACTTGGCACAAACTTGAAAAATTGCCCACTGTAAAGGTAACAATATTATAAAGAGTTGAAAAACTAAAGACAAATGACAATTTATTTTAAGGGGTATTATTGACAACCTCCCTTGAGGTTTCAAAAAGTATCACTTAGTTAGAAGGTTTCAGCTTTGTATCACAAACCTTCTCGGACGTTGCACTTGATCGTTATTTGACTATTAGCTTCAGGAATAAATGGATAAAAGCATACAGTGATTCTTCTTTGGCTTTTGTTTGAACAAATTAGGGTGTGCTTACTACTTACCCATTTCTATGCTATAGCGGGAGAAGATTTGAGGTAGCCATTTCAGTCTAAATCATACGAAATCTTACTCATTTCTCCTAATTTGCTACTAATCATCTATATATCAGTAGATATGGAAGCTCACATTAAGGATTGGAGTGAGTTTTTTTGTGCCACAACATTGAACCACTATATATATATCAACCAGTTAAGACTCATATTTTATTATGGGTTTGCCTTACGTATGATTTCAAGTATGACTTGGTCTTATGGGTTCACTAAGTGATTATATAAATTTACTTTAGTGCTTTTTTGGATCCCTCTGTAAAGAGTTAAAACGACTGTGTTGTTGGGTTCTAAGAAGTTGAAAGGAAGGGGATTATAGGGTGTTGATTTGTCAATTATTGTATGAGGTTTATTTGGAATTTTTGTTTTTTCATGAATTCTATTTAATGATTTTTTTTCTTTGTTTCAACTTGTTAGGAAGATCTACTAAGATCTATATTATTTAGCTTTATCTGGGTTTCTTGTATCATATACTATTATTCATTTTTATGTGCTTTTCTAAGTTTGTGCAGTTAAAGAAGTTCTGGTTTTTGAAGACTCTTATTGAGAAGCCAATGCTATTAACTTGAATTAAAGCTCATATTTTTTATTTGCTCAATGACTTTATTAGTTTTTCTCTATATATCTTCTACATTCAATTATATCTCTAATATGTAGAAGTTTGATGATGTTTTACACAAGATTTCTATATTTGGTCGTGGTATTGAGGTTGCAAGTAAGCTTCAAGGTTCAACACTTCATGATCAAATATTGATTTATACCCCTGGATCATTTTTGGGTTGCTTATATTGCAATTGGATTTCTTTTATTTATGGTTGAATTAACTTGTTAAGGATAGAGAATTTCAGAGCTTCTTTGCCAAGGGATGTGTTCTTCTTCATGTCTCAATTATTGTTTGGAGAGTTTACTTTGAATGGAAACTCTATGATCTTGCTCCTAATTTGCCTAGGCAAGTTGCTGGAGATATTGCATTCTCTCTTTTTTGGATTTTCTTTCTTGTGTATTCATGGAAGGAGAAGTATCATTAGTTAAGGAATTCTAAATACAAAAATATTTGACTTTCGAGAAACATAGTTGAATGGAAATATGATTTTACTGCCCATGTTGCTGATTAAGCATGCTTTTTTAGCATATTATTGAATGAATTTGAATTGAAATTAGTGTAAATTTCTGGGTATAGACAACTGGGGTTTCTTGCATTGTACTTTAGATTGTAAGAATGATCTTGATAAACAAGTAAATTTGTTTTTTAGCAGACAACCTACAAATTAGAAGCTGGGTCACTTAAGTTTAAAATTCCCTTCTTGATAAAGGCTTAAAATAAGAGAAAGTGGATTTGGTATGGGGTTGTATATTAAATTTGCTTTAATTTAATATTTTTGTTCTACTTTATGCCTTTATAATCTTAGAAACTCTAATAAATCTTCTTCTTATTGAAATGATAGTCACAAATTTTATTGTTGCCTTTTTTGATACCTTCTTTGCGAAATTTGCTTACTTTTATGTTAATGATGTTTTTATCAAATAAAGTACAAATATGAATATCTAATTTTGTTTATCAAAAGTAGAGAAATAACATTTTATTTTTAACTATGTTTTAATATGTCAACAACAGGACAAGGCATACCTAGAAGTCAAGAGAAAGTTAAATTATTTTCTCGATAAAAAAGGTGAAGTTAAGGATATTATTGTTATTTTATTGTATGATGTTAGTCAATTAACATTTAAAGAGAGATTATAATATAAAGTTAAAACTTTAACTAATTGGTACCTTTTAAAAGGAGAATTTTTAACAGTAATGAATATTGATTTTTAATTTTCTTAAATGACCACCATTTAATATATATTACAAAAATAAATAATTTAGACCAAAATATCTTTATAAAAATTTTTTAAAAAATGACCATTGAATATATTCACGTAAGAGTATTTCGTTTTAAATAAATCTTATATGATCATTTTTAATAATAATTATTATTGAAAATTTATTTAAAGTGTTGGACCATTTTTGTTAATTTTTTTTTTAAGCTTCACAAGAGAGGTTTATGATAATTTTTTTTTTTTTTAAGGAGCAACTGCAAACAAGCGCTACGATTTCGCAATAAGATTTTATCCCTACTCTAGGTCACCGGTAATATTTTGCGACAAATTTGCAGTAAGTCAGTGGTCAACGGTCAAACTGAGATTTGATAGTTGCTACGACAAGTAGCAGAACGAGGATGGCGTCATGGATTGATTCGTTTTTAGAAGGACAACAAAAAGATAATCGCGACTTGTCGGATTCGTTAGCCCGTCTTTTATGATTTTAGTTACACGAGGTCAAGTAATTATGATTAACACTGTCTCAGCCGCAAACACATTTATTATGAATTACTAATTACAATGTCTTAATATGAATATAAATGAGACGTCCACGCAACTAATTAATTGGACACCTACTTACAATTATTTTATTTTTGAATAAATGTAATGTAAATAATATATTTATATTAAAATATAAATTTAATACAACCTATATTCAAACATGTTATTATATATATATTAATCCTAATCAAATATTAATACATGAACATCTTTTTAATTTAGTTGGATTATTTGTCAATGTAAGAAAGAGAATTTTTTTCAATATTCCAAATGAATATATAACTACTAAATCAGAAAGTTCTAGAAAAAAATATCTATTATGTACTCTAATCAAAGATTAACACGTAGGCATGTTTATAACTTGGTATTTAATTTAGTTGAAATATTGATGTACATAAAAAAAAAAAATTTAATAGAATACAAATTTTACTATATAATAGAATGATCAAGAATCCTTTACCCTATTTATATATTGTTAAATTTAGATATTTTCAATAATTTAAATTAAATCTACTATATATATATGTACATATATATATGTCTATATATATATATAAGGGCTCCATAGTTTTACATATATTTTCAAATCAATTACTAAGCATTAGACGTAAGCACTAACAATGTTTGAGATTGAATTTTAGAACATTTATAAACTAGTAGATTTATACATTTTTAACAAATGGTGGAGCCATGTTAGAGCCTACAGCGCCTTTAGAAGAATTTTAAAATTTTTTGATAAAATTATTAACTTAATCTTTAAAAAATTTTTTTGTTTGACTTGATCTTTATAGAATTTGAATCTTTAGATTTTGACCTCCCAGAATATTAATTCTAACTTCATCATTACCTTCAATAGTTGATGTTGCATATTACGTATACATTAATTATATATTAATTATATTTATTAAATTTAATACAACTGAAAGTCCGTAAATTCAATGATTTACAAATGACATAAGCAGTTATTTAAAATTAACAGGATGTTAATCCGTCCCCCTCTCTAAATAGTAGATAATTAATTAATATGAAATTAAGTCACATAGACATGAACCCGATTATAATAAATTAAAAAATTTTAAATAAGAATTTTATTACGAACCTTAATCAAAATATTAACATATGACTACTACTATAAGATACTATTTGATTCATTTAGTTGAAATATTGATGAATATAAGGAAGAAAAATTCAATAGGAACAAATTTTACTGTAAATATTGATAACTAATCATTTTGAAATAAAGTAACATGTACAAGATTAATTAAGATCAAACCGTAGCTATATATGGTAGCATTAATTAATTGTGGCCCTAAATTGGGTTCCAAAATTAAAGCCACAATCGATACATCTAGAAATAGATGATATGTATCCCTATGTGGTCCTGTAGATATTGCTAGATAACTAAAATAAATTAAATAACATTGATCTATTAAATGTAATTAAACCTTCATGAATCATCTCAAACTGATTTTTTAATATATTTTTTTTGAAGTGTTAAGGAGTAACTGCTTATTTGTTTAACATTTATATTATATTTTTAATACTGAATTAAGTGTATTAAAATGGATATTCTATAAATATTTTTTAAATTTATTATTATATAAAATTAAATAGGGATATAATAAGTATTCATATATTAGTGATATTTTTATTTTTAATAATTTTAATATAAATAATTTTAAAATATGTGTAACATAACAATTAATTACAAGTGCTAAATATCACTTTTTAACATATTAATTTTAAGTATTAATTAAAAGAAACATCTAATGAAGCAGTAATTTATTTAAAACTAAAAGTATTTATAAATAAGTATATAATTACATACTAATTAATATAACATCAATTTAGGGCTTGTTTGTTTTTTGACTGAAATCTGGATAATTTTATTTGAATGTTTAAGAGTTATTTGTTTTTTAATTTATATTTGAAAACTTGTCAAAAATGTATAAATATAATTAAAGTAAAAATTTTAACTTAAATTTTAACAATGAAATATATGAATGAATAAATATTTTATTTGTTAATAATACTCTTAATTTATTATTTAACATTTGTATATGTTAATAACTTAATAGAGTAATTTAAAATTTT
Source organism: Azadirachta indica (assembly GCA_022749755.1). NCBI lineage: Eukaryota > Viridiplantae > Streptophyta > Magnoliopsida > Sapindales > Meliaceae > Azadirachta > Azadirachta indica. The sequence goes on from CM040441.1 coordinate 20,267,800, forward strand.
TTTAAGGTATATATGTTAATGTACCAATTTTAAATTTTTTATTCTTTAAAAATAAATAATTTAACTTTTATATTCAAACAATTAAATTGAAAAAATATATCAATTAAATCTATTTTTCACTCAAATTTATATTTCAATTATGTACTAAGTTTAAATAAAATAAATAAATATTACCTTAGAGTGTTTTATGATTAACACACTAAATATATTAACAAATTTTCTTAAAAATATTAAAAAAATACTAAAAACACATTACATATCTTTATGTACTTTAATGCTTTCTTTTTCTTGCTTCAAATCGACACCAAATCTTAATTAGGAAATAAATAAATTAAGACTAGGCTGCAGATAGATGTACTGCAACTAAGTAATTTGAACTAATTTTAAAACAATCAAGTATTTAATTCTTAAAAAAGTAAAACTGATTTTAACTAAGAATTGACAGCATTTATTGTCATAACTACATTCCAGATTTAATTAAACATTCGTCCACCCATTATTGTGTGCGAATCCAGTCGCCATGTTTGTTAAAACATGTACTTGAATTCAGGTGAAATCATAAAAGCACCCAACACACTTATTTCTAGATATACCTCCATTTCAAATATAATTTTTTTAAAAGATAATAATTTTTATAACGGTGAAAATATATTTATTTTTTTACATAAACCTAAATATAGTTATTTAAATGTTCAAAAGTTTTTTATTTTTTTACTTATATTTAAATATTTGTTAACAACATTTTAAGTTAAAAATTTTAACGTAAATATGAATAATTAACTGTCTGAATAAATTAAATGTTTTATTTATCAATAATACTTTAAGTTTATTACTTAACATACATATGTATATATATCAATAATTTAATATATCAGTTTTAGATTTTTTTTATGTCATATATATTAACATAGCAATTTCAAATTTTTTATTTTTATAAAAATAAATAATTTAATATTTATATTCAAACATGTGAAATAAAAAAACAAACATATTTATTAAATTCAAATTTCAGGCAAATTTATATTTCAATTATATTCAACATTCATACAAAAAAATATAAATACTATTTAAAAATTATTTACAACTTAGAATATTATGAAAATTTTGTAAAAGTATTATGATAGCACTACCTAAACATTTGGGTTAATAATAAATAATTTCTACTCTGTAAAATAATGGGTAGTCTTCAATTTATCTTAACTAATATTGACAATCTTCATTAGAGTTCTAAAATTTATGAAAGTTATCATGTTGACCTGAGACGTTAACTTCCACTAAAAACGACTTGAAATTCAATGAAAACTCCCACTATTAGGCAAGTTATTTTTTTACTTAAAATTAACTATAAATCTTTTAACCTTTCAAAATAACATAAATACATACACACACACACATATATATATATATATATATATGACAGGAAAGGATCAATACTATAATAATTTAGACATAATTTTTTTTACTATTTGTGAACTATTAGATTTATAAATATGTAATAAGTGAGATTAAATTTAATACATAAAATTAATACATAATTATTATATTATAATTAATATATATGAAATACATTCTTCATTATTGAAATTTTCTATATTCAATAAAGTATAAATAAATAAAAAGTTATGTAAAATTAAGAAATTATTGGTCAGCTTCTAGATATAATTTAAATATTAAACATTATAAAAAAAAAAAAGTAAATTTTTTAATCTTAAATATTTTAGAGAATTTTCAACCACATCTAATATTGGTGATTAATTTTTTTAAATGACCACTATATAATATATATATACAAAAATGACTAATTTAAATCAAAATATTCTCATAAAAACTTTTTAAAAAATGACTACTAAATAAATTCACGTAAAGATATTTTAATTAAAAAAATTTGAAATAATCATTTTTTAAAAATATTTTAAATAATAATTATTATTAAAAATTTAACTAAAATGTTGATCATTTTCGTTAAATTTATAATATTTTGTACTCCTCGATAAATTTTACCGGCGGAAGCAATTAACATATTCAATTTTCCATATACAAACAGATGGTATAACTTTAAGAAGATATATATAGGTCAAACAAAACGTCAAATTTTTTATCGTAAAATAATTTTAAAAATAACCATTTTTTGGGTCATTTTCTTCGACTTAGATGCTTATCTTATCTCGCTTATAAATGAACTCCACTGAAAATCTACTCTCTTGTTTTTATATGAATAGGTTTTAGTTTCTTGAACTTTAATGCTTAAGCCAGAACCCTCCACCGTTCCACTGTTCCAGCCAATCAAAACCTTACACGTCGTTCCTCGCCATAAATTCTCCCACCCACCTCGACAACTCTGGAAATATATAACACCTGCTCTCTACATGCTTACCTGCTCATCCCATCTCAACAATGGTGATTCCCGAATCAGAAAACGGTCTGGTTCACAGCATCAAGTTCTCATCCGTCGGACCGGGTTACGCCACCGCGTCTGACGTGGTCTACGAGCCGAGTGGGTTCGACTTAGCCATGAAGCTTCACTATCTCACAGGCGTTTACGTTTTCAGAAGCTATGCAGTGCAGGGTTTAACCACCATGCTTATCAAGGAAACCATGTTCTATTGGTTTAACGATTACTACGTAACTTGTGCCCGGTTCCGGCGGTCGGAAACAGGCCGGCCTTACTTGAAGTGCAACGACTGCGGTGCCCGGTTCGTTGAAGCTCGGTCCGAGAAAACCGTCGAGGAATTGCTGGAAATGAAGGATTATGGTTCTATTCAAAAGCAGCTTGTTTATCATCAACCTGTTGGTCCTGAGTTGTCATTTTCTCCTCCAATTTACTTACAGGTATAACCCTAAACCAGTTATATGTAACAGCTTTGGTATCTTTTAAAACGTAAATTCGGGAAAATTTGTAAATATTTTAATTAAATTACCGTCATTTTACACTAATTTTATATATTTATTTAATCTCATAATTAAAAAATACAATTATATATTATCTTACACCGTTTTACATAAATACAACGTATTTTTAAGGTGTGTATTTGAGAAAATCTAAGCTGATTTAGTATAAAAACGATACTATATTTTAAGAAAATTATCTTATTTTATATTAAATTTGTGTAAATTTTTTAAAATTTTTATTTTAAAAAGTTGTGATTTTGGTACGATGGAATTTTATATTATATATAATATTATTTTTTTAATTATTTTATTGAGCTTGAATTGAAGTTAAATAATTCAGTGAAGCAAATGGTAGTTTTAATGCACAACTGTAAGAGCATAAATGCTGGCTTTCGGTGATATTGGCAATTATCGTGAAAAAAAAATTAATTTTTTTATAATTTCAAAATGTTTTTATTTTAGTTAATCCAATAGTTTTCATGTACAATTTTTGTTTTATATATCTATTAGATTTTCGAAAGACATATACATCTATAAAATTTAGTTGAAAAAATACTTTAATCCTGCTAACCTTATAGATTTCTCGTTTGTTAAATAATTTTATTTGTTTCAATGATTTATTTATGTTTTGATATAATTCTTATAATATTTTCTTAATTATAATTATTTTAAAAATTAAAAATATTAAATTATGTTAACTTTAGTCAAACGTACATACACATGCAAGGCGAAGCTTCAGTAGGCTAGGCGTCTGCCCCATCCTAGGTCTCCCAATTTTTTAAAAATATTTATTATAACATTTATAATTTAGATCTATTCATTAATATATAATTCAGTCCTACAGCTTTATAAAGTTATCCATTAATTCTTTAATTTGTTAATTATTTTTAAAATATTAGTAGATTATCTCTACATTTTAAACATTTTAGCCTCCAATTATTTGGCTCTGCCCTTGTACAAGTGTTTGTTGTAAAGATCGATAAAATGTGTAGTATTATAATTAACAACACTTCACTTTTTTTACCCTAAATGGTCAATAATAACTTCTTTTATTTGTGTTTTTGAGTACATATTATAAACTCTTTTAATTTTGACGTCTTTATAACTTTATTATTTTAGTAGTATTTAAATTTTTAAATCTAATTTCTCAGCTATTAACATCAATATGGGTGAAGCTACATTTATGTTAATGGATAACAATAGATATAAAATTTTTATTAATTATAATTATTATAATATTTAATATACGAAATTGTCCTTATTTTTATATATTTTTACAAATAAAAGTAACAATGAGGGTCTATGTTAATATTTTTCAAACTAGTAAGATTGAAGTATATATTTAAAAAAATCTTAGGGATGTATATGTTATTTTTCGTATTTAAATTCTTATATAAAGTATTTATAATTTAAAAAATAAAATTTATTTATATTTTGACCCGTCAACTTTAAAAAATTAACAGTTTATCTCTTATTTTATAAAATGATGTATTTTTTTATTCATGATAGAGACTCGAAAATGTATCATTTTTCACATATAAAATAATCAAATTTGATATGTTCCCATTATTTATCTCTTGTATTTTATTAATTTTTCTAAAAATTAAATAATATATAATGTGCCAGAGTTAATATTAGAAAATAATTAAAAATATTCTTAACTTTTTTTGTTTTTTATGTATACAAAACGCAGGTGACGTGGTTCAAATGTGGAGGAATGTCATTCGGCCTTAGCTGGGCCCACGTTCTCGGAGATGCATTTTCAGCCGTTGATTTCATCAACACGTGGGGCCAGGTTCTGGCCACAATTCGAGCTCACGGCCCACCCACTTTGCCAAAACTTTCACCCACTAGGCCTTCCGTCAGGGTACAGAAGTCCGAAATCTCACCCAAGGATGCCAACCCGATTTCGGTAAAACGGGTCGACCCGGTTGGAGACCATTGGGTTACTGCTATTAACTGTAAAATGAACCTATTTTCATTCCACTTAACACCCACCCAAGTTTCCCATTTACAGTCAAAGATTAAAAACCCACATCAAATTCCAGTTTTTGAATCCCTCTGTGCTATTATTTGGCAATGTATAGCCAAAATCAGAGATGAGTTTGGGGCAATTAGAGTGACAGTCTGCAGAAAGGGCATTGAAAATGGGAAATTGGTGAGCAATAGCCAAATTGTAAGTGCTTTTGAGGCCGATTTTTCTGTTGGGGGTGCTGATTTGGAGAAGTTGGCGGAAGCGCTTTGTGAAAAAGCTGGTGTGGATGAGAGAAGCTTGATTGAAGAAGCAATGGAGGAGGAGAATGGAGTTATGGATTTGGTCTTTTATGGAGCAAATCTGACATTTGTGAACTGGGAAGAAGCTAATGTTTATGGATTGGAATTGAATGGGGAGAAAGCTGATTTTGCAAGCTATACTATTCAAGGTGTTGGAGATGAAGGAACTGTCATTGTGCTTCCAGGAACAAAAGATTCAGACAACGCAAGATTTGTGACAATAATACTGCCAGAAGACCAATTGCCGAAGCTAAAGCCTGAGCTGAGATTGAATGGTCTCTTGCTTGAAACAAATCTTTGAGTGTTTGCTTTGCTTCACGGTAATTGTGGGAAAATTTCATTAATTTGTGTGTTATTAGTGCAACAAGGTTGTGTCTATGTACCCTTTAATATCTACTCCTAAAAATATGAATTATGTGTAAATTTACAGCTGGCTAGTGGTTTTCAAATCCTATTGTAAGAACTCAGTTGCCTCTACCTTTGCAAAGATTTTAAAAGGCATCTCACGCACTCCTTCAAAATGTGTGTTATTTTGGAGCATTCCAAATTACTCGCAGACATACGCGCAACTACCAGCTCAAAATCTTCCTTTAACTTGGAAGCAATTAATAGCCTGCATAGCATTAACCATTTCCAGCTTCATACTATCTTTCATATATTAGATTAAAGAGTAAGCTTCTATGCTATATACCTTTGCTTGTTTACTTCTCCTAAGCGCATGAGCAGCATCTTCAGATGCTTTTGAGACGATGTTGACATTGCGATGAATTAATTCGCTCATTAACCCACTGCAACCTGGTATGTGTGACTCTAGTTTAGATAACTAACAAGAGATACCAGCTCCAACTGCAAGATTAAAGAGTTAACTTCCACATCAAATACACTTTCCTATAGTCTATTATTTAGTTATGTTTTCTCTTTATTTTTATCATTATCTTGTGTTGATACTGCAAATTATAACCTACGATATCACATAGTAAAAATTCAAATTTTCTCTTTATTGCTTATTTTTCAAAAAGAACATGAATCTCCTTAATAGTGAAAAGAATGTGATACATATATTGTGCTAATTCTCTTGTCTTAATAACATTAGAAATTCTAATAAAATTTAGAGTGTATCTTGCAGAATCTTAACTTACCTTAAATTATGGCTTCCAAATTGGCTTTTCTTACTTTGCAAGGATCTTTTTCTACTTGAGTTTCATTCGTAGACTGTCTGACCAGAATTCCTATCAAGCCGACCTTATCAGGACATATCGCAATTGATCTAACATTAAAAGTGGTTGATCAAGCATTAAGTCTGCTAATCGTGAAGTCCGTTAATTGTATGAGCCTAAGCCCATCTTCTCAAACATCAACCTCCCCAGTTTCTAGTGAAAAAGATTGTCATTGGAAATTTTTTTTCTTGAGTGACTTGTATTCTATTTAAATGACACCTAGTTGATGAGAATACCAAGCTAAACGCGATCTGCAATGTGCTTGACCATATGCTTCCTTTTGAACAACTGACCTCTCATTTAGCCTTCAAGAATAAAGATTCTCTTGGCAGTCGAACATGGGGTGCAACCGCGACTTTCGAAAGTCAAGTGAAGTGCTAAAAGCATGAAAACGTGCCCTCTTTTCGCGTTGATTCTCGCATTGACAATTAACATGCGTTAATGCCTTTAACTATTACCGTCCTCAAACCCTTCATCTAGCCACCACGTGCTTTAGTACGATTGGTCCATTATGCCTACAGAAAGGCCACGCCAACAGATGGCCTCGTGGTAGCATCCGAACTGTTTATTCTGATTACAACGTGGATCGAATGGGATATAAATTCTGCCCTTCCCCTTATGTTTACCACTTTACTTCTCTCGCGTCTTCTACAAAATTCAAGAACTTTCGCTATTTTCTACAAGCTTCTCTTGCAGACTCCCTCTCCAGTTCACGAGTAAAACTCCATTTTACCTCCGACATCGCTTCTTGCTCTTCAACCGACCTCTTCATTCTGGTAAGTTTCCTTTCTTCTGAACTCGTTTATTGCACTTTAGTCTTCAATATGAATCTGCCATTTTATCCATGGAATTTCATATTTTTCTCTTAGTTAGTTTCACGATTAGGTATAATTTCAGACTTACTTTTATGCCTTAAGATGCTAGAATAGACTTGAAAGTCAAGATGAAACATAGGAACCACTTTAGAACCTAACTCGGATGTTTTAAGCTTTCTTTACCTAAGTAGAGATTTAGCCGGGTCCAACTTGTAGTTGAGGAACTTTACAGTGACCTTAGGACTGAGTAGAGTTAAATTCCCTTGAACAAAATTAATACTTAACCATAGTTTTGTTTTGTGGTGAACTTCAAACTGATCAGACCACATTGTTGTTTGCTTACGTTAATTATGGGAAGACGATAAAAACTTGTTATAAGGGACATTGCTAATAGCCCAAAAAGCGAATTTAACACTTTTTCGACAAGCTTATATGAGACAGATTATGAAGCTTGGAGCTAGCTTCCCAGTAGGATTAAAACTAAACTCATTAGGGAACATGAGACCATTCCTTTAAAGAAGGCCTAGCCCCGTGCCATTTTTGACCCTGACACCGAGATCCCTTTGACCATCCTCGACCCAAGATCAAATACCTTTAAGTATTTTCACCCCAAACTCGAAATAGTGATTTTGTTTGATAGCTCTTTTGACTATATGTAGGGAGAAATAGACTCTGAACAAACCAATGCAGGAGGCCAAGAAGTTCTCTAAAGCCTCGTAAATAGGATCGCTCAACAAACTGATCAGCTCGTGCCTTCTCTTCTAGCCCTTGAACACATATTCGAAGCACTCTCAATTCCTAGTAGATAAGGGGATGGGATTACAAGTAAAGAGAATGATGAGTCTGAGGATGACTAGGTTTAGTTAAACTCCAAAGAAAACCATCATGCCAATAATAGTCAACATATCTTAGTTCAATATCCTCCCCCCAACCTAACCAGAAAAAATAGTCCGTTTGAGGCTGATATGTTCCCTTCAAGTATCACTGAGGCTGACCTAATAACCTTTAGAAAACTCTACCAAATCCTTAACTCTATTACTTTTAGGGTTCCAAAAGCCAACGAATTCCCAAGTCATTCGAGGGGAGATGAAGTGGCTTCTAACGAGGAGCTATTTCTCCTATAGGTTAGGTTACCATTGCAACCATATTTTGCCGCTTTGTTTTATGGCTTCGAAATTCCTCCTTATCAACTGAACCTGAACGGGTGGAGAACTATCGCCGGGCTATATGTGATCTGGGCTTTGACTAAGCAAATTTTATTGACCATCAGTGGAATTAAATATTTACTTTTACTCAAGAAGGGATTGAAAAAATACTCAGGCTTTTATAACCTCCAGTCCCACACCAAGGTCGATAAGTTGGTTACGGGCAACTTTCTTGTAATAAAGATTGGAAGGACAGATGGTTTTGTGTGGGCGAGGATTAGTGCTGGTCTTCTTTAGCCGAGATGAACATACGTGGTCCTATGCCCTATGCATTCAAACCTGTTTTTCGTAAGTATATCCGTTAGGGTTGGAACGATGTATTCGATTCTTCATGTTAAATGCCATTGCTAAAGGTTTTTTAGTGATCTTCTTTGTTTGTGTAGCTACATGGGGTTCAAAGCCTAACTTAATCACCCTTATTCTGTCGAAAATCAACGTAGGTGTGTAATCTAAGTTGATTAGAAGACCCTACTTTCCCTTGATCAGCTTATACCTTTCGACCTTGTCAAGGTTGCCTCTAATCATGAAAAGCTTGAAATTGCTCTTCAGGCAGAGAAAAGACTTGCCTCAGAAACCAATTACGGCATATTCGCCACTGGTGAGAGTGAACTTTTCATTTATCCTCTTTCTCAAAACATTTTCACTTTTATTCATGTTTTGTATAAGTCCTCCTTTCGCCTTTCATGCCTTATAAAGAAGATGGCTTCAAAGAAAGATAAGGGAAAATTCCTAAACTCCTTAAGGTCTGTCCTCTCTTTATTAGAGACCCAGACTGGGCTTCAGCGCAGAAGCAGTAAGAGCCCTCTAAGAAGCCAGAAGAGGACAAGGACGGGTTGTTTAAGAAGAAAGTAGCCGATCAAAAGGCAAAGGGGAAGAAGGCTGATCAGGGCTCCAAAAAAGAAAAGGAGGAACCTCCTAAGAATATAGAAAAGCTCTCAGTGGAGGTTTCTAAAAGCACCAAGGAGAGGTCGTCCAAGAACAACATACTGAGTAAAGGGAAGGAATAATTGAAATGGACCATCTCTCCTGGACAGACATATCGGAGGAGAAAAAGGAGTTCTTTGAGCATCTGCTCCCCTCCATTAACCATTTAGTCTGTGGAATTGACCCGTATTTGTTTTCACAGGTAGAGGTTGCCAATACCGATGCCGTTTTCTAGAAAATTCATCAACAGCTTGGCAGGTTAACTACGTCTGATCTTTTTTATTTTTTTCGCCATCACCTTATCTAACTTATTGTTCAATTGATACAAGTGTTCCATTATCTTAGCTTACACATTGAAAGTGCAAAAGAGCACTCAATTGCTAATGTAAATTTGTACAAATCAATAGATCAGTTGATTTTAAAGAAGAACTTTCTAGGGAAGAAGTTAAGGGAAGTCGAGGAACAAGAGGAACATCTGAAGGCTCAGTTGAGAGAGAAAAGGAAGAAGTGGGTAGGAGAATGTAGTACCCTTGAGGATAAGATTGCTAATCTTGAGGCTCAGGTATCCTAGCTTGGGCCTTACGCAGTAGATCTTGTTCGCACCAACAAAGACCTAGAGGATGAGCTTGCTCGGACCAAAGTTGAAACTGAAGAGAAGTGCGATGCTTCAATTAAAGAGACTTTGTAGCTGGCTTTTAAAATCTTCCTAAAGAAAAATGAAAAACTCGACTTGGGTTAGCTTTTTGATGATCTTGACATTCCCTAACCCATTCAATTAGAAGCTAGGGATTCAAGTGAGATATTTGTTGATAAACCTGCTCAACATCCTAATCTTATTTAGCCTAATCTTGCTCAGCCTGATTCGACCACGTCCTTTTTACCAACTTTGACCTTCGGCATTATATCTTCTCCAAAGGGTACTCAATAACTTTGTGATTTTTACGTTTAAAAATTTACGTAAAATGTAAACGATCACTTTGTAAATAAAGATATTTTTAATGAAAGTTTAGATATGCTTTTATTTCTCTATTATGCTTTTGCTGTATGATTGACTTACTTAGATGGTCTGGAAATAGTAGTGATAATTTGATTTGTTTAAATTACTATTTTTGCATCTTGAACTGAGGTCAGGTTAACGATAAAAAAAGTTATTACTGCTGAACCCAAATATGAAGTTGGTACGATATTTTTGCGAGTAAACTTTTTCTGTTTGATTTGAACTGACGTCAAATCTTTTTGCGATAATAACATCCTGAAATAAAGAATTTATTTCTTTCGATGTTTGTTACTTAGCTTGAACTGAGATCAAACCTTGTTACAACAATTTTTAAGTAGAATTTAATAAGTTCTTAACTATTGTGTCTAATATAAACTGAGGTCAAATTTTTTTATGACATTCTGAAGTAACATGACCAAACAATCATTGTATGATCTAAATTGAAGTTAGATCTTTTTAAGCGGCAATCTTCTCAAGTGAAATACTTCTTCAACATCCTAGTGCTCCACGGCTTCTTGACTTCTTTCCCATCTTGGTGTTGAAACTTGCAAACTCCTAACTTAACAAGCATGATCACTTTATACGGGCCTTACCAATTAACTCCTAAGGCCCATTCGTCAAGTATTTTAGTATTTTTAGTAACCTGTCGCGCCACTAAGTCCCCCTCTTGAAAAGTTCCTAAGCGTACCCTGCTGTTGTATTACTTCGGAACCCTTTGTTGATAAGCGATCATCCTGATGAGCACCTGATCACATTTTTCCTCTATTAGATTTGAGTTTAACTCCATCACCTCATCGTTCTTAAATTTTTCAAAGTACCCTACTTTGAACGAAGGTACTTTGATTTTTACCAGTATTACTGTTTCAAAACTAAAAGTTAGTGAATAAGGTATTTTGCCAGTCGCTGTTCTCACTATCGTTTAATGGGCTTAAAAGACCTGAGGTAATTCATCCATTCATCTCTCTTTCTTATTGTCAAGCCGCTTCTTTAGTGCCTTTTTAACAATTTTATTCACCGTGTCCATTTGTTTTAGGATGAGCAGGGGACACAAATCTAAGGTTAATACTCAGGTTAGCGCAAAATTCTTTAAATCATGCATTATTAAACTACTTGTCATTGTCAACTATTAGTATGCAAAGAATTTTGAATCGATAAATGATATTTAATTCCATAAAAATAGTGGTCATTTTCTTCATTACAATAGCCAATGGCTCTGCTTCCACCTATTTTGTAAAATAATCGATAGTAACTATTTCATACTTTATCTGAACACATTCTATAAAAAGCAGGTCGATCAAATCTAGCCTTCACTGAGCAAAGGGGCATAGGTTGAGTAAAGGGGTGAGCTGTTCGGGGGCTGTTTTAGGATGTTCCTATGAAATTGACAACTCGGACAAGACTAAGTTGTGTTTGTTGCATCTTGGTGCAATGTCAGCTAATAATACGCTTGACACAAAATAAGGTACGGCAATGACCTGCCTCCCCCATATTCACCACAACTACCGATGTGGATTTCTTTGAACAAATAGTTCGCCTCTTTCTCGTTGACACATCACAAGTAGAGTAGCCCAAATCCTCGCTTATATAGCACTCTGTCAATCACCAAGTAATGTGAGTATTTGCTCTTAATTCTCTTGGCTTCCTCCCTATCCTCAGATAGCTTTCCTTCTGAATATATTCTCAGATTGAATCCATCCAAGTTTGAACCTGGCATAATTTGCTGATCTGGTTTAACTTTGCTTCTAATTTTTCCACACTTTTCTAATGCAGCACTTCTATAGGAATTGTCATGGGAAACCTTCCTTGTAACGGTAAAGTTAACTTAGAAAGGGCATTCGCTTTTGTATTCTTCATCCACGAGATCTAGGTTACCACTACCCTTCTGATGCACTTCACCAAATCCATAACCTTACTCAAATAGGCATTCATACTTTCGCCTCTTACCTGAAATCTGCTAGTTACAAATCTTCCTTTACTTCGAGGCACTCCGCCCCAATTAACAAAGTTAGACTAAGTCCCATCAATAAAGCTTCATACTATACTTTGTTGTTTGTGACTTTGAAATCAAAGTGTAGGGCATAAACTAACTTCTCATTCTTTAGTCCAATTAAGATTATGCCAGCTCCTCTGTCTTAAGCGTTCAATGCCGAATCTACTTATAGGTGCCACAATTTCAAGTTTTCCCGTTCCTTCCTCATAATCTGTTCAGTTGCGGTGTTGGATAGCGAGATACCATCGACTTTCGTTTCCACTAAGCTAGTCTGAGTGAATTATCTGCTTAACTCTACACTCCTAACACTTTGAGACGTCTTTAGTTCGCCTATCTCTCGCACCATCTTTCTTTCCGAGATTGACCAATCTGTAATAAAATCTGCCAACACTTAGACTTTAATTGCCTTGCAAGGTTGATAGTCTATATCAAATTCGGTGAGCTCGATTAACCACTCTACCAGCCTCTCTAAGAGATCGGGCTTATGTAGTATCTGCCGCAGATGCTGATTGATGAGAACCACTACAATGTGTGCTTGGAAGTACGGTTACAACTTCTACACTACCACCACTAATGTAAGTGCTAGTTTCTCCAGGGGTGAGTATTTTTTTTCCATATTTAACAATAATTTGCTTGTATAATAAATTGGCCGGTGAGTCCCTTTATCTTCTTTAACCAGCACTAAACTCACTGCGTAATCAGTTATTGCTAAATACAAATACAACGTGTCCCCAATTAACGGGCTAATCAGATGAACCAGATTCGCCAAATAAGCTTTCAATTCTTGGAAACTGTCTTCGCACTCCTTCATTCACACCGTGTACTTTCCCTTCTTTATGACCTGAAAAAATTGAAAGATCTGTCAGTGGCTTTAGAGATAAATTTGTTGAGCACGGCTAACCTTTCTATTAAGGCCTATACCTCCTTCAATGTGGTCGGGAATTTCATATTGAGTATAGGTTAAACATTCCGAGGGTTTGCTGAGTAGTGAAAACGTCTCTCTTAAATGATGAACATGTTCTTTGACCCTACATGAATTGGTATCATGTCACCCATGTACACCTCCATCGTTCTCTCGATCAAAGACTTAAAACCCTATTTACTAGCCTTTAAAATGTTGCCCTCATGTTCTTTAAGTTAAAAGGCATCACTTTATAGCAGTATAATCCCCGATCAGTCATAAATGCTATTTTCTCTTGATCGACTTCATGCATCCAAATTTAATTGTATCTTGAAAAAGCATTTATAAAACTTAATAACATGTATCCAGTTGTTGAGTCCACTATTTGATTTATCCGTGGAAGTGGGAAGCTATCATTTGCGTATGCCTTGTTCAGGTCGGTGAAATCGATACACATTCTCTATTTACCATTGGCTTTCTTGACCATCACCACGTTAGCTACCTAATCCAAATAATAGACTTCTTTTATAAATCCTGCCATGATTAGCTTATCCACTTCCTTTTCAATTGCTTTCCTTCTCTCTTAGTTAAAAACTTTTCGTTTTTATTTTACAGGCTTGACCATTAGATTTACTGATAGATGATGGGAAATCACTTTGGGATCGATTCCTAACATATCTTCATGGCTCCAGGCGAACACGTCTGCGTTTTGTTTTAAAAGGATGACCAATTTCCTTTTTTCTTAACTCAATAGTTGGGAGCCAATTTTTGCCATCTGTTTTGGCCTCGAGGGTTTAGGGATATCAATTCCAATACTTCTGCTTGTTTAGCCACAGGCCGCATTTTTGCTCTCCTAACAGTTTTTTCCAACTTATCCTTCTCCTTTTATTGTTTGACATCCTTATCGTTCGCTTCTTTAATGTATTTTATCGTTATGCAATAGGACTACTTCAAAGAAGCTGCAAAACATGTCCGGGTGACCTTCTAATCTCTTCGCAGTACACCAGTTCCTTTGCCTACTTAGAACTTAATTTTTAGGTGATGTATGCTCTCCATCGCCTTTATTTTTCTTAAAAAGGATCTCCCCAAGATCATAGTATATGGCATTTTTAAGTCCACCACTTGAAATTCTACCATAGTGGTCTTCTAATATGGTCTATCCCCCATTGTTAATGACAGCTAAATTGAACCTAATGGAAGGATAAATGAATCTACAAACTCATACAGGACTGTCATTACAGCCTCTATCCTCAAATTCTTGATCTTTAAAGAGTATAGAGTCTCTTTAAATATTATGTCATCCAAGCTCCCCATATCCACCAAGATCTTATTAATCTTAGCTAAGTGAACCTCTAGGGTTATTATTAAGGTATCATCGTAGTGGTAGCTAACTTTCGTCTTATTTTCATCGGTGAAAATGATTGGTACTGACACCAAAGGGGGTTTCTTTTCTACTCTGACATTCATCACGTAATGGTTCATCAGACTATTTGGTAATGAATATCTTGAATAATTCTTCCTTGCATTGTTAAAGTTACTAGATAACGTTAGTCCTCCCGAAATTACCATGCTCCTATAAACTGGATCTTCTAATCCTATTTTCTTGTGTCCTGAATCCTTTTCTGTTTCGCACATTCTCGCTCTGTATCTATCCAGATAATTATTCCTTACAAAGATTTTAATTTGTTCCCTCAAATCCAGTCACTGATCTGTTGTGTCCCTATCACGAACGTTCGATGCTGACCTCAAGAGACGAGGCTCAGGTAGTAAACCTGAATCTTTGATTTCATCATATAACACTGAGAAAAGGCATTCAGCTCTATAAGCTTTCTTCTGTCCTGAATGGGAATGGCTCTCTTAAACCCTTTCCTCGGCGGAGGAGGAAACTCTCTTCGTTGCTCCGTTCATCCCTTATATCTCACGAATTGAAATCTATGATTCTGACTCTACTTAGATCTACCACTGTAACGCAGTTGTCAAAATCTTCCTTCTTTATAAGAGTTTTGGGATCGGGCCGTTACGACTCCTCCAATTTCTCTTATCTTTAGGTCTTAACTCTACTCCTTGCCTCTTGACTCTTCCAACCTCTCTTCCTTTTTCTTTAGTAACATTCGATCATCGATTTCAATTTCTTTGAAAATCTCTTTTCGAATTTGCTCATATGTAGTTACGGCTCGTTTGTGAACAACAAACCATTCCCTATTCATCCTAAGTCCCCTTTTGAGTCTTTTTAGTGCTAATGAATGTGAGAAGGCCTTACCTTCCATGACTTTCTCGTGATACCTTCTTATGAAACTCTTTAATGTCTCATTTCTTCTTTACTTTATTAGCAACAATGAGTTAGGGATTTGAGACACGGTTACCGCTCCTTTGAACTCACTGACTAACTGTGCACAAAGCTGATCAAAACTCTTCACACTTTCTGGTCTTAAATTTTTATACCAACGTCATGCTTACCGTTCTAAGGTCAAGGTAAACGGGTGGCATATCTGCAACTCTGTCAATGTTTGTATCATTATCATTTCCCTGAAGAGATCAAAGTGTAATGTTGGATCCGTTTTTCCTGTATACAGTGAGATTTGAGACATCTTAAATTTTTAGGGAAGGGATAGGTCTTGTATTTTCTTCGAGAAGAGGGACTTCTATGAAAGCTCACCTCTTCAGATACGGTTTCATCCTGCTGTTTGTCCTTTTCCCTCTAAGCCTATAATTCCTCTGTGAGCTCTTTGATCCTCTCCTTCATTTTTTTTTTGCTTACCACCTGATCAATAGTGGGCGTTGCTTGATCAAGTATTTTCTCTATTATGGCCTTTCTCCCATCTTTCTTGCACTTCTAGTTCAAGTAAGTTTGCATGTCTACTGAACCCATACTCCGCTCAGGTCTTCTTTTGCCCCGACTCTATTCATGCTGATCAAGGGGCCAATTTATTATCAGGTTTCTTTATATTACGGAACGGAATTTCTTTATTATGGCCTTCAGGCAGTAGATTCTTTGTTCGGCCCTTTTCCTACCTTTTTGCTCCTAGTCTTTACTGCTTACTCCCTAATTTCCTGAGGGGCGATCCTTTGCGACGGATCCTCGGTAAGGAAAGACTCTCTTTATTCTCTGAAAACCTTAACTTCATAAGATTGTGCCTACTTACGCTATCCCTCTGAATCATTTTCTTCATATTTTCAATTTCCTTATTCATTATCCCTGCTTTGTCCTCCAAAGCTTTTACTTGCATGTCTTTCTCCAGATGCCTTAGCTCACTTTCTCACAACTGCTGTGCAAGTCGAATTGCTTTTGCCTCTGGCTCACACATCACCATTTACCCTTGGGATAGTTGCAACGAGGTCGGGAGGACTTTGGAGTCCGACGAATCCTCTTCGTAAGGTTTTCCTAACAGTGGTCTCTTGACCATTATTTGTTTTTTGATCATTATCATAACTTTTTGATTGTGAATTTCCCACAAACAGCGCCAATTGTTGATACCAAAAATTATAACTTACGATATCGCATAGTGAAAATTGGATTTTCTCTTTATTGTTTATTTTCAAAAAGAAAATGAATCTCCTTACATGAAAAAAATGTGATACATATATAGTGCTAATTCTCTTATTCGAATAACATTAAGAATTCTAATAAAATATAGAATGTATCCTGCAGATTCCTAACTTGCCTTAAATTAAAGCTTCCAAAATTGGCTTTTCTTACTTTACAAGGATCTTTTTTCTAGCTAGACTTCATCCGTAGAGTGTCTGAGCAGAATTCCTGCCAAACCGACCTGATAAGGACTTATCGCAATTGATCTAACATTAAGAGTGGCTGACCAAGTATTAAGTCTACTAATTGTGAAGTCCGTTAATCGTGTGGGCCTAACCCCATTTTCTCAAACATCTTGTATCTTGTATCATATATATATATATATAAACATTCCAGCAATGAATAAAATGTGCAACGTGCACGTGTTTCTTATAAACAAATAGTCAGTTCCTTTATGGTATTAGAGTATTGAAACTTTGAGGAGTAAAAATGACTGACTCTGATTCATTTAGCTAGCAAACTTCTTTAAACACCATTACCCTTATTACTTCAAATATAATGGCAACATTGATATCCATAAATGTTGCATCTCAGCTTTCACTCTAATTTAACCAATTCAATTATATTTTTTGATGTATCCAATTCGATATTGTTCTTATTGGATTTGATCTAATGGGATATATGGACGGCTCTAAACCTGCACCTTCAAGGATACAACAATCTTCTTTTGGAATCAACATTACAAATCCTGAATATATATATTTTGGCATAGACAAGATCAATTACTATTTAATGCCATCATTGCATCAATTTCAGAAGGTATTATACCTCTTACTGGCTGAACAACAACTTCAAGGGAAGCATGGGAGATATTGTCGAAGTCATACTTAGAAAAGGAGTCGATCACATATTTTAAAAGAAGAACAAATCTTTTATTGAGTTCTTGCATTCCATTAAATCTACTTCTAATGAGCTTGCTCTTATTGATATTCCACTTTCTAAAAAGGATTTAACGGTACATATTTTGAAAGGCTTAGAAACAGATTTCAAAGAAGAGGTGCTGCAATACGCACTTATAAGACATCTATTTCATTTGAGGAATTACTTGATAAGTTAGTAGATTATGAGATTATTCTTAAAAGTGAAGAAGTGCAAATTGAATCAAATATTATTATTGCCAACATGACTCAAAGAAATCATGGTAAGAACTATCATAATGGATCTTTACAATGTAGTTAGCCTTTTTCTCACCTAAATTCAAAGAACTTCTATCCTCCAAAATCCAACTTTGGAAATCAAACATACAAGCAACAATTCCAAACACAAAACCCATAAAATCAACATTATTCTGGGTGTGAGGGATATTGTTAGATTTGTGGCAAACACAGCTATTCCACTGAGCAGTTCAAACATAGACCTCATTTCTTCAAAACTACACTACCATCTGCAAACTTTCACTTTACCACCGGAAGATACTTCCAAGTGGTTAGTTGACTCATTGCTTACCACCATGTTACTTTTGATTTCACTAACCTTTCTCCTCCTTCTTACAAATGTTATTGATGAGGTAGTCATTAGCAATGGATCAAGCCTCTCTATTACTCATACTGGCTATTAAAATTAGTTTAAACCTTTTTGTAAATAGTTGGAATATGCTTGATAAAAAAATCTAGGTCTGACCTGGATCGGGCTGAGTTCAAATTTTTTAACTAAAGCCCGGACTGAGTCGAACTTGAGTTTGGGTCAAATTCAAGTCAGTCCAAACTTTAAATTATTTGAATTTGGGTTGGATCTGGCCACGTGAAAACCTAAGCTAAAAACAAAAAAATTAAAATTTTTAAATATTATTTTGAGCTTTCAAAAGTCCAATACGATTTGGGCTGAATTTTGACTTGGCCTTAAAATAATAAATTGGGTATAAGTCGGGCCTAATTTCTAACAAATAGAATCCTGTTCTAGGCCGGGTTTGTAAAAATCATCCCGAACCCGAGTTTTTACGAAGCCTAATTGGAAGCTTAGCTGTCTAGTTAGTCTTTTACTATTTTTCAGATTTTTTATTTCATTTTGGCTATTGTCTGAGTAGAAGTTAGTTATAAAAACGCTGTAGCAAAACCAAAAGCACGCTCAAGATATATAACTCCATTTATGTAATCGTTGCGTCTTACTGAAATGTGCATCCCTTTCTTTGTAGTCCTTTTTCTCTGATATGGTATTAGAGCTTTTCTCTGCTGCGTTCTCTCTTGTCTTCGTCTTTTTTCTTCTTTTTCTCTGATGGCTCCAAGTAGCAATCAAAATGTCAACAACAACAATCTTCATGTTGCTGGGTCCTCAAATACACCAATGGAAGACTTTAAGAGACTCCCTTCTATTTGCATAATGGTGATCATCCAAGCATTGTTCTAGATTTTCATGTTTTGATTGCGTCTAATTACAACATTTGGAGCCGATCCATGCTGATGGCCCTCACCACAAAGAGCAATGCGGGGTTTATCAACGGAAGCATCATTCGCACAGATTTCGATCATCTTCTGTTAAGGTGTTTGAACTCGCTGCAATAGCATGGTAATTTCATGGATTCTTAACTCTGTTGCTGGAGAAATTGCTGATAGTTTCTTGTACATGGATGATGCTTTCGATGTATGGATCGATTTTCGTGATTGTTTTTATGAGAGCAATGGCCTTTGAATTTTTTAAATTAAGAAACAACTCGCAGCTCTTAATCAAGGATCTCTTGATGTCAAATGGGTATTTCACAAAGCTAAAGATTCTTTTGGATGAGCTCAAAGAATATTAGCCTTTACCTGTTTGTCGCTGTGAGGGAATCAAATTATGGATGGACTATTAATAGAAGGAAAGTGTTTCGCAATTTCATACTGGGCTTAACGAATCTTATGCCCAAAACCGTACACAAATTCCCATTATGGTCACTTTACTTGCACTGTCCAAAGTGTTATCTCTAATACTTCAGGAAGAATGACAACAGTTTATTAACTACGGGCTCAGCTCAGATTTGTAGAATTTTAATGCTTCCAATGCTCTATTTCAGCTACATCTGTGAGTTTGAGTCCAAACACCCCTGCAATAGCTATAGTAAGCGATTTCACTATTAAGCTGAAGCGAGACAGTCTTCTTTGCTCGCATTGTGAGATGCAAGGTCATACCACCGACAATTTTTACAAGCTTCATGGTTATCCACCTGGATACAAACCCAAAACCAGATCAACATATACCAAAGCTCAAGTGAATCAAACAACCTTTACTGTGAATGAAGAAGCTGCATCATCCATATCTGATTCCATTTTAGCCTCGATGACATCCTCCCAATGCCAATAGCTCATTGCTCTCTTAACTTCGCAATTGCAAGGCAATCCTCACACTTCTCCTTAGCCATAACAGCCTGGACCTTCAATTTGCAACTTCAGTGGTATATTCTCTTCCTCCTCGTCTCTCTCCAATTTTTCTATTTCCTCAAAATCTTGGATTTTAGACACAGGGGTCACTTAATTCCAGTTGTAAATTCCTTTGTTATATTGCCAAATGGTTATTCGGTTCCTTTTAAGAGCATAGGTTCAGTCCAGTTACTTAGAAATATGGCAATCTCAAATGTCCTTTCTGTTCTTGATTTTCGTTCAACCTTATTTCCATTGGTGCCTTGACCAAAACTCATCAATTTTTGATTAATTTTCTCTCTAATTCTTGTGTTGTCTAGGACCATACTGAGGGCACAATGATTGGGATGGGTAGGCGACAAGGCAATCTTTACATACTGGATTCTACAAGTTCTAGTTCTAAGTTTTCAAGAGTTTCAGCAAGTTGTAATAAATTCTTTATCACAAAAAGAACTTTGGCAGATTCGTTTGCGACATCTTTCATGTTAAACTTAATATTTTGAGAAATGAATTGAATATTTCAGATTGTTTTGCTAGTTGTGATCATTGTTCAACATACCATTTGGCAAAACAACGTCGCTTGCCTTTTGTAGCTTCCAATAATGTTTCCGAAAACCTTTTCAATTAAACATTGTGATATTTGGGGACCTTTTCACATGCCCACTGTTGAAGGCTATCTTTTTTTTTTTTTAAAAAAAAAAGTGTAGATGATTGTACTAGTTTCACCTGGGTTTACATTTTGCGTACCAAACATGAAGTGACACAAGTTTTTCCTACTTTCTTTTCCTTACAATTTGGTGTTAAAATAAAATCTGTTCGTTCAGATAATGCCCATGAGCTTTCCTTTTTTTATTTTTTCTAAAACATGGGTGTTGTTCCTTTTCATTCTTGTGTTGATTGACCACAACAAAATTCTGTCATTGAGCAAAAGCATCGGCATATCCTTAATGTTTGTCAGGGCCTTACATTTTCAGTCACATATTCCTTTAGCATGTTGAGGGGATTGCGTTCTAACCTCATTTTACTTAATTAATTGAACTCTCTATCTCCCCTGCTGTCTAATAAAACGCCATATGAACTACTTTGGCATTAAAACCCTTCCTATTATCACCTTAGAGCTTTTGGCTGTCTATGTTCTACGTCCACTATTCCTCGCTGTCGTTTGAAATTTTATCTTCAAGCTGTGCAAGCCATTTTTCTCAGTTATCCTGCTAGATAAAAGGGATATAAATTACTTGATTTGTCCACTAATGCCAAATTCATTTCTAGAGATGTAGTCTTTCATAAGGACATTTTTCCATTTCAGGCCCAATCTCAATCTTTATCTCACTTTGACTTCTTTTCTGATAGGGTTTTGCTTTCTTACTCTTCCATTGATTCCACCAATATCTTGGCTAACAATAACTCTAGTCCTTCATCTTCTTCTATTTTACGTCCTTCCTATGTTACAAAACCTCCATCATGTCTTAAAGATTATCATTGTTACTTAGTTTCCAATATTTCTCAGTCCACCTCTCATCCTCTATCAAGGCTATAACAAGCTGTCACTAACTCATCGAGCTTTTGTCCATGCTATTTCTTCTCACACTGAACCTACTAGTTATTCCTAGGCTGCTATGATTCCTGAGTGGCAGCAAGTTGAATCGCAAGCTTTAGAGAGCAACGAGACTTGGACTTTGACTACTTTCCACCAAATAAACATTCTATTGGCTGCAAATAGGTTTATTGAATCAAATTCAAGGCAAATGGTTCGATCAAGTGTTATAAAGTTCAGTTAGTGGCAAAGGGATATACTCAACAAAAAGGAATTGATTACTTTGATACCTTCTCTCTTGTTGCTAAGCTTGTTATAGTTAAGACGCTGCTAGCCTTAGCCTCTGTACATAGCTGGAGCTTGACTCAATTGGACGAAAATAATGCTTTTTTGCATGGGGATCTTTTTGAAGAAATGTACATGTCATTGCCACTTGGTTTTCAACGCGAGGGAGAGTCATTACCTGCAAATACTGTGTGCAAGCTCCACAAGTCTCTTTATGGGCTCAAACAAGCCTCACCCCAATGGTTTTCAAAGTTTTCAACTGTTCTTATCAACAAAGGCTTCAAGCAATCCACTACGGATAATTCTCTTTTCACCAAAATTATTGGTAATTCTTTCTTGGTGTTGCTAATATATGTTGATGCATTACTATAGCAAGTAACAATTAGCAAGAAGTGAATGAATCGAAGATTTTCCTCAGTGGATGCTTTAAAGTGCCAATTCCTTGCCAAACCAAGAGCACCACACTTGCAAGCAACTTATAAAGTGCTAAAATATGTGAAGTCCATTGTGGGACAAGGTTTATTTTTCCCTTCTTCATCATCCATTCAGCTGAAAAGCTTTGTAGATTAAGACTAGGCTGCTTGTCCTGACACTGGACGATCAGTAAGTGGCTTTTGTATTTTTCTTGGAGATTCTTTGGTTTCTTGGAAATCCAAGAAGCAACCAACTACGTCAAGATCTTCAGTCGAAGTAGAGTATCGATCTCTCGCCAATGCAACTTGTGACATTATGTGGTTTTTCTCCTTGTTAAAGGATTTGCACATTGAACATTTGCAGCCAGCCTTTCTATTCTCTGATAACCAAGCGGCTTTACTTATAGCAGCTCATCCGGTGTTTCACGAGCGCAACAAGTACATTGGGATTGATTACCACCTTGTAAGGGAAAAGCTTTGAGCAGGCCACCTGTAACTGTTACATGTTTCTTCACAACATCAGCCTGTAGAGTTGCTGACTAAACCTTGGCATCCAAGACAGTTTGCTTATCTTCTTGGCAAGATAGGAATTCACGACATTCTTTCTTCATCTTGAAGGGGAGTATTAAAATTAGTTTATACCTTTTAGCAAAGGGCAAATGACATTTGCACTCCCATTTATTGCTTGAATGACATTTATACCCGCACTTCCAAAATAATTTTTAAACACATCCCCTTCTGTCAATTTTTTTTATTAAAATTACTTATTGACTGATTTAATGACCAAAATACCCTCTAACTTTTGTTTGACTAATATAATGACATAAATATCCTATTTCACAATTTTTAGTTTATTTTTTTAGTTAAATAAATTAATTGTATGAAGACAATTTTATTTCAACTAAAAAATTAAAAGTTAATTTATTTTCAATTCTATTTTCATATTTTTTGTTTTGAGGTTTCCTTATTTCTTTTTTTGATTTTTTATTTTAAAGTTTCCATCATTTTTTTATTTTTAATTTCAAAGTTTCCATCTTTTTTATTTTTTATTTTTTTACCCTCATCCATAAATTGAAACAACGCTTATATATTATGAAATAATAACATAAATTCACTAAGCAATAACAAAAATAGTCAAATAATATAAAAATAATTAAAAATAATGATATTTTTATGCCCAAGGTGAAAATTTTCAATATATATTCAATTCTCTTTCAAAAAATACCATTATTTTTATTATATTTTACGTCTTTTGACTTTTTTGTCACTTATTAAATTTATGATAATTATTTGTTAATATATGAGTGTTGTTTCAATTATAGATCAGGGTAACAAGTAAAAAATAAAATTGAATAAAAAAGTAGAAACCTTAAAGTCAAAAATAAAAATGGTGAAAATTTTAAAATAAAAGTAAAAAATAGAATTGAAAATAAATTAAATATTTCTTTTTTAATTGAAATAAAATTGTCTTCATACAACTAATTCATTTAATTAAAAATTATAAAAAGCGTATTTGTGTTATTATGTTGATCAAATAAAGGTCAGAGAATATTTTTGTTATTAAATTAGTCAACAATTAATTTTAACAACGAAAATTAACAAAAGAGATATATTGACAATTATTTTTGAAGTAGGGGTATAAATGTTATTCATGTAATAAAATGGGGTACAATTTCATTTGCCCTTTTGTAAATGGTGGGAAGCTTAGCTTTTTAGTTAGTCTTTTACTATTTTTCAGTTTTCTCATTTTATTTTGCCTATTATCTGAGCTAGAAGTTAGTTACAAAAAGGATGTAGCAAAATCAGAAACACGCTTCAGATATATAGCTCCATACATGTAATTGATGCGTCTCAAAGAAATGTGTATCCTTTTCTTTGCACTCGTTGTCCTCTGATACTGGCTCTCTTAACTTGAGTAGTCCTTCTCAAAATTTCTCTCTTGCTAATGTTATATGTGTGCCTTCTATTCATAAAAATCTATTTCTGGGTCTAAGTTTTGTAAATCCAACAACGCCTGTATTGAATTTTTTTCTTTTCATTTTTTTGGAGAAGGATCACAAACGGGGCCGGGAAAGGGAGAGGGAGGGTGGAGAGGGGCAATACTTTTGTACAACAAGAATAGGAATGGCGTTTACAAGTGGCCTTCCTTATCCATCAATAAACTACTCGTCTTTCACAACGCCAAGGTTCCTTTTTCTTTTTGGTCATCCTTCATCTCCCATACTGTGCAAAATCATTAGTTCCAATTTTTAACCATTGTTTTCTATTAGTGCTTCATATTTTTATGATTCTCATCGATGCATTGAGCTATAGACTGGCATTTTATAAATCAACCTTAACAAGCAGGCGTCTTCTTGAGCTTATTGATACTGATGTATGGGGAACTGCTCCAATGGTATCCGTTGATGGTTTTAAATTTCATGTTATTGTTATTCATCATTTTACTAAATATGTTTGGTTTTGTCTCATGAAACAGAAATACGATGTTTTTTTTAATATTTTGTTTGTTCGAAAAGTTCGTTGAAAATTCTTTTAATTATTCCGTAGCCTCTATTTACTTTGATGGTGGAGGAGAATTTGCTAAAACTTAAATCCTTTTTCCAATCCCATGGTATGTCTCATTTAACAACTCCTCCGTATACGCCATAACATAATCGCATCTCATAACACAAACATCGTCATATTGTAAAAATTGGTCTTACCTTATTATATCTAGCGTCTATGCCTCATTCTTTCTAGTCATATACTTTTCAAACAATTGTTTATCTAATTAATTGCATGCCACCTCCTATCTTGAACCATCAAAGTCCTTTTCAATTACTATTTGGTAAAACTCCTAATTATCATAAATTACGGGTTTTTGGGTGTTTATGTTATCCTTGGTTAAAAATCTTACAAAAATAAGAAGTTGGAGGCTAAATATAGACCGTGTATTTTTCTTTGCTATTCTTTTTCTCAAAGTGCATTTTTCTATTTTGAGATAGCCACCGAACAAATTTTTATCTCTGGAGTCTCTTGTTTAAAGAGAATTTGTTTCCATTTCAAATTCTATCTTAATTGCCTGCTAGTGATTCTACCAAGTCGTATTTTTTTACATCTACAGCTCAATCACTTGGTCATTCTTCTTTCCCTATCTTTGTACTCCACACTAGTCCAAGTAATTATTATGCTGCCACTAAGCCCTCTGCCCTGATTATGTCCTCGTCCAATGAAACTTCTTTGCTTATTGGTTCCATGCCTATATTACAACCAATCAAAAACTGTCACCTGTTGCACTTGTTGGGTTATCTTCACCAGTCGATCTCCATTTCTCTATAAATGTTGTTTGTCTTTCCCACTCTGTCAATCCTAATTCACCTAACATTCCTCTTCCCATTCTTCACCATTTTATATAGATCCTTATTCACACACGTCCTCTGACATTATTCCTTCCGTTCTTTTTGCTTCTACTTGTAACATCCAATGATTAGTCGATCTCAAAATAATATATTCAAACTAAAACAGTTATACACAACTTATAAACATTCACTCTTTGAACCTCTTGAGCCTAAGATTGTTACCTAGGCTCTCAAAGACTCTTGTTGGTATGTTGCCATGACTGATAAGTTTAGTGCTCTTTTTCGAATCACACTTGGGATCTTGTTCCTTCATCTTCTTTTTAGAATGTAGTAGGTTGTAAAAGGGTATTTCGGATAAAGTGTAAAGCTGATGGCAATATTGAATGATTTAAGGCTCGCCTAGCGGATAAAGGTTTTCATCAACGACTTGGTATCGGTTATACTGAAACATTTAGTCCAGTTGTTAAGCTTATCATAGTTCATATTATTCTTAGTATTGTTGTAAGTCGTGGTTGGCTTTTGCAGCAGCTTGATGTCAATAATACCTTCCTATATGGTCATCTTTAAGAAGAAGTATATATGGCTTAACCTCCTGGCTTTGTTGATTTTACATTGCCTTCTCATATTTACAAGTTGTGAAAGGTTATTTAAGGACTCAAGCAAGCCCCTCGTGCTTGGTATAAAGAGTTACAAAGATTTCTCCTTAGTCACAAGTTTATGAACTCTATCTCTGATTCTTTCCTTTATTTATTTTTGACTCTACTGGTATTCAAGCATTCTTTTTGGTTAATGTTGATGATCTGATTATGACTGGGAATGACAATGCCTTTCTTCATAACTTTGTATCTCTGTTGGTTGCAAAATTCTTACTAAAGATCTTGGTTATTTACATTTTTTCTTGGGTGTTACATTTTTTCCTTAGTAAGCACAAATATATCATAGATATTTTGTCTCGTGTATCCATGATGGTGCTAAACCTTTCTTTACTCCTATTTCTACAAATGGCTCTCTTAAACTCCTTGATAGTATTGCGCCTACAAATGTTACTAAATAGAAGAAAATATTGGGTGCTATTTAGTATTTGACCTTCACTCAGCTTGAATAGCCTATGCTGCTAAAAAAGTCTCAATTTTGTGCATCAACCAACTCTCACTCACTGGCAATCTGTAAAACGGTTGCCGGTTGCTTCGCTATCTTAAAGGAATGTTTTCTCATGCTTTACTCCTCTAACAACAATCTCTGCCTCTCTATCTCATTTCTTATTCTGATGTCAAAAAAGTCGGTAACATTGATGACTGCACTTTTACATCTATACATGTACTCTTTAGTTAGGTGGTAATGTGGTTTCATGGAGCTCTTGCAAACAAAAGATTGTCGTTTGTTCCTCAATTGAAGCTGAATATCGAGCTCTTGCTGCTGAAATATCTTGGGTTTATTCATTGCTCACGAAACTTGGTGTCTCCTTGTCTAAGCCTCCTTGCTTTCTTTGTGATAATATGGGTGCCACATATTTGAGTGCTAATCTAGTTTTTCATTCTAAAATGAAACATACCAAGCTTGACTATCACTTTGTTCATGATCTACATAATAAAGGTCTTTTTTTTGGTTCAACATGTTCCATCCTCTGCTCAGCTTGCTCATTTCTTCACAAAAAATCTTCGAAAATCTTGGTTTTAGATTTTGTGTGCCAAAATTAGCAACTCTCTAGGAGCCTCCATCTTGAAAATAACACTGAAATACATTTTAGTTTAGATAACACTGAAAATAAACTGACTCCAACTACAAGATTAAAGAGTTAAATTCTAAATGAAATACATTTTGCCATAGTCTATCAATTAGTTGTCTCTTTATTTTATCCTTATCTTGAATCTTGTATCTCATATATATATATATATGTAAACGTTCCTGCAATGAATAAAATGTGTAGCGTGCATGTGTTTCTTATAAACAAATACTCTATTTCTTTACCTGGTACTCACTATGAATTGTGTATTCCCTTCTCTTTTGGTAGTGCCAAATTATCACATCATCTACAACAATACTTGCCAAAAGGATGCTCAATACTTCCTCAGCGTCGATCCATCTTTCGAAACTTTTTATCGCACCAACTTTATGATCTGTTGATTTCCTTCTTGAATTAGCGTTTCTAACCTACTTTCAGCTAGGTCTGAAGGGGGTGAAATTTGTTTGAAGGTTGTTGGTTATGGCTTCTAGAATTAGTCTCTTCTCGACCCAAATAAAAGATGGACAACTTCCAACTTCTGCACTTAAGAAATTCCTATCTTTGAAATAACTAGCCCTTAACACATATACCACTAGGGATGTTGGATTGTAAATCACTCTTCACACTTGCCAACAAATTAAGCTTGAATGAAGCAACTAAAGCCTTAAAATCCTAACCCTCTGAATTTTTCCATGCTTAATTTCTTCTAGTTAGCCTAGTGAATGCCTTTTCCTCTTATCGTTTAACTCCATCAAAGCTGGGCTAAAATTTGTTCCATCTCTTAGCAGGATTCTCATGGCTTCTTGAATGCACTCATGGCACCATGAAGGAACGGCCTACTCTACTATTTTGGTGAGAACCTCTCCATGATAGTAGAAATATTTGCACTACCAACTCTTAATCTTATTTAGCACCCGAAGCTCCAACTAATTAAATGGGGATCTCTGTTTTTTCCTACCATTGATGGTAATCCTATTTATTTCTCATGCATAAAAACTCTACTAATAGATCAAAGATTCCTTTAATATCATTCCTCTAATAGCATGCACAGCAACTACAAGATGTTTCACAACCTTGTACAGTCTTGTGTTGTTGCTTTGGTGAAAATCTAATTGTCATATGCAACAGAAAGTGAGACATCAATTCCTAGCAAATTTAACACCATGAAACAGTTTTCTACTTTCCACATCCTGCGTAAATGAAGAGAAAGTCTCTATACATAATACAAACAAATAAGACGATAACTGACATCCCTGTCTAACCCCTTTTTTGGGACGGACACATACCTTTGCTTTGCCATTAATGATGGCCAAAAATGTTGCTATGGAAATGCAGTTTATAACCAAACTTCTCTACCTATTAGATAACCCAATTTTCTACATTGTATGCTCTTAAAAGCTCCCTCCACTACTTAATGATACTCCTTACTAATGTTAAATTTCAATGTTAGTTGTAAAATTCTTGCTATCTTAAATTAATTATTCTTAAATCCAAATTAAAATTTGTAAGTGTACTAGTCAATTATGGCATGATAAATATTTCCAGGTCGACCATATAGAATAGGTTAAATTAATGTTTCTTTATTGCTAAACCGTCGAATGAATTAAGGCAAATCTCAATAAAAATATAAGATAAATAAATAAAATTAAGTTTAACTAAAATAAGATAAAAACAGTAAAGAAACTAAAGAAATTACCTAAGAGGGTAGAATCAAGAGAATGAAAATCAATCAAGCAAAAGAATTCAATGTTTTAAGAATCCACCACTAATTATCACTTTCATGGCACACTTATGTGATCAAAAAATTTCAGCAATTTAATATAGTAATAATTCTCTTAGCATGCAATCTAATCACATGCATTAGTTTTCTATCTTGGTGTGAGATTTAAACTCACTTATTTTAAAATATGTAATAATGTATTAAGCACTATGAAAACAAGAATTCAAGTAATAATAATGAAATTAATGTGATTATCATGTTATCACAATTCATTAATATCATAATCATTCAAGATAAGGTATTGGTGTGGTACTTAAAACTAAATTATAAAGGTGCAGTTCCTAAATCATACAAACATGACAAAATAAGATTTTGAAAATTTCAAAAGAAAATGCCAATTCATTATCTCACATCTTATTATCATATCTTATCTCTTTGTAATCGACATCAAAGGACGAGTCAATAATCCATCATCGCTTTCATTGGTGCTGCTCTAATAGGGCCTGGACTATCTCAAAAAAACAAATAAGATTATGAAAATTTAAGGTGTTGTCAACTAGCTTCTTCAATGTTTGATTCTACTCTATGCTAGAAAATTCCTGTGAACGTTATTTTGATCTAACTAGTCTTATTCTATGGCCCTGTCCGAATGTAAACCAACCCCTTAGATTATTACGAAAAACAACATCATATTTCAAAGTCCCACGAAAGTAAAGCTACTCTATTACTAAAGACCACGACTTAATTTGCATAGTTTTAGGTCCTCCATCCCTTTCATAATTTTCCTACACTTATTTTTGGATTAAAATATTTGTCAAAATTAAGTGGTCCCATTTTGTACTTTGATTTAAATAAGTAGTCCTACTTTTTATATTTTTAATTATTTATTTATCATTTCTTTTATACAATAACAATTAAACCGAACCTAGCTCTTTTATTTTTATTTAATATAAAGATAATGATCCCACTTATTTATTAATAATTCACTTATAAAGTAATTCTTTTCTTGTAAGTAATCTCTTATGTTGCCCTCTAAATTGCTCTTTGATCTCTTAGAGTAGACCCAAGAAGGAGTAAGACTTTTTAGGAACATTGCCAAGCATTATTAGCAGGAATAATTGAAATGGGTCTCCTGATTACCCGACCTCCCATGTGTCAAATTGTAATTTAAAATTCTACTTAAATAAGAATTACGGAAGTTTGAGTTAGGAAAGGGAAAAAAAAAAAGAAAAAATATAGAATAGTATTTTTTTCCTACATATAAATAAATTTTACTAATTAATATTACAAAATAAATTTTGATATCATTTAAAATTAACTATTTTATTTTATTTTATTTTTTCTTTCTTACAAATTTTGAAAGAGTTGAAATTTGTTTTACAAACCATTATCCTTAGACTTTTAAAGAAGTTACTATGATAAGAAAATTTTATGATGAACTAAAAAGTATTTATTTATTTTTATTTGTATTGCATATATGATTTAAAATTTTGACCTTGAATTTGATGATTATCACGAGTGAACACTAATTTATTGAATCGTAAGGTAATTAACGAGTATGAACATATGCGTAGATTTAATTCGGTGTTATTCTTGATTCTCAATATCATCTAGTTTAAATATTAGTTGTGTCTAATATAAAATATTATTTGAATCCACTTATAAATATCATTAAGTTTTAAAGATAAACATCAATTGGGTTCATCATAAAATATCAACCAAAATCCTTATAAATATTATTAGGGTGAGTTAAATATCATTTGGGTCCAAACTTAAATTATAGTTTCAAATATGAATGACGTGCAATTTCATCAGTAATGTTTTTATCTACTGATTATTTATACTTTTTGGTATGAGTTTTAGATATTTATGTTTTATAGCAAAATTATCTGAAAATTTAATATCTGACCCCTAGTGATTTATTAAAGTAATTCTTATACAACTCCAATAATTTTCAACTATCTACAACATAGCCTAAAAATTTATAATTTACTGTTTTTAAGCATTCTACACTTATGCATTAAATTGAAAATACTATAATTTTTAGTTCATTATAATATTAATAAGATTTTGAATTATCTGCACAGTTTTTTTTTCCTTTCTCCATTTATGATTGTATAATTATTTTGCATACTATCATATTAGTGCTAAAGGACCAAAATTAGTTCAAATTTTTCATTGGTGACTTGCATGAATGAAAAAGAAATCATGGTCTGCTATTTTCAGTTAAATTACGAAAAGAATAACTATCATTGAAAATAATTATGTATGCTGAGTTGAAATTGATATCATTTTATCAAAAAAAATCTATATTTTAATTAAATAAAATATAATATTACACTAACCAAATTAGTTTCAATTATAGTTTGATATATATTCTTTTCTATTATTTTTCTATATATCATTACTTAGTGACATATTTAATTTGTATTTATACTTTAAGTGTTATGAATATATATATCATCATTTATTTGTTTATGTTTAATCAATTTATGGTGTTATTATATAAGCTTTCATCTACTCGTCATTTTCGAGAGAAGAAGACAAAAAAAGCTAACATATTATATATGATCCTAAGCAATAATTGTGGCCTATGTGGCAAAGTAAATATACCTCCATGATACTAACATCTAGTCCAAAAGGACAAAAATAATTGTACCCCTATGGTACCAACATTTAATCCAGAAGGACTAAAACTAAATGTGCCCTTATGGTGCCTACATCAAGTTCAGAAGGACAAAATTAAGTGTACTTTGTGGTATCGACATCTAGTTTAGAAGAACAAAAATAAATGTACTCTTGTGGTACCAACATCTAGTCCGAAAGGATAAAAGAAAATTGTGCTTCTATTGTATCAACTTTTAGTTCTGAACTACAAAAAATGAATGAACCCTCATTTTACAGACATATAGTCTAGAAGGACAAAAATAAATGTGCCTCTATGATACTGATATTTAGTTTAGGACAAAAAATAAATACATCTCCATGTATTGACATCTAGTCTAGAGGGACAACAAATAAATATATACCTTTGTGATATTGACATTCAGTGTAGAAGGACAAAAATAAATGTATCTTTGTGGTACCAACATGTAGTGTAAAAGGACAAAAAATGAATATACGTCTGTGGTAATAACATTTAGTCTAAAAGGTCCAAAAATGAATGTACTTCCGTAGTATCAACATCTAATTTAGAATGATAAAACATAAATGTATCTCTAAAATATCAACATCTACTCTAGAGACATAAAATAAATACCTTCACAGTACCAATACTTGATATAGAAGGAACAAAAAAAAAATAAAATAAAAAAAGAAAAGAGAGTACCAACATTTAGTTCATAAGTATGAATGGGTAGAAAACCAGACCGAACCGGATCGGACCGGAACCGAATCGAAATTTACGAGTTCGGTCTGATATTTTATGTAATTTGGTTTAGTTTTGGTTTTTAAAATAAAAATTTTGGAATTTTCGGTCCGATTTCGAATGTTGATCTTAAAAACTCGGACTGGAACAAAAATATTATTTTTTAATATTTTTTATTCAAACGACACTATTTTATTGTGTTTTTATAAAACAATGTCATTTAATAAATTGAAAAATTTTTTAAAAATAATAAATTTAATCAAAAACTGAACTGACCTAAAAATCAAACTGATCGGTCCGATTTTAATTTAATTCTAACATGTAATCGATCCGATTTAGTCTGAGTTTTTTTGCTTATTTGGTCTGGTCCAGTGTAAAAAATTTGAGAGCTAGAATTTTTGGATTCGGTCTGATTTTTCAAAAATTCGGATTGAATTGAACCGTGCCCACCCCTATTCATAAAGATAAAAGGTCAAACACCTCTATGATATAAAAAACATAGTACATTAGTAGTATTGATATCACATCTAGAAGGACGAAGTATAAAGTACAATGAAATGCGGACTTTAAGTCCAAAAGGACAAAAATATAAAATACCAACATGGTACTGACTTCAAGTCTTAAAGGAAAAAAGTACAAGTACCTTCGCAATATCAACATACTACCTACAGGAACAAAAAATAAAAAGAAGCATTAATTATATGCTGAAGAACAAAATAAAAAAGAACTATACTCTCGGGACAACGATAAAGTCTTTATAAGGCAAATATTTTCTCGCAATAATTCATAGCATAGTATTGATTATTGCCAAATAAAAAACCAACTAATGGTTTAAATGGCAATAGAATTACATCCATAGAAGATGCAAATTCAAGAATCTACTTGGCAAATAAATTGATTAAAAAAGTTTACACATCCATAAAGTATATATACAAACTATTGATTTAACTGAAAATTATCCCAAAAAGCAAACAACAATTGTTATAAATTACAAAACACAAAATACCCACGTATTTTGTCCAAATACACAGCTTAAATAAACTTAAACAAATCTTTTAAGTTTTCAAACAAAAATGCAATCCAACACTTTGACGGATGTCAGCATCGCCTGGAACTTTCTGCGAAGCACTTGAAGTGACCTCCTTGTCACCCTTTTTGATCTCTTGTTGAACTATATCCCCAACCTCTTCATCACTTCTAGACTTTTCCCCCCTAGGCATTCTTCACGATTTGAAGAACCACATCAAGCCACTTCAAGTCTTCCTAAGGATAAAGCTTCTTAAATATGCTCACTGTGTGAGAAAGCCTTTCACATAACCTCTCACATTGGCTTTCTCCTTCATTTTCTCCTTAGATTGAAGAGCCACGGCTAAGTCAATGTTGAGATAGGTAACCTAGGACCTTAAAGCATTTGTTTCATTGACAACCCCTCATATAAACTTCTGCTCTCCTTTAGCTCTAATACCAAGGTCCTGTTCCTTTCTTGTAATTGATGTAGTTAACTCTCCAACCTCTCCTTTACAAGGCTAACTAACTTTTTCGTCTTTCTTTGATAACCTCATAATAATGTTCCTTAAGACATTGAATCTATTCCTTATATCCCTAAAAGTGGATTTGCTAATAAAGGACTAGATCCAATCAAGCTAAATATGGGCTTTCTCGAGTGTAGTAAGTCAAAATCTTAGAGCGAAGAGAAACCAAACTCTTAGTATTGGACAACTCTATGCTAACATTGTCATCACTAAAATCTTTTACAGGACTACCTAAGTTCATGTTAAGCCTAAACAAGTTGTCACTCAAAGTTGGTTCAGAACTGTTACTTAAGATTAGGTAAATTATTGTTTCTTTCTTTCTTTATAGGAACTTTCTTATACACTTCTAATATATCTCTCTGAATATCACTATCTAATTGATTCCATGTTTTATATTTTTTTGTGGACAACTCAGAACTAACGTATGCTAAATTCATACATGGCAAAAAGAAAAAATATGATCCTAAAGGGAACCTAGTTGACTATCATGTATATACCACACCAATCTAACAAACTTTCCACTGCCAAAGAAGTACCTAAACACAACAAGTAATCAACAAGCAAGTACCTAGATTAGAGAACACAAGAGGACGATGGAAATAAGAGTTTTAAAATATTCTTGCCACAAGAATTCTCTCCTCTAATTGCGATTTCAATTGAAAGGTAAAATGTCTGATAGTTAAAGTGTTTTTAAGAAATAAAATAGCTCAAATTTCAATGATATCATGCTCTTTGAGTCAAAATTATTAATTGGTGTCTATTCTCTATCATTTCTTGGGAAATGATGCATCATCTATCAATCGTCTTATTTTAAGCAAATCATGAAAAGTCGATAAGGGCAACAAATTAAAAAACCTTTTAGTTTCAAATAATAGCTGAGTCTCACAACTATGGAAAATAGGGAACTCCTTATTGGCCCTCTAAATTCCTCTTGGGCTTTGAGAGCCAGGCCCAAATGGAATAACACTTTTCAAGAGCAGGGCTAAACATATGACGAGGTATCATTGAAATGGGTTCCTCAATAGCTCAATCTCCCACGAGTCAAATTTGAAATTAGAATAATAAGAATTACAAGAGTTTGAGTTAAGAAAGGATAAAGAAAGAAAAAGATATATAAGAAAAGACAAAAAATAAAGAAGGGGCTTTTTTCACGTATAAATAAATTTTCTAATTGATATTAAAGCAAAATTTGTATCAACATCTAAGTTATTTTCTGTGTAAGAAAATAATTTTGTTTATTTTAGTTTTACACCAAAACTATTGGCAATCTTTACATATAGCATAAAATATTGAAAAGTCATTGTTAGTGTCATTATTAACAGCAAATCACCGTTAAAGATAAATACAATTGCAAAGGTGGGACATTTTTCTTAAAAAAACATTTTAATAATATGAAATGTCAATTTTGCCTATATCAATCTTATCAAACATCAACTTATTTATGGGCTAATAGTAGTTAGACCCCCATTTTTTAAAAGAAATGTCAAGTACACCTCCAAATTAAAAATATTTGTCAACAGAATTGTTTTTGTCAGATTCTTTGTCACTGTTATTGTAAAAAAAGATATAATAGTCATTGTAACTTGAAATTAAAATTAAAAATTTTAAAATATCACTATCTTTATATTTGAGATAAAATGATTATTTTAATTTAAAAATAAATATGAAAAAATAAATTATATTTAATAAAAATAATTGTGTGATAAAAAAAGCAAACCCTAAATTTCTCTATCTTCTTCTCCTTTCTTCTCCTTGTTGCTGCAGTCATCATCATCATCTTCTTCACCTTTTTTCCATATATTTTCTCTTTCGGTTTTGCACGAAGATATAGGTATATAAGTAATTGATGAAATAGATTAAAATGTAATGAATCATTCTCCTATTGTCTCAAACCCATTGCAAGGAAATCAAAACCAAAAATTAGCTTAGGTTAGCTGGTAAATGCTACATGACAAGCTAGTGATAGTGAGTCGATGGTTTGGGGGTAGTGGTTGTTCTGTGAGTGAGAGTACGAGACATGACTTAATGCTCATGGTGAGGATCAAAATTGATGACAACCTAACGCTATTGATTGAGAGGGAAGCAACAAGGTAGGTAAGCATACGTGAGAAATCTAGAAGTTAGTATTGATAAGGGAGATGGGTAATTTTGGTCGCCGTCGGAAGAAAGGGACAATTTTGGCTTTTGACAGGGGAGAGGGACAATTCTAGTTTAGTTGGGTAGGTTGAAAATTAGGGTTATTCCTGTATGTTAGACTACAAACACATGTTATACTTATTTAAATTTAGCTAACATTATGTTAGAAAGTACCAGCATGCTAGCTTTCAAACCAAATGCTTCTCCATTGTTACTTTCTTTAATGAATGTTGCCAGTTCCTTCAATTGATGCTAGACCTTCTGTAATTTTTGAATCATTACTTGCATGCTTGAATCTTCAAACCACATGTCACCAACAAAGTCATTATGTAAAGGACTCTAGAACATGAAAAATATGCATTCGTCATACTTAAAGCAATGATACAACTTATTATGGTTATTTGCTAATTTTAAAATTCTGGCAGCAGCTTTCTTATTGCACATGCATATTTTGTTTTCAAATTTGACCAATCTTCTATTAATTTCCCTTTTCTATTGCCTTGATTTTTGTTCGCTCGAGTGTCTCCCTATTGTTGAATTGGTAGATGCCATTTGGAAGGTTAATGTAGCTATAATAACAAGGGTAGATCAAGGAGATGTGATTGTATGTGTTATATTGAAGGCTTAAAAAAAAACATGGCAGGAAAAAGGCTAAAAAGTGAACTGAGTTTCCAAAGTGTTTGCATAATATCTTGGTTCTAAGGGTATACAAGCTATGGGTAAAATTTATAAGAATGCTTGCTTATAGATTGTTTATTCAAATCATGAATTTTGCATCACAATCACTTTTAGGTAATGGAAATAAAGCAGTTGGTTTCTAACAGTTATAAGAATATAAATTGATTTGTTTGTACAACTCTTATGGATAGTTAAGTAAAAGTGTTCCTTGTTAAAGTATGGAGTTTGTTCAAAACAACAAATAAATATGAGCCCTACACAAGAAGCTTAAAAACCTTAAATAGGTTATAACTTTTAAATTTAAGACATTTATCTTTATACCATAAATGGAATACCTTTAACATTTTGGTTTTTTTATGAAAATTAGATGATCAACTAACGATTCATGTGAGGTATATATAGGCAAGATTGAGTAAAAAAATAAAATAAAATTTGGAAAACTAAACCGAATTATGCTAGACCTGACAGTTTTAGTTTGATTCCACACTTTACTCGATTTGAGGTTGATTCTATTTTTTAGAAACCCAAGATTTTTTGTTTAATTTCGATTTTAGAGAAAAATTTTGAATCGAACTAAATTTTTTAATGTTTTAGTCAAAACGACGTCATTTTGGAAAGGTAGTATCAAAACAACATCGTTTTGAGAATGTTACAATCAAAATAAAGGGGCAAAAAAAATCAAAACCCAAAAAACCAAATCAAACCAAACATTACCTATAGGTTTGATATATTCATTTTGGTTTGATTTCAACAAAATTTGGACTGAACTAGACTGTGCCTAACCCTATATGCGAGTTTATCTAAACCTTCTATTTAAATTTAGGTTTCCAAAACCTCATGATGAACGTGTTAATTCCCTTATTTTGTTTATTTTTTTATTATAATATTGCTAATTACTATATCGATTTTAATACTAATTATAAAAAATAAAAAAAAGATGCACTTGATAATTAATTTCAACTCAAATGTTAGAAAGAGAATTCTACTTCTTTTTGACTTTTACCCTGAATAGTAAATTCACATAAGTACTAATTTTATCTTAAGAGAAAATGAGAAATTATATTTAGGCCTTGTTTAGTATAAAAAGGGATGGGAGAAACCTATCGTATCATATGATTACAACAAAAAGTAGCATGAGGATTAAGTACCCGTTTAGTTTGACTTTTCATTGGCTAAAAGGGTTTTTTTAATAATAAAAATCCTTTTCAAATATTTTAATGTCGTTTGGTTGACAATAAAAAAGAGTTTTTAAAAATTAAAAAAATATTTTCTTTCTATTGAAAGAAACCTAAAATTTAGGCTTTTGGAAGCAGAACTTCCCTATCTTTTTTAAAAGATAAAATTGCGTAAAATATCTTTACTTTATTTTAAAAATTCTACATTATTTCTTTAAAATAAAATATTAAAAATTTGTCTATTAAAGTAATTACTCAAATTTTTCTCAAAAGTTATTTGTGACAACCAAACGATTAATAAACTTTTATTAAAAGCTCTACTAAAAAAATTTTACAGGTAAAAACTCTACTTTAAAAGCTCTATTTGAAAAACTATACCAAATGGATCTTGAATTGTGGGTCCTAATTGATTTCATCTGCGGCCCACTATATGGTGTCCATTTAAGGGATATTTTTATCCAATGAAAATCTTGGGATAGAATTATCCCAAAGAATTATTTATCTTCAATTAAAAATT
Organism: Azadirachta indica; assembly: GCA_022749755.1. NCBI lineage: Eukaryota > Viridiplantae > Streptophyta > Magnoliopsida > Sapindales > Meliaceae > Azadirachta > Azadirachta indica. The sequence continues at coordinate 20,306,345 of CM040441.1, forward strand.
TATGTAAATAAAATAAATCATAAAATATATTTCATAAATACAAATAAAAATTTATTAAATCATTGATTACCTCATAAATTATAAAATTATAAAATTACATTTATATCTGCTAATTTAGATAATTAATTATTAAGTAAATAATCATTTAAAGTTATAATAACAAAATTATCCATAAAATTCAATCTAACCTATCATCTATCACACCAAACAAAGATAATATTATATCCAATCCAATCATATATTAAATGAATGGTGTGATAAACAATCTTAAATGTTATTACATCATTTGGGATATATATACATATTGATGCAAACAATACTGCACAACCATACATACAAGAGGGAGAACTCACACATGAGCTTAGAGGAATTTAAGGGCTGCATTTACATTATCCACTAAGCTTTCCAAGTGGGCAGATAACAAGACTTAGAGCCAAGCATTTTAAAAAAGTTATAAATGGGCTAATTCAACAAGTTGAAGAAATGGCAAACATGTGGAGGCCTAGCATAAGTGTAAGTCAATTTCAACGGAATCTAGTCACTATGATTAAAGTTCTAAAAGATTCCAATTGAGATCTTGCATATTTTTTACTTTTGGAAGGACCAAGATGAGGACATGAAGATTACCTACTTTATAAAGAATCAGTTTTCTAGTTTATTTAGAATTGTTATTTTCATGTTAGGATTCTTAATCCTACTTAGTTTAGGTTTCCCATTTTAATTTAATTTAAGATTTTTATTAGCCTATCCATATGGGGCTACCATTGTTTTGCAATCAAGAATATTGTTATTTTTAATAAGTGTGAGTTATTGTGTTCTTTTTTCAATTCTTGAAAGGACTCTTAAAGTTATCAAGTTAATTCTTGTGGCGTTCAAAACAACTAGATTTGTCACCTTAATTCTTGAGTGGTTCTTGAGATTCTTGGTATAGCGTCTTCAAAACAACCATAGTTCTTGGTTCTTATCTTGCTAGATAACGGATTAAAACTCAACAAACTTGCGTCTTGAAAATCTTGAGGTTCTGTATCACATTAGGTGTTGGGTTTCTATCACATCATTGGCAAGGTTTAATATTATATTAGTTTTAGGTTTTGTCATATTATTGGTAAGGTTCAATATCACATTCGGTATTGGGGTTTTTGACGCGGTTGGTGAAGTTCATATCACACATACACGCACACACACACACACACATATATAGAGAGAGAGAGAGGGGGGGAGGGAGTACAAATCAACAACCTTTTTCACTATATACAATTTCTTAATAAACTGTTGGATTTGGTTAAGATTAAATCTAACAGTCTAAATCTAATATATGTCGTATAATTAATATACCAATTAATGTTGGTGTAAAAAAATAGATAAAATTAAAGAGTTATTAATCCTTTTCTTATATTTATGATATAGTACCTTAAATTTTTTTTTTTAACTTAAATTGGCTTTGTGCAATCTAATAGTTAAAATTTGAAATCAAGCCGCATTTGACAATGCTTATTAGCACTCCATAAGTGCTAAATTATGTGTTAAAATTTTGGTAAAATTTTAATACATCAAATGATTATTTGGTTAGCAAAATTTTGATGTTTTCTCAAATTAGCACTTTAAGTGCTTAAGAGGGTAATACTTGTATAATTAATAAAAATTTTATTTTCCCAAAATGTCACCGAACAAATTTAAAAATTAAATTTCTCAAATGTTTGATTTTCTTTCTAGGTTAAATAGATTTTACTTTAGATGATTATATGTATGATGAATTATATTGGATATTTAAAGATATATTATTTGTTATATTTTTTCTTTCTAAATGAATAAATTATTGAAATTGATACATTATTTGTGTTCATGACATTTGTAATTTTTTTTATATTTTAATGTTTAGTAAATAATTAATATTATTAAAATTGTATTTATTTTTATAACAAAATATGTTTTTTTATTTTTGTAGATTATTAAAGTTGTTGGTATTTTTATAACAAATTTTTTATTCAATTTTTTAGAAATGTTTGTAAAACAAAAATATATTATATCTATAATATTTGTTTTTATTAAAAATATCGCTATACGATTATATTACTTATTTAATATATGTCTGTTTTAATAATTTTTCAATATAAGAGTACTTTTTTAATTACACCTCCAAACACCTAATTTAGCACTAATAAGTACCTTTAGAGATTATTGATCAAATGATTAAGTACTTTTTCAAAAATTGCTAAAAGAAAAGGTGTTACTAAAAGAAAAGGTGTTAAAAAAATATAACCACAAATTGTATTAGGACTTATTATTTGGCACTGCCGAATTGACCCTTAATGTTACAAACTTAACAAATCTTATCTATCCTTAAATTGGATGATACTTATTTATGTAGCAGATAGGTGTTGCAAGCACACAATACGCAAAATAAATTCATCAACTACAATTATGTTTTTGCATAATCAAGAACTAGTACATGATAGCATTTATGCAGCGTATTATACTGTTATACGTTATACTACAAACCACTACTAGAAAAATGGCTATTACTGACGTTGAATTGGTATTAATTATATGCTTTATTGACACTCCTTCTAGGTAACGTAATACCTTCAGCCAACAATCCTTGACATCAAATAGAATATCACAGAAAAAGTATTAGTATCCAGTGTGCCTAATGTATTAGTAGCTTATTAAGACTATAGTATCAGAATTTTAATGTTCTCAAAAAGGTAGCTATAATTTCTAATTCCATTGTCTCTAAAACATTGATGTGTTTATAATGTTAGAGTAGATTCAATTCGTATGATGTTACTAGTTGTTTGTTGATATTATATTAGTATCAACGAATGTTTCATATATTAAAAACAAAATAAAATAAATTTTTTTTGGTAATAATAATGCCTCTATTTATTTTTCAAATGTCCAATTTATTAAAACTATTAGTAATATAGTAATGAAAATTGACCTATGACATAAATATTATAAATTGAATATTGAAGTTTTCTACAAATCAAGTCATAATTCAATAACTTTCATACATTTTTCTCCTATTCAATTCTAAATCCAAAAATAATTTTAAGTAAAAAGACAATTTTAAGTCCAAATATAAAATTAACTATTGTGCACAAGGGTAGTTACAAGTTAAATATTGTATGTATAACAAAAGCATAAATACAAGTAGAAGTGTTGACTGATTCTAAGCTAACAAAAGCAAAGCATAAGTCTATGGATTTCCAATCAAGTAATCTCACAATTTTCCTTCAATCCTGGGTAACACACAAGCACTAAAATTCATTAAATTCACCAAAATAATACAACAATTTTCTTTCAATGTAAGATAGCAAATTTAACATTAACATAGATATGCATCCTTTAATCTTGTTGTTGTAAATTAAAATCTCAGTTGTTAGTCATCTCTCCTCAAACTTGCAAGTAATACATTTAAGAAAATCAAAATTTAACACAATAAAGATTGAAATACTTACAATAATATCATCTAAACATCATTTATAAACAATAATATAAGAAAATTAACTTCAACAATAGAAAATTTAAATTCACATGCAAATGCAAACAAAATAATTCAAATAATTGTAAAAACTTATTGAAATCATCATTTATTCTGGACCTACATGTTCTCAAACACCATCACAATCTGACCTTACAAAAATTCCATTATTGTCACTCATACTTAACTCATCCTCAAGCAATTTATTAGATAAAAATGTATGCAAAATCACGCCATCAAACTCATCATTACACCAAGTTTATGCACTCTTTCATCTATTGAACACACTATTTACTTACTATTATCTAGTTGGTCTTTGACATAAAAAACTTGTTTTGTATACAATGCTAAAATAAAACAATTAGACTTATGACTAATTTGATTCAAGTTAACAACTATAAAACCTAAATCATCGACTTTAATATGCCTATTGTTAACCCAATCACACTTGAAAACAACTTTATTAAATAAAAGATAGTCTAATTATCATATCTTATCAATGACTCCATAAAATGCCATATCACTGAAGCATGAATTTTTATCTTTTGAACTTAAAACTTGCACAGCTTTTGCAACAGCCATAACTCCATTGTTTTGAATTACACGATTGTTGTCTCGCTCTCTCGTTATAAAAGTGAAGTCATTTATGAAGTGGGATGCATATTTAATGATGCAATAACCTAATCAACCAACTATTTGTGCAACAGCACAACAAACTAATCCAAGCCTAAAATGATAGATGATATCATTGCTTACATAATATATGTGTGATGTCATTGTTTGTGTAAGATATATGTTGATATTCATTGCTTATGTAAAATGTATGTTGATGTCATTGCTTATGTAATATGTGCATGGATGTTATTGCTTATGTAATAGTGTGGTAGATGAGACTAAATTTAAGCCCTCTATTATATCAAGATGAGTTGTAATCCCAGTCATTCATTAAGGAGTTTCCTTACCCTTTTACAAGTATAAATAGGGGAATGATATCTCATTTGTAGCATCGAATATCAATTCTTAAATAAAAGTTCTTAGTTTTCTCTCTATTTCCTCTTTGAGAATTCTATTATTTCTCTTCTGTTAGGAGGGTGCAACTTAGAGCGTAATCTGTCAATCCCGCTACATCATTTATTCATTAATGATCGAGGTTTATTTATCAACCACCTTATCATTTCATCTACATGTATTCCATTTTCAACATCATGATTAACCTAAAATCCATATGTGAAAATAAAAATTAGCATGTAACAACAAAAATCAAATATAAAAACATAAAACAATAGGTATATATTATTTTTTACATCAAGGAAGTTAACTTGTCTTCCTCTTTAGTCAATCACTAAGACTATGGTTATACTCATTTTGCAACTATATATGACTTCTTAATTCTTTTGGATATGTGACCTTCAAAAATTTATTGTTTGCCCTATATAAATGATCGTTTAGGCAATTACTTTATATGTACTTGCTGCTAGCACATTACAATAAATTGGAAAAAAGTATGGTTAAGTAAGAATTTACAATACACAAGGTTCAATTTCAGATGTATTCTCCAAAATGCAAAGATATGTTTGTTCTACCATTTGAAAATTAACCATATTTACTTTCGCATCACTTAGGGGTTTTTCAGTTGTCAAAACAAAATATGCAATTACATTATCACTTGAAAGGTATTGTGCATAAAAATCAAGTGATTCCTCAACAATATAACTCTTGGCAATATATCCCTCAAAACGATTGCAATTATGAACATATCCTTTAAAAACCTTCATGCATCGTTCAAATAGACACATCTATTTAAGATATATTGACCTAAAAAATCTTATTTCTTTAACAAGATGGATTGTCAAATGTACCATTATATCACAAAAGTTTGGAAGGAAAAATTATTTGAAAAAGCACAAGGTGATCTCGAGTTCCCTTTGTAATTTGTCTAAACTCTCAACATCTATCACTTTATTAAATAATGAATTAAAGAAGAAGCATAACCTGGTTATGGCAAATCTAACAAGTTTTGATAAGCAATTTCAAATTCCTAATGGTCATAATTATTGCATCAAAGTGTGACAACCACAAGACTTAAGGCCTTGAAGACAACAATCTTCAACTGATACAATACTTTTGAAGTTAGAACAATAACCATCAAGAACTTTAGTATCTAACAAGGTTTGACAAAATATTTTCTTTTTAGTTTTGCTCAATATGTAAGAGGCTGTTGGTGGGTAATTTTTTTACTTCTCATTGGATACTAATTTTGCCCTAATTTCAATTTCTTCAAAGTCTTTTCTGACATTAATACCATCCTTTGTTTTATTCGGTTGATAGAGGATTGTGTCGTAAATGCTATCACACACATTCTTTTTTATATACATAACATTTAATTAGTGATACACTAGTAAATGTTGCTAATACTCTAAGTCAAAGAAAATTTATTTTTTCTTAGATAACTTTTCCATCTCCCCGTCAAAACATTTTCTTTTTTTGTCCTTTTTTTCAAAGTTACTAGGAGGTTTTTCCTATTCTAAAAAGGTGACCCAAAAAATAGTTTTTAACTTTCTAAAAGAGTGACCAAAAATGCATTTTTCCTACCATATTTAAGCCAATATGAACTAGTGCCTTCTCCACATTTAGGACAAGCAAAATACCCTTTAACAATAATCCAAACAGGTTACTACATGCTACAAAGTCACTAATTATCTATAACAAATAGCTTGTAAACTAAAAGTTTCTTTTTTCTATACATCATAGACTTCTACACCAAGATGCCATAAATTTTGAAAGTCCTCAATTAAGGGTGTTAGGTATCATCTAAATCATACCATGTTGTTTAGGTCCAGAAATTAATGGTGATAGCATCATGAATTTTCTTTTCATGCACAATCATGCAGAAACATTATATGTCACTATTGTCACTAGCCAACAACTATATGTAGTGCTAAGGGTGCTATATGGATTTACCCCATCAGTTGAGAGAACAAGTCTAAGATCCTTATTTTCTTGTGTAAATTTAGGTCATTTGTTATCAACTAACTGTCATGCTGAAGAATCTGTCATATGGCAAAGTTTTCCATCTTCTATTCTCTTATATGAATGCCAAATCATTTGTTCAGCTATTTGGGGTGATTGAAACATGCGTTTGAACCTAAGAATAGGAGGAAAGTACCATAAAACCTTGGCTGAAACCCCCTTTAAAATTTTTTTGGATTTATTATTTCTTTTCTTCCCCCTAACAGTTAGGGTATTCAATCAAATTTGCATACTCTTTTCTATAAAGAATGCAATTATTTGGACATACATATATCTTTTCTACTCTAAGTCTAACACTTTCATTGTTTTCTTGGCCTTATAAATTGATTTAGGCATAGTATTATTTTGTGGCAAAATATCTACAAAGGCTTCCAACAAAGCCGAAAATCCTACATCCGACCACTCAAAGTTCCTCTTCACATTAAAAATTTTCATTAAACTAGATAACTTAGAATGCTTAAAACCCGAAATAATGGTTTTTCAGCATCTTCAAGAATTACTTAGGATTTTTATAACATTACTCATAAGCATCTTGAACCATGTCCATAACATTACTATAATCATTGGATCTAGAGTGATGACTACTAGAATAGTCTTAGGAGTTTGTAATATCTAACATAGGTTAACCTCTCTATGTCTAGTCCAAACAATGTATGTTGATATAAACCTTTTTCAAACAAATGTATCCTAACAAGTTCAGATGAATGAAGTTCTATATTGCAACAACTATTGCATGGGCATGTAATTAACCTACAATTTTTTGAACTAAGCATTGCAAAATTTAGGAACTCATTAACACCATTTACGTACTCTTCTAATCTATCATTGAATATCTAGTTTTTTTTCCATGTGTGGTACTTACTGTTACATTATATTGTGTCAGTGAATCTCAATTTGTCCTAATTTTATTTATTAATTTTTTTTAAGTTTAAAGGGAAAATTATAAATAAATCACATCAAAACCAATAAGAAGTAAACAATACTTCAATATATGTCCAATCACAACCACTTCATATCACACATTTAGTGTGTTCCTTAATCACAACCAAACACAACTACAACAAGAATATCCAATGCAAAGTAATATTTAACACGTACAAAGTGAATGTGAATAAGCAAAAGAATATACCTGACAACAACAACAAAAGCAATTTGTTGCTCCTAAATCAATAAGTAAATAACTAAAAAAATAAAAAAAAATTTATTAACAAAAGTCTAAATCAGGTCCCAAATAAGTATATACACTCCAATAATAAAAATCACAACACAAGAAATAAAAAAATTATTACATGCACTCCAACATTGGCAAATCACAACACAAAGAATAAAGAAATTAGTAGGGCATTCAACAATAAAAAATCGTAACATAAAGAACAAAGAAACCAACACATGCACTAAAATAATAAAGATCTCAACAAAAGAAATAAAAAATCAACAAATGGACTCCAATAACTCACCGATTTCATGCATATCTACAAATTATCTTTTAGATCAGCACATCTGACCTACCAATTTCATACAGATTTACTTGTAAAATAACATGCATCTTGACAATTAGGTCCAAAATTTGTCTTAAGAATTAAAATATACCAGAGATTGAAAATAAAGTGAAGCAAACTACGAAAACAAAATTAATATCACAAAACCCAAACCCTAGAAATTGAAAAACAAAATAAAACTATTAAAATCAATGTACACATAATAGAAACTCATAAATAAGAAACATAATTTGAGTATTTCAATATTTGATGACTAATCTAGCAGATGTTTTTATTTTAGAAGCTGGTGTTCAGATTTGAAGTTGGATCTGTTCTTTGAAGATAATACAAGTAGAATTTTACTTGATACTAAGTGTAAATGAGCTTGATTTGAGGTGAGAATGGGTTGATTTGAGACAAGTTTAGATTATTCGAAGAACAAGCACAAGGTTATTTTGGTTGATTTGATGATAAGTGTGGAGAGAGTTCGGGAAAATACTTTTGGAGATAAGTGGGAAAACCAAATTGAAGGGGGAAAAATGGGTTTTGGGTTTTCTTTTTGGAGAGGAAAGGAATACAATGACATCATTTTCTATTTATTTAATTAAAAATACTTAATTTATGTAAAAACGATATTATTTGGCTATTAAAATTGTGCCCAAAACGACGTTGGTTTAGTTGGTGATACTATAGTCTCATAAAACCCTAATACTTGTTGTTCAGTGTCAATGATTTCTGTTATAGTTTTATCATTTACAAAAGAAAACCACTTCTATCTATTAAACTTGATACTTTCTCAAAAGTATTGGGAGTATGGTATCAGTAATGCCCATTTTTCTAATAGTGAACATATGCTATACTTACTAAAATTTAGATAACATTATGCAGCAAGCTAGTATACATACAAAATTAGAAACCAACAACATGCAGTCTTCAAAACAAAGCTAGTCCGATGTTATTTCCTTTAATCAATGTTCTTAATTCCTTCGATTATTGTTGGACCTTATGGAATTTTTCAAGCATTACTTGCATGCTTGGTTCTTCAAACCACATGTCGCCAATAAAGTCATTATCTAAAGGACACTAGAACATGAAAAATATGCATTCCTCATTCCTACAATAATAATACAACTTATTAGTATTATATGTTGATTCTAAAATTCTAACGACAACTTTTTATTTTTTTTGCACATGCAAATTTTATTTCGAAATTTAACCAATCTTCCATTAAGTTCCCTTCTCCATTGCCTTGATCTTTAACTGCTTGAGGGTCTCTTTGCTCTTGAATTGATAGATGTTGTTTGGAAGGTTAATGTAGCTAAAATAACAAGGGTAGGTCAAACAGATGTGATTGTATGTGTTATATTAGAAAAATAACAATTGCCCCCTGATTATTACACTTTTATCACTTACCTCTCTTATATTTCAAAAGTAAATTTTACTCTTCTATTTTATAACTCTAGCATTAACAGTCTACTTTTGGAAGACAAATTGCTTTATTGCCTTAGAAACATAAATAGGCTTAAACAATAACTTGGCCCAACTAAACTTTTTTAAAGGGAAAAAAACAAATTATTTGTGGTGACGGAGGTATGAAGATTGGATCTTAATATTTAAAATTCAAATTTTAACCATTAAACTATATTGATAATAACTATTAATTATGTACATTTTATTATTTATTCTAAGCATATATTGGATACATAATTAAATAAATATCAATTGCAAAACCCTCAAACAAATAACTAGAATAAAATTTTTTAGTGAAAAGTAATTTCAACTTTAAAAATTGTTAACACTAAAAAATTAAAGTCATAATGTAATAAATTTATTTCTTTTCATTTGACTTAATTTTTACAATAAAATTAAATAAAAAAAATAATAAAATCTAAATTTCTTATAAAAATAATTTATGAACACAATTTTTTGTAAAAACTGATAGCGAATAAGATTTTTTGTAAATTGTTATAATCTAAAAACCATATTAATTCAATATTTATTGTAAATTTAAAAAAATAAGAATTAAAATTAAGAATAATTATAGTCTTATCAAAAAATTCTTTATTTTTTATAATTTTGAATTAGTTTTTAAAAAAATTTAAATAAATTTTTATTTAAATTTTTTATTAGATAATTTATTTTCATTACTGTTTATAACTTTTTGGAATCATTATTTATTTAATCATCAATTTAATGTATATAACATGTAACATGAGGCATATATATTTAATTAATAAGTTAATGTAATGCTAAAAAAAAAAATAAAATAAAATTTTTAAGTCTAAGGTCCAGGGCTCAAACTCCCATACTTATAAATATCATCTGTTTTTTGAAGAATCAAGTTGGAGATGTTTTGATTCCCGAGTTGCTGATTTTGGAATGAGAATGAGAGAAGATGTAACCACATTGAGACTAGTATATCACTTGATACAATAGCTAGCTTCGATTGGACATTATTTCCAGTCTGTCTGAGGTCTTACCGAATGCTTAGGAGTGGTTACATGAAGAACCTAAAGGGGTTCTGCCAAACGAAAAACACTCTTTGAGACTCTACGGTTTTGGGAACTTCAGTAATTCAATTTCAATCTGCTGGTTATAGGCAGACAGCCAAATAAAGAATTCATTAGATTTTTTTTTTTTTTTTTTTTTTTTTTTTTTTTTGGGGGACAAAAAGAATTCATGAGATTCTGATCAATCTCTTGTAGGGTGAATGGTCACTTTGTAATTTTACTCACGGTTATATGCCATGGGATCCTCGTTGTTTATCTTATCCAAAAATTTCGAATAGAGTCTTAATACTGCTTCTGATCTATTTTTGGTATTTGTTGAGTTTCAGTCGTACCCAAAATCTACAACAGCCAGTAAAAATAAAATAAATAAAGGGCAAATTTTAATAATTTCTTTCTTCAGTTTGCATAAATGTTAAAATAATTGAATTAGATAATGAATGTCCTAAGCTAGGACCAACCTTATCCGGTCATATTTCCGTGGGCCAGACCAACCTCTCACTCACTCTCTCTCTTCCCTGTCTAAATTAATTGATTTGATTATTAATTAAAATTACTCAGTTTAAAGCCCAGCATACGAAAAGGATAGAAGAAACCTATTTTATCTTATGTTTGGTAACAAAAAGTAGGGTGGGGGTTCAATTTTACCCATCTAAGGCCCAGCATGTAGTATGTATGCATTTAGAGGGCATTTGACAGGCGGGTATGGCATGGACTAGTCCATTATTCAAAATTTAATATAATATTTGATGCCAAAAACTTAAAATTAAAATTAAAACAACCCAACAATTCAAAATTTGAACCGTGGGAGGGTGAGATTTTTGTTGGGTTATATTAAAATTTAATACTCTTTCCTCTTTCCTCCCTCCCCTCTTCTCTCCTCAACTCTCTCTTCCATGTCTTCTACTCTCTAATGTTACTAATAAAAAAACCTTAAACAAATATTACCATTTAACACATTACGTAATTTAAAATTTTTATTAATTAAATAATTAGGTATATAATAATTTGATAACAAATAAAATGTTATTATTTAACAAAATCTAAATAAATATTATTTATATGCACCATTCATTTATTTATTTAAAAAATGTTAACGAATTTCAAAATATATATTTGCATATATGTAAATATTTTTTAATTATATAATACAACTTAATAAAATTTATAAACAATATATATTTGCACTCTTAGGGAAAATGTTATCCAATAAAAATCCGAGGATAGAATTATCACAACAATTTTAAAATTATTTTTAATTTATTTTATTAAATATAGTAATATAATGATATATGAATAATAATTTAAAAATACACCATAGATCGTAAAATGAATAGAAATAAAAATTTATTAAATAGTAGAATTACCTCACAAATTATGAAATTTTAAATTTATCATTAAATTACCCATAAATCATAAATTGTAAACTAACATCATTACCAAAATATTTACAAATAATTTTAGTTTATATATATAATTAATAATATAAGATATCTTTATAATAAAAAGACATATTTTTCTTTTGAAATTCTACCATAAAAAATAAGAAATTGTATATTTAAACATTTACAATTCTAAATAAAATTTTTCACAGTCGCATAATTAGATTTGATTTACTATTCAAATATTTAATTAGTTTTATTTGTGATAATTTAGATAATTAATGATTAAATAAATAATTATTTAAAAATCTAATAAGAAAATTATTTATATAATTGAATCTAATCTTATCATCTACCATGCCAAACAAAAATAATATTCTGTCCAATCCAATCATATCTCAAGTGAATGGTAAATTTATGTGATAAACAATCTTAAAAATTGTGCATCATTTGGGAGATATATATATATATATATATATATATATAAAGAGAGAGAGAGAGAATGGTTCAGCAACGTCCTTAACTATACACAATTTTTTGGTAAGCCCGATAGATATGAATAAGTGTAACAGTTTAAATATAACACATTTAATTAATGTATAATTAATGTACCAATTAATGCACATACGAAATATAATCTTACTCTCAATATTAGAAGTGTTCAAATCCAGATATATATAAATGATGTAAAAAATAGTTGGTTAAGGAGATGTGATTGTATGTTTTATTTTAGAAAAGTAACAACTACCCCTGATTGTTTACGTTTTTACCACTTATCTCCCTAACATTTGAAAACTACATCTTACTCCCCTATTTTATAACTCTAACACTGACATTCCACTTTTTGAAGAAAAATTACTTTATTGCCCTAGAAATAGAAATAGCCCATAACTCTGCCCAACTAAATTTATTTAAAAGAAAAAACAAATTATTTGCGGTTATAGAGTTTTATACCTTGCATCTCAATATTTAAAATTAAAATTTAAACTATTAAACTATATTGCTAATAACTATTAATTATGTACATTTCGTTATTTGTTTTGAGCATGTATTGGATATGTGATTAAACAAATATGAGTTACAAAATACTCAAACAAATAATTAGAATAAAATCATTTAATGAAAAATAATTTCAACTTAAAAAATTATTAAGAATGCTTGCTCATAGATTGTTTATTTATTGGATGAATTTTGCATCACAACGAATTTTGGAAATGGAAATATAGGAGTTGGTTTCTAAAGACTGCAAGAATATGAATTGATTTGTTTGTACGACTATCGTGGATAGTAAAGTAAAACTTGTACTTGTCAAAAGATGGATTTTGTTCATTGCAAAAAGTAAACATGGACCCCCCATTAGAAACTTAAAAATCATGAATAAGTTATAGTTTTTTAATTTGAAACCATTGTCTTTATAACGAGAATGGAACACGGGGGTATTTTGGTCATTTCATAAGAATTAGATAAACAACTAACTATCCAAGAAAGATACGTGCATATTTCTCCAAATCTTCTATCTAATCTACGTGTAACTTAAAAAGTTTCAAAAACTTGAAAAAAGAGGTACGTGTTAATTTCCTTATTTTGTTATTTTTATTTTTATATTACCGATTACTACGTCCGTTTTAATACTAACCATAAGAAAATAATATAAAAGATGCATTTGGCAATTAATTTCAACTCAAGCATTAGTTGCACTAGAAAAAACATTGAAAAGAGAAGAAAATTATATTTGTAGTTGACTTTTACCCCAAATAGTAAATGCGTGTGAAGTACTAATTTTAGTAAGAGAAGTTATATTTAGGCCCTGTTTGACATCGGATATAAGAAAAGGATAGAAGAAATTTATCTTATCTTATGTTTGGTAACAAAAAATAGGATGGGTATTAAATAGTGGGTCCTAGTGGTCCCATCTAAGGCCAGCCTTCTAAAATGCATTTAGAGTAGGGGTGGCAATTTAAATAAACGAATCAAATTTGGGCCGACATTAATACAATTCGTTTATTTTTCATATAAATACTTTTAAATTATAATAGGATCCACTTATTTAGATATGATTTGTTTAGACACTATTTTTCGTTTAAAATATAATTATTTGTTTAGACAGAATTCATTTAAAGTATGAATACGATTCATTTAACTTAATAATTATCATTGAAGTCCTTAAGATATTAAAAGTAGCATATTTTGTCAAACGTAATATATATTTATTAATTAGATCCTTATATTAGGGGTTGTTTTAATAAATAAATTTATATTATATATTTTTTTAAAATTTATTAAAATATATATGATTATTTGTTTATTCATTTAAGATATGATTATTTATTTAATTAATCATATTTTAAATGAATAATCGTGTCTTGCAAGTCAAACATGGGTACGACACAAATAATAATTATGTCAACACAAATATGATACAATTATTATTCGTATCAAGATTTTGAAATTTGAATTCATTTAATGACACCGAATCTATGTGGAATAGTTGTATCTTGTCCCAAGTTGTAGAGAAAGTTTGACAGGCGCGTATGACATAAAAACTAAGCCACTATTCAAGATAAAATATTTTTAATATAATATTTGGTGCAAAAAGCTTAAGAGACTGAATTGTATTAAAATTAAAATTAAAATTAATACAACCTAATCCTCCAAAAATTGAAATGTGGGAGGGTGGGATTTTTGTTGGGCTATATTAAAATTTAATACACTTTCCCCTTTCCCCTCTTCCCTTCTCAACTCCCTCTTTTATCTCTTCTACTCTCTCATATTATTAATAAAAAAAACCTTAAACAAATATTATTATTTAACAAATTCTATAATTTAAAAATTGTATTAATTAAATAATTAGATGTATAACAATTTGCTAACAAATAAAATATTATATTTAACAAATTCTAAATAAATGTTATGTATATGCACCATTAATTTATTTATTTAAAAAATGTTAATGAATTTCAAAAAATATATTTTGTATATACGCAAATTTTTTAATTATATAATACAACTTAATAAAATTTATAAACAATATATATTTGATTGTATGCTTTTTTTCTATTTTTGGTTAAATAATTATTAATTTAATCTTAAAAAATACAAATATTAATATCGTCTAATACGTTACTACACCAAATTTAGATTAATTGACAACTAGTCCAGTATGGTGTTGTACCAAATATAACACAAGTTTCTATTTAATCCATTTTAATACAATGTATTCCAATACAATTCACTCCACATAAAATAATATAGTCCAATACGTGCTACCAAATGCACCTTTAAGGATAATGTTATCCAACGAAAATCTTGGGATAGAATTATCACAACAATTTTAAAATTACTTGTAATTTATTTTATTAAACGTAGTAATATAATAATATGTAAATAATTATTTAAAAATACACCATAGATCATAAATTAATAGAAGTAAAATTTTAGTAAATAGTAGAATTACCCTCAAAAAATTATAAAATTTAAAATTTATCATAAAATTACCCATAAATCATAAATTATAAACTTACATCATTACCAAAAATTTATAAATAATTTTAGTTTTTTATATATAATTAATAATATAAGATATATTTTCTAATAAAAAGACATTTTTTCTTTTGAAATTCTAACATAAAAATAAGAAATTATATATTTAAACATCTAGGGAGAATGACATATGAACCCCGTTTTTAAAAATAAATATCAAATACACCCTTGAAGCCAAAATATTTGTCAATGACACCCCTTCTGTTATAGTTTTCCGTTCCCATTATAGACTTCAAGGATAAAATGGTACTTTCAGACATGATTTGATACCAAAAAATAATGAAATGAAATAGCAAACGTGTGTCAGCAAACAAAAGTCATATCAATCTTTAGTTTGAATAAATAAGAACCGTCCAAGTGTATAAGTTAAATCTCAACCGTCCATCTTCTGAACCGTTTACCGAACGTATCACCTCCCTCTCGCCAAAACCCATAAGCTCACGAACTAGGAACCTACGAAAACCAGATAGCCGTTTCAACCATGAATAGCTACGTATGTTCACAATCCATCAACTAAATCAGTCGAATTGAGTGTAATCCGTAGAAAGAACTTTGTTGGGAGCAAAATCAAAGGCATGCACATGATTGTCTATTGATGACTCGGGAGGGGATGACGTATTTTGCTTAAATATGAACTTCAAGAAAATATGGTAGTTTTTAGGGTTTAAAATCATTTAAATTTCTATAGATGCATCTTTGTTTAGCAATCATATTCTGAGACACTAATAACTCGTAGTGAATGCATAATGGGTTATTGCTTTGTTTTTTATGTTTACTTTGTCGATTGATTTGCCTAAACTATATTGTTGAAAATGCGTTGCAAATATGGTGTAAATATATGTTTTATGTATTTCAATGAATACTGTTGAATATAGGTTACAAATCTAAGGATTTGTACCACATGTTTGTACAAATGCATAGGTTTGTAATCAGATACTCATAATCTCCTCTATTTTTGGTTTATGAAAAATATTTTGCAAATGTGTAAATACATGTTTGATTGCTTGGCTTGTGGTTCATAAAAAGTTTACTAGACATAGGAAATCTTGTTATGAGATGTTCAATTGATTTTAAATATATATACTGCGATGTGTTGGTTTGCAGTTGCTTATGTTTGTTAATGTTTATGTTGATGTAGTATATTATTGTGATGTGGTTTAGTGATGGTGTGGTGTTCAGAAGTTGGCTTGATTATGGTTGCCTAAGGATTACGGTGAAGAGATGGCAAGTGATAATTGTGAAGGTGTTAGGTTGATTGTAAGATTTTTGAGGGAGATAGATGATTTAGGGCTAGCTAATCCTAATTACATTAGTCTAGTGTTCATCTATAATGAGCTGAGTGAGGAGGTTTTTGATAAAAAGCTGTTGCTAGAGGAGAAATTTAAGAATTTGGTTGTTGTACCTGGGGAGTTTAAGAGAACTGAGTTAGTAATTGATATGCAACTATTGGATATGATAAAAAGATATAAGAAGGTGGAGTTATATGACATGGAGATTAAGGTCGATTACTTTCCTTTGGGGATTATCACCCTGACATACCAGCTCAGCAAAATGAAGATCTTGGCCTACATGGTAACAATACAGCCAAGAGGACACTTTTTGAAAGCCAGCCAGATACCTACATAATAACACCTACTAAGGCCTAAACAGATTTCTAAATAGTAGCACCCACTGATTTACAAATAGATTCCTATAAAGCATCCCATATAATAACCCAACAGATTGAATGGATCCCTATACATGGCCCGGAGCTTGGACTCCAATTGCAAGTTGTTAACCTAACCCAACCCATAAAATCATAGCCCACAGCCTTTGAGCATCCAAGACCTAAGCCCATAACCCATGAACATTTACCACCTAATTCTACATCCCTTAAGCATTTACCACCTAATCCCACAGCCTTTGAGCATTCAGTACCTGATCCCACAACCCCTAAGTATTCAGAATATGAGCCCACAACCCCTAATGATTCAATACCTAAAATCTTAACAGCTGAGCATTCAGAACATAAACCCACATCAACTCTGCATTCAAACCATGAGCCTAGAAATGACCATATCAAAAACAAACTAAATTACCATCAATAGTATATACCTGTTAGAGAAGTTGATAATGAGAATGCTAAGTGGTCTAATGATGGCATTAATGGTGTAGATGGTGACACTGTACATGAAAATAATGCTGAATAAGTATATGAAATCAATGCTAAAGAATCTGTGAGTGATGACAGTGATGGACAATTATCTAATTACGAAAGTAATGACAGAGAGGAAAGCTTACTGACATCATCAAATGAAGAACCAACAAGCAAAAAATTCTTAAAACAAGCAAGGGCAGTCGGTAGGAAGATGTACAAAAAAGGTCTTAGTAGGGAGATAAGTTTCGTGGTTGGCCATGAATTTCCAACTATTGCAAAATTCAAGGCAAAAATTAGAGAATATGTTCTTAGGAATAGGTTTCAACTTTTAAGGGAAAAAAAATGAGAAGAGAAGATTTATAAGGGAGTGCAAACATCTAAGTTGCCCTTGGAGAATTTATGCTGGTCTATACAAGGGTGGCTTACCCTTCATCATCAAGTAACTAAATGATGAACACACTTGCTTTGGTCACAATAAGAATACAGATGCAACTAAGGAGTGGATTTTCTAGCAGCCTTAACTTATAACCCTTAGATGGGTGTTGATGCGATGAGGGATGAGCTTAACATAAGTATGGTGTGCATGTCCAAAAAAAGAAATTGTATAGCACAAAGATTAGGGCATTGTTTAGGTCAAGTGGAGAATTTGCACAATTATATGGCAAGTTTCTTCTGATGCTAGAATACTAACTGAGAGAAACTCAAGGGCAATGGTGAAGTTGCAGACTTACCATATAAGAAATACAATCAGGTTTAAGAGATTTTTTTTAAGTTTTCTAGCTTTAAAGCATGGGTTTCTGAATGGGTATAGAAGATTTATAGGACTGGATAAATGCCATTTGAAAGGACCACATGGAGGGGTCTTGTTATCTACCATTACCTAGGATGCAAACAATAGAGTGTTTCTCATTTCTATTTACATCTATGAGGGTGAGAACTTAGAATCGTAGGGCTGGTTCTTGGAGTTGTTAGGGGATTATCTAGGCATTTAAAATGACAAGCAACTACGTTTATGATAGATAGATAAAAGGGCGTAATTAGGGGATTGGCTGAGCATTGAGAAGGGGCAAATGTGAGGTATTGCGCAAGACATATTTATGCTAATATGCGAAGCTAACGGCCAGCAATTGTGTTAAAAGATTTGTTTTGGGCAGCAGCTAGATCAAGCAGCAAAGCAGATTTTTGCAAGTACATAGACATGATAAAATTTTTAAAAAAAAAAAAGAGGCTTATGATTGGCTACCCAAAATTCCTCTTAAGTTCTGATCTAGGCATGCATTTGATGCTGATTTAAAGTGTAAGCATCTAACAAACAATTTGACTAAGTCTTGGATTAGTTTGCTGAGTGATCATAGGGCCAAACTAGTGCTTACTTTGTTATAGTACATAAGGAGGAAGGTAATGAAAAGAATGCACAAAAGAGTTTTTGAAGCAAAAAAATGGAAGTTTAACTTGCCACCATATGTGCACAAAAAGCTTGAGGCTATAGCAAAAACAGGAAGGCATTATAGGGTGATTTTAGCCTCTGACACTGAATTTAAGGTACTACAAAAGGGGAATAAGATATTTGTGGTTGATTTGTATAAGAAGGTATGTGATTGTAAGGCATATCAAGTTAGTGGTCTGCCCTGCAATCATGTGCTACCTTGCATTACATATGTTAGGCATGAAGTTATAGATTATGTCTCAGATAAGCTAAAGAAGAAAGTATATTTAAGAACTTATGAGCAAATCATTAAGCCTCTACTAGATAAGAGTACATGGCTCATTGTAGATGATTTCTTGATTGAGCCTCCAAAAGTGGTTTCTAAAGTTAGAAGGGCAAAATTGAAGAGAATGAAGGAGGCCACTGAAGGACAGCAACAAACAACCAATCTCAAATGTGGCTTACGCAAATAGAGTGAACACAACAGAAGATCATGCCCATTTATTTTAGACAATAAAAAAAGGGGTCTTAGGCCACCAAGAGCCAATATGGTATAGTTTATGTTGGTATTATATTTTGTCAATATAATGTGTTTTTAAGAAATTATTATTTTCTAATATTTGGTTGGTTTAGCAAGCAAGATCCAGCTCATCAACAACACCACTATCAACTGCAATTGATTAAATTGCATGACCTGGCACATTAATTGTATGATTCTAGCAATGCTATTTATGCAAATCTTTTTTGGTTCATTATTTTGTTGCTATAACATATTTAAGATGATTATTAATTTGCATTATTTGGTTGCTTTGGTAGACTACAGTAAGTTCATCAGCAAAACCATCCACTGCTGCAGCTTTAGTTGCACAACCTAGCCCACTTGTAAGCTTTTGATTATGCTATGACCGCAAATGTTTGCATTATAGTTTTCAATTTCTTGTTTTTTTTTTTTTATGGTTTTTGCCATTTAGTTGATTGTTTGGGTAGCAAATGTTATGTCCTTTTGGTTGTACCCAGGTTACTTCAAAGGGTGGGAGGATAACTTTAAAGGGAAGAAGGGCAGCACCAACCATGGGGACAACACCACAAACAGGGAGAGGGACAAGAGGAAGAGAGGGGAGGAAAGAAGGTAATTAAAATTCACTTAATTTCTAGTGAAATACATGAGTTAGAATATTGTTTTTGTTTTTTCGTCAGTGACTAATTTGGAATATAATCTTTGTTTTTTGGGCTAGTAAATGATTTGAAATATAGATTTTGTTTCTTTGGTTAGCCAAATAGGTTGGAATATAGTTTTTGTTTTTTGGTCAGTCAAATAGGTTAGAACATAGGAATGGATTTATTTTTGCATATAGCATTTGTTTGGACTTATGATGTGTGCACAGAGTATTTGTGTTCACTAAAGCATCACTTTTGTATCTTATGAAACATTTGGCACTTGATGTAATTATGAATTACACATGTTACATATTCTACATATAACATTGCATTGATCTTTTACAAATACTTTGACATCAATACCTATAGATGTAATATTACTACAACAAGAGTTATAATCAGAAGCTTTTTAATTACTACGACATTGTCTTTAATTACCTTTAATTTGTTATCACTTGCTTTCAAGTTCATAGGTGATTGCAATTCTAGTTCAGCATTTACTGTATGATTGGAGTTGGTTCCTTCATCTGAGACATTTTTAATAACATTACTATTATTTGCTACAGCAATCATGTGCAAATTGATGTCATTTGCATTTGGATTCCATCAACTGAACCATAAGCATTTCCCTGATTTATATTTGAAAAATATCTTGTTTGGGTTGTCACCTGTTTTGGAAATCTTAATGCAAGCCCTCTTATGGCAAAAACAATACTTATTTCTAAATTTTATGCCTCCATCATTTAACTTTAACTTTTGGCATGAAGCACTCATTTCAAAAGTAAAATAAATGAATTTGGATTTGTGTTTATGTGGCAAGTGAAATAAGCATTTTGGATGCTAAGAAACCAATTTATATTGCTTGCTTCAACGGTCAAAAACAAGTAAAAAACGGTCACATTTTCAACTTATGTGAAAATTATAATTTTGCCCTTATAATATTTAGTGCTTAAAAGATTCATTGAGGGCATGTTCATCGATACATCTCCACCAACATTTATACTCATTGTGTAACAAAAAGACAAAGGATATTTGTGTCATTTCATTGGTCAAGGCAATCAGACCATAATGGGAATGAAAAAATATAACGAAAGGGGTGTCACTGACAAATATTTTGGCTTCAAGGTTATATTTGACATTTATTTTCAAAAGTGGAGGTTCATATGTCATTTTCCTAAATATTTATAATTTTCAATAAAATTTTTCAAATTTGCACAATTAGATTTGATTTACTATTCAAATATTTAATTAGTTTTTACTTGTGATAATTTAGATAATTAATGATTAAATAAATAATTATTTAAAATTTTAATAAGAATATTATTTATATAATTCAATCAAATCTTATCATCTATCACCCCAAACAAAAATAATATTTCAACCTAATCCTATCATATCTCAAGTGAATGGTAAATTTATGTGATAAACAACCTTAAAAATTGTGCATCATTTGGGATATATATATACATTTATATATACATAGAGAGAGAGAGAGGTTCAGCAATGTCTTTAAATATATACAATTTCTTAGTAGGCCTAGTAAATATGGATAAATGTAACAATTTAAATATAATGTATGTCATTAATGTATAATTAAGGTACCAATTAATGCACATATGAGATATAATCTCAGCCTCAATATTAGAAGTGTTGAAATCCAAATATGTATAAATGATGTAAAAAAGGGTTAGTCAAGGAGAAGTCATTGTATGTTTTATTTTAGAAAAATAAGAACTGCCCCTGATTGTTTACGTTTTTACCACTTATCTCCCTAATATTTGAAAACTACATTTTACTCCCTTATGTTATAACTCTTAACACTAACATTTCACTTTTTGGAGACAAATTACTTTATTGCCCTAAAAATAGAAATAGACTTACACCATAACTTTGTCCAACTAAATTTTTTTAAAAGAAAAAACAAATTATTTATGGTTACAGAGGTTTGAACCTTTCATCTCAATATTTAAAATTCAAATTTAAACTATTAAACTACATTGATAATAACTGTTAATTATGTACATTTCGTTATTTGTTTTGAGCATATATTGGATACATGATTAAATAAATATCGTTACAAAATACTCAAACAAATAATTAGAATAAAATCGTTTAATGAAAAGTAATTTCAACTTAAAAAATTAATAACAATAAAAAAATTAAAGTCATATTGTAATAAATTTATTTCTTTTCATTTTGTTTTAAATTTTACAATAAAATTAAATAAGAAAGAATAAAATCTAAATTTCTTGTAAAAATAATTTATGAACAGGATGTCACGTAAAAACTAATAATGAATGAGATTTTTTGCAAATTGTTATAATCTAAAAGCATATTATTCAATATTTATTGTAAATTTAAGAATTAGAATTAAAATTAAGAAAATGATAGTCATAATAAAGTTCATTTTTAATAATTTTGCATTAGTTTTTAAAAAATTTAAATAAATTTTTTTATTTAAACTTTTTATTAGATAATTATACTTTCATTATTGTTTATAATTTTTTGGAATCATTATTAATTTAATCATCAATCTAATGTATACAACATATAACATGGTGCATGTGTATTTAATTAATTAGTTAATTTAGTAGTAAAAAATTTAATTTATGACAATATGGTGCTCATAGATTGTTTATTTAATGGATGAATTTTGATCACAACGAATTTTGGAAATGGAAATATAGGAGTTGGTTTCTAACGACTACAAGAATATGAATTGATTTGTTTGTACGACTATCGTGGATAGTAAAGTAAAACTTTTACTTGTCAAAAGATGGATTTTGTTCATTGCAAAAAGTAAACATGGACCCCCCATCAGAAACTTAAAAATCATGAATAAGTTATAGTTTTTTAATTTGAAACCATTGTCTTTATAACGAGAATGGAACACGGGGGGTATTTTGGTCATTTCATAAGAATTAGATAAACAACTAACTATCCAAGAAAGATACGTGCATATTTCTCCAAATCTTCTATCTAATCTACGTGTAACTTAAAAAGTTTCAAAAACTTGAGAAAAGAGGTATGTGTTAATTTCCTTATTTTGTTATTTTTATTTTTATATTACCGATTACTACGTCCGTTTTAATACTAACCATAAGAAAATAATATAAAAGATGCATTTGGCAATTAATTTCAACTCAAGCGTTATTTGCACTAGAAAAAACATTGGAAAGAGAAGAAAATTGTATTTGTAGTTGACTTTTGCCCCAAATAGTAAATGCGTGTGAATTACTAATTTTAGTAAGAGAAGTTATATTTAGGCCCTATTTGGTATCGAATATAAGAAAATGATAGAAGAAATCTATCGTATCTTATGTTTGGTGACAAAAAATAGGGTGGGTAATTAAGTAGTGGGTCTCAGTAATCCCATCTAAGGCCCACTATATAGTATGCATTTAAAGTGGAGGTAGCAATTCGAATAAACGAATCGAATTTAGACCGACATAAATACAATTCATTTATTATTCATATAAATACTTTTAAATTAGAATAAGATCTGCTTATTTAGATATAATTTGTTTAAACACTATTATTCCTTTAAAACACAATTATTCATTTAAACACAATTCATTTAAAATATTAATACCATTCTTTTAACTTAATAATTATTGTTAAAGCCTTTAAGATATTAAAAATAGCATATTTTAGCAAACATAATATATATTTAACAATTACATCCTTATATTACGGGTTGTTTGTAATAAATAAATTTATACTACATATTTTTCTAAAATTTAATAAAATATATATAATTATTCGTTTATTCATTTAAAACATGATTATTCGTTTAATTAATCATGTGTTAAATGAATAATCATATCTTGCAAGTCAAACATGGATACGACACAAATAATAATCGTATCAACACGAATACGATACGATTATTATTTGTGTCAAGATTTTCAAATTTGAATTTATTTAATAGCATACACACACACATAGAGAGAGAGAGAGAGAGTGAGTGAGTGAGTGAGATAAAAAACCTCTTTAACTATATACAATTTTTTAGTAGGCCGATTATATATGAATAAATGTAACAGATTAAATATAGCACATGTCATTAATGTAAAATTAATGTACCAATTAATGCACATATGTGAGATATAATCTAGTCTCAATATTAAAAGTGTTAAAATTCAAATATTTATAAATGATGTAAAAAAGGGTAAAGTTAAAAGGTCATTAATCCTTTCTTTATAATTGATAGATATCATTAAATTTGTGCAATTTAATAGTTAAATCTAACGTCAATAAATAGCATTTAATTCTATGAATTTATGAATCTTATCTATCCTTAGATTGTATGAATATATTTGATGAAAATTTAAGAAAAGGCTATGATTAAATGGAATTAATGATATAGATTTATCTTAATAGTATTTATCTCCCTTTCCTAATTTCTTCCTCTTCATCCCTAACACTCAAACATTATTTCATCGTCCCTTCTCCTAACTTTTTTAGAGGATTAAAGAGATCTTATCAAAATTCTCTCTACAAATAATGAAGAAACTAATCAAAATTCTTAAGCAATTACATTATATGGGTAATGAATTTTATTGTTTTTGTACTTGCAATTGTTTTAGGTCTTCCATATTTTGTTAAGCTAATGTAAGATAATTGTTTGAACTTGATTTTATTTATTAGTAATTTTATATATTAGATCATATAGATTTTATCCAACTGATTTTTCTTATACTTGTTATCAGAGCCATTATATAAATCTAATGTATGAACTTGAATTTTTTTTTTTTATATAGAATATACTTGTATTAATTAGCTACAATCATGCAAAAATATTAGTTTTTATGAATTTAAATATAATGTGACATTGTAATTCATTTTGCAACTATTTATATTAAGGTTTTAAATTTATTGGATTTAATTATTCGCAAAGTTTTCTATTAAAATATTATAGGTACATAGTATAAAACGAAGATTTTAAAGTTGAAATTTCATTTAAAAGTGTATAAAAAAAATAAATTTATCAAATCTAAAAGAATATCCTAAGTTGAAGAGTGGGGTAACATACTTTTGCAAAATACATGTATGATAGATAGAATTTACTAATTTTAGTCCGCATTAATGTAAAACTATACTTGATAAGTTGACCAATTTCTTATATTATTTATAGACCTTGGATTTAACTATTTTTAACAGTTTAAATTAAATTTAATATATAATTAATGTACTGTAATTAATAATGAATAAATTATATAAAAAATTATGGAAAGTTAATGAATCTCATAATTTTAAGTCCGCTGCTTCAATTATAATTTTCCTACCTTTACAAGGAAAGGTCCTTTCCAGAAAGGAAGATTTTCCTAAAACAAAAAGGAACATATCTCCCCAATCATTTTCGAGATGAAAAAACACCTTTTACTTTATAACAACACTATGCCTTACGAAATGCAAAGTGGGAAACAAGATATTTCATATTTAAGAGTTTTAATAAGACGATCTTTTTATTAGTCATTTGATTATTCCACTTCATAATATAATTTATTTTTATTAAAATCATTATATTACCCCGTTGAATTATATTAATTTTAAAAGTTAAATTTATTAAATTACTTTCTATCTAAATTTGCAAATACTCCATCGAATATGGAGGTCAATGTCCGTAGTCTCTTCTCCATAATAATAGCCTACTTCCAAAATATTTTAGATGATTTTCAACCACCACTCACAAGCATACAAAAAGTGGGGAAAGATAGCAAACGAAAGCATAAATAATTGAAAGAAGAAAAATACAAACTTCCCATCACTTTAAACCATAGACAAGTAGATATGGTTGCTTCCTTGCCAAAAAGACTTTTCTCCGAATATAATTTCATTAAAAAAATAAATAAAAATAGGTAATCCTACCAGAACACACAATCCAACCAACAAAGAGAAAATAGAATGCCTGATATTTGCTACAACACTATAATTCTTATTCAGATGACACAAATTTTAGCTTGAGCAACGATCTAAAATTTGTTATGGCTGTATGGAAAGTTCAATATCATGGTAAATTATATGTACAGAAAACCGAAAGCCAAACCAATACCTATGATTATAGTGGATACAAAGATAACTAACTACATATTTACTATGTTGATAACTGTTATTTACCAGTAGAAAGTACTTTGCTCTTCTCTTCCTAGCAATGCTTTCCTTTCCCAACAAAACCTATCCAACGAAGGTAGAAATTCGATATGTATTTACAGAGTAGAAATGGAAACATATCTATAACTCTTTCGACAGTTCGTCCCTTTGCCTGCGCATTCGAGCTCCCCATGACATGTTTCCTCTTGAATCCTTGTTCATGCTTCTTCTCTTCAGCTCTGATATCTGGCTTTGCCAACGATTCTTCCACTCGCTTTTCTCTTCCATGTCCTGAGTGCAGTAGCAAACTCAAATGAGTATTGGTTTTAAAGTGCAGTGATACTGCATTTTTAATAGGCAGAAATAGGCAAACACCACAGGTGAATTTGAAATCCAATGAGTGCGTATCAGTCCAGTAATGCAAGCTAATTTCAGTAACAAACTCTCAGGGAATGAAGAGAATAAAATTTGAAAGAGAGTACAACATAAACGGAAAAATTAGCCCCCATTTTCAATAAGTCTAATATATCAAGAAGATATCTTTCTAACCTAAAAAAATGAGGCAATTCCAAATTTGCATTGGAATGAGATGATTGCTATATACCAAGAAGCAAGATTGCTTGAAAATCACAGATCATAAATCAAGAAACTATTGGAATTATTAAAATGAAATTTAAAAACAAAAGGATGATGAGCAATAATCTTTAAAATGAAAATCGAGACAGCACTAAGAATGCTTCCAAGCCTTATTTACAACTCGGCAAAATACTTCAGAGAAATATATGCTCCTGTTGAAGCATGCTACTAAATATTCTCCATTTCATCCAAAAAACATAAACATAATAGGCATTTAATGACAAACACAAAACCAGTTTCCCAGATTACCAACCATAATTAAACTGACATAAAACTGGAAATGGTTGCGCACGAAAAAGGCGAAAAGCCCAGAAATTGAAGCTTGGCTTCTTGTTTGGCAATAATACTTGAAAGATTATTTAAAGACAATGGTTTACTAATTTTACAAAGAAATATAGTTCAAATTTCAGTCATTTTATTTTGAATTTTTTCCGCAACCAAATAGAAGATTGTAAAACTCATTCTTATCTAAAATCAAACAATTTACTTAACTGCAAATTCTCAAAAACTCACTCGAAACAATTCCGCAGCAAGCAATCCCCATACTCATCCAAGTTCAATTCAATTCTTGCATAGAAATAACAAATTAACTTATATTACTGCAAAACCGATCTCTAATTAGCCTTAACCATATCAATTCCAACAGAAATTAAAAAAAAAAAAAAAAAAATCAGAAATCCAAAGAAAAGCACAAAAGCTCATCTCACCCAAATCAATTCTCCTAGAAAACTAAAAAAAAAATAACTCACACCCACATAAAAAACAAAGGAAAATCAAACACTATTCGCACACAGAGAGCATAAACATAAATAAACAAATACCACATCGTTTTGGTAGCGTCTTCTAGCCGAGAAGGCGAGGTGAAGTCCCTTGGACAAGTCCCGGTCATATAGAGCACGCCTTCTAGGATCCGACAGCGTTTCATAAGCCTCCTGTACCCGAATAAACCGTTGCGTATACTCTTCGACCCGATCCGGAGGCGAGACGTCAGGGTGGTACTTGCGCGCCAGCTGCTTGTACGCCTGCTTTATCTCCGGCAAGGTACCGGTCTCTGGTATGCCCAACAACTCGTAGAAACTGATCTGCGTCGTCGATTGTCTAACGAAAGCAGCATCGTTGATTTTCGCCTTCACTTTGAACGATCCGACTGAAATTCGGGTCGGGCACTTTGCGTAACGAAATGGGTCCACCGTTCTCACGGGGAAGAAGCGAGAATCGCTTCCAGGAATAATCAATCCATAGCTGTAGCTACTGCAACGCATCTTCTTTGTTGTGTTATTGTTCAGCTGCCTTTCTGTTTCTAGCCTTCTTTCCTTTTCGGTTTATATTGCGTGCTTCACTTTTTCTCATATGGGATAATAACATTTTAGTCCCTAACCTTTATGTAAATAACGAAAAAGTACATAGTTTGATCAATGTTAAACTATTTGGTTCCTATTCTAAGTATTCTTTGTTTTATTACTTACCTTTAATATTTACATGAATTATTATTTCGGGGTCGATTTGATTCATAACAAAATTATTTTTTTAATATTTTATATATATATATTTATGTTATATAATTTGATTCAATGACATAATTATACGTGAATTGACAATTTTTTAATTTTATACATATATTTATATTCATTTGTAAATTATTATATATATTTTTAAAAGTAAATTAAATATAATATATAAATTAATTATGATATATTAATTATACACTGATTATATGTATCAATCTGTTAAATTTAATTTTAACTATTAGAAATATATAAATTTAATTTATAAATAAATATAAACATATATATAAAAATATGAAATTATATATTTTTTTAATATATATATAATTAAATTATTAAATTTGAGAAAAACATATTTAATTTGTTATTTTAATAAAATTTAGGTACAAAAATATTATTATTTTTTTCGTAAATATTTTTCCAATCATTTTTTTGTCTTGATAGAGCTATGAGAGGCGCAGGTTCAGAGGGAATTACAAGAATTATTCTATTCCACAATATTATCAAGATTTGTTGTTAGTCACATGGAAAAGGAAAACCACGAATTGAGGTATAGATACTTAAAAGTTTGTTCCAATATATATTTTAATTTTATAGAAATAAATATTTTATAAAATTTTAAAAATATTATTTAATCTTCATTTTCTAATTTAAATATAATTTATTAAACTTTTAAAATGATTATAATTAAATAAAATATTATAATAATTAAAGTAAAAAAACTATTAAAATTTTCTAAACAATAAAATATTTCTTCAATGAAATTTTAAAATTATATATTATTTTTGTTTAAGTAAAATTACCTTAAAATTTTTTACATAATATATTTGTTTATTTTGAATAAAAGAATTAACTGCTATTTTAATAAGATTGTTGAGATTTTTTTAAAACTATTTATCACTCCATCTCTCTATTTATTTGATGAATGCTGCATTATTTGGCATAAAAGTTTGGAAGAAAAAATGTCATAATAAAAATTTAATAATAATTTTTAAAATGATGAAATTCATGAATAATTTTAAAAATTTTTAATTTTTAAAATTATTTTCAAAACGTAATAAAATCATAAATATATAGTAGAAAATTGACAGATATCCAAAAAAGCATATACCCGAAATTTGGAGAAAATTCATATACATATATATATATATATATAGTATTACTTGTTATATTTTGTAATAAATTTAAAAATATTTTTGAAAGACGAGAAATTTTAAAAAATAATTACTAATAAAATTATTTTTAAAAATATTATAAAATATTCCTGCTCCACTTGTATAAAACCTAAAATCTCGAACTTATTATATTCCCTTTTTTTAGTATTAAAAGTACTATATTCCTCAAATATATATATATATATATATATATAAATATATAAAGCCAACCAAGAAGCACCCACAGCTTAACAAAGCCATCGAAAGTTCAAAACCTCGGTGCCTAGGTGAACCGTTTCTGTTAACGGCGTTTAAAAAATAAATTTCTAGAAGGTCTTCAAAAAGCATTTTGACGGAGGTGTGGAACAGAAGCAGTGTTTGTTTAATTAATTCAAGTCGGTGGGTGGATTTACAGCTAGTAAACCACAGTTTTTCTCCCTGGAGGAAACAAAATTACATACAGATCCTTGTGATTTACTTTCCTTTCGGACGTGTCCTTGCAAATTTTTTTTTTGAAATATTTTCATACGAGGCCCCTAATATTTGTAAAAGAAATATAAGTAAAAAAGAGGTTACAAAAATTCATAGATACCTCCCTGCTATAACCTATAGTACTTTCGTCTAGTTGAATGTTATATGTTAACTTAGAATAATTAATTAAATTTAATAAAAAATATTTAAAATTTATCAAGACTATAACTATGTATTAAATCAATTAATTTGTTAAAATTAGGACTAGAAAAATCAA
Organism: Azadirachta indica; assembly: GCA_022749755.1. NCBI lineage: Eukaryota > Viridiplantae > Streptophyta > Magnoliopsida > Sapindales > Meliaceae > Azadirachta > Azadirachta indica. Next base: position 20,336,623 of record CM040441.1, read on the forward strand.
AGCAAATATGGCCAAAACTGATGGGTTTGATTTGATTTAATATAGTAGTTGTTTGGGGTCAAATTTTATTTTTTAAATATCAAAATTTTTTGTTCGGTTTAGTACTAGTGTAAAAGATTCGAATCGAATTAAAATATTTTTCACATATTAACACTAAAACGAAGTTATTTTACGAACAATAAATGATATAGTTGTCTTAACAAACAAAGTGAAGGGATAAAATAAGCCAAAATCCAAAGTTCGAATAGAAAATGATCATTTCTATCTGGTTTACATATATTTAATTCGATTTCGGTTTGGTTCTAATATATATTTGATCCGATCTGGCTCTAGAAAAAAAAATTTGAAATTTTTTAAGCGAATCTAGTTTCGACGAAACCCAAATTGTGTCTACTCCTAATTAAAATATATAAAAAAGTACAATTATTATTTTAAATGTATAAAAAAGATTATCATTTAGTAGATGAAAATTTTAATATCAAAAGTTTGAAAATAAAATAACTTTTAAATATCTAAATATTTTTTATTAGTTAAATAACGATAAATTGGACGAAAGTACTCGGCTATGGGAGGTATCCGTAGGTTGTCACAAAATTTTTCTCTACAGAGAGCTATATCAAAAAATTCTTAAAAAAATGACGTAGGAACTCATACGAAAGGAAAGCAAAATATAAGACTTTTTATGTAATTATGTTTTCACTCGGGACAACTTTGAGATTCGGCGAAGATCTTGGGGCCAAATATACTTGTTGGCAGTTTTGAGGACACGTGTGGATAAATCTTAGCAAATTTTACAACATCCAAATAATCTCGAAAATGACATTTTTTTTAAAAAATATTTTTAATGCATTTCACTGTCAAGTAAATGTCAATCGTTTTTCATGTAACCATCACGTTTATTCAAAGGCCAAACATGCCCTTAATCACATATTGGATATGATAATTTATGACTCAAGAAATTATTTTTTATAATCCAAAAGCCACCACCAATCCAATAAATAAATAAGACATCTAGATGTGTCGTTTCATATATTTGAATATAATATTAAATTTAAATAGTATTTTAAGTCGTTTTCTTTGCCTTAAAGAAGATGACATACAATTCTAATTACAACTATTGAGAAATTTTATCAATGTGATAATAACACGTGGACGGGTTGCAAATTAGTTTTATTTTAGATGATAATTTAATTGCATAAAAGGATCACGATTTAGTCGTTGAATTCTAGAATTCGGACCCTGCATTCCATATCTAGAAGGTGAAATCTGTTCTTAAGGACTGTGCAAGAGCACACCTTGACTTCTCATACAAGTTTATATTTTCTACTGCTATTTGCTGTTGCTTTTACCGTTTTTTTTTTTTTTGCTGCTGTTTCTATTGTTGTTTGCTATTGAATTTATTGTTGTTTTATCATCAATTTGTTATTGTTTGACTATTTTCTTATTTAGGGCTTACCTAAAATATGAATTGATTTGAAAAATATGAATAAATTTGAATGATTTTAAATAATATATTTGTTTTTATTTATCATGTTTAAATACAAATATTTGAAAACTAGTATTTTTACTTATTATATTCTTATAAATAATTAAATAAATATTATAAATAAAGAAATAAATTAATTTTTTTATAAAGATATTTTAGTTTATTAAAATTATAAAACTTCTTTAAATTTCAAACTTCAAAGTTAAAGTTCAAAATGTTAACTTATTTTATTTAGACATAAATTTTTAATATTAATCTAAAAAATAAACACTTTTAAAACATTTGAATGACTAAAAATGAGCTATATTCAAACTTCAAATTAAAACATAAACAAATACTTAATATTTGAGTTGAAAATTGGTCATTGCCCACGTTGTATGCACTCAATTTAAACGTGAATAGTGAATTTCTTCATTTTGAAAGAAATAGTCAAATAAGGACAAAAAATCATCAAACTTTTTCTTTTTTTAATTTTTTGTGAAGAAAAATGTTAAACATAAAAAGTGATTATTTTGAAGAATCCTTTTGAATGTAGTGCGTTTTGTACCGTTTTCAAGTACCATTTTCATAAAATAACAATGAAAATGAAAGTGTGTTTTCCATTACTTTCTAGAATAAAGAATGGGTTTTGTTAATATTTCATAAAATATTTAAAAAAGTAAAATTTACCTTCAAATAAATAGAGAGAGACTTTAACAAAGTTTGTCTTTATTAGGGAAAATGATTTACACATTCTTAAGTTTTGAACTACTGTACTAATTATTTTTGTGATTTTAAAAATATCTATTAAGGTTCTAATTTATTAAAAATTGACAATTCTATTTTAATATAAATAAAAATAACTATTAAACTTTTAAATTTTGTTAAAATATGATAATTTTTATTTAAAATAATTAATAAAATAAAGTAATTTTTTTTACTGCACATTTAAAATGTTATATTTTGTTAATGTATAATAAATTTATTCTAGACTACAAAATATAAGTATTAATTTTATTTAAATAAATACTTTTCTATGAAAATTGTCAAATATGTCAATTAGCACTTATATTGCGTGTTTGACACATTGAATTAAACTGTATTATTTTACTGTATAAAATAGAAATTTTTTAGTTTAGTATTTGGTATAAAAAGTTGAAAGGACTAGCCTATATAAGAAATTAAGAATAATGCAATTCAGACATCTCAAATTTGATCTGCACATCCCATGGGTCAAGCTTGCACTGCAATTTTTTTCTTTTATTTTTAAAAATAATTTTTTAAGAATAATAATTATTCAGTTTTGAACACATTTACTTTTGAATTATTTAATTCTTAATTAAAAGTAAAAATGTAATTAATAAATAAAAAATTTATATAATTAATTTTTTCTAATATAATCACAAACCAAATATAGTATTATATTAAAATGTAATATATTATATTAATAGTGGCTCCCGTTGGTAAATTAATTATTGTTTAGGTTAGTTAATTATAGTTTTAATTACATACATGCGTAGATGAAATGTGTAGTTAAAAAATAGTTAAATAATACTTTATTAAAAATGTTTTAATGAAAAACAAATACTTAAAACATATTTTAATAAAAAACAATTATTTCGAATGTGTTTTAGTAAAACACAAATTGATTCTCTCTTTACCTATAAATAAAATATAATATATTTATTTTTCAGCAACATAAATTAAAATATTATATATTACTAAGAAGAGGCTAAATGGGAAAAATTTATAATATATTTGAAAACTGCAGTTACTAACTGTTAGAGATTTGAAAATTCAAAATTTTTTATAGGTGAATCATCCTAGTTAGTCTTATTATCAACCAATTGGTTCAAATTGATCAATCAATGGTGCAACCAACTTTTGGAGGTATTCTGCCTTTAGTTCAGTCAACCGAGTTGGTACATTTAGTTGACCAAAGGCACTGTTTATAAATTAAAAATTTGCATTTAGTTCATTTTCAATGTTTCAAAATCTTGTGTTTTGGTTCCCATTTCAGGTTTTAAAAACTTGCATTTTGTTCTCTTTTCAAAACTCAAAACATTTGTTTTTGAAAATTTCTTGATCTTATACAAACATCATATACACTTACAAATATAAGCATACAAAAGTAATATAAAATAAAATACCAAACTTGCAACTTTATTCTTCAATTTGCTCAAGAGGTTCTATTATACTTTTCTTAAATACTTTCATTTTAAATATTTTTTGTATCTGCACAATTACATTTCAATTCTTTACATATATCAATGTTTATGATCATTAAAATAATGAATTATGAGTTTTAAGGTTAATAAATAATTTTTCTCATGGAATGAAAGTAGCACCCAAAATCGAATTGAATTGGGTTAAAATTAAAATTAACTTTTTTGTTATTTGAATCGGAATAAATTTTGTTGTCTTTTTTTATGGAACACCATCAAATTCTAACGATGTTTCAGGTTAGATTGAGCTAAATAAGTAATGATACCATTAAATTGAATACCCTTATGGAAAATAAATATTCTAAAAATACATATTGAAAAAAATATATTTTATTAACAATTTCAAACTCTATAAAAAATGTTTAAGTAATTCATTTTCTGTATATATTTTTTAATTTTAAACTGAAAAGCCTTAATGAATGTTGGATCCTGCTTTTTAAATTAACTGTTCAGTTGCTACCCAAATCAAATTATTTCTCAGTGAGATCTCATTCTATTACTATTCACTATGACCCTTATAAAATGATAGAAGTGTCCTTTTTCACAAATATATTTACAAAGTGCTTTTAAAAAATAAATTATTAAATATAAAATATTTAAAAACAATACACCTAAAATAAAAATAATTAATATATTTTGAAATTAAAAACAATTAAAATAAAAATAAAAAGCTTCATGTATTTGATTATAATTTTATTTACTTTTAAATATTATATATCAATGTCAATTATTAAATTAAATTTGTTAGATATTATGTTATTAAATTTATCGTCAAACTACAATAATATAATATCTAACATATTTAATTAATTCAATAATTGACATTAAAATATAATATTTAAAAGAAATTAATCATAATTAAAATGAAGTTCATTTTTTTTTTTTTTTTTTTATTTTTTTTTTTTTAACTTCAAAATATATTAATTATTTTTTTTTATTTTTGGTGTATCATTTTAATATATTTTATAATTTATTTTTTAAAAAAATTGAGAATTAAAAATATTATGTGAATTTATTTGTTAATAAAGGGCATTTCTATCATTTGATAGGAGTCACAATCAATAGTAACGGAATGGGGTTTTATTAACAAATAATTTTGACTTAGGTGGATATTTGATATTTAATTTAAAAATTAGGGTACAACTGTTAGTATCCCAAATAAATAAATAAGTGTACATAAAATAGAAAATTAATTGGAAGAACAATAATTACAATGAATAATGGAGTGTAGTATTTTGCACTGGAAGAGGAAAAAGTTCTTTGAAAGACTGAGAGAGAAAGGTTGTCGTTTGAAGTTAACCTAAGTTATGTATAGGATTGGCCATGGGCTGGGGATGGGTCAAGAACCCTAATCCTGCTCCTAACCCCGATTGATTGGGGGATGCTTCTACAGTCCCTAATTTAACTCTGATAAGGATTTCCACAAACCTTTAACTCTGATTCTAACCTTAATTTGACTTTACACTTTAAAAAATAAAAAAATTGCATTTGTGTGGTTGAAACTCTAGACCCAGAATAATATTCATAACTACTTTGTGACTACACCACTTCCATTTAGTTGTCAGTATGTGTAAATGAAATATATATATATATATATATATATATATACATATTTAATTTATATGATTAAAAATAGTATTTTTAATTGTTATTATTGATATAAAATAATTATATAATTTAATAATAATTTTATCTTTAACAATTATTTAAATATAATTTTATTACCATTATTTCTTTTTAATTATTTGAAGGAACAATAATTTTATTTTAATTTAAACTTAAAATCTAATATAATTTTGATTAGAAGTATAATTATTTTCTTTCAAAAACAAATTTCAACAAATTTAAATCGATAATTTAAATATATATGGGTAATTATAGTTATTAAAATTTAAATTATTATATATAAAAATATAAAATTTTCAAAAATAAAGAGCATATTGATAAAAATTCTAACTATCACAAAAATAATTCCAAAAATTAGTAAAACTATTAAAATAAAAAAACCTTCATACATAAATTAACAATCATCCAAATAATTTAAGTTGACAAAAATCATACTCACGTACAATTGATAACAAGTGATCATAAGGAGGAGATAGAAAGGTGGGAGTGCCTCACTTAGACTTTTAGATATAAGATTTTTTCTTCATATATATTTACAAAATAATTAATTTTTAATATGTAAAATCGTCATTTCACATATTATCAAAGTAGTGTAACTAAAACAAATGTTTAATTTTTTTATAAATTAATTGTTACAAATAAAATAATTGACAACAATCATCAACCTAATTAGACAATTTATATAAAATATTATAGTTAATAATAATTTTGTTAGAACAAAATATCAATTTTAATTGATAATATATTATAATTTTTTTCTATTAACTATATAAATAGAAATCAAATAAGTGTGGTAATTGACTATAATAATTTTAAATAGAATCGATAAAATTAATTAGAAAAATCGATTTTAATTTTTGATAATTTTGCAAAAAAAAAAATATTTTGAGAACAATTGAGATAAACTAGGATTTTTTTTAGATGTAGGATATAATATATATATATATATAAAAATTAAAAATTTAGAATTTTATAATTATATTATATGAAGGACCTAATTGACTAAATAATAAAATTATAAACTATTCTAAAAGACTTGATTGATTAAAATGAAAACTATAAATCTTGTTTAATTATTTATTAAATGATTTAGATACAATTATAATTTAACAAAAAATTTGAAAATTTTTGGGTGGATCCAGGCGGGAAAAATTTCGAAAATTTTTGGGAGAATTATTCCCATGCCCCACGTGTTTGAATTCAGAGATGAATAGTTTCTCTCGAACCTAATCCGAACAAGTTGGGGCGCCGCAAGCCCCCGACCCTTCAGGGATTTTCATCAACCCTAGTTTATAATTGCTATACAAAAATGATTATAATTGCTTTTCCTTTAATCAAAAACAAAATGAGTGGGGAGAGTGAAAGCGAAGGTAAATTGTAACATAGTGGAGAAAGTGTAATATAATCCAAAAAAGTTAAAATAGTCTACACCAGCACAACAAATGAGCCTAAATAATTAAGATGCAATTGTTGGTAAAGCATTAGGATTACCCGAAAAAAAATTCTTTTTTTTTTCTTTCACTAAATGAGTCTCAATTGTTTAGTTTTCATTCATTTCACGTGTTGCTTAATATATATATATTTTTTACTTATCAAAAAGTGGATAACAACATTAAGCTTTTTTTTTTTTTTTTTTTTACTAAAAATAATAATAAAATTAAAATAAAAGATTACATTATTTATTTTGTAATGATATGCCAAAAAAAAAAAAAGATTCAAATTAAATAATTAACGTTTGAAATGGATTTTTTGTTTGTGAATATTGTTATGGTAAAATGGATTAGTTTTAATAATTATTTTTATTTCAATTGATTATTTTATCTTTTAGCTATAAAAAAAAATTATAAAAATAATTATAATATTTTTATTTTTATTTTACAATAACTAATATAACTTTGTTCTTCTATTTAAGTTTAAAATTTACAACAACATTTTTATCCAAAGTATTTTGCTTGATTAATTTAGTTGGCGAATGGGTAACATGATATATATATTTTTTTAATTTTGTTTTATAAATTTTTTATGTAAATTTCTTTTTGTTAATAGTAGAGTGTTGGTACCAAAATCTGTGACTCCGATACCTAATAGCAAATGATGACGAAATTGTATCCTCACGATCAAACACTAAAAAACAAATAGAGATAATAGGTAGCAAGCTTCCCCAGCGAGAAGCCATTGATATTTAAGTCAAAAACTGAGTTCTTTGTTAAGTGGAAATTGTAAAGAAATTTTGACAAAGTTTTAGTATAATACCAATCATCACGTACCTTTTTGCTTTACTTTATCTTAATGAACCAACGATCATATTTGATTTTGTAACTAAAGATCATAACGAAATCCTCATAACTATCCAATTATGAATAATTATTAGTCTGATTCTCGTAAGAGTTACAATTTTACATTTATTCTTTTCATAACCTCTATTTGATCTGAGCATATTCCCTCATATAATACCTGACCTGATCTGAGGAGAAATATTGCTCTGACCAAGTTCTTTACCCAACAGTCACATTATTTATATAATGAAAATCTTTTAATTATTTTCATAACTATATAATCATGCGCATTTATTGACATAACTCCTCCTAATAGCTATAATTCTTCATTTGCTCTTCATTAATATTGATCCAGGTTAAGCTTCATCAAACTGATCTCATCATGATAGTTGATCTGACCAGAATCCAACTGATCTAACCATAAACTGATTTGCACTCCATAAAGTTGACTTTCTCTTAAGCCTAAGCTATACCCTAAACACTAAGTCCCCTAATTTTTAGTGAAATAGCACTTTATCTTGAAACTTTACTTAAGAATGATTCATAAGCTTGAACCTTTCAATTTTGAATTACCAAATTTGAACAAAATCTTCCTTCACACTTAAATTAAATTGGTCTCTAGCCTAACCCAAACAATGTTAAATTGAGCAAGATGCCAAACTGAATATAACTAGCAATCTTCTTCTTACCAAGCACTAAATGTCAAATTGAGCAAGACGTCAAGCTGAACATAAACAGCAATCCTCACCTTACAAAACACTAAACTGCTTTGTTTTCAATGAGAACCGAGTCTCAGTGAAAACTACATGTTAAACACAATGGTGACCCTTGAGGCTTTAGCGAAACATTGGTGGCACGAGATGTGACCGCTTAATGTTTTGAATTTCACATCATTAATCAATGTACATAAATGCTGCAATGATGACTGTGAGTAAACTCTTTACTGCCATGTGACATGTCCGTTTGTTATTGGTCCATTCTGTCTTCTGTTTAAGCGCGAGATGGCCATATCAGTGAATAATGCTATGGCATTATCATGGTTATCAATCTTTGTTGTAATATAAAAGCCAAAAAAAGGCTAAGAATGAGTATAAAATCTCCAGCTTTACCTTCTTCATCATTTTAGCTTCTTACAAACTTTGTAAAACTTAAATTTTATGCTCTTTGAAAGCTCTTCCTGGTGCCTCGTTAACAAGTGTTGTTACACGTTCGACGTTCCTTTTTGATAAGCAACTACCACTTTTATCCAGTAAGTCTTTTCTTTCTTTGAATCTCATTGCTATAGTAGCTTTTTTTAACATTGTTGAAGAAAGAATTTTTAATTCTGTTGTAGAAAATACCATCTTCTCATTTTCAACTTGCATTTGCGATTTCATTGAGATATAAACTTACTTTCTTGTCTTAGGCTGTTATACTCAACCTTAACAGCTAAGCAAAATGATACAAAACATATTGGAATCGACCTGGTTGAACACACTTAATCTTGACAAATTTGGTGCCATGGGCTTTACTTTGTCTGAGCAGGAGTTATGTTTATGATTTGCAAAACATTTGCCCAAGAAGTATGGTTGCCAACTAGAAAAGGATAGAAATAATTTTCACAGTATAGACTATGCAGTGATTAAATTTGGCCTAGTTGAGTCTTGTGCACTAGGGTTTGCTCTTTTAAATGAATATAAACTTGACAGTGAGCAGAATTAACCTATTGTTGGTGTAGTCTTAATTATGCTTAGGGTAAACTCTGAGCTGACTTGTCCCATGTTGATATTGCGTAGGCTGATCATGGTGAGAATTGTGAGATCTAATATGAGAGATGTGCCTAGTAGCCTAAGAAGTGAATTTAATACTTCTTCAATAAGCTCATCTGAGACTGACTATGAAACTTAGAACTGACTTTCCCTTAAGATTAGGGCTGAATTGATAAGAGAACATAGAACTAACCCCTTAGAAAGGCTAAATCCTTAGCCATATTAAATCTTCAAGCTAATAACCCTTTAACTATTTTAGATGTTAGATTTAATGCACTCAAATTTTTCAAAAAAGAATATAAGGTTGTAGTATTATCTGACATCTTTTCTAAACACTTGTAGGGAGAAATAGACTTTGATAAAACTGAAATAAGAGATTAGAAGGTTCTCCAAAATCTCCAAGTTCCTTGTGAATAGAGTAATCCAGTAAATTGACCAACCCTCTCCTTTAAGTCAGATCCCTAAATTTAACAACCGTGAATTAATAACTATGAGCAATGTGCTTAAAACATCTAAACTAGATAGTAGAGAAAGTGATGGAAATAGGATTGGAGATGATGAAGAGGATGAAGAGGACGAAGAGGACTCAGGAGATGATTAGGATGAGGCTGGCCCTAAAGGAAATGTAGGTATGGGCAGTGAACCTAATCTTTTAATCTAATACCCTCCTTCTGATTTGACTAGAGAAAAGAAACCTTTTGACGCAGATAGACTTCCTTCCTTTATTATTGAAGTTCATCTGAGGGCTTTTAGGAAAATTTACCATATTCCTGAATCAGTCACCCTTAGAGTTTCTAAGACTAATAAATTTTTTAGTTGTCTTAGGGGTGATGAAGTAGCCTTCAACGAGGAACAATTTTCTTCTTGGAGTTATATTACCACTGCAACCATACTTCGCTACCTTATTTCATAGATTTGGGATTCCTCATTATCAGCTGAACCTAAATGGTTAAAGAACTCTTTCTAGGTTATATGTGATTTGGGCAATGGCTAAAAGTTCTCCACTAACTATTGGTGAGATCAAGTATTTGTTCCTCTTTAAGAAAAGACCGAAGAAGTTTCCTGGTTTTTATTATCTCCAAACTTGCCCTAACACAGCCAAACTTGGTGCTTATCCTTATTAATAAGATGAACATACATGGTCCCATGCCTTATGCATTTAAATCTATGCCTCGTAAGTGTTATGTATAATTCACTTACGGTTTTAATTGAGAAAGTGACTACAGCATGCTTGAAGACAAAATTGCTAATCTTGAAGCTTATAGCACCTAACTTGGGACTCAAACTATGAATTTAGTGCTCACCAATAAGGATCTGAAAGATGAGCTTGCCTACACTAGAACAGAAGATGAGCAATAATGCGATGAATCTGCTAATGAATCTTTAGAATTTGCTTGCAAAATCTTTTAGACCAAATACAAAGATCTTGATTTGGCTTGATTATTTGAGAAACTTGAAGTGCCTTAAGCTGTTTAGTAAGGAGCTAAGGATTAAGATGAATCAACAACTGAGAAGACCTCATTTAATTTCGAACCTGTTGGCCTTGATCACACTGACCTTGTGATTGAAGGTTTAACTTTCAAAACCATCTCAGCACCTCTCCCTAAAGAAGCATAATTTTTTTCTATATATCTGTACTTTGTTAAAAAGAACTAAAACAAATTGTAATATGTTAAAACTCATGACTTAACCATTTTGGTCACTACTTAAATTGTTAAATCAATTGAGTTTTGTTCTTTATACTTAACTGTATTCAGATAACCAAATGGAAATCAAATCGATTTTTCCTAGCTTGGTCAGAGGATCTTTGAAGGAAATTGCTCAAGTTATTTTACCTCTATTGTCTCAGTTGAATGAATCATGCATTATTAATCATAAATGTAAATCTCATACCAAAATGTCACGTGGCTTGAACTTGTTTTCAGGTTTTCTTTCATGACTCTTGGACAAAATAAAATTGGCTAATTTACCAAAAATTGATTCGTGGCCTGAATTGTGGTCAGGTATTTTTTCCCAACTTTTTAAATAAAAAGAAATTTATTGATCCACCAAAGATTGTTGTGTAGCCTGAATTGTGGTCAGGTCTTTTTACAAGAATTTTTTAAACAATGTCATGGTAGAAACAAGATAATGATTGTGTGATCCGAATCATGTTTAAATCTTTTTAACAACAAATTTGTAAGCCATTAAGTAAAATATTTTTTTAGCATTTCTACATTATATGGCTTCTTGACCTTTCTTCCATCTGGGTACTATAACTTATAAACTCTTGGTCTGACAACTTTGATAGCCTTATATGGACCTTCCCTATTTGCTCTGAAAGTTGTCTTACCAGGTACTTTAGCATTTTGCATGATTTGTTGCAACACCGAGTCTCTTTTTTGAAAAGTTTTTGAGCGAACTCTCTTGTTATAATACTTTGCCACTCGTTGTTGACAAGCAGCCATTTTTATAAGCACCTGATCTCGCTTCTCATCCAATAAATCCAAAATTAATCTCATCATCTCTTTGTTTTCCAGCTTATCAAAGTGTTTCACCTTGAACAAAAGTGCTTCGATTTCTACTAGTATCACAGCTTTAATATCAGAGGCTAATAAATATGGCATCTCTCTAGTTACAGTTTTTGCTGTTATTTTGTAGGCCCAAAGAACCTGCGGTAACTTATCAACCCATCCTCTTTTCTTATCATTAAGACGTTTTATTAGTGCCTTTTTAATGGTTTATTCATAGCTTCGACCTGCCTATTCGTTTTCGGATGAGTAGGAGAGATAAATCTACGATCAATGCCCATATTTGCACAGAACTCCTTGAAGTTTGCATTATCAAACTGCCTTCCATTATTTATGATCAGTATGCGTGGAATTCCAAACCAATAAATTAATATCTTTTCTACGAAAGTAGTTATTTGTTTTTCTATAATTGTAACCAATAAATTAATACCTTTACCTACTTTGTGAAGTAGTTTATTGCGACTATTGTATATTTCATTTGAGCACGACCTACAAGTAGCGGCTTAATCAAATCTAGGCCCTACTACGTAAAGGGCCATGGATTCAGTAGTGTGGTAAGTTGCTCAAGTGGTTGTCTTGGGATGCTGCAATGAAATTGACATCTTGAACAAGATTGCATAGTCTTTGTCGCATTTTGATGCAACGTCGGCTAGTAATACCTTTAGTGCAAAATTCGATACACCAATGATCTAGCTCCTCCATGGTCACTACAACTGCCCATTTGAATCTCTCTGAACACATAATCTGCCTCCTCTTCATCAATACATTGCAAATAAGGTAATCCAAATCATTTTTTATACAGCACCCTATTAATTACTGTATAACATGAAGATTTGTTCTTAACTCTTCTTTTATCCTCTTTATTTTCAGCAATTTCCCATCTAGGATATATTCCCTAATCAGATCTATCCAAGTTAAAATTTGATGTCTTTTGCTAATTTGAACAAATTGTATGGCCAACTATCCCACACTTTTCTGGCATAATACCTCTACAGGAATTATTGTTGGAAACTTTTCCCGCAAAGTTGAGGCTAATTTTACCAACGCATTAGCCTTTGCATTTTTTTGATCTTGGAATTTGCATCACCATCGCCTTTTTGAATGGCTTCATCAACTTTACAACTTTGTTCAAATAAGCGTGTATATTCTCTTCTTTCACCTGAAATTAACCATAAACTTGATTCACCACCAACTATGAATCCCTTTTTACTTCAAGATAATGTGCTTCCACTGAAAGAGCTAAGCCAAGTCTTGCTAGTAGAGCCTCGTACTCCACTTTATTATTTGTTATTTTACAATTAAAATGGAGAGCATAAGCTAGCTCCATATTTTTGGACCAACAAAAATAATTCTAGCTCCACCTTCTTAAGTATTTGAATCTCCATCAATTTACAAATGCCAAAACTGAGCCTTCTCCTAATTCTTCCGTTGACATTTACTCAGTTTAGGCCCTTAGGGATTGAACCTGATGATCCATTAGCCTCATCGCTTCATCTTGAATAGGCAATACTTCCATCTCCGTATTCTTAACTTTTTGAGTTGTCATTAGCTTAGTTAGTTGCTGTACCGAATATTCTTTCTGCAACAAACTTCTCCATAATGAAATCAACTAAGGCTTGAGCCTTAATAGCTTTGTGAGGTTGATATTTTATAAAATTCATTAAGCTCAATCGACCATTTTATCAATTTCCCTAAGAGATCTGGTTTATGCAATATTTGTTGCAAAGGCTGGTTAGTAAGAACTACTATAAAATGAGCTTGGAAATACAGGCGTAGCTTTTTTGATGTGACAACTAATGCAAGAGACAACTTCTCTAGAGGTGAATATCTGGTTTTTGCATCTAACAATGACGTGCTACTATAGTATATTGGTTGATGAACTCTTTTATCTTCTTTTACTAATATTGAACTTATTGTATAATCAGTACTGCTAAATGTAAATAGAGTATGTCTCCCAATAAGGGACTCACTAGATGAGATATATTTGCCAAATATGCCTTCAACTTCTAGAAACTTGCTTCACATTCTTCTGTCCATTTCATATCCTTTCATTTTTTCATAACCTGTAAAAACCAAAAAGATCTATTAGTAGCTTTTGAAATAAATCTATTTAGTACAACTAACCTCCCTATCAAATGTTGCACCTTCTTTAACGTCGTTGGAGATTTTATGTTCATAATGGTTTGAACCTTCTGGGAATTCACCTTTATTCCACACTCACTAACCATGAATCTCAGAAACTTTCTCGACTTAACTTCAAACGCATATTTCTTGAGATTCAACTTCATGTTAAACTTTCTGAGCAAGGAAAAAGTCTTGCCCAATTGCTGAACTTAATCTTCATATTTAAGCAATTTCGTAATCATGTCATCTACATACATCTCTATTGTCTTTCTAATCAAGGGTTTAAAGACTTTGTTACCAACCTTTGAAATGTGGCTCTTGCATTCTTCAAACCTAAAGGCATGACTTTATAGTAGTATAGGCCCTGATTAGTTAAAAAAGTAATTTTCTCCTGATCAGCTTTATGCATCTTGATTTGGTTGTACCCTAAAAATGCATCCATAAAACTCAACAATTTTTGCCAAACTGTTATGCCCCACAACTAATTTATTCATAGAAGTGAAAAACTATCCTTTAGACATGCCTTGTTTAGGTCTGTGAAGTCTATACACATCCTTTACTTTTTTGCTTTTTTGACCATCACCACATAGGTTACCCAATCTAGATAATATATTTCTCTTATAAATCTTATCTTGATCAACTTATTAACTTCCACTTTGATCGCTTCTCTCCTTTCCTAATTGAAAACCCTTCGCTTTTGTTTAACAACTTTAGATGTTAAATATACTACTAACTGATGTGAGATCACCCTTGGATTAGTACTTGGCATCTCCTTACGAGACCAAGCAAATACGTTTGCATACCCTTTCACGAAATTGACAAGTTTTCTTTTTTCGTGTTCGAGTAGCTGAGAGACAATTTTTGTAATACGTTCAGGCTTCATTGAATTAAGAGACATTGACTCCAATTTTTCCACCGGTTTAGTTATTGGCCTCATTCTTTCTTGCTCTATTTTCTTCTCCAATTTCTTCATCACCTTCTATTGTTCAACATCCTCTTTGTCTACTACTCTAACGTGTTATGTTGTTATACAGTAAGACTTTTTAGATGAAATTGCAAAACAAGTTTTAGCTTTTCTCTAATCACTTCGCATTACTCTAATTCCCTCACTTGCTCTGAACTTCAACTTCAAATAATGAGCGCTCTCTACTACTCTTGCTTTTTTTAGAAAGGATCTTATTAGAATCATTGAATATGCCATTTTAGGTCAACAACCTGAAACTCTATCATCGTTGTTTTATGATATGATTTATCTCCATGGTCAGTGGTAACTGAACTGAATCTAATAGGAGAATATATGACTTCGCAAAACCATATAGTGCTATTTTTATTGGTTTTTTTAAATTCTTGATCTTTAAGGAATCTGAAGTCTTCCTAAATATGATATCAGCTGAACTCCAATGTCCACCAAAGCTTTGCTAAATTTCATAAATCCAATCTTCAAAGTTACCACCAAAGCATCATCGCAAGGATAATTAATCCCCACTTTATCTTTATCTGTAAACATAATTGGAATAATTGCTAGCTTTAGCTTTTTCTCAACTTAATGTTCATTATGTGCTAACTTGTAGAGGGGTTAGACAAAGAATACTTTGAATACTTCTTTCTGACCTTGTTTAAGCTTCCTGCTAATGTTGGTCCTCCTAAGATCACCATACATCTATGAATTGAATCCTCCAATTCTAATCTTCTATGCTTAGAATCTTCTGCCCTTTCTTGCATTTTTGCCCTATATCGATCTAAATAATTGTTTCGCATTAGGATTTCTACTTGCTCCCTTAAGTATAGACATTAATTAGTTGAATGCTTGTAATGTTGATGAAATTTACATTTTCTTTCTCTGTCACGAGTATTCAAAGCTGACTTTATAGGACGTAGCCCTAGCAGCAAACCCAAATCTTTAATCTCTTTATAGATTTCTAATAAGTGTGTTTAGCTTTGTAAACCTTCACCTATCTTATACGAGAGCAACTCTTTTAACTCTTTCTCTGGGTGGGGGTGGTAATTTTGTTGGCTACTCAATTCTTCCTTCATGGCATAGACAATGAAATCCACAATCAACCTTTTATTTAGATATGTCATTATAATGTGGATGTTGAAAATCCCTATGCCTCCTCTGAATAGGTTTGGGATCAAGTCTTTGCACATCTTTACTACCTCTCTTATCATTAAGTTTCAAATTCCGTCCTTTGTCTTCTGAGTTTTCCAATCTTTCCTTTTTCTTGTTCAATAGCATACGATCTTTAATTTTAATCTCATCGAAGATCTCTTTCCTTGCCTTTTCATATGTGGTTACAGTTTGCTTGTGGACTGCGAACTATCCTTTATTTACACGTAATCCCTTTATAAGGCTTTCTAATGCCAATGGGTAGGTAAACGCTTTGCTTCCATAACTTCCTTGTGGTACCTCTTTATAAAATTTTTTAAAATTTCCTCCTTTCCTTGTTTCAACAAAAGTAATGAACTGGGATTCTTTGCTGCAGTTACTACTTTCCTGAACTCATTAACAAACTGCTCAAAGTTGATCAAATCTTTTTAAATTTTTTGGTTTCAAATTCTTATACCATCTTTTCGCCTGTCCCTTTAAAGTCAAGGAACATGGATGGCACATTTGTAATTTCGTCAAACACTAAATCATCATCATCTCCCTAGAGAAATCGATGAGCAATGTTGCCATTTTTCTTATAAAAGGTGTGATTTGTGGCATTTTGTATTTTCGCAGTAGCACCAAGTCTTGAATTTCTTTGGAAAATGGTGACTTTAACAAAAATGTCAATCCCTTTGGCTAATTTCCATTCTGTTGGTGATCTTTTTTCCTTTGGGCTTGTTACTCCTCCGTTAGTTTCTGAATTCTGTCCTTCTTCTATTTTTTACTTACCACCTGATTAGCTGCAGGTTCAGGGAAATGTTGTGTTTTCTTTGCAATAGTTTTCTCCTTGTCCTTTCTACGCTTTTAATTCAGGTAAGTGCTTATGTCCATTAAACTCATGCTATGTTCAGATCTTTTTTTGCTTCGATCTTGACTACGCTAATCATCTAATGGCCTCTACCCTAGTTTTTTTTTGAATTCGTAATTATGCCTCCCTATTGTGTATGCTCTTAGACTCAAGCCTTGCCTTTTTGAGTAGATGAGTATTTCTTCTTAGGCTAATTTATCTGCTCTCGAGGTCTGCTCCCTACAAACTTTCCTCGCAGAGGCAATTTTGTATGTTGAACCTCTTGTAGAGTAACACTTTTCTCATTCTTTGGCAACTCTTAAATTTTTCGAAACTGTATCCCAGCGAATCATCCTCTTAAGACTCTTAATTTCTTTTTTAAGAGTTCCCATCTTATTTTCTAAAGCTTTTACTCGTTTGTCCTTTTCCTTATTTTTTCGTTCACTCTCTTGCAACCTTTGTACAATTTGAACTATGTTTGCATCTCCAATATGAATTGTTGCTTTCCCTTGGGATTCTTGTCATGAAGTTGGCTGGGAATTCGAATCGGATAAATCTTCCCCACGATTTCTTTTCATTGGATGTCTTCTTGTAACCTGCTGCTACTTGTTTGCTACTATTATTGTTTTTTTGAATAA
Organism: Azadirachta indica; assembly: GCA_022749755.1. Taxonomy (NCBI): domain Eukaryota; kingdom Viridiplantae; phylum Streptophyta; class Magnoliopsida; order Sapindales; family Meliaceae; genus Azadirachta; species Azadirachta indica. The sequence goes on from CM040441.1 coordinate 20,354,171, forward strand.
TTGGGAACGTATGGCTTCTTGAATGTTTCCCATAGACAGTGCCAAATGTTGATATTGAAATTTGCATCTTTGATACCTAACAATAAATGATGATGAAATTGTATCCTCACGATCAAACACTGCAAAACAAACAGAGATCAGATGTAGTCGGCTTCCTTAACGAGAACCCTTCGATGCTTAAGTTAGAAAATTGGGTTCTTTGTTAAGTGAAAATTGTTAAGAAATTTTGGCAAAGTTTCAATATAATATCAGTCATTATGCACCTTTTTTCTTCATTTTACCTTTTATTTATACTAATCTTGATGAATCGATGGTCATATTTGATTTTGTACCTAAAGATCATAATTGAATCCTCATAACTATCTAATTATGAACAATTATTAGTCTAATTCTTGCGGGAGTTACAATTCTACATTTATTTTCTTTGTAACCTTTATCTAATTTGAGCAAATTCCTTCATACAATACCTAACTTGATTCTAAGTTAAGGAGAAATAGTGCTTTAACCAAGTTCTTCACCCAACGGTCACATTATTTATATAAACGAAATCTTTAATTATTTTTATAACTATATAATTGTGCGCATTTATTGACTTAACTCCTCCCAAATAGTTATAATTATTCATTTACTCTTCATTAATGCTGATCTAGGTTAAGTTCCATCAAACTGATCTTATCATGATAGTTGATCTGACTAGAAACCCATTTGCACTCTATGAAGTTGACTTTCTCTTGGGCCCAATTCATACCCCAAACAGTAGAGAAAACAAATATTGTTGTTTGAGTTAAATTTGACAAACAGAGGGAATTTAAATTACCGATGTGTATGCTATTGCATATTGATATACTTTCATTCTAAAATTATTGGGAGTGCTTGCCCTTGGTAGCAATTAAATGTCTTGTAGGTTAATGCTTTTTTAACAAATTTCACCAATTTCTTATTAGTTATAGTACAAAATAGATGTTTGTGATTGTATATGAAGTAGATAAAATGCGTAAGCCTCATTGGGCTTAGTTAAAAATAGGAATTTAACTAGCATACATACATATATATATATATATATATAGTTATGAAAATAAAAAATTTGTTTGAGATGGAATATGAAAGGGTACCGATATTTTAAAAAGTGAAGGCACCATATTATAAAAAGTAAACGCTGAAAATATTTTTTATTGAAATCCAAAAATACATTATTAATGAAATTATTTTTAACAACATGTTAATATTGACCTATACTATTTTGATATTTCACTTACTGTTAATATTGGTCATCTAATGTTTAATATTTTATTGACAAAATTATTTTAATTTTTATCTTCATAAAATGTGATAGGACTATATACATAGGTAGCAACATGTTACTTTCAATGATAGTGATGTATGTATTTCTTTACTCTTTATATTTGGTTATAATTGGTATATTAAGATTGTAACATAGTTAATTTGCAAGTAGGTTACAATACAAATTCTTTATTTTGCGTAGACATTTAATTAGCCAAATTGGAGAAAAGGAGAGCATCAACATAGCCGAATAACGAGATCTGATTGTAAGCTTAATTTATTGGTTATAAAATATTAGTATACATAAATATATATTTACTCTGCCTTTAGCTTGCCGATTAGAATGTTCAAAGCCGACCTATCTGGTTTTTTTATTTTTACAATTTTGCCTTATTTTGATGTATTATCAATTGTCTCTTCGCTTGATTGGAAGATTTAGATTAGTGTTGTTGAGTTGGGTTGGGTGATGATGATTGTGGATTATCATTGTTAGGTTTTCATTTATTTATTTATTTATTTTTGTTGGTAGTCTTTGAAGATTATGCAATTTTAAGACTTCAATCTTTATGTAATTTTTGTACTGTCTTTTATGGAAACCAAACATAATAATTAATAAGGGGTCAGAAGTTCAATTTTGTTCCTTTGGGGAAGAGAGATGAGGTTGCCCAGGGCCTATTCTAGAAATTTTTGTACTGTAATTCATACTGTGGTTGGAAGGTTTCTGGAAATGTAGATGGAGATTTGGCTAACGTTAATATGCAAGCTGGATCAAGCATGTCAATGTCCAAGGCTCATCCTCTTTCATGTTTTCCATGGTTACTTGAACCCATTCGCTGCTTGAACATTAGCAAATACTTTGAAATGATATTAATTTTAATTTATGGTCCTTGTGTGGATTTCACTCTCAATAAACAATACAACATCTCTGTATCAAAAAGTGATTCTCCTATGTTGACACAAGTTGATCATAAACATATTTTAAGAGGATTCTCTTTGGTTTGGTTTTGGGTCCCTGTGTTTGTCCAATAATGTTCACGTTCTATTTGGTTTAGTTGATTTTATATCTGATTTGGTTTTCCATTTTAATTTTTAAGTCTCGATTAACTTTGCATTTGGCAAGTTTTGCTAATCACTGAGCTGCTTTTAAACAACACTGATTCACTTGGTAAAGCAGAATTTAAAGCACATGAAATGGACTTCTTAACAGTAAATAAACACAACCCACAACCTATAGTCCACAGTTCAGTCATCTTGTTGTGCATATTACTAAATTAAAGCAGTGACTTTGGTTGTTGATGATTAACTCCAGGCATAACGTTTATATATATGCTCTTGTATGTCAATTTACTATTAGATGGGTGGATCCTTGGCCCATATTATTAGATTTAAATCTCCATTTTCCTTTTTTCTCTCTCAAATTTATCATTTCATCGGTATAATTTATATATGTATAGCACAACAGGATAATTGTAGGACCAGGGATGGCGTCGGGACTTACTGCAATTAATGAAATTTAGGCGCAAATGCTGCAATTCAGCCGCAAAAGATGTATTATTTACGCCTGAAAAAATCAGTCGCAAAAACACATTTTTCTTGTAGAAAAGGGTACACACTACATAAACAATCTAATAAATTTTTTAGAATACCTTAATTATATAATAGATGTAATATGCCAATTTTTTGAGTTGTCTTTTATTTTTTAAATTCGTTCACAAATTGAGTTTTGTTATTAAAATTTTTTCATATTAATATAAATTGTTAAATATTTCAAAAAATTATAGAAAAAATACTGACTTCATAAAAAAAAAAAAAAAAAAATTAGTTTTCATGATGTCAATTTTTTTTTTAACCTAAGAGACCATTACATTTCTCTTTTCAAATAAAATCAATTTTTTGCAAAACAATATCTGTATTGTTATTAAAATAAATCAATTGTACATATAATTAAAAATGGTTATTTATTGTAATTTAACTATAAGCTAATTTTATAAATAAAATATTTTAGATGTTATAAAGAAGCAGAAATTTCGTTTTGTTTATCAATATATTAATGAGAAACCAATAATATGTTAATGAGAAACAATTATATTATAAATATTTATATATAGAAAAATAAAGTTTTGTTTGTCAATATATTAATTCCATATTAATCCCTAATATATTACTACAAAAATTACTCTTGAAAAGCAACCAACAAATTTTGATATTTGTGCAAAAAAATCTATCAAGCAGTATTATTTAGAAAAACTAATACAATTCTATAAATTTTCTTAAAAAACTTGTCAAATCAAAATTTTGTAATATATTGAGTCATTTATGAACTAACACTACTCTTTATTCATTTATTGCATCTCATCAGCTCCTTCTTAAATATACTTATTTTTATATGAAACTATAAAATATTAATTAAATTAAGTAAATCAAGAAATATATAGCTAAACTTTAATTAAAATAAGAAATGAAATCATAAATACATAGAAAATGTTTAAATAACATACTCTTGTACTCATACTATTTTAAAGACTTTTCTTAATAATAAAAGTAGACTCGAGAAAATAAAATCTTAAAATGTCTAGCATAATAATACCAAAAGGGGGAAGGGGGAGTGAATTGGGTTTCTAACGCAAATTTCAATAAATTCCCCAAACAATCAATTCAATCAATCTAAAACCAAATAAAGGAGTATAAGTGGTAGAGAAATAAACACACAAATTTATAGTGGTTCAGTAACAACTCGCCTACATTTATTCTTTCAAGATTTACTTAAAGTATTTACTAGCATGAAGTCTTGATTTCACAAGAGTTCACGATTTTACAACTTAGGGTTTAATATTCTACAATTTTTACAAAGTTTGGTCATCTCAAATGCTCACAATATCTCTTAATCGAGTGAAAGACCCTCCTCTTTCACTTTCTTACAATAAAAACAAAGTTAATAATGAAATACAAACTTACAAAAATAATCTCCTCAACTGTAGATAATGAAAATGAAAGCTCTTGGAGATTCTAATTTGTATTAGATGATTTGTAGCTTAAGATAATGTTGCTAGATGTTGTTGTGATTCTTTGTAACTCAGAAACTTGTTAGCAAAAGTGTTTAAAAGTGTCTGAAACCCCTAATTTATATTTGACTGAAAAACTAGCCGTTAGAGACTTAAAAATCCAAATTTTCATTCATGTCAGTTGACCAAAAAATCTCGTTCGGTCGACCAAGGAAAGGTTAGAAAGGATATGTTTAAAAACCCAAAATATCGGTTAATCGATCTGGAAGGATCGATTCGGTTTGGTCAACCAAGTGGTTTGGCTTAGTCGACCAACATAAAGGTCCAACATTCTACCGCTAGTTCGGTTGACCGATCGGTCTGGTTCGATTGAACGATCGGTTTGAATCAGTTTTGTTGGACCAATGTATTCTGAATCAGTTTTTGGGCAGTTTTAAAAATTTAGTATTTTGGTCAATTTTGAAGATTTGAAAATTTTGCAACTTAGTCCAGATTTTAGATCTCAAACTTTTTTTTAAAAATTGGTCTAACTCAAAATTTTAAAGACTTAAATTTTGATCCAATTTGAAAAAAAATTTAGAAAGATTTTTGAGCTTGAGACAATCATCATGTATAATTACATACATAAGTATTCATTTATGAAAATACAAAGAAGTACCACACTTGTATCTTTAGATTTCAATTTGAGCTTAATTTCCTTTTCCTTTTCTCGGATTGGACAACGTATTTTGTAATCATCAAAATCTAGGTTTATGTGACCTCAAGGTCAACAATCTCCCCTTTTTTAACGACAACAAAATAGTTAAACCATATAAGAGTTCTTTTAGAATTTCTTTTTCATACAAAGCTCCCTCTATGAATTTGAGCAAAATCTCGCCCCCACTAAAAATACTCCAAGTTGAAAAGACCATTAAATGATAATAAACAATAAAAGCAATCTCAATAATAAATGATCTCAACAATATATTTTTCTCCCCCTTTAACATCATAAAAAATAATGAATGTAATGAAACTCATTTAAATATAGGTAAAGGAGAAAGAGAAAATTATGAAATTTAAGCATAATCAAAAGCATAGGGAAATATGACAACAAAAGTGATATTGTTTCACAACAACATGGATTTGACTAGAAATAACAATTGGTTCAAGACAAAATAAAGCAACTAAGGTGGCAAAGAAAACAAGATAAAGACAAAAAATGCAATGACAATATAACATGTCTCTTGAACTTCATGGATTCGATGGCCTAGAAGATGAAGAATGATGGCGAAGGTGTTGAAGAATTTGGGCAATATCGGCTTGCATGGCATCTTGTTTAGCTTGCATCACGGTAAAGGAATGCTCAAGGCCACCAAATCTAGTATCCATTTCATTTCTAAACACTTCAATTTGGCCTTGAATGGACATCATTGACATGGTATCCATGGTTGATTCTTCATCCCCATCATTGATTCTAACATTTGGCACTTAAAGGAAGATTCTTGAGGGATAGCTTTCCTAAGCCATCTCCCATCATTAGTCCTTTTATACCCAATTCTTCCAATAGATTTTATATCAAAAATGTCATATTTGGGTATTGCCATAGTCTCCTTATTCTCAAGAGGAACTCTAAAATGTTCAAAAATAAGGCTGAGAATTAACCATAATGAAGAGTCATTTTAGGATGCCTACCAATTCTTATCATATTATGAATGATAATGGAGCTCAAATTTACATAACGACAAACAAGGAGAAAAAAATATAAGATACTTATCCATATGACCAACAGTCGCTAAATGCTCGCTTTTAAAAGCACAAGAATGAAATTAGATGGAGTAAAATCTTGCTCCTTAAAGAGAGCTTAAGAGATTGACTGGTAAACCCCCAATCCGGTTTTAATTCTTCATCACGTATAATATCAAGAACTTCCTCCTTTGGCCTTTCAACATAAGCATAAAAGTTATCCATAAAACTAAAATGTTGAAACCCTTGGTCAAAAACTTTAAGGAGTTTACTCAAAAATTCACAATCTAAGAAAATTTCAACTCCTTTCACTTTAAAGGAAAGATAAGGCATATGCTCATCATACTTAATATTGTTGTAGAAAAGTTTCATGACATTTGGATAAACAACTTTTTTAAGAGTCAATAGATGCCTTCATTTTCAATAGTCAAAACATTTCCTAAAATTAAACATATCCGACAACTCACAATCAATCATTCTACCTAAGTTTAGAGGCCTAGTAGCAAAAGAATCATATATCTTGTAGACAAAGCATGAGAATCAAATGGGGAATGATCAAACCTTACCTTAGCTCTAGTTTCACTTGCTTCCACCCTTTGAGATTTTCCCTTTCTCCTTTTTGATGAACTGACCATTTAAAATACAACTTGATGCCCAAAAACAAAGATGATGAATAGTTAGGGTTAGGGTTTTGATTTAGGAATTTTTTATTTTGAAGGGAAAAAGAATGAATTTATGGAAAGAAATGTGTTTTGGAATTTGGAATGATGAATATACTAAGAAATTGAAAGAATTTTGACTAGAAAAAGGTACATTTTAGAGACAAAAAGCTAAGGAGTATGTTAATAGTGGTTTTAGAGAGAGGAGGCCAAAAACAAGTGAAGAAGATGGTTAACCGACTAATTTATAGAGTATATTTTCTACAGCAACTTGGTTAGTTAACTAGATCGACTGGTTTTGATTGATGGTTCGACTAGTTCGGTCGATTAAGCAAGTGGCAGAAGCTGCTTCTGCACGGTTCAGTCTACTGGTTTGAGCAACTCGGTCGATTGAGTTGCTGGGTTTGGTTTTCTTTGTGGCTTTTCAATTTTTAGGCCTTTTTCCATCCAATCTTGTCCTAGATGTTTATATTTGGCTAATATGAATTGAAACATTAATCATGAAGTGATTATGTTTTGTTTCAAGCCATTCAAATGACATGAAACTAAATAAAATAAATGTGCAAAGTAAAATCAATTAATAAAGCATAGACCAACAAAATAACAACCTCAATACTCAAAAATTCATTTTGAACATTTTTGGACAAAGCAAGTGCATATATAGTAGGACATACAACATACAAAATTGCATGCATAGAATTGAGCATTCAATTTGCATGATAATCACATGTAAGTTCACGGCTACACATATCACTGAATAAGTGTATGAATCAGTGCATAATTTTCAATATCCCAGTTTATCCCTAATGGTGGTAAGTCTATCCTTTCTAAGGGGGTTTTGTGAATATATCTGCTAGTTGTTTTTTTGTCAGAACCAATTCTATGGAGACGCCCTCTTTTTGGGCATGATCTGTAAGAAAATGGTGCCTAATCTCAAGGTGCTTTGCTTGAGAGTGGAAAACGGGATTTTTTGATAGATTTATGGCACTTGTATTATCACACATGATAAAGAGAATGATTAAGAACAATGCTATAGTCTCTAAGTGTATGTTGCATCTATAATGTTTATGCACAGCAACTACCGGCAACAATGTATTTTGCCTTGGCAATGGAAATGGCAACTGAGTTTTGTTTCTTGTTAAACTATGAAACTGACGAGTTTCCTAGGAAATGACACGTGCCACTAGTGCTCTTCCTATCGATTTTGTTACCAGCAAAGTCTGCATTAGAATAATTAATAAATTTAAAATTTGTGCCTCTAAGATACCATAGGCCTAACTCTATTATGCCATACAAGTATTTGAAAGTGAACTTAATAGTGTCTAAATGAGACTCCTTGGGACATGATTGAAAACATGCACACAACTGTACACTAAACATGATATCTAGCCTACTAGCAATCAATATAAGAAGGATCCAATCATAACTCTATATTTCTTTATGTCTACATTAGTTCCTTTTTTGTCTTTATCAAGCTTGACTGTTGAACTCATTGGAGTTAATTCACTTTTCGAAAACTTCATTCTAAATTGATTGAGTAAGTCCTTGATGTACTTAGATTGGTTTATGAAAATTCCATCCTTGAGTTGTTTGATTTGAAAACCGAGGAAAAAATTTTAATTTTCCCATCATACTTTAATTGAATTCCTTTCTTATGCCATTTGAAAATTCTTCACACAAGGAATTGTTAGTGGCATCAAATATAATATCATTAACATAAATTTGAACAATAAGTAAATCATACCCTTTACACTTGATGAACAATGTGGTATCTATCTTTCCCATGTAAAAACTATTTTCTAAAAGAAATTTACTAAGCCTCTCATACCAAGCTCAGGGAACTTGTTTTAAGCTATATAAGGTTTTAGTCAATTTATACACATGATTTGGAAAGCTTTCACTTTGAAAACCAGGAGGTTGTTCAACATAAACTTCCTCCATGATATACCCATTCAAGAATGCACTTTTAACATTTATTTGATACAAAATGAATTATTTGTAACATGCAAAAGCAAGCAACATCACAATGGACTCTAGTCTAGCTATAGGTGCAAATGTCTCATCAAAATCAATCCCTTCTTCTTGTTAGTACCCTTTGGCCACTAATGTAACCTTGTTCCTAACAACCACACCAGATTCATCCATCTTGTTTCTAAATACCCATTTAGTTTCAATGATAGATTGATGTTCTGGTCTTAGGACTAATTCCTATACTTTATTTCTCTCAAATTGATTTAGCTCTTCATGCATGGCCATCATCCAATTTTCACTTTTTTCGGCTTCAAGAAAAGTCTTGGGCTCAATTTGAGATATAAATGCAAGATTGTTACAAATGTTCCTAATAGATGCCTTAGTCTTAATGCCATGAGATGAATCACTAATAATTAAATCATGTGGGTGAGATTTTGCAAACCTTTACTCCTTAGAGAGTGATTTAGCATCATTATGTTCGATTTTTGTCATTTGCTCCTCTTGGTGTACAATTTCCTCTCTTATTGTATGGAATCTTTAGGTATAACTTTGTTTGATTCCTCAAGTTGCAAATGTTCCATTTCCTTATCAAGATCAACATCAATATATTAATGAGAAACAATTATATTATAAATATTCATTAATCAAAAAATAAAGTTTTGTTTGCCAATATATTAACTCCATATTAATCCCTAGTATATTACTATAAAAATTACTCTTGAAAAGCAACCAACAAATTTTGATATTTGTGCAAAAAAATCTATCAAGCAGTATTATTTAGAAAAAACTAATACAATTATATAAATTTTCTTAAAAAACCAGTCAAATCAAAATTTATAATATATTGAGTCATTTATGAACCAACTCTACTCTTTATTCATGTATTGCATCTCATCAGTAACTTCTTAAATATACTTATTTTTATATGAAACTATAAAATATTAATTAAATTAAGTAAATCAAGAAATATAAAGCTAAAATTTAATTAAAATAACAAATGAAAACATAAATACATAGAAAATGTTTAAATAACATACTCTTGTATTTATACCTTTTTAAAGACTTTTCTTAATAATAAAACTAGGCCCCAGAAAATAAAATCTTAAAATTTCTAGCATAATAATACCAAAAGGGTTGGGTTGAAATATTAATAAGCAACCCAAAAAAGGGAGGGGGGAGTGAATTGGGTTTCTAACACAAATTTCAATAAATTTCCCTAACAATTAACTCAATCAATATAAAACCAAATAAAGGAGTTTAAGGGGTAGAGAAATAAACACACAAATTTATAGTGGTTCGGTAACAACCCGCCTACATTCACTCTTTCAAGATTCACTTGAAGTGTTTACTAATTTTAAACTTTGATTTCACAAGACTTCATAATTTTACAACCTAGGGTTTAATATTTTACAACTTTTACAAAGTTTGGCTCACCCCAAATACTCACAATATGTCTTAACCGAGTAAAAGACCCTTTTTTTTCACTTTCTTACAATAAAAACAAAGTTAAGAATGAAATACAAACTTATAAGAATATCTACTTAATTGTCGATAATGAAAATGAAAGCTCTTGAAGATTTTAATGTGTATTAGATGATTTATAGCTTAAGATAATGTTGCTAGATGTTGTTGTGATTCTTTGTAGCTCAAAAACCTATTAGCAAAAGTGTATAAAAGACTCTGAAGCCTCTAATTTATATTTGATTGAAAAACTAACTATTAGGGACTTAAAAATTTAAATTTTCATTTATGTCAATTGACCAAAGAACCTCGTTTGGTCTATTAGGGAAAAATCAGAAAGGATATGTTTAAAAACCTAAAATATCGGTTGACTGAATTAGAAGGATCGGTTTTATTTGGTAGACCAAGTGGTTTGGCTCAGTCGACCAATCTAAAGATCCAACATTTTGCCACTGATTCAGTTGACCGACCGGTCTGGTTCGGTCGAATGATTGGTTTGAATCAGTTCTGTTGGACCAAGGTATTTTGAATTGGTTTTTGGGCAATTTTAAAATTTTATATTTTGATCCATTTTGAAGGTTTGAAAAATTTGAAACTTGGTTCAGATTTCAGATTTCAAATTTCAAATTTTAAATTTTTTTTAAAAAATTGGTCCAACTCAAAATTTGAAAGACTTAGATTTTAATCCAATTTGAAAAAAGATTTAGAAAAAATCTTGAGCTTAAGACAATAATCATACATAATTACATACATAAGTATACATTTATGAAAATACAAAGAAGTACCACATTTGTATCTTAAAACTTTAATTTGAGCTTGATTTCTTTTTCCTTTTCTTGGATTGCACAGCGTATTTTGTAATAATCAAAATCTGGGTTTATGTGACCTCAAGGTCAACAATTTCCTCCTTTTTTATGATAACAAAATAGTTAAACCTTATAGGAGTTCTTTTAGAATTTCTTTTTCATACAAAGCTCCTCCAATGAATTTGAACAAAATCTTCCCCTACAAAAAATACTCCAAGCTCAAAAGACCATTAGATAATAATAAACAATATAAGCAATCTCAACAATAAATGATCTCAACAAAATATTTTTCTCCCCTTTTGACATCATAAAAAATAATGAATGTAATGAAACTCGTAAATATAGGTAAAGGAGAAAGAGAAAATTATGAAATTTAAGCATAATCAAAAGCATAGGGAACTATGACAACAAAGTGATATTATTTCACGACAACATGGATTTGACTAGAAATAAAAAAATGGTTCAAGACAAAATAAAGCAATTAAGGTGACAAAGAAAACAAGACAAAGACAAAAAATGCAATAACAACATAATATATCTCTATAACTTCATGGATTGGACGGCCCAGAAGATGAAGAATGCTGGCGAAGGTGTTGAAGAATTTGGGCAATATCAGCTTGCATGGCATCTTGTTTAGCTTGCATCACAGTAAAGGAATGCTCAAGGCCACTAAATCTAGTATCATTTCATTTCTAAACACTTCAATTTGGCCTTGAATGGACATCATTGACATGGTATCCATGGGTGATTCTTCATCCTCGTCATTGATTCTAACATTGTGGTGCTTAGAAGAAGATTATAGAAGGATAGCTTTGCTAACCCACCTCCCATCATTAGTCCTTTTATACCCAATTCTTTCAATAAATTTTATATCAAAAATGTCATGTTTGGGTATTGTCATAGTCTCACTCATTTTCAAGAGGAACTCCAAAATGTTCAAAAATAAGGCTGAGAAATTAACCATAATGAAGAGTTGTCTTAAGATACCTACCAATTCTTGCCATATTATGAATAACAATGGACCTCAAATTTACATAACGATGATCAAGGAGAAAATATATAAGATACTTATTCATATGACCAACATCTACTAAACGCCAACTTTTGAAAGCACAAGAATTGAAATTAGATGAAGTAAAATCTTGCTCCTTAAAGAGAGCTTAAGAGATTGACTATTAAACCCCTCATCCGGTTTTAATTCTTCATCATGTATATTATTAAAAACTTCCTCCTTTGGCCTCTCAACAGAAGTATAAAAGTTATCCATAAAGCTAAAACGTAGAAACCCTTGGTCAAGAACCTTAAGGATTTCGCTCAAAAATTCACAATCTAAAAAAATTTCAACTCCTTTCACTCTAGAGGAAAGATAAGGCACATACTCATCATACTTAATATTATTGTAGAAAAGTCTTATAATATTTGGATAAATAACTTTTTTAAGAGTCAAAATATGCTTCAATTTTTTATAGTCAAAACATTCCCTAAGATTAAACATATCCAACAACTCACAATCAATCGTTCCACCCCAATTTAGAGGCCTAGTAGCAAAAGAATCTTATATCTTGTAGACAAAGCATGAGAATCAAATAAGGAATTATCAAACCTTGCCTTCGCTTTAGTTTCACTTGCTTCCACCCTTTAAGATTTTCCCTTTTTCCTTTTTGATGAACTAGCCATTTCAAATGCAACTTGATGCCCAAAAACAAAGATGATGAATAGTTAAGGTTCGAGTTTTGATTTAGGAATTTTTTATTTTGAAGAGAAAAAGAATGAATTTATGGAAAGAAATGTGTTTTGGAATTCAGAATGATGAATTTAATGAGAAATTAAAAGAATTTTGACTAGAAAAAGGTACATTTTAGAAAGAGAAAGCTTAGGAGTATGTTAAAAGTGGTTTTAAAGAGAGGAGGCCAAGAGCAAGTGATGAAGATGGTTAATCGACTAATTTATAGAGTGGATTTTCTACAACAACTTGGTCAGCTGACCTAGTTTATTTGGTTGACTGGACCGACTAGTTCGGTCAACTAAGCAAGTGGTAGAAGCTCTTTCTGCACGGTTTGGTTGATTGATTTGAGCAACTCAGTCGATTGATTTGCTAGGTTTGGTTTTCTTTATGGCTTTTCAATTTTTGGGCCTTTTTTTGTCCAATCTAGTCCTAAATGTTTATGTTTGGCTAACATGAATTGAAGCATTAATCATGAAGTGATTATGTTTTGTTTCAAGCCATTCAAATGCAATGAAACTAAATAAAATAAATGTGTGAAGTAAAATCAATTTTGAACAACACAATAACAATCTTAATACTCAAAAATTGATTTTGAACATTTTTGGACAAAGCAAGTACATATATAGTAGGACATACATTATACAAAATTGCATGTATAGAATTGAGCATTTAATTGGCATGATAATCACATGTAAGTTCAAGGCTACACATATCACCGAATATGTGTATGCATTAGTGCATGATTTTCATTATCCCAAGTTATTTTTTTGTGAATATATCTACTAGTTGTTTTTTTGTAAAAACCAATCTATGGAGACGTCCCCTTTTTAGACATGGTCTGTAAGAAAATGGTACCTAATCTCAATATACTTTGCTCGAAAGTGGCAAACATGATTTTTTGATAGATTTATGGCACTTGTGTTATCACATATGATAGAGGAATGATCAAGAACAATGCCATAGTCTCTAAATGTGTGTTGCATCCGTAATGTTTATGCACAATAACTACCAGCAACAATGTATTTTGCCTTGGCAGTGGAAATAGCAACTAAGTTTTGTTTCTTGCTAAACTATGAAACTAATGAGTCTCCTAGGAGATGACATGTGCCAGTAGTGCTTTTTTCTATCGACTTTGCTACTAGCAAAGTCTATATTGAAATAGTTAATCAATTTAAAATTTGTGCCTCAAGGATACCATGGGCCTAACTCTATTATGCCATGCAAGTATTTGAAAGTGCACTTAATAGTGGCTCAAGGAGACTCATTGGGACATGATTGAAAACATGCATACAACCATACACTCAACATGATATTTGGCCTACTAGCAATCAAATATAAGAAAGATCCAATCATAACTCTATATTTCTTTATGTCCACATTAGCTCCTTTTTCATCTTTATCAAGCTTGAGTGTTGAACTCATCGGAGTTAATGCACTTTTCAAAAACTTCATTCCAAATCGATTAAGTAAGTCCTTGACGTACTTAGATTGGCTTATGAAAATTTCATCCTTGAATTGTTTGATGTGAAAACCAAGGAAAAACTTTAATTCTCCCATCATACTCATTTTGAATTCCTTTCTTATGCAAATTGAAAATTCTTCACACAAGAAATTGTTAGTGGCACCAAATATAATATCATCAACATAAATTTGAACAATAAGTAAATCATGCCCTTTACGCTTGATGAACAATGTGGTATCTACCTTTCCCATGTTAAAACCATTTTCTAAAAGAAATTTACTAAGCCTTTCATACCTAGCTTAGAGAATTTGTTTTAAGTCATATAAGACTTTAGTCAATTTATACGCATGGTTTGGAAAGCTTTCATTTTCAAAACCAGGAGATTGTTCAACATAAACTTCCTCCATGATGTACCCATTCAAGAATGCACTTTTAACATCCATTTGATAGAAAATGAATTATTTGTAACATGCAAAAGCAAGCAACATCACAAATGACTCTAGTCTAGCTATAGGTGCAAATGTCTTATCAAAATCAATCCTTTCTTCTTGGTAGTACCCTTTGGCCACTAATGTAACCTTGTTCCTAACAACCACACCAGATTCATCCATCTTGTTTCTAAATACCCTTTTAGTTTCAATGACGGATTGATGTTCTAGTCTTAGGACTAATTCCTACACTTTATTTCTCTCAAATTGATTTAGCTCTTCATGCATTGCCATTATTCAATTTTCATCTTTTTGGGCTTTAAGAAAAGTCTTGGGCTCAATTTAAGATATAAATGCAAGATTATTACAAATGTTCCTAATAAATGCCTTAGTCTTAATGCCATGAGATGATCACTAATAATTAAATTATGTGAGTGAAATTTTGCAAACTTTCACTCCTTAGGGAGTGATTTAGCATCATCATGTTCCATTTTTGTCATTCGCTCCTCTTGGTGTACAATTTCCTCTCCTTATTGTGTGGAATCTTTAGGTATAGCTTTGTTTGATTCCTCAAGTTGCAAAAGTTCCATTTCCTTATCAAGATCATCATCAACAACAACTTTCTTCACAAAGAAAGGGTAGATTTATTAAAGATAACTTGCATCGACTCCTCAACAATTCATGTGTGTTTGTTGAACACCCTATAGGTTTTGCTAGTCAAGGAATAACCAAAAAAAATCCCAACATCCAATTTTGAATCAAATTTATGAAAGTTATCTTTAGTGTTGAAGATAAAACATTTTGAACAAAAAACTTTAAAATAGCTAATATTGGGTTTTCTATTGTTCTAAAGCTCATAGAGGGTTTTGTTGAGAGTAGGTCTAATTAACACCCGATTTAAAACATAACAAGTGTTGTTAACAGCTTTGGCCCAAAAGTATTGGGGTAATGAATTTTCATGCAACGTGGTTCTAGTTGTCTCTTGAATTGACCTATTCTTTCTCTCAATAAGATCATTTTTGTTGAAGAGTTCTAAAAGATGAAAATTGATGTGTAATGCAGTGTTCATCGCAAAACTTTTCAAAAGTAAGGCTCTCAAATTCATTACCTTGATCATACATATGCATATGATTGTGGTGCATTTCTCATTTTGCACTCTTTTAGCAAATTTAGCAAAAGCATGAATGGCCTCATCTTTTGTTGCCAAAAATAAAACCCATGTGAACCTTGAAAAATCATTCACAATAACAAAAGCATAATGTTTACAACTAAGACTTGTGGTTCTCGATGGACCAAATAAATCCATGTGACAAAGTTCTAAAGATTTTGAAGTGGAAATATGCATTTTTGATTTAAATGAATTTTTTACTTGTTTTCCAAGTTGGCAAGCATTACAAATTTTGTCTTTCACAAAATCAATTTTTCGAAGGCCATTCACAAGATCTTTTTTGACAATTTTTGAAATCAAATCCATGCTCACACGACCTAACCTTATATGCCATAACCAACTACTTTCACGCAATGCCAAAAAACAATTATCACCATTCAAAGCACAATCAACTTCAGTGGTATATACATTTCCACATCTAATGTCCACAAACACAATGTTATCATCACACAAACTTCTAATTATGCAAGATGTAGGTTCAAAGACAACTTTGTACCCTTTATCACACAATTGACTCACACTAAGAAGATTATGCTTTAGATTATTAACTAATAAAACATTTTCAATCAAAATGGTACCTTTGCTACCTACATTGCCTGAGCTGAGATTTTCCCTTTAGCGTTGTCCTTAAATGTGACATATCCTCTATATTTCTTTTTAGTACAGCTTGAAAGAAAAGAGATATCGCCGATCCTGTACCTTGAACAACCACTACCAAGAAACCATTTTTTGCTTCTTGGTACCTATAAAGAAGAATTAATTTGAGGTTTTAGGTATCCAAAATTTCTTGGGTCCTTGGGTGTTAGCATTGATACCTTTTGGAACCCATTTCATATTGTAACCTAACATATTCATCTTGATTGGACATCTATTGTTTGAATGCCCATAAATATTACAATATGTGCATGTGGCATTTGTTTCAATTTTAGGAGAAGGTTTTATAAAATAATTTTTGTAGAGCTTTTTGCTTAGAGTAAGGCTTGTAACCAATGTCACTCTTATTAAACACATATTTTTGGGATCCAAGAAGAAGTTCCAAACGTTTTTGACCCTTAATAAATTTGACAAGAATTTCATTTAGGTCTAAAGATTGTTTATTGAGTTTTTCAATCTCATTTAGATGCATTTCCTTTTTCTTTTAAAAAATAGCATTTATTACTTTTAAAGAAGTGATCTCTTTAGACAAAATGTCAATTTTCTTTTTAAGATATTGGTCTTAGAGATCACTTTTTCGAAGTTTTCATGTAATTCTTCAAAAGTATCTAATAATTCATCATATGAATGAGAATTTTCGAAATCATATACCTTATCATTGCTAAGAGCCATGAAGCACATGTTGGCAACTTCATTTAAGGAATCATTATCAAATGAGCTTTCTTCATTATCATCCCATGTTGCTATCATTACCTTTTTCTTCCCTTTCTCGTATTTGAGGAGTGGGCAATCTGCTTTCACAAGCCTAGGTTGTTGCATTCATAACAAATAAATTATTTTCTCTTACGCCTTTCACCTTTTTTATGCTCTCTCATAAACTCTTTGAAGGGCTTTCTTCCAAGATTTTTCTTGTATTTAAGGAAGCTTTTGAACTTTTTTCCCATGATAGCAATCATCTCTTCATTGTCATCTTCTTCTTTATCATCACTTTCAATTATTGATGACTTAAAAGCAATGTTTTTCTTCTTCTTGTCCTTATCCACTTAGTCATCTAAAATTTTATCTTCATAATCCATGAGTGAACCAATGAGATTGTCAAGGGATAATGTGTTGAGGTTCTTAGCTTCTTCTATGGCCATCATCTTTGCCCTCCACTCCTTAGGCAAGGATCTTAAGATTTTCTTGACTTGCTCACTGTTGAAGTAGGTTTTACCAAAAGCCTTGAGAGAATTTACAATGTTTATAAACCTAATGTACATGGCATGGATGGATTCATATAACTCCATCTTGAACTACTCATATTGGCTAGTAAGTCTACTAATTTTTTATTCCTTCACTTGGCTTGTATCCGTATACACTACCTCTAAGGCGTGACAAATTTCATAGGCCGTCTCACATTCGAAAATTTTACGGAACTCTTTCTTATCTATCCTACAATATAAGGTGTTTTCGGCCTTCGCATTTAAGATGATATTTCTCTTGTCAGTTTCATCCCATTCCTGACTAGGCTTAGGAACCTCCTCTTTTTCTTCATTCCTCTTCATAGAATTCTACGTTCCTCACTAACTACTTGCCACAATTCGTAGTCATATGCTTGCAAATAAATTCTCATTCTAGCCTTTCAATAAGGATAGTTATTTCCATCAAAAAATGGAGGCTTAGAAGTGGATTGACCTTCTATATGTCTTAGGGTTTCCATTGGATCTTCTCTAAGATGATTAATCTTTTAAAAGAGAATCAAGCTTTGATACCAATTAAAATACTAATAAGTAACCCAAGAGGGGGAGTGTGTGAATTTAGTTTCTAACACAAATTTTAATAAATTCCCTAAACCCTCAACTCAATCAATCCAAAACCAAATAAAGAAGTTTAAGGGGTAAAGAAATAAACACACAAATTTAGAGTGGTTCAGTAACAACTAGCCTACATCCATTCCTTCAAGATTCACTTAAAGTATTTGTTAGTACCAAGCCTTGATTCCACAAGATTTCACAATTTTACAACCTAGGGTTTAATATTTTACAACCCTTATAAAGTTTAACTCACCCTAAATACTCACAAAATCTCTAAACCAAGTGAAAGACCCTTCTCCTTCACTTACTTACAATAAAAACAAAGTTAATAATGAAATATAAACTTACAAGAATAATCTCTTCAATTGTAGATAATTAAAATGAAAGCTCTTGGAGATTCTAATGTGTATTAGATGATTTGTAGCTCAAGATAATGTTGCTAAATGTTGTTGTGACTTTTTGTAGCTCAAAAATGTGTTAGCAAAAGTGTGTAAAAAAGTTTGAAGCCTTTAATTTATATTGGATTGAAAAACTAGTCATTAGAGACTTAAAAATTCAAAATTTTGGTCATGTCAGTCGACTGAAAAACCTCATTCGATTGATTAGGGAAAAGTCAGAAAGGATACGTTTAAAAAAACTTATAAAATTAATTGACCGGTTTAGAAGGATCGGTTGACCAATTGGTTTGGTTCAGTCGACAAGTGGTTCGGCTCGATTGACCAACCCAAAGGTCCAACATTTTGCCATTGGTTCGGTTGATTGACCGGTTTGGTTCGGTCTACCAAATTAGTCTGAACCGGTTCTATTAGACCAATGTATTTTAAATCAGTTTTTGAGTAGTTTTAAAAATTTTGTATTTTGGTCCATTTTGAAGGTTTAAAAAATTTATAATTTGGTCTAAATTTCAAATTTCAAACTTTTTTAAAAAAATTTGTTCAACTCAAGATTTCAAAAATTTAGTTTTGATACAACTTGAAAAAAGATTTAACAAAAATTTTAAGCTTGACACAATCATCATACATAATTACATACACAAGTATACATTTATGAAAATACAAAGAAGTAACATACTTATATGTTGAGACTTAAATTTAAACTTGATTTTCTTTTCCTTTTTTTGGATTGGACAGCATATTTTGTAATCATCAAAATTTGGGTTTACGTGACTTCAAGGTTAGTATAGGTAACATCTCATACTTCTTGCAAGAAGCAAAGTATCTAAAAGAACATAATTTAGGAGTTAGAAAAACTTAGAATAGAAACTAATATAAGCATACCAATTTATGTTGTTTTCTCCTTGAAATTGAAACTTTCCGTAGAGCTATCACAACACAAATAAATATAAAAATAATGTCTCACATTTTTATATTCACATAATCAAGTTTATGTTCTTTCAAAAACCAAATTGGCAGCCTAATTTAATTGAGAAATGGTTGTATAAAAACAAAACTTAGAAAAGAAGAAAGTTGTGAAGAATAGAAACATACTTGAATTTGCAAGTAAAAATTTTATTTTAGAATAATCGTAGTGCTTATGGAACCTTGTTGGTAAATAAATAAACAAATGAAGGTGTATGATATATTAGAAACAAATACAAAAGATAAATAAATATGAAAAATATAATATCAAAATATCGAGGAAAAGATTAATGAACCATCATATTTGTTCTTGTGTATGTATTTTTCCCATGAACCTACAAATATGTAGTTAACTTTAATTATAATAAGATTAAAATTAAGAATATTTGTAATAACTAAATGTATAAATATAAAATATTATTACCTCTTTCATTAATTAAAATTCCAACAATCAGTAATATTATTATAATTATAGAGCCAAGAATCAAAACAAGTCCATATTGGAGGTTATCCTGTAATGGTTGAGCTACAATGACCTTCTTCCTATATAGTATTAAAGAAAAAATCAAAAAAGAAAGAAAAAAAAGAATTCATTAATAAAGAAATTAGTAAATATAAAAAATCACTAAAAAAGAAGCCCAAATGTACAAATGATAATATAGGTCTAAAAAAAATCAAAAATACAATACAAAACAACATACGGGATAGCAATAAACTGTAGATAATAAATACATGAGGCTAATAAAAAAAACTAATTACCTTTACTTGAATAGGTAGAATCTAGATATATTTAATTATTTTAACAATATTTTATTCAATTTAAATAATTAAAATTTACTTCATGTGTAAAATAAATCATTCGACCAACTCCAAAAAGAAACCAATTAATTTTAGTATTCAAGAGTCTAATTTATTCATTTCTTATAAGTTTAAATTTAAATATAAGTGCGTCTCTCTCTCTCTCTCTCTCTCTCTATCTATATATATATATATATATATATATATATATATATATATATATATATACACACAATGATTACTTGACATTTATCCTTGATATCATCAAGCATTTTTATACAATACAATTCAGCCGCTTAATTCTCTATAAGTTTTGCCTAATTGCATTGAATTTTGCTTTTGCCAAATAAATTACATTTTGTCTAAGCACAATATTTAGATATATGTTTTTAGGGTTTATGTATTTATATATGACGCAATTGTTTGTCTCTCATCCAAACATATGATATTTTTTGAAATATTAATTTATACTTTAATATTTATTATTAATTAATTCAAATGTTAATTACTAAAATATTATATATAAAGTTGCAACCCAACCTCTTTAAAGAAAATGATTAATTTATCATAATTTTTTGTCTAAAAATCTTTTATATTTTCAATCAATTAGAATACTTTTAGTATATTATTATTATTGTTGTTGTTGTTGTTGTTGTTATTATTTTACAATTGTTAAGGATAACAAGAAAAATTAAAAATTTTCTTAAAAATTAATGTTTAGCATAAATATCAGTTCTTTTTTCTTAAAGTTTTGGTTGAGAGTGAGAAACTTCACTCACGAAATACCAATCTCTTACTCCTACTATTACTCAAAGTCTCAGATTCAAAATGGTGTAAAAGTATTAAGCGTGCCCCAGATGACCTGAGCTGTTGTCCAAGGGACAAGCATAAAATATCAATTTATTTAGATAGTTAATTAATATTGTTGAACTTAATTAATTACAATGATTAAAGAAAAAATTATGTCAACTTTCAAAGCAAGATAAATTAGTCTTCACTAATACTCTTTCACACAATCATATATTTTAAGAAAAAAAATTAATTAAATCCAAATAAAAAATAATTATCTAAATAAAAAATCATAAATTACAACAAGAAATAATAAATAAGTAAAATAAACAGATACTAAAATACTGTAAATAAAAATAATACTTACAATGATAAAGAATAATAGATTGTGAAATGAGGCTGAGGGGAGGCGTAATGAGATGTGAGGAGTGAAACATGTTTAGAGTTTTTACAGAATTTATATATAAACGTCGTTATTTGTTTTTCTATATCATATTACTGTAGCATAATGTAGCATACCTTATTAAAAAATTTTCCTAAAAATTAATTAATATTGTTGAACTTAATTAATTACAATGATTAAAGAATAAATTAACTTTCAAAGAAAGATAAATTGGTCTTCACTAATACTGCCTCACACGATCATATATTTTCAAAAAAATTAATTAAATCTAAATGAAAAGAATTATCTAAATAAAAAATTTCAAATACAACAAGAAATAATAAATAAGTAAAATAAATAGTAATAAAATATCGTAAATAAAAATAATACTTAAAATGATAATGAATAATAAACTTTGAGAGGAAGTTGAGAGGAGGCGCGACTATCAGATGTGAGGAGCGAAATGTGTTTAGAGTTGTTAGATATATATATATATGTTGTGAAACAACATCGTTTGTTTTTCTGTAACACATTTATTGTAGCACATTGTTTTGCTGGCACTATAGAAAAAGGAAAAACTATGAATAGCCCTACCCACCGTGACTTATCATGTTGAAACTATTTACGATTGGGCCGTTTACTATTTAGTCTAATAGTTCATGAGATGAACATTTCATTTAGACCAATTATTACTATCTATTATTGACAAATAAAATTAATTTTTAAATAATGAAACTAAAATTATAAAATCTTTGTCTAAAAATCTTTTATACTTTCGGTCACTCATAATACATTTAATATACTATCATTTATGTACTATTATTATTATTATTTATTATTATTATTATATAATTGTTAAGGAAAACATGAAAAATTAAACATTTTCTTAAAAATTAATATTGAGCATAAATATTACTTTATTTAGACAATTAATTTATATTGTTGAACTCAATTAATTATAATGATTAAAGAATAAATTATGTCAACTTTCAAGCAAGATAAATTACTCTTCACTAATACTCCCTCGTACAATCATATATTTTCAAAAAAATTAATTAAATCAAAATAAAAATCACAAAATCAAATATTTTCAAAAAAAATTAATTAAATCTAAATAAAAAATTATAAATTACAACAAGAAGTAATAAATAAATAAATAAATAAAATAAATAGATAACAAAATATTGTAAATAAAAATAATTCTTGTAATGACAATGAATAATAATAGATTGTGAGAGGAGACTGAGAGGAGGCGTGACTCTGAGATATAAGGAGTGAAATGTGTTTAGAGTTTTTAGAGAATTTTATATGCACACACTACTGTAGAATACTATTGCGAAATGACATCATTTGTTTTGTATATATTGTAGAAAGAGGTAGAAAAACTATGAATAGGCTGAGCCCATATTGTGAATACTATTAGTTTGGCACTGTTTACGAGCTGGGCTGAGAAAAAAACTCATGTGCCGTGACTTACTATTGGAAGTATTTATGATTCGACCATTTACTATGTGGTCTTATTGTTTAGAAGATGAACAGTACATTGTTGCCCAATTATTACTATTTATTATTAACAAATAAAATTAATTTTTAAATAATAAAAACTGAAATATTAAAATAAAATTTATTGCAAAATTTAATTATTCATAAGATTTTAAATTTAAATCTAAAAATCTAAAAATTAAACTTTTAAATGGATAAAATATAAAATTTTAATTTTATAATTACAGTGAACTTATATAGTATTATATTATAATTTTGTTCAGCTTCAATTTCAACCTATCTAAAGTAGCAAGTTAGTAGTGTTTATTTTTGTTTTGTCAATTTGTTATTTTGTAACATTTACGTCTTATAAAATGTAATTTTTTTTATTTAGATATAAAATGAAAAGAAACTGAAAATTATTGCATGTAAAATTTTATACTCTGTAATTTGTAGCATTAGAAATTAAAAGTGTTTCCATTACTTCCACTAATTGGTTATTTAGTTACAAAATAAATAAAAAAAATTAACATAACTTACATAAATTTTAAAATTTTTAAATATAAATTTAGAAATAAAAATGTGAATTTTAAATGGATAAAATATAAATTTTTAATTTTGATTGTTATAACTATATAGAATTTTCATAAAATTTTAAGTAAATATTATCAAATGACAAATGACAATTGTTTTGAAATTAATTTACAACTTTATTTATAATTTTTTGTTTATAAGTGCCGGAGTCAAATATATTAATTACAATTAAATATGATTGATCATTATATTATGTAGGAAAAATATCAATTTTCGCCCTTATTTTTTATGCTTTTACCACTAATATCCCCGATATTTCAAAATTATATGTTTCTCCCTACAATCAAAATTTGGCTATTAAATATTTTTTTTTGTTATTTTACATATTTAACCCTAGTCAAATTAAATTTGTATTGGCCTTAAAATATAAGCTAGCCCAACTTAATTTTTTAAAGAAAAAAGATGATATTTTGTAAGTATGGGAGTTTGAACCTGAGACCTTAGACTAAAAAACTTAATTTTATACCAATAAATTAACTTATTAATCAAATAAGTATGCCTCATGTTAAATATTATATATATTAGATAAATGATTAAATAAATAATGATTCCAAAACATTAAAACAATAATGAAAATTAAATTATTTAATCAAAATAAATTTAATTTAATAAAAAATTTATATTTAAAATTTTTGTAAAAAACTAATTTAAAAATTATAAAAAAATAAATAACCTTTTATTAAGACTATAATGAATTTTAATTTTAAAAATTTTTAGAATAATTATTGAATAATATGTTTTTAAATTATAGCAATTTACAAAATAATCTTACTTATTATAAGTTTTTATAAAATATTGTGTTCATAAATTATTTTTTAAAAAAATTAGATTTAATTCCTTTTATTTTTATTTGATTTTATTGTAAAAATTTTTAAAGAAAATGACAAGATATAAATTTATTATATTATGACTTTAATTTTTTAATTGTTAGTAATTTTTTAATTTGAAACTACCTTTCATTAAATAATTTCATTCAAATTATTTGTTTGAGTTTTTAGAATTAATATTTATTTAATTATCTATCTAATATATGTTCACAATAAATAACATAGTATAATAATTAATGGTTATTATTGATTTAATTTAATGGTTAAAATTTAAATTTTTAATATTTGTTTTCCTTTTTAAAAAATAGTGTTGGGTCAAGTTATGGTTTAAGCCCTTTACTCATAGGGGTAATAAAGTAATTTGTCTTTAAAAAGTGAAATGTTAGTGTTAGAGTTATAACAATAGTGGGTAAAATGTAGTTTTAAAATATTAGAGAGGTAAGTGGTAAAAATGTTAAAAATCATAGGGATAATTGGTATTTTCCCTATTATGTATTTATAATTTTATATATATAAATATATAAAATATTTAAGTATATTATGTAAGATATTATGCTAATAATGACCCACCTAAAGTAAGAAAGTAGGAAGAAATAATGAAAAGGGCAAACAAGGACCACTTGAGGTAAATGAGTCATTTGCCTAAATTCACAAAAAGGAACACAATAAATTGAAGTGTTTTTTCTATGAAAAACCTGAATACCTTCAAAAAGATTGTTTAAAACGCAAAGCATAATTCGAAAAGAAAAGTAAGTCTATTGCTTTTGCATGTTTCGAATTAAATTTAATTAAAGTTCCTTATAATACTTGGTGGGTTCATTTTGGCTATTTTCAAATATGATGTAGGGACTCTTTAAGATCCATACCACAAATGTAAATGATAAGTTTCTTCTCATGGGGAATCGAGTCAAAGTTTCAATTGAAGTTATTGGAACTTATTGTTTGATTTTAGACTCTAGACATCATTTAGATTTGCTGCAAATTCTTTATGTTCCTTCTATTTCTTGCAATTTAATTCTTTTGTCCAAATTAGATTTAGTTGAATACTCTTTTAAATTTTGGAATAAATGTTTTAGTTTGTTTAAACAAAATACTTTTATTGGTTCTAGTTGACTTTGTGATGGTTTATACAAATTGAAACTTGACAATTTTTCTGCTGAAACTTTTTAACCTTATATCATAATGTTGGAACAAAGCATGGTTTAGTAAATGAACGTTCAGCTTACTTGTGATATAAATTTTTAGGTCACGTTTTCAAAGAAAGATTGGAAAGACTGGTAAAAAATAATATCCTTCCAGACTTAGATTGTACTGATCTTGGTAATTGTGTAAATTGTATTAAAGAAAAACAAACAAAACACAAAGAAAGGAGCCACAAGAAGCACACAGCTTCTTGAAATAATACATACCGATATTTGTGGGCCTTTTCATGTTTCTTCTTTAGGAAAAGAAAAATATTTTATCACCTTTATTAATGACTTATCACATTATGGTTATGTCTATTTGTTACATGAAAAATCTCAATCAGTAAATACCCTGGAGATATTTATTACTAAGGTTGAAATACAATTAGATAGAAAATAAAAGTTGTTAGGTCTGACAGAGGTAACAAATATTATGAAAAATATGATGAAACAAGGCAATTATCTAGGTTCATTTGCTAAATTTCATGAAAAACGTGGCATTTGTGGTCAATACATATGATAGGAACACCACAACAAAATGGTGTAGCAAAAAGGTACAATTGTACTTTATTGGATATAGTTAGGAGTATGTTAGGTAATTTATCTTTATCCATTTCATTGTGGATGCATGCATTAAAAACTATCATGTATTTGTTAAACAGGTCTCTAATAAGACAATTCTTAAGACTCTTTTTGAATTATATATTGGTAGGAAACCCAATCTAAGACATTTGCATGTTTGGAGTTGCCTAATAAAAGTAAGGATTTATAATCCACATGAAAAGAAATTGAATTCCAGAATAACCATTGGTTTCTTCATTGGTTATCCTAAAAAATTTAACGAGTATAGATTTTATAGTCCTAACTATAGTACAATAATATTGAAACTGGAAAAACTAGATTCATTGAGAATGATGAAGTTAGTGGGAGTAAAGAACCATACAGGGTGGAAATTTAATAAGTTAAGGTATAAGCTCCTTTACCCTTAACTTCTTCTAAAGTTGTTGTTCATCCAATTATTGAATAGTTGAACAAAAAGCAAGAACAACTAATGAATAATCAAACAATCCATAATGAAGATAATGTTAATGAACATACAGTGGATGAATCATAAGGAATAGCATTAAGAAGGTCACAAAAACAGAGAAAACCTGCTACTTTTTATGATTATATGGTATATCTATAAGAGTCAAATTTTGACTTAAGAATAAATGAAGGTCTAGTTATGTTTCACAGGCTATTGAATGTGCTAACTTTTCTAAATCGATAAATGCCATGAAGGATGAGTTGAAACTTACAGAACAGAATGAAGTTTAGAATCTTATTGAATAACCTAAAAGTTGTAAAAGAGTCGAGTGTAAAGGGGTTTTTAAAACTAAACGTGATTCAAATGGTTATATCGAACAATAAAAAGCTGGACTTATTGCAAAAGATTTTACTTAAAGAGATGATGTGGACTATAAAGAGACATTTTCACTGATTTTCAAGAAAAATTCTCTTAGAATTATTACCATCATTTCTTTTGCATTTAAGGAAAACATCGTTAATTGGTGTATATATCTGAAGATCAGTGGGAGCAAGTTTACATTTCTAATTCGCAAATAAACAAGAGATAATAAATAAGTAAAATAAATAGATAATAAATATTATAAATAAAAATAACGCTTACAATATTAATGAATAATAGATTATGCGAGGAGGCTGAGGCGTGACTGTGAGATGTGAGAAGTAAAATGTGTTTAGAGTTGTTATATATATATAAATATATGTATATATGATTGTGCAAAACGACGTCCTTTGTTTATCTGTAGCATATTTATTGCAGTGGCTAGTATTGTAGAAAGAGGTAGAAAAGCTATGAGTGGGCCCGAGCCCATTTTTGAACAGTGTCGACTCGGCACTCCTCACGGCTAGGTCGAGAAGAAAGCCCACGTGTCGTGACTTATTGTGTTTATTTATGATGGGACCATTTACTATTTGGCTTATTGTTCATGAGATGAACATTACATTTCACCTATTTATTATTACCAGATAAAATTAATTTTTAAACAATAAAACTAAAATTATAAAATCATTGTCAAAAAAACTTTTATACTTACAATAAATTAGAATACTTTCCCTATATTACCATTTATGTATTATTATTATTATTATTATTATTATTATGTTAAAATTGTTGGGCATAACATTAAAAATTAAAAATTCCCTTAAAAATTAATATCAATCATAAAATATAAATTTATTCAGACAAACAATTAATATTGTTGAATTCAATTAATTACAATGATTAAAAAATAAATTATTTCAATTTTCAAAGAATGATAAAATACTCTTCACTAATACTCCCTCATATAAATCATATATTTTCAAAAAAATTAATTAAATCTAAATAAAAAATCGTAAATACAACAAAAAATAATAAATAAGTAAAATAAATAGATAATAAATATTGTAAATAAAAATAATATTTACAATTATAATGAATAATAGATTGTGAGAGAAGGCTGAGAGGAGGTGTGACTGTGAGATGTGAGGAGTGACATGTGTCTAGAGTTATTAGAGAGATTTATATGTGTATATATATATATATATATATATATATATATGACTATGCGAAACGACATCGTTTGTTTTTCTGTAACATATTTACTATAGCACATCGTTTTCCTAATACTGTAGAAAGAGACAGAAAAACTATGAATCGGCCCAAGTCCATATTGTGAATAGTGTAATTCAGCATTGTTCACAGGCCAGGCAGAGAAGAAAGCCCACGTGTCGTGACTTTCAAAGGTGAAACTATTTTCAAGTAAGCTGTTTACTATTTAGTCTTATTGCTCATGAGATGAACAATACATTTAGCCCAATTATTGTTATTTATTATTAACAAATAAAATTAATTTTAAATAATAAAATTAAAATTATAAAAATCTTTGTCTAAAAATCTTTTATACTTTCAATCAATTATAATACTTTTATTATATTCTAATTTAGGTATTATTATTATTATTATTTTACAATTGTTAGTAACATGAAAAATTAAAATTTTCTTAAAAATTAATATTGGGCATAAAATATAAGTTTATTTAGATAATTAATTAATAATATTTTTATACTTAATTAATTAAAATATTAAGTATAACAATTTTAGTTAAGTATAACAATATTAATTAATTAATTATAATTACTAAGAAAGATAAATTACTCTTTACTAATACTCCCTCACACAATCGTGCATTTTTAAAAAATCAATTTAATTTAAATAAAAATCATACAATCATATATTTTTAGAAAAATTAATTAAATCTAAAAAAAATGATCTAAATAAAAATCGTAAATTACAACAAGAAATAATAAATAAGTAAAATATCTAGATCATAAAAGATTGTAAATAAAAATAATACTTACAATGATAATAAATAATAAATTGTGAGAGGAGGCCGCGAGGAGGCGTGACTGTAAGATATGAGTATTGAAATGTGTTTATATATATATATATATATACGCGACTGTGCGAAATGGCATCGTTTGTTTTCCTGTAGCATATTTACTATAACACATCATTTGCTTAGTACCGTAGAAAGAGGTAGAAAAATTATGAATAGGCCCGAGCCCATATTACAAACAGTATTAGTTTGGCATTGTTCATGGGCCGAGTTGAGAAGAAAGCCCACGTGCCATGACTTACTATGTGGAAACTATTTACAATTGAGCTGTTTATTATTTATTATTAACAAATAAAATTAATTTTTAAATAATAAAACTAAAATCACAAAAATCTTTTATACTTTCAATTAATCAATTAGAATACTTTTAATATATTATCATTTCGATATTATTATTATTATTATTGGTACTGATGTTGTTGTTGTTATCATTATTATTTTACAATTGTTAGTGACATGAAAAATTAAAATTTTCTTGAAAATTAATATTGAGCATAAAATATCAGTTTATTTAGACAATTAATTAATATTGTTGAACTTAATTAATTACAATTTAAAGAATAAATTATGCAAACTTTCAAAGCAAGATAAATTACTCTTCACTAATACTCCCTCACACAATCATCTATTTCTAAAAAATTTAATTAAATCTAAATAAAAAATAATGATCTAAATAACAAATTGTAAATTACATCAAGAAATAATAAATAAGTAAAATAAATAGATAATAAAATATTATAAAAAAAAATAATACTCACTATGATAATAAATAATAGATTATGAGAGGAGGCCGATAGGAGGCACGACTGTGAGATGTGAGGAGTGAAATATGTTTAAAGTTTATAGATAAATTTATATATATAGCATATCATTTTGCTAGTACTGTTAAAAAAGATAGAAAATTTATGAATAGGGCCCAATCCATATTGTGAATAGTATCATTTTGATACTATCCACGGACTAGATTGAGAAGAAAGTCCACATGTCGTGACTTACCATATTGAAACTATTTAGGATTGTGGGGTTTACTCTTCGGCCTTATTGTTCATAAGATGAACAGTATATTTAGCCCAATTATTATTATTTATTATTACAAATGAAATTAATTTTTAAATAATAAAACTAAATTTATAAAATTATTGCAATAAAATTTTATGTAAAATTTAATTATTCTACAATTTTATTTAATAAGTCACATAAAATTTTAAATTTAAATTCAAAAATCTAAAAATGTAAAATTTTAAATGTATAAGATATAAAATTTCAATTTTATAACTATATTGAACTTATATAGTAATTTTGTTCCATTTCAATTTCAACCTATCTAAAATAGAAAGGCTAGTAGCGTTTATTTTTGTTTTGTCGATTTGCTATTTTGTAACATTTATGTCTTGTTAAATGTAATTTTTTAATTTAGATATAAAATGAAAGGAAAGTAAAAATTATTAAATGTAAAATTTTGTACTTTGTAATTTGTAGCATTACCAAATAAAAGTGTTTCCATTGCTTCCACCAATTGGTTATTTAGTTGCAAAATAAATAAAAAATTAATATAACTTACATAAATTATAAATTTCTTAAATTTAAATTCAAAAATAAAAAATGTGAATTTCAAATGAATAAAACATAAATTTTTAATTTTGATTGTTATAACTATATAGAATTTTCATAAATTTTGAAGTAAACATTATCAAATGACAAATAACAATTGTTTTATAATTAATTTACAACTTTTTTTATAATACTTTGTTTATAAGTATTGGAGCAAAATAGATTGATCATTGTTAATACTTCTACATTATATTAATTACAATTAAATATAATTGATCATTATATTATGTATTTATAATTTTATATATATGAATATATATAATATTTAATTTATATTACGATCAAAATATAATTAGTTATCGTATTTTATTAGAAATTATAATCATTCATTCAAAATTTTAATTAATGAATAATAAATATTTTAAATTTAAAATTTATTAAATATGTTAATATTTTTAAACTTGTTTAATTATAATTATTAAATTATTTATTATTCAATAATTTTTTTTATTGATTTAAGTTCATTTTTAAACTCTAAAACATAAAAGATAAGATAAATTTTATTTTAATAATAGTAATGCACTATTCACTAGGCATGGCAATAGGTCGGGGACAGTAGGGATACCAATCCCGGCATTCGACCCCAGTTGGGCCATGGATCTCCATCGTCGACCATCCTCGACCTATCCCCAATTTAGGCCAATTGAGGACAGGTTGGGAATATCCCTAATTTGATCTCAGGCTCCGTATTGACCCGTTTGATTTTTTTAAAAATAAAAATTTTCGAAATTGACTATTATTTTATGATTATCCGAACAAATTTATAAAAATTGACTTAATTAGTTATATTTGTTAATATATATATAATAAAATTTTCAAAATAAATAGTATGTTAATAAAAATTCCAAGTATTACAAAAATATATTTAAAATATTAAATTTATTGACTTGATTATATATTTAAAGTATTTAACAAAAGATAGCTAATATAATTATCAATTTTAATTTGTTGTTAAACATGTATTATTAATTTTTAATCTTTTATGAAATATCATAAAACAAATTAGATCTTTATATCTTTTTAATAATAAATAAATTAATTATTTAAATGTGAATCACCATTTCATGTATCATCAAAATAATATAATAAAGATAAATATTTGTTTTTTTTTAAATTAATTGTTAAAAATATGATAAATAATAATAATCATCAATTTGATTGAGACAATTTGTATAAAACATTACAACTAATAAAATCTTGTTAGCATAAAATATTAAATTTGATTGATACATTTATTATAATATTTTTACTAACCTATGTAAATAGAAAACATAAATAATTGTATTAGTAAATTGTGATGTAATTTTTTATAAAATTGATAAACTAAGAAAAGTATATTAAATTATTCTTAGAAAATGAAATATGAAGAGAAAAAGAAAATCTTCAAAACTTTTTTATTTTTTTAATGATTTTGTATAAGAATATTTTGTTTGGTAAAAGAGAAAATGAAATTTAAAGAGAAAAAGAAAACTTTTAAGAATTTATTTATTTTATTAATCTTATATTACTATATTACAACATATTAATTCATTAATTACAAATTAATTATTTTGTTTGATGTTAATTTATTATTTTTATTTCATCAAAATTTATTGTTCTAAATTTAACTATTAAATTTTTATTAATTTTATTAATTTTTAATTGTTTTAACAAATTTTTTATTGTGAAAATGATTTAAAAAAAAATTAAAATTGATTAAATTAAAATTTTGGTAAATACTTATCATTTATAATTATTAAGGACTTAATTGACTAACTTAAAAACTTATAAAATTTTTTGAAGGACTTGTTTGATATAATTTTTTTGAAGGACTTGTTTCATTAAAACGAAAACTATAAAACTTTTTTAAGTACTTACTAAATAAAATCGATACTTATGTAATTATCTAAAAAAATTTGAATTAAAATTTGGAGAATCGGCGTTAGGTTGAGGGAAAAGTCCATCCCTATCCCTGCCTCATTTTTAAAATGGGAATGAATTTTTATCTTATCCTCGACTCAATCCCCTAATTTTTGAAAAAAATCGCCGCTATCCCTTCCCCCAAAGGGGCGGGCTCCTGGCATAGCAGGGGAAATTGCCAACCTTATTATTTATAGTACCTTTACGACCCATATAGGTATGTGTGCTGTACTTGGGCATTCTTCTAAGAGGTCATAGGCTAGACTAGGCTTGTTTATTAACTGTACATACCATGCCAAACCAACCCGATATTCCACATGTGCTTAATTTTAATGATGCAAATAAAAGATTAATCCACCAAAATAATGATTTGGAGAAAAAAAAAGGCTGCATATTTACAAACAAGTATTTGCAAGAAAAGAAAATCTCATAAACGGTGGTTCAACTAAAGGTTAATTGGTTGGTTTTTCACATAAACAGTCTCAAACAAAACCAAAAAAAAAATAAGGTTATGCTAAAAAAACTAATTGAGAAAAGTAATTTCTTTTGTTAATGATTAAAATTTTTCTATCATAAAAAAATTTGATTTCATATGTTAAGTAAATTATTTTCTTTTTAATAAAAAATAGTTCACATAAAATTGATCTATATTTTCTTATTTATTTAAAAACAAACTCTTTGTATTTAATAAAAAATGGTGCAATTTAGAATTCATCTATTTTCATATTAATTTAAAAATTGTTTTCTTTCCTTTTCGTGAAAAAACAATTCATAATAAAATTGATTTTATATTTAATATTGCATCTATTTTTTAAAATCGATTTTTCATATATATATATTTTTTTGTTGAACAATGGTTAGGATTCAATAGATACAGTTAAATATTTTAAATTTATGAGAAGTATCCAAAACCAATTTTATAGATTGAACAATGAAAAACATTTTTTTTGAGTAATAAATTTGAAAGGAATATAAACTAAAATACTCAAAAAATTTCGATAAAAGTATAAACTAGAGAAGCGACAGATGTAATTACTATTTTCACTAGAAAATAATGAAACAGAAGACGAGAGAAAGTGAGAAAATCAAGGCTCAAAAGAACGAGTATAATATCCAGGTTTTGATTAATGCATAATATAGAAATTAAAAAATAAGTATACATATGGGAAATAGATTACTTGATTGTGGATGAATATGTTTAAACATTTGCAAGAGAAGGATTTTAGATAATAAGAATTTATTGTAGGTAAAAAATAAAAAAAGGATGAAATTGAGGAGTCTAGATGAAGTTTAGAATCTAAAATGGTTTCCTTTAAGCTGGTGAAGTGAAAAATAGATAAATAAATAAATATTGTTACAAAGTAGAAGTAAGTGATTGGAAAGTTATTAATAAGCAAACATGTGGTCTTGGTTTCCTTTACTTAAAGCGGTGCATATATATATATAATAATAGTGCACCTTTGCAATAAGTTCATTACGAGCAAATTGGAAAAACAGAGAGTGCAGAAAGGAGAGAAAAGGAGAGGATAGATTCGGTTAGTTTTTAATTTTTAGCGATTAATTTTAGATTTAAGGTTTAATAAATTATTTACATAATTTTTTTATAGAAAGTTAAACCATTAGTATATAAATATATGTTTAAATGTCTAAATATATATATATTTTTTAGATAACTAAGTTTGAGTTATTATCTATTATTATTGGATTATTATTTATTATTATTATTAAATTGATATTAGGAGGTGATTTGAAGGAGAAAGGAAAGTCGATAAACTAATAGAATTGTAACACATTTGTTAGGTAGATATTTATATGCATTTGATGGATTTTGGTTTTAAAATTGAAAAGTAGGGTGTTTTATTATAGTTAATATTTTGATAAATGTATATAAAATTTTTGAATTATTATGTGTTGGTTCAATTAATTATTTTTCGAATCGGATTTAAATATTAATTTTCGTATGAATGTTATATTTACAAATATAATGAGAAAATTGTATCAACATGTATTGTGTTTTTATAAACATATGATTTATATGAAAATGTTATGGAATAATTTGATTGACGAAAATGTGATGGCCATGATTGTTGTTGTGATGTAACACCAGTTTTGGGGACGATGTTCCCTGGGAATAATGCCCCTAAAGGTAAATTTTATTGGAGCGACGGTTCCTGAAAATAATGCTCCTAAAGATAATTTTTTATGGGATGATGATTCTTAAGAATAATGCCCCTAAAGTCCGTATGCCAATTTTTAGGGCGGTGACCTTTGGAATAATGCCCATAAAGTACGCAAGCACAAAATTCATGAAATTATTTTTTAAAATAATGGAATTATATGTTTTATGTTATTTATATGAATATTGGAATTGAAATTTTGATTTAATATTCTACTACGCTCTTTGTTGGAAATTAGAAAATGCTTTTATGTTCAAATTTGTTTATTACAAATTTAAAACTACGTTTGTGTATAAATGTCTATTGGTTATTAGTTCATCTCTACTTTTTAAATTTAGGCGATGTTGGAGATTTGTAAGTGGAAAACAAAAGATACTTTAAGACAAAAATTTTACTAATTTTGAAACTATATGTAATTATACGAGCAAGATTTTACAATGTATGGTTTTGATACAATTTCTGTGCTTGTATTTAGATTTAAGAAATCATAGAACTAATTATATTTTGTTAAGTAATAAAATGAATCGGTTAGTATTTGATTTTATTGGAAGTGTTTAGAGTGAAAATTTAAAACTTACAAGAATACATATTTGACGTATACTACATTATGGCAGAAATTCTGTCAAAATTTTTTAAAATTAGTGATGTTATAGCGGGAGAGATGGGCTAGCCTTGAAAATAAAAATATGAAAATAGAAATTTTAATTAAGGAAGAAGGACATTAATCTTTGATTTATTTGATAAATTAGTCCTAATAATTTTAAAATTACTCATGAAAGTCCTAATTATATAAAAGATAACTCTACCACATCAATAATAATTGTTTAATAAAAATAAACTTAAAATTTGATGAAATATGTAATATATTTATAAAAAATATTAATAAATAGAGCATAATATTATTTTTTAGCTCATTAATAATATAATATTTGTTAATATATTATGAGCTTAAAATTTTTAAAATAATATATTTTATATTTTTATTATATTTTATATATTTTAGCTACTTCATAAATATAACTTATAATATAGTCATAAATATTCTACTATAGTATATTTTATTTATAAATTAATATTCTTCATGATTTATTTTCTAATACCTAAGTAATATCAAATGATTAACATATTATAGCATAAATAATTTAATATTTTTGTTATAAATTAGGTATTTAAAGAATAAGTAAATTTCAAATAAATATTGATTAATTTATAATAAAATATACCTTTTAAAGGAATAAGAGCATTACCTTAGAGATAAATACATATGGGTATAGATTTATAGATTACTAAGAGCCAACTCACTCAAAATATGTACTTATTTTAGTGATGCAAATACAAAAGATTAATTCACAAAAACCATGTTTTGGACAAAAAAAGGCTGCATATTCTCAAACAAGTATTGGCAAGAAACTAAAATATATATCATGTACATTATATGATGTAGCTAACTTATATTTTATTATATTGTTATATTCTGTTCTTACATTAAAATATGTACAATCTATTTTTTTATTTGTTTAATATATTGTTTTCTGTTTTTTGCATAATTTTTCTGTCTTCATTCAATTAAATATTTGTTAAAATTAACTTAAACTCCACAAAGGTAGATTGCATATTGGCTTTTGTCGATGTTGTGAGTATATATTGGTGTTTCCTTGACTTTGGTTCATGTAAACATTTTTGTGTTTTTCAATCTTTATAATGAATTCGTGATTATTTAAAGTTTCACTTGTAAAGTATAACTTGATGTTCCACACTTACAAAATTTAATGATTAATTTTTTCTTCCAAAATTGTTTTAATTTTGATCTTTCATAAAGGTAATAGGGCTATATACATGTGGGAACAATTTATGTGTTCTTAATTATAGTGATGCGGTGTGTATTTGTTTACTCTATATTTATTTATAATTGTTATATTAAGATTGTGACACTGGTGGTTTGCAAGCAGGTTGTGATATGAAATCTTTATTTTTTACAAGCATTTAATTAGCCAAATTGGAAGAAAGGAGAGCATCAATTCAATCAAACTACAAGATCTTATAGTAGGCTTAATTTATTGGTTATAAAAATCTTATTATATATAAATATATATTTATTTTTGTTTATTTTGGTATTCATGAAAGTTAATTGTAGTTTTGCATTTATTTTTACTATTGTCATTGAACTAATTTAGGAATGACATTCCTTTATTTAAATATTAAAATAGATTGTTGTAATATATGTTTATGATTATTGCTTTTGATGATTAAATGCTAACAATTATCCACTCTATATTTTACAATTAAATTGGATAATTAAATCATATATATGATGCTGCTGACTCATACGTTATTATATTATTATGTTATTACATTAACCTATGTATTCTTAATTTTTTTGTTTGTTTAATATATTATATTTCTTATTTTTTACATATTTTTCTGTCTTGATTCAATTAAATTTATGTTCGAACTACTTAAATTTCACAAAATTAGATTGAATATTGGGTATAATTTCATACTAAAAAAATAATTGATAGTACTTGCCTCTGACAAAAATTGAGTGTCTTGTGACTTATTTGAATGTTTTTTAGACGTACTTCATCAATATTTTATTACCTGACGTTTGTGATTGTATACAAAGGAGATAAAATGCTTAAGCTTTAATAGGCTTTGTTAAAAATAGGAATTTGGCTGGTTGCAAGCACGCGCGCGCGTGCACAGACACACATACAGATACACATCTCATTTACAAAATAAAAAATATGTGAGAGGAAATATGGATATTGTAAAAGTAAAATATAAAAGTATTTTTTTTATGGGAATTCAAAATTAAATTATTAATAGAATTGTTTATTAATTTGTTGATTGAACAAAAAATACAGCAAATATGAAAGAGGAGAGCTATAAACTGAAATTAAAATAAACAAAATTAAAAAAGAAAGCCATTAGACTAACTCTGTGTCCAATGGCCTTTGTAGGTGTTATAAGATATATCAGTGTTTTCTTCACTTTGGTAAGTAGGCATTTTTGTGTTTTTTAATCTTTATAATGGATTTGTGATATTTTATTTTAATGTTTCACTTGTAAAGTATGGCTTGATATTCCGCGCTTCCAAAATCTAATGACTAATTTATTGTTGCCAAAATTGTTTTAATTTCGATCTTCATGAATTGTAACAGGGCCATATGTGTATAGTGGAACAATTTATATGTTTCTAATGGTAGTGATGAGGTGTGCATGTAATACTTTGATTTTTTTTTTATTAATGCATATATACAAAAATTAGAAAAAAATAATAAAAATAAGAATATTCATTTGAAATAAATTATTTGATTATGGATGGATAAGTTCATATTTGACGAGGAAAGATTATTGGATAATAAGATTTTGTTGTGTGTAAAAAGGTGAAAAATATAGAGTTCAGGGATTTGAATAGAATTAAGAGTCAAAATGTTTTTTTTCAATTTGCTTAATCGGTGGAAAAAGAAAAAAAAAATAAACTGAAATGAATGAAATGAAAAATGAACGAAAGGACAAGAAGGCATGTGGCCATGTGTTGGCCCAATAAAAAGAAACCAGATGTTAGATGGTGAAAGAATTTTGAGGCGGTAGGTATTTTGTATAAATAAATCTAAGCCTTGCTTTTGCTTATTACAAAAGGAAAATTGAAAGCCAAAGACAGAACCAAGGGAAGAGGAGAAAGAAAGAAAAAAGGTTTGATTTGAATTTATATTTTTAGACAATTGATTTTAGCTTTAAAAATTAGTAAATTATATAATTTAGTTGTAGAAATTTGAATTGTTAGTGTACAGATATGGGTTTAAATACATATATATAAAATATTTTTTAAATGATTAACTTTAGATAAATCATTATTTATTATCATTTGTTAATTGATATTAGGAGTTGATTGGAAAGAAGAGGAAAAGTAACAGAGATATAGTCACATGTTTAGCAGATAAGTATTTATATTCATTTGGTGGATTTTGATTTTAAAACTAAAAAGTAAAGTGTTTTATTACAGTTGATATTTTGATAAATGTATATGAAACTTTTGAATTATCATGTATTAATCAAATTAATTATTTTTTTAACTGGATTTAAATAGTGATTTTCATACGAATGTTATGTTTACAAATACAGTGAGAAAATTGTATCAACATGTTTTGTGTTTTTATAAATATATAATTTGTATGAAAATATTGTGAAATAATTTGATTAATGAAAATATGATGGCCATAATTGTTATTGTGATGTGACACCGTTGTTTGGGGTGACAGATCCTGAAAATAATGCCCCTAAAGTATATTTCTATTGGGGGGACGGTCTTTGAGAATAATGCCTCTAAAAGTCGTTTTTGATGAGGTGACGGTACTTGAAAATAATGTCCCTCAAGTACGTATTACTAATTTTTAGAGTATTTGTCCTTCGGAATAATGCCATTAAAGTACGCAAGAACAAAATTTATAAAAATTATTTTTTTTAATAATAGAATTAATGTGTTTTACATTGTCTATATGAATATTGAAATTGAAATTTTGACTTGATATTCTACTACACTCTTTGTTGGGAATTACGAAGTAATTTTATGTTTAAATTTGTTTATTGCAAATTTTAAAACTACATTTGTGTATAAATGTCTATTAAGTATTAGCTCATCCTTAATTTTCAAGTTTTGGTGATGTTGAAGATTTTTGTAAGTGAAATACAAAGGGTACCTTCGGACAAAGATCTTGCTACTTTTGAAACTATATGTAATTATAAATATAGGAGTTTATAAAATATGGTTTTGATGTAATATCCATGTTTGTACTTAAATTTTAGAAATTATGGAATTGGTTATGTTTTGTTAAATAATGAAATGAAGTAGTTGGTATTGAACATTATTGAAAGTGTTTAGAATAAAATTTTAAAGCTTACAAATTATGTATTTGGCATATATTATATTATTGAGGAAATCGTGTCGAAATTCTTAGAATTATAGATGTTACAAAGTTGGTATCAAAGTTTAAGGTTGAGATTTTGTAGACATCTCTTGTGATAGTGAGAAGCTTTGAGGACATTTTAGCCTGTTGTTACCTATACTTTATTATTCAATGTAAATTTATAATTTTAAAATTATTTGGTTTTGTAGTATAGGGAGAACCAAATATGACAGATAGACTTGTGTGAATAGAAATAAATAGTGTGCTTTAAGTGATGTTCTTGTAAAGGACTTACAAAAGATGTATGCTAATATGATGAGAGAGAGATTGCAGGACTATTAAATATTACTCGGATATTGATTTAGGTTTGCATGCTCCTTAAAATGTGAAGAATGAGGCATTAATAGGTCTAAAGGTCTACAGTAAGGGAGTGGATCAAAATAAACTCGTGACGTTTCTACTATAATAGAAGATTTTTAAATACTTACAGGACTCAAAGGCATTGGATTAAGAAGTTAAAAGAAAGTTTTGCAGGTGAGACGGGTCCTGGAGGTGAGAAAAGTACGAGGGATGAGACTAGTGAAAAGAAATCAGTAATACTAGATCATTTTCTTGCTAGGATGGAGGAACCTTTTAAACCTGTTGTTACGAAGACACTTATGCAAAGTGGTGGTAAGATGGCATAGGAAAGACAAATAAGATAATGACTAACCTTTTATATGTATATAATGATTTTGTATATACTCATATAGGGTAACATAAGTTTTGTTATCCTTTGAGTACTCTTTGTTGGTTTTGTTATAAGAACTATAAACTTATATGGTCAATGTATGAATGACTTTTTATTTTATTTGTGTTATTAAGACTTATTCATTTTACGTTGCTTTACTTTGACTGTTGTGACATGAAATTTATTGTTTCAATATATATGATAATAGAGAAACAGAGGCATTCTTTTCACAAAGAAGGAAATAGTTTGGTGAATTTCGCCAAACAATAAGAGAATTTGTTACTGTTCTTTGTGTGTTCACCAGTAATTCATAAAACCAAGGTAATGGTAATGGAAGCTATAATATGTCAGCGTTGAGTGAATTTAAGAAACTCAATCCTCCAACTTTTAACGGAAAATCTAATCCATTAATTACTTAGGAATGAGTAAAACAAATTAACCAAATTTTTGATGCTATGCAAGAAACCAAAGAGATTTGGGTTAAACTTGCAACATTTCAATTGGTTGAGCAGGCAAATCATTGGTGGAATACTGTTAAGATTACGAAACGCGAGAAAGAACGGACATGGGATACTTTCAAAGAAGCCTTCATGGGTAAATATTTTCCTGAGGTGTTTCACAATGCCATGTTAGATAAATTAATTCATCTAACTTAGGGAAATATGTCAGTGGCAGAATATGAAGAAAGGTTTGAAGCATTAAGTTGGTTTGCTACTTCAATGATTTCGAGGGAGAAAGACAAAAGCAAGCAATTTGTGAAAGGTTTAAAGCCATCACTTCAACACGAACTTATAGTGTTGAAGCTTCAAAATTATTAAGAAATGATGAACGAGCTTTAATGATAGAGTAAGATGAGGAAGAGATCAAGCAAATAGTGGAATCAAAGAAGAGAAATTCTGAGCAGAAACTTCCTAAGTGGGGAGATAAGAGACAGATGAAAAGTCAGTCTCCAGGTGTGTGTTTTGAGTGTGGGCAACAAGGTCATCACCAAAATGTGTGTTTGTGTCTAAGGCAAACATAAGACCAAACAACCAGATCTGTTCAGGGAAACACCAAAGATGACCAAAGGTCCCGGATACCTTTAGGTGTATGTTTTGAATATAGAGAACGTGGCCACTATCGAAACCAATATTCATGTCTGATGCAGGCACCAAGTCAAATGACTAGCTGACATTAGTGGAATGCTCAGTTAGTAGCATAACAAAGTCAATAGGGCAGGCAACCACAACAAAGAAATCATGAGCAGTCATCTTAAAGACCTCATGTATCATAAGATTGAGGAAGACCTAAGGCTCAGGATAAAGCTTATGCTATTACTCAGGATATGAAACGACTAGATTATACTATAGTGGAAGGTATTTTTCTTTTATTCAATACTTAGGTTAAAATATTATTTGATTATGGTGTTATGCATTCTTTTATTTGAGTAGAGCTTGTATTTTCGTTGGGTTTAGAGACTGAACCTTTAGAACATGAGTTTTATCAGTCGAAATCTCTCATAGAGGTGGAATAAATTTAAACAAAATGTCTCATAATTGTGAAATTGATGTAGGTGGTTATAAGGTCACATTCTGATTAGTTGTGATGAAAATGGTGTATTATGATATGATACTGGGTATGGATTGGTTGTCATCTTTTTATGCCACTATAGATTGTCAAAGAAAAAGGGTAACTATTAATCTCCTTAGTGGCAAATGATTTCATATCTTTAGAAGTACAAGGAATACCTATCTTGGGTATAATGAACATAAAGATTACTTAAGATGGATGATGAGTACGATGAGTTATAATATTGGTGATTCAGTAATTCCAATTGTTCAGTAATTGATGAGTTTCAAGATATATTTCCTGATAATTTACTTGGATTACCCCCTACGAGAGAGGTAATTTTACTATTAACAAATATCCTGAAATTACACCAATTTCAGTAGCCCTTCATAGGATAGCACCAACTAAGCTACAGGAGTTAAAGATTTAGTTGAAGGAGTTACAAGATAAATAGTTTATTCGACCTAATACTTCTCGTTGGGGAGCATTAGTTTTGTTTGTTAAAAAAAAGACGTGAGTTTGAGATTGTATGTGGACTACAAATAATTGAACTGGGTGACAGTGAAGAACAAATATGGTTTACTTAGAATTGATAACTTGTGTGATTAGCTGCGTGGTTCTAGATACTTCTCAAAGATCGATTTTCGATCTGGTTACCACTAGTTGAGAGTTAGAGATGAAAATATCTCAAAGACAGCCTTTCTTACTAGATATGGACATTTTGAGTTTGTAGTGATGCCATTAGGTTTAACAAATGCTCCTGTAGCGTTTATGGATTTGATGCATAGAATTTTTCACCCCTACTTTGATCAGTTTGTAGTGGTGTTTGTCGATGATATTTTAATATATTCTAAGTCAAAGAAAGAGCATGAACAACACTTGCACATTGCCTTACAAATGTTGAGGGAACATCATTTATATGCGAAACGAAGTAACTATGAGTTCTGGATGACTGAGGTTAAATTTTTTGGACATGTGGTTTCTAAAAAAGGTATTTCTCTTAAAAAGGTATTTGTAAAAGATTTCTCTCGAATGGAGCACCTTTAACTTAACCGACTTGAAAAAAATGGTGAAATTTGGGTACGATGAATGTGAGCAAGCCTCTATGGAGTTGAAAAATCAATTGAT
This sequence comes from Azadirachta indica, assembly GCA_022749755.1. Lineage (NCBI taxonomy): Eukaryota > Viridiplantae > Streptophyta > Magnoliopsida > Sapindales > Meliaceae > Azadirachta > Azadirachta indica. Next base: position 20,397,161 of record CM040441.1, read on the forward strand.
ATACAGTTTATTGTAATAATTCACATGTGAGTTTTAGTTATGTGTTAATGTAGTTAGGGAGAGTCTGTATAGTTCACGCCAACTGAAGGCTTATAAGCATAACTATTCTACACATGACTTAGAACTTGCAGCCATTGTATTTGCATTAAAGATATGAAGACATTATTTATACGGTGAGAAATTTGAAGTATTCTTAAATTATAAAGTCTTCGATATCTTTTTACCCAAGATGATCTTAACTTAAGGCAGATAAGGTGGATGAAGTACTTAAAAGATTATGATTTTACCTTACATTATCATCCAGATGAGGCTAATGTGGTAGCAGATGCTTTAAATAGGAAGTCTCAAGGTATGTTGGCAGGATTTTTCTGTTGTAAGTAGAAGATATATAATGCTCTTAAGGATTTTGATTTGAGGATTAATGAATCAGAAAGCCAACCTTTCTTATTCAACCTAATAGCCTAACCTACCATCCTTCAGAAGGTGATTATTGCTCAACAAAGCGATCATAAAGCTAAGTTAGTACAAGCCAAGTTAGAGAATGGTGAGGTGATATATAAGTGTGGTCTATAGATTCATGTAGTGGTTTAAGGTCTGCTGGTAGACTTTATATACCATCAAATGAGTCTCTTAGAAAAGATGTGCTTAGCGAGGCTCATAAATTTAAATTTACCATACATCTTAAGAGTATAAAGATGTACCAAAACTTGCATAGATGTTTCTGGTGCAATGGGATGAAGAGAGATAAGGGGGAATTTGTGGCTAAGTGTTTGAAAGCCAACAGGTGAAAGCAGAACATAAAAAACTAGCAAGATTATTCCAACATCTTCCAGTAGCTGAATGGAAATGGAAACGTGTGATTATGGATTTTGTGAGAGGGCTACCCAAAACTCAAAAGAATCATGAAAGTGTATGGGTAATTATGGACAAGTTAACGAAATCTCCTCACTTTTTACCTATCAAATCTATTGATTTTTTAGAATCCTTGAGTAGATTGTATGTCCATGAGATAATGAGACTACATGAAGTGCTTTATCAATTGTATTAGATAGAGACGCAAGGTTTACATCTCAATTTTGAAGAAGTTTGCAGAATGCTATGGGCACTCATTTGAATTTTAGTACAACTTATCATCCTCAGACAGATGGTTAATTCAAGAAAATTATCAAATATTAGAGGATATAGTTAGATCTTGTGCTATAGACTTTCAAGGCTCTTGAACTGAGCATTTACCTTTAATCGAATTTTTTTATAACAATAGTTGCCAAACTAGTCTTGTAATGGTTTTTTTTTAGGCATTGTATGGTAGACCATGTCGATGTCTTATTTGTTAGGCAGAGATTGGTGAGGCATTAATTGTGGGACTTAAATTGGAAAAAGAAACTACTAAAAAATTAAAAATGATTAGACAACGACTTTTTACAGCTCAAAACTGTCAGAAGAGTTACACAGATCATAAATAGAGACCATTGGAATTTGAAGTGGGTGATCGTTAAAGGTTAAACCTTATATTGGAATAGTCAGGTTCAATAAGAATGGAAGCTTGCTTCAAAGTTTATTGGTCCTTTTAAGATTTTGAAACGAGTTGGTTAAGTATCTTATATATTAGCTTTACTTCCTCAACTGTCACAAATCCACAATATTTTTCATGTCTTAATGCTTAAGAAATACTAACCAGATCCTTAACATGTCTTAGAATGGAAAAACTTAACATTAAATGAACACGTTTCTTATGAAAAGAAGCCTATTCAAATCCTTGATCATAAAGAAGAAGTTCTTCGTAAAAAAATTATCTGATTGGTGAAGGTTATGTGACAACATCATAGAATGGAGGAAGTTATACAGGAACTTGAAGACTGGATATGATCTCAATATTCAAAGATATTTTCATTGAATACGTAAATTTTGAGGAGGAAATTTTCTTAAGGTGAGAAGAATTGTAATAATCAGTTTTTTTTATTAATGCATACATATAAAAATTAGAAAAAAATAATAATAAAAATAAGAATATTCATTTGGAATAGATTATTTGATTATGGATGGATAAGTTCATATTTGACAAGAAAAGGATTATTGGGTAATAAGATTTTGTTATGGGTAAAAAGGTAAAAAATATAGAGTTTAAGGGTTTGAATGGAATTGAGAGTCAAGATGTTTCTTTTCAATTTGCTTAGTTGGTGGGGGAAAAAATGAAATGAAAAATGAAGGAAATGAAAAAATGAATGAAAGGACAAGAAGGCATGTGGCAATGTGTTGGCCTAATAAAGGAAAACCAGATGTTGGATGGTAAAGGAATGGTGAGGTGGTAGGTGTTTTGTATAAATCTAGGCCTTGCTTTTGCTCATTACAAAAGGGAAATGGAAAGTCAAAGATAGAACCCCGAGAGAAGAGGAGAAAGAAAGAAAGAAGGTTCGGCTTGAATGCATATTTTTAGGTGATTGACTTTGGATTTAAAAATTAGTAAATTACATAATTTAGTTGCAGAAATTTAAATTGTTAGTATATAGATATGTGTTTAACTACACACATATATATATATTTAGATAATTAAGTTTGCATCATTATTTATTGGGTCATTATTTATTATTATTTGTTAATTGATTTTAGGAGGTGATTGGAAGAAGGAGGAGAAATCAACAGAGACATAAAATTGTCATGCGTTTAGTAAGTAGGTATTTATATGCATTTGGTGGATTTTGATTTTAAAACTGAAAAGTAGGGTGTTTTAGTACAGTTAATGTTTTGATAAATGTGTATGAAACTTTTGAATTATCACGTATTGATCCAACTAATTATTTTTTGAGTTGGATTAAAATAGTGATTTTCATATGAATGTTATGTTTATAAATACAGTAAGAAAATTATATCAACACGGGTTTTGTTTTTGTAAATGTATGATTTGTATGGAAATGTTGTGAAATAATTTGATTAATTAAAATGTGATAGTCATGGTTGTTGTTGTGATGTGGCACCGGTGTTTGGGGTGACGGTCTTGAAATTAATGCCCTAAAGTATGTTTCTGTTAATGCCCTTAAAGGTCATTTTTTATAGGATAAAGATTCCTGATAATAATGTCTCTAAAGTACGTATGACCAATTTTTGGGACGGCAGTCCTTTGGAATAATGCCCGTAAAGTATGCAAGAACAAATTTTTTTTTATAATAGAATTAATATATTTTACATTGTTTATATCAATATTAAAATTGAGATTTTAATTTCATATTTTACTACACTATTTGTTGGGAATTACGAAGTATTTTTATGTTCAAATTTGTTTATTATAAATTTTAAAACTGCCTTTGTGTATAAATGTCTATTAGGCATTAACTCATCTATTTTTTTTAGGTTTGGGTGTTGCTAGAGGTTTTTGTAAGTAGAAGATAAAGGATATTCTAGGATAAAGATTTTACTATCTTTGAAACTATATATAATTATAGATGCAGGAGTTTATAATGTATGATTTTGATGTAATATCCATGTTTGTGCTTGAATTTTAGAAATCATAGAATTGGTTATATTTTGTTAAGTAATGAAATGAAGTAGTTGGTGTTGAACTTTATTGGAAGTATTTAGAATAAAATTTTAAAGTTTACAGAATTATGTATTTGGCGTATGTTATATTATGGAGGAAATTTTGTCGAAATTTTTAGAATTAGGGATGTTATAGTGTATTTCTTTACTCTTTATTTTGGTTATATTTGTTACATTAAGATTGTGACATAGTTTACAAGCAGGTTCTGATACAAAATCTTTTTTTCTTGTAAATATTTAATTAGCTAAATTGGAAGAAAAAAGGGAGCATCTATGCATCTGAACAACAAGATTTTACAATAAGCTTAATTTATTGGTTATTAAAATGTCACTATAATACATATATATTTACTTTTCCTTGTTTTGTTATTCATGAAAGTTTTAGTTAGTTTTGCATTAATTACTATGTTTTTACTACTATCATTGAACTACTTTAGAAATGATATTTCTTTAGTTAAATGTTAAAATGGATTGTGTTGCAATATATGTTTATGAATGTTGCTTTTGATGGCTAAATGCTAAAAATGATACACTCTATATTTTACCATTGAATTAGATAATTAAATCATAACCATGTTGTAGATCTTTAGATTGTAAAATTTGGTGACTATGGGGTTTCTTCTATGGAATTAGTTGGATTACACTAGATGATCAGAAATTGCTAACTATATACTTAGAAAATAAGAATGTGATGTACGTTGATATAGAACTGCACTATGAAAATAAATTGTAGCCCCCTATAAGAATAATAAAGTCATCTCTACATCATTATTTATATGATGTTTGTAAGCTAAGGTACACATTACATAAACAGTTCAATAAACTCTCTAAGATACCTCAATTATATAATAGATGTAAGATGCCAATTTTTTGAGTTGTCTTTAATTTTCAAATGGTTTCAAAATTGAGTTTTATGTGAATGTTATTAAAACTTTTTCATATTAATATTAGTTTTCAAATGGTTAAAAAAAATTATAGAAAAAATATTTATTTTTATAAAACAAAAAATATTATTTTTTGTTATTTCATTTTTTATGTAAGAAATGATCATATTTATCTTTTCAAATTAAATCAATATTTTGCAAACTGATATTTGTATTATTATTAAAGTAAATCAATTTTATATATAGTTAAAAAATAGTTGTTTAGTATAATTTGATTGTTAGCTAGTTTCATAGATAAAGTGTTTTAGATGTTATAAAGAAATAGTAATTTCATTATTAATTGCATCAAAAATTTAGAAACAATGATATTAATAAATATTATTAATCAAAAATAAAAGTTTGTTTGTCAATACAATAATTTCATAGTAATCCCTTATTGATTACTACAAATTACTCCTGAAAAATAACCAGCAAAATTTGATATTTGGAATTAAAAACCTGTTAAGCAATATTATTAGAAAAAAGCTAGCACAATTGTATAATTTTCCTTAAAAAAATATGTCAAATCAAAATTTCGAAATATTTATGAACCCACATTTTTTACCCACATATATTACATCTCATCAATTTCTTCTTAAATATACTTATTTTGTCTATGAAACTGTAAAATATTAATTGAAATGAGTAAATTAATAAATATACAGCTAACTTTTAGTTAGAATAAGAAATGAAAACATAACTATATAAAATTTTTTTAAACAACTTACTACTCTTGTATCAATAACTTAAAGATTTTTGTCTAACTAACAAAACTAGTCTCAATAAAAACGTTCAAAGAAAAAGCTTAGAGAAATCCAAGAACAAAACAAAGCTTTGCATAGTGCATAGTGCATGCACTTCACATTTTAATGATGCAAACGAAAGATTAATTCGCAAAAAGTATGATTTTGACCAAAAAAAAAAAAAAGGCTGCATGTTGACAAATAAGCATTTGTAATTAAAAAGCCAAAATCTTCTAAATGCTGGTTAAACTAAGGTTAATTGGTTCTAATGGTCAAGCAAGATTAATTCATATAAATTGTCTCCAATAAAAACATTTAAAATATAAAAATATGGATATGCTAACAAAAACTAATTGAGAAAATTAATTTCTTTGGTTAAAAAATATTTAAAATAAATCAATTAGATTTCGTAATTTATATAAATTGTTTTCTTTTTTAATAAAAAGTATGTTCATGTAAAATTGATCTATATTTTTTTTATTTATTTAAAAAGTAGACTCTTTTTATTTTATAAAGAAAATAGTATAATTTAAATTGATTTATTTTCATATTTATTTAAAGTTCGTTTCTTTGCTTTTACTAAAGAAAACAATTTAAATTAAAAATTATTTTATATTTAATATTGTGTCTATTTTTCAAATCGATTTCTTTACTAGCGTTTGTTTTAGTATTGTATTTGTAGTAGGTTTGATAGCAGGTATTAAAAGATGAATATGGACAAATCATGGATATCATGTGATACGAGATCTGTGAAATACAATGATGGTGTCACTAAATTTATGAAAGATGCAACTGAACAATTAAAAATTCTACCATACTAAGATATCCATGTTTACAATGTGAAAACCTATCATTTTTACCCCCCCAAGGATATCAAATATCATCTTTTAGGTATAATTTTGATCATACGTACAAAACGTGGATTTGGCATAGTGAGGAAAATTCTTCTAAAACATCAAGGCTTGATGAAGACCACTTTGGTGTACGATTTACAAGTCATGAATTTGGTGGTACTATAGAAATGATTCATAATGTTTACAAGCATTATGAAGGAGGTTCTAAGTGTTTTAAGAAACTACTTGAAGATGCTAAGAAACCCTTGTCCTTTGGTTGCGCAAAATATACCAAGATTACTACATTGGTTAGGTTATACAATTTGAAAGAGAAATATGGGTGGTCAAATAGTAGCTTTGAAGAATTGTTGGTGCTTTTAGAGGATATGCTATCTGATGACAATGAAATACCATTATCTATGTACGAAGCAAAGAAAACATGGCTTAGAGTATGGGAAAATATAAGCCTACCCAAACGATTGCATATTGTATCGAAAAAAAGTATAAATTGCTTTCAGAGTGTCTTTCCTTCTATATGAGAATTTGTCTAGGTGCATTGTTAAAGGCTATTATGCTTGTTTGTACTGTGAGTAAGATATATTTTGTCTAACATAAACATAATAAAAAAAAATGCATATATAGGGCATCAACACTTCTTTTCACCTAATCATCCATTTTGAAGACAAAAGAAAGCTTTCAGTATCAAGCAAGAGTTTAGATCCTTTATTGCACCATTGAGTAGGAAAGATGTCTTATAAATGATTGATGGCACTTGTGGTGGATGAGGGAAAATGAAGGTGAATAAACATAAAATAAAGGATAGTGATAACTCTAAACTGTGAAAGAAGAAATCAATATTCTTTGAGTTTGAATATTATAAGCATTTTTATGTGCATCATTAGTTAGATATTATGCACATTGTAAAAAATGTTTGTGAGAATATATATGATACAGTACTTAATATCCCTAGCAAAACTAAAGATGGGATAAATCCAAGGCTTGATCTTGTTCACATAGGCATGAAGACAGAGTTATCCCTGATGCCACGGAAAAAAAAACGTACTTTTTTGCCTCCAGCATGTTACAACTAAAAAAGAAAAAAGAAAAGAAAGAGTTTTGCTGAACATTAATGAATGCGAAGGCGTTCAATTGTTATTATTCATCATTTAAGAACCTTGTGCATATGGATGAGATAAAGCTTCAAGGTCTCAAGTCCTGTGATTGTCATATTTTGTTGCAATAACTATTACCATTAGCAATGTAGTCTATTTTGCCAAAACATATTATATATGCCATTATGTAATATGTGCATTTATGTAGCATGGTGATTGATGTTGCGAAATTAGAAGAAATGGAACGTGATATTGTTGAAACATTATCCTTGCTTGAAAAAATATTCATACTATTATTCTTTGACATTATGGTCCATTTAATAGTCTATTTTGTACATGAAGTTAGGCTATGTGGTCCTGTTCACCTTAGGTGGATGTATTCATTTGAGAGATTTATGAAATTTCTTAAAGCTCATGCGTATAATCATAACTAGCGATGTGCAAATTTTAAATGCTTGTAAGTGCACAATTCACTAGTAGCTAATGAAAAGTTCACCTTCAGGTTGATCTCTCATGAAATTGCAATGGCTTAATTTCTTATTTGTTTTTTCTATATTACTAAATTTAACAAACAATAAAATCCTAAACACTTACGCAATTGGTAGTTTGATGTGATTTTAAATGAAATGAATTAATTTGCTAAATTTCAATGAGAGTTGGCTAGCTATCTACTTAAGCATTGAAATATTAAGTGAATTACATAATGATCCAAAAGTTTAGATTATTGGTCTTTCCACTAAGGCTAGAGAAATCCAATTATCATGGCAATTCTCACTTGCAATCAACTAAGTATATTCTTGATATGAGGACTCTACTTAATTAATTGAATTAATTACAAGGAAATTGTGTGACCATTTAAATTAAACCAAATCAATGGATCCAATTTAAACACTTGTTCAAGTGAGCTCAATTAAGGTAAAATGATATTTCTAACACCTTAATTCTCTTTTGTTAACTTTAATTATAGACAAGAGATGATCAATCCATAATTCATAGTCTAAGGTATAAAGAACAATGAACAAGTAATAATCTTAAATATTTATTAAACATAATTCATAAAATATCAACGAATTGAAGCTCATATTAATGAATTAAAGTATAAAGGTGAGAAACACATAGAAAAACAAAAAATTATTGAAATAACACTTAACTTTGTCTAAAATTTCCCTTAAGGTGTGAATGATTGATCATCTTCTTCAATCCTTTAGTGAAAATTGGTTGATGAAGGATAACAAAAACAAAACACACTAGCTACGAATTTTTAAGCAATAAACACACAAATCGCATAAATGAAAGAAACAAAACAAAGAAAGAACTAACTTAAAAGAAAGAAAAACAAGAATTGCATGCCCAATCATATTCAAAACCACCACTTATATAGGCAAGATAAAGGATACTTTAAATGTGTAGACAAATGAAAGTTGCAATTCATATCTTTGTCTGCTAGATTATAGCTCATTTTTTACTGTCTCCCACACCAAATTAGAGAAAGTAGTCTTCATACACATTGTGAATAATTTCATAAGCTTTCTCATGATTTAAGAATCGTGTCATTGGGATGTCTGGAACAAGAGATATAGTCAAAAACCGTAAAGCATGCTCAAATTACAATTTTGACAACTACCATCTGAATAATGACTACTTTAAATAGCATAAATGCACAAATTTAAATTATTTATAACATACAATTTGTATCTTCCTTTCTCAAGGCTCCACAGCTTCAAGAGTTAACTCAATCGGTGTAGTATTTAAAAAGTTATGGCCAAAAGATAGAAAGGTGTTCATAGGTTCAGAATGCACAAGAACGAACCATGTTTCATTATATTCCATCACATTTTTGGTACCTACCCATTCTAAATTTCCAAAAGTTGTCTAAAAATGAATTATGTAAAATTGAGTCGACTTTCACTTGCAACAAGAATCATTTCATTTGAAGATTTCTATACAAAGATATAGCCATGACATTAATTCATGCTCAAGTGAGTTGTATACAAGTGGATATTTTATATCTTTAATTGCAACTTGCACTCCTTTTACACCTATATATAAAAATACCCCACATTAATATTTCAATACAAGTATTATATTCATGTCATCTTGTATAATTATATATATTTGTATGTATTTGAGTTCTAGACCATGAAAACATGCAAATTAAAGCCATGGCAATAAAATTTGACAATTTATACACAAATAGGGACATTAAATCATTGAAATATGGAAACTTGACTACTATAAGTTTCCAATTTCCATATTTAGGTGCAACTAGGTTGATAGTAAAAATGGTATCAAAATGGATGTGCTTGGATTTACTTAATTTTAATCAAATAGGCCATAGGTCAAATCTCTTCATCTTAGCCTTGCAAGCAAAGCAAGTATTTTATGTCAAAGACTAACTTGATAGTAGATGGTCAATTGTTTGTCATGTTTCTTCTAAAGGTGAATGCATTGATGGCAAGTTAGATAACACAATGGCTATGAACCATTTGGTAAGGAATTACTTTCGATTAATTTATATGATGAGAGTGATAATAATGTGAACTTTGCTAGGGTAGATGGTGAGGGGATTTGGGTTAATACTAATTAAAAACATATATACATATTGGTCTAGCTTATGGCAGTAAGTTGTAATTTTTTTTTGCTTTTCTTATGTATTTTAAGAATCTTTATCTATCAGTACACCTAGTGCTTGATTTATTTTTACTTATGGCAATAAGTTATGCATGTCACTAAATGATGCTTTTATGTAATTTTTTGCGCTTGGTTTGAATTTTTAGTACTTTAACAATTTCTAAGATTTTTTTATATGTTAATATTTTCAGGATGGCAAATGACCCCATAGACCCCATCATGGAGAATATTGATGAAGATGAGCATATTGTAGATGTTATAGGAAGGAGAAAACAAGATAGTCCAGAACAAAGTAGCTCTAAGTCAAGAGGATTTAGAAAGATGACAAAGATGAAGAAGAAGAAGAAGAAGAAGAAGAAGAAGAAGAAGAAGAGTATAAATGACCATGAGAAGATTGTCACATGCCACCAATTTGGAAGCAGAACCGTCGAAAGTGCAAGAGCATGAGAGTGCGCTTCTCGCAGAACAAGCACGCTCAAGTTCCAAACTCGCCTACCCTCTTGACCAAGAGCATAAATTCGTGGATGAACAGTACCTGAGTGAACAATAGCCAGCGAGCGGAATTGGAATTTCGAGAGACATTCGAGGAGATGAGCGGAGTAGGACGAGAGCGTGCCTAACTTCCTTTTATGGCGACTAAGGCTCAACATGTTAGCGACTCTTGGAAGCAACCACCTTAAGCATCATTTGGGCTAATTTATGTTTCATATATTAAGATATAATCCAAAGAAGAAATTGATTTCTCCCCTTACACAGTGTTTCAATTTACGTTGATAAACAATAAATATATTGTATTTTATTTATAGGCAAGAATAGGACTAATTTGTGTTTTATTAAATCACCTTGTAAATAGTTGTTTTCCATTAAAATATGTTATAAATATTTGTTTTTCATTAAAACATGTTTAAGAAAATAATATTTAACTATCTCTTAACTACACGTTCCATTAACGTGTGTATGTAGTTAAAACTATAATTAACTAATTTGAGCAATAATTAATGTATCTACATGGGTTACTATTGATATAATATCTTACATAAAATTTATCTAATGTAGTACAATACAATGCAGTCCAGTACATGATATTAAATTTTAATACATATCAGTGTGTCGTGCCAAGCAAGCCCATAAAGTATTAATTAGCATTATCAAAGGCAATAAATGTACAAAATAATTAGTCAAAAATATAAATGAATGGAAAGTAACTATTCTATGGAAAATTTAACAAGGTAAATACTCATATACCACTATACTAATACTAGATAGATCGGTTATAATATCAATTGGATTGATAAGAATATAACAAAATTTTGCCAATCACTTTTTGGCAAAGGGATGGAAAACTTTTTCTTAAAAAAATTGTGGGAGTTCGAATCTTTCCACATTCTAGCTCTCAAATATGTAACATAGTTTTCATATGAATTTGGCCTTTTTTGCTTTTTAATTTTGTACACGTGAAACTAATGTAAAAAAAAATGACCCATTAGATGAAACATTTGAGATAGTTTCTACTATTTGTCTCATTAGTATACATATTATACCATTTGAATGAACATGTAACATTATGCAAAAATGACGTGCGTAGGCATTCTTCTTTTTAGAAGAAAACATTTGCATATATTGGACGTATATTACGTCTTTTTTTAATTTTTTTAATGTAAAATTTGATCAAACATATTATGTAGTAGAAGTTGAAACCTTAATATAAAACTTAAAATTTAAGCTTAAATTTGAGATTTAAAATTAAATATTTTAACATAAAAGTTAAAATATATAACACAAAATTTAAAATAAAGTGTATATAACATTACATATGTGGGTCGTGCAATCAATCCTTTTAATTATGTTAACATCACATTGTTAATGTTCTTTATTTCAAAGAAAGAAAAAGTACTAAAAATTTCAATTTGATTACTAAATTGATAGATCTGTAAAATGAGTTGGACAACGTGACTAACACCACCTTGACCTAAAACAATACCAATCAATTTTATTTTACATGAAAGTTAGAATAAATTTGTATCGAACTCACATTTTAAAGTAGACAAAAGTAGAATAACCAAACATGTGACTGACTATATGTACAAATAATTTGTTAAAACTTTTGAAAACCCTTCTTCTAAATTGTATCAAACTTATCATTTAGGTATTTCTATTACGAATTGAAAAAAAAAAAAAAAAATGCGCTCAGGAGCTCTGCGTTGGCGCTAAAAACCGTTACATTCAAATACACCACTCCACTCCACTCTGCCTCTCTCTCCATATATAAACAGCAAACGATCAAGAACGAATCGAATTGAATCAACGATACGAGCAGAATGAGTCAACAATCGCTCTCCGACTACCCACAGCAAGAAGAAGTTGAAGAAGACCTCCTTCTCCTCCGCGAAGCAGCCGCCGTTAACTCATGTTCTTCTCCCTTCTTTGACGAACCCACCGATCGATTCTCCCATCTCCACCTAGCTAACCGGCCCCCATCTACCACCTGCGGCTGTCACCCCTTCTCTGCCTCTAGTTTCTCTTCCGGGTCCCACAAACGCTCTTCTTCTGAGAATCCCTCCTCCTCCCATGATGGACCTACCCCAAAGAAACCCAACCACAACGACGATTATACCAACTCTCTCTCAGGATTCTCCAAGATTCCTCTTTCACCTCCGCCCCAAGAAACCGAACCCCTTCTCCGTCGCTGTGTCTCGGATCCCTACAATCCACCCATTCCACCGGTTGTTGAGGAACCCCCACTTTCCCCGCTGCCAAATCCAGAGAGAGAGCGTCCTGGAACTCCATTGTCGAATTCCACTGCTTCCGCTAAGAAACCACCACGGCCACCCACGTTGAGGAGGTCAGTGTCGGATCCCACGCCATCCCCGGCCAAGACGTTTTCCAGTTCGAGCGAGAGCCCTAAAGCAGAGGTTTCCTTCTCTTCTTTTTGCTGTATAATTATCAAGATTCATGCTTTATCGTGTGATTTTATGTTTCTTGATTGTGTAATTAGATAAACATTGCTGCGTTTGTTGATTTGAGAGTCTTAGTTTGTATTTTCAGTTTAAAGATCTTGTGATTAGGTTCTTATGTTCTGAATTTCTGAAATTCTTAGGTTACCCTTTATAAACGAGATCTTGATTATAGTCTTATAATTGGATCACTTGGTGAAGATTCTTGGGTCGAATGTGGCTTTTCTCTGAACTTTTTGGTTATTGTTTATAAATGTGATCATCAATATTCTGGTTTTTGGTAGAGATTCTTTGGCGAAATGTGGCTTTCATGTTGTCATTCTGGTTTGATTTCAATTTTGTTCTTCATTTCTGCTTTTTGCGGTTTGAGTCTGTTGTGAGTGGATAAAAATTCTTGTCAACTATCAGTTTTAATGTTTATGAATGCGATCCTAGTTCTACGATTGAAATTGCATGGTAATGCTTTTATGGCAGCGACTGAGGAAGATGGGGGAATGCTTGAGGGAGATGAGTCGAAAGTGGGATGAACTTTTGGGTTATGAAGCAGACAGTGCGAATGAACATAGTAGCAGGCAAAATGACCATCCACTCAACCATAACAACAATGATGATTCAGCAATGGTATATATTGATATTCTTTCATGTAGTTATCCTTGTTAGTTTGTATTTAATTGCCAATGAAACTGACTTACGCCCATTAATTACTTTGATTTTTCAAGATGAAATGGCTGTTACTGTTGTGTAGGAAAATTCTGAGGAAGGATTGAATGAATCTGTGAGTGTGGAGAGGAAAGGGGATTTGTTAAAAATTCATTTCAAGTGCCCATGTGGTTCAGGATATCATATTCTTCACTTGGGAGGGAACTGCTACTACAAGCTGATCATGTAGGTGCAGCAAATAATTGGCCCAGCCCCAAAATGCTGATGAACATTTGCTGAGTTGCAGTCCTTTTTGTACACATAGATTCTGTTAATGATTCTTTTCATTTCTTTCTTCAGAGAAACGCTTTCCTTTTACCTTCTGATTGGCAAGTCTTCTTAAGATAGAGAGCCTCTTCATCATTCTGAGATTTCAGCTTCTATTGTTCAATTTAGTTCAGTACTATTTCATCTAGTATATCAATCAATTTGTTTTAGTAGCTACTTCAAATGGGATTGAATTTATTTTCTGTTGCTCACTCACAATTATTTCTCCCATGAAAACACCATTCACAAACCTGGTCATAGAAGCATTGTCATATACTAACACAAAAGAGTAAGAATGACATGAAATATAATAAGATATAAAATCTTTTTTTTTTTTATGTTTTAAGTTGTATATAATCAATATGGTCAGATTTCGGTAAATAGACAAGCTGTATTTTCAGCCTGATTTGATTTTGAGCAAAACTTGTCCCGCATTGAACCAAACCCAGTCCAAATAATTTGTATAGGGAACGGAAGCAACATTCAATTATCATTTTGACTAATGGATTACCAAAGATGTGAAAAATGAACATAAGATAGCACCGAAGATAACAAAGAAAATTGGGAATTTTTTCAAAATCACCGTATTTACATTCAAAATTTAGATTTGACCACTATTTAAAAATTTACTTAAAAATGATTATTTTATAAATTTTGAACAAAAATATTCTTATAACCAACTTACTAAAAACATGTTACAGAAATTTTCAAGTATCACAATAACATTCGAGCATATTGCAACTAGTGTTGGCAATGGAGCAGGGACTTTAATCCCCAATCCCAGCCCCGATTGATTCCAAGATGGGAAGGTGATCCCCACGCCCCCCTAACCACAATTTTGACTGGGTTTGACTTACAAAATTGCATTTGTATGGTACAAACCCTAGACTTAGAACAATATTCATAATCATTTTATCATTGCACCACTTACATTTAGTTATCAATTTATGTAAATGTTATATATATATATAATTAATTAATTAAAAAGTATTATTCTTAATTGTTATTATTGATAAAAAATAATTATATAATTTAATAATAATTTTATCCTTAACAATTATTTAAATATAATTTTATTCCTATTATTTTCTTTATAATTACTTGAAGGAACAATAATTTTATTTTAATTTAAACTTAAATTCTAATATAATTTTGATTACAAGTATAATTATTTTCTTTCAAAAAAAAATCTCAACAAATTTATTTAATTTTTGCACATAATTGTTATTATTCAATAATACGTCGATAATTTAAATATATATGAGTAATTATAGTTATTAAATCTGAATTATTGCATATGATAAAATTATATATTATATATAAAAATATAAAAAATCTCAAAAATAAAGAGCATATTGATAAAAATTCCAACTATCACAAAAATAACTTTGAAGGTTAGTAAACCATAAAAATAAAAAACCTTCATATACAATATTAACAATCATCCAAGTAATTTAAGTTGACAAAAACTATTCTGACGTACAACTAATATTAACTGATTGCAAGAAAGAGATAAAAAGATGAGAGTGACTCACTTTATTTTAACATCTATTATTTTTCCTTCATATATATTTGCAAAATAATTAATATTTAATATGTAAAATCATCATTCACATATTATCAAAAATTGTTATGAAAATAAATTTTAATTTTTTAATAAATTAATAAGATAATTAACAATAAATCATTAATCCAATTGAGACAATTTATATAAAATATCATAGTTAATAATAATTTTATTAGAATAAAATATGAAATTTGATTGATAATTTACTATAATTTTTCTATTAACTTATATAAATAGAAAACAAATAAGTGTGGTAATTGACTATAATATAATTTTAAATAGAATTGAAAAATTAATTAGAAAAATATATTAAATCTATCTTAGAGCTTTTAATCTTTAATAATTTTGTAAAAAAAATATTTTGACAATTGTGAGATAAATGACGGTTCTCTTTAGATCTATAATTTTTCTATATGTATAATTAAGATTTTAGAATTTTTAGAAAAATATAATTATATTATATGAAGGACCTAATTGACTCAATAACAAAATTATAAACTTTTCTGAAGAATTTGATTCATTAAAATGAAAACAAGGAATCTTATTTAATATTTATTGAAAGATATAGATAATTGTCATTTAACAAACAAATTTCAAAAACTTTTGTGGGAATTTGGGGCAAGTTAGGAAAAGTGAATTGTCCCCGTCCCTAACCCGTTTTCAATTCGGGGACGAATAGTTTCTCCCGAACCTGACTCGAACGGGTCCCTGTGAAAATTTTTGCCATCTTTAATTGTAACATAATAAACTCAAAATAAATTTATTTTCAAGTATCGAGAGTCTTGTAATAATTCGAAATGGTACCTAAACAAATTGATAAAGGCTCCATTATTGGTAGGGATTATCTGCCTTTAGGATCTACGTGATTTGCTTCAAAATTGTCCTGCAGAGCTATTCAATACGAAAGAATATCAATATCATTGTCGCATCATCCTTCATGTTATTGGTTTGTGCAATCATTATTATTTTGTCATCGCGATTATGAAGAAGCGATTTGAATATCCCCATATACAAAATGATCAACAACTGGTACCATTTTCTTAATAAGGTTAACGGAGGTTAAAGCTCATGGTTATCAAATAAAGCACTACAAATTTCGAATGTAGAGATTTTCGGTTATCCATTTGGAGCTCTAGTTAACTTATCATCTATAGCAAACATATTTACTTTTTTACAGCGAGCTAAAAATGTAAAGTAAAAATAAAAATGAAGTAATAAAAGTAAATTACTATTTTTAAAAATAAAAATGGTATGCTTGAAAGTTTACCATGCGTACTATTGATATTAATATAATTAAAAAATATTATAAAAAAAAGTAATATATATATATATATATCCACAATATTAGTGATTTCAAAAGCTTGCATTTTTATAATTTAGAATTTAAAAAATAAAATAAAATTAATTAACATTAACATTTTGATTTATAAGTCTTTCAAAAACAACAAACTTTAGTCCTTTGTAAAATAAACAAATCTTTCAATTAAAATTACCAAAATGTCCTTATTTATTTTTTTTCTCTAAAATTTAGAGGATTTCATGCATTGTTATCCATGAAATAAAACCTGATTTTTTTTTTTTTGAAATATTATTTGATTCTTGCTTCTATAATTTGTATTAGGACAAGCCAAAAAAATTGTAAACCAAAAAATCATTCCCAATTGACTAGTCTGGTCTAATCCAATATCAATATAGAGTTCATTAATTTAAAGAAAATAATTTTTTTTTTTGTGAGAACTAAGATTTACCTGGTTCAATTTTGATTTTAGATTCAAAAAATTAAATAGTATTGTTTAGATAAATTGTGAGATTTTGCTTAATCTAATTTTTGGTTTGCAAAATTGAAGATTTAGATTGCAGGGTTTATTAGTTTTCTAAAGTTGAGGAATTAGGCAACATTTTAAGAAAAATAATTTTGACCTTTTTCTTTCTTCTTTTTAAATTTTCTAATAAGGTGTTGATATTTTCACCTTTCTTTGTAAAACCACCTCACTACTAAATATACCTCGCTTAAAATTTTAAAATTATGTTATTTTGTAAATAAACCCTATTTAATATGAAAGTTATCCCTATTTAACGTTTAAATTATGTTTTAATTTTTAGACTACCTTAAATTTTAACCTAATGATAATTTGATTCCTCATATTTAATTTTTAAATACTATTTTAATTATTAACATTTAAGGGTAGTAATTTTTGACATGATCTGTCAACCTGATATAAATATGACACGAAGTTAATAGGTTTGGGTGAACTTAAAATGACACGATTAATAAATGATTTATAATAATGTGACACGATTAATAATTGGGTTGAGTTCGAATTTAGAAGTCTTGACACTTGAATTCATTTATATGACATGATTAATTATTTAAATAATCATTTTATATCAACTTATTTACAATTTCAATATATTTATTTTATATTTTTCACATTTTAAAGTATTTAATTATATTTTTAATATTATAAAAAGTATTTAATACTATATAAAATAAAATTTAGTATTAGCATTTGCATAAGTAATATTATAAATATGTTAGAATATATATTAAAATATTAAAAAAACTATGTTAAAGGGATGATACGATTATCAAATAGACCTAGTTACGTTTAGCTTAAAATTTAATACAACACGAATACGATGTATCAACTTGAATTGCCACCTCTATAACTGTAACCATTCTTAGAGGTTTTAGTTTTATAACTTAAAATGAATAAATTTGATAAATGCTCACTTGTAACCCTGAGCATATTGTAGATGTGGGTTTACCTAATGTTCACATGTAACCATTTTCTCAATTAAGGGAGTTGGCCTAACATTTGTCTAAGGATCATAAACTTATATGAAGAACATAGTAGTTGCAATTTTAGAGGGTTTCTTGGACTTGGAGGTATAAGTTTTCAACAAGCTTCAATTGACACTTATGTGACGGTACATAGGAGCAAATGTAGTCTAGCAAACAATGAATTGGAAACATGATTGTTGATTCGGGATATTACCCTACTTGCATCAAGGCTTGATGTAGGACCAGTGGATTGCTATACAGGTGGTCAGCAGCTGGTCACCACTTAGTCTACGTCTTTAACCCAACAAGGTGGTTCTCAGCCAATCCCAAAGAAGTTTCCTAAGTGTCTTTATAGGTGAGATGGCACGTGTGTTCAAGCTTCAATCCAGACAAATTTATTCTTTCTCCTATAACTAAACCAGCTTCTTTAGATAACCTGCAGTCACAATATGAGCTTAGAACGAGGTTGCCGGAGACTATCCGACAAGTCCATTCTGATGCTTAAGTTAGCATACTACCGGAGCTATTAGGGTTCAGAAGGCCTCCCTCTTACACGAAAAAAAAAGCCAAGGTGAAAAAAGCACAAATGTGGCTAACACGACAAACCCCAAACAAGTAATCCAAGGGGAAGGTTGGTGAGTGTAGTGATGGTATAGAGAACAAATGAAGAATAACTAAAAACAATAATGGCAAAAGTGTGTTTAATGGAAGAGCCAAAAATGAGAGAATATTGGTGTTTTTTAAAAGGTGGACCTTCATCCCTTAAACTTAGAGAAAAGCAAGTTTTTATATCAGGGGCCATGCTTTACTATGATGTTGGGCTACGGTTGCCCTAACTCCCCCTTTGTTTTTTCCTTAGGTGGCCTCTTGTTCCCCCTTCCGAGTAGGTCCTAACCTCATAACCCGTGGCGAATGAAGAGTGGTTGGCTTTGCCTTATTTAAACCCTCTTGTGACACGTCATTTCTTATTTATTTGGGAGAGTATCTCATCCTTTGCTTGCCACGTGATGCAGCCTTACTTGTTCCCTACTGTCATGCAGTCCCACCCGCTACTAACCTGGCTCCTGCCAAGTTCAGGTGCTATCTGTTGCTTGTCTGGCTATACCTGGTTAGGTGATTCCTCCTTGATATTTGTTGACTTAAATCTTTCCTATTCAAACATAACGGCTACTAAGAGTCATATCCCCAAATTTATGAGATTGGTTTAACGTAAGGATCACTTTTCCTGCTCCTTTTACGTGAACTAAGTTGCTTGAATACGTGGTGTGGCGCCCCCTTACTGATTGCCTCCTCGATAGATAGTTCGTTAGGAGTCTGACTCGATCTCAGTGGGCATTGTCCCTATTAGGTCTGAGTGGGGCTCTTGCTTAATTGTTAGTAGGGCACTTCATGAGATGGATCGTCCCATAAGGTGTTAGCCATGACCCTATGGACTTGCATACCGCCACTTATTCAGCTCATATTTTTCTCGTAACAATGATTATGATGAGAGAAAAGTAAGGATTGTAGTCAAAGCTTGGTTTGACTAGTGATACAAATGGATAATCTCCCAATATTGTTGTAATACGACAAAATACCCAAAAACGACTAAGGGTTTCATATAAACAAACTAGGTGTTTCCTAATATATTTTTACTAGAAAACCTGAGATTTTAACTCTAGGATGGTAGTAAAAAATCTAAAATGCCTAAGATCTTCCTAATTTGCAAACAAACCTTAGGTTTTATGATAAGGGAACGTGATGCTTTAGGGTTTTATGGTTCAGAAATGTAACGTGTATATGATTATGCAGCTAAATTATATGTGAATAAAAAGTGCAAGGATGGAGTTTGATACCTTTATATTGCAAAAGATCATTAATTTGTAGAGTATGGGTGTGTAGTACGACGCGAACTCATATTATGATAATTTTTAACTCAAAAGAACTTTTTTTTCTCTTTAAAAAATAGGAATTTTAGGCAAAAATAAATTTTGTTTTCTCACTTTTTAACAAAACATAGAGTAAAACAATTATAACTAAATGGAAAATATAGTTGACTGGATTTGCTTCTAAATTTGACCAGTACATAAAGTTCAGTTGACCAGAAAATTCAACTGATATGCTTCCAAAATTTGATCAACCAGATAAAAATTTTAGTTGACCAAATTTGCTTCTCAATTTGAAAAGTTTTCATTTCGGTCTTGCTTTTAGATTTAAAAATATTGCAGCCCAGTCGCAAAATTTGATCAATCAGCTTATAATGTATGCAATTTTGTAGAGTTAAAACTCTTGTACTGGTTAATGACATCAATCATTCAAGTGGCAAAAATAGTGTAGTATTCAAATTTTTTTTAATTAATGCATATATACAGAAATTAAAATAATAATGATAATAAGAATAAGAATGTTCATTTGGAATAGATTATTTACTTATGGATGGATGAGTCTATATTTTACAAGAAAAGGATTAATGAGTAATAAGATTTTAGATTATAGGTAAGAAGGTAAAAAATATAGAGTTTAGGGGTTTGAATGGAAATTGAGAGTCAAAAAATGTTTCTTGTCAATATGCTTAATCGGTGGAATAAAGAAATGAACGAAATGAACTGAAAAAAAAAAGAAGAAAAAGAGAGAATGAAAGGAAAAAAGGGCATGTGGCAATGTGTTGGCACAATAAAAGAAAACCAAATATTAGATGGGAAGGAAAGGTGAGGCGGTAGGTATTTTATATAAATTCGAGCTTTGCTTTTGTTTATTACAAAAGGAAAATTAAAAGCTAAAGACATAACCCAAGAGAAGAGGAGAAAGGAAGGAAGAATGTTCGGTTTAAATTTATATTTTTAGATGATTGATTTTGGTTTTGTAAATTAGTAAATTATATATTTTAGTTGTAAAATATTAAACTATTAGTTTATAGATATATGTTTAAAATATATATATACATATTTTAAGTAAGTAGATTTGAATTTTTGGATCATCATTCATTATTATTTGTTAAATTGATATTATGAGGTGATTGGAAGGATAAGGACAAACAAATAAAAGCATAAAATTGTCACATGTTTGTAAAGTATGGACAAACCAATAGAGACATAAAATTGTCACACGTTTGTCAGGTAAGTATTTATATACATTTGGTGGATTTTAGTTTTAAAATTAAAAAATAGAGTGTTTTATTATAGTTAATATTTTGATAAATACGTATGAAATTCCTGAATCACCACATGTTCATCCAATTAATTGTTTTTTGAATCGAATTTAAATAGTAATTTTTATATGAATGTTAAATTTTCAAATATAGTGAGAAAATTGTATCAACAAGTGTTGTGTTTTTATAAATGTATGATTTGTATGGAAATGTTGTAAATATATTTGATAAATGAAAATGTGATGGCCATGATTATTATTGTGATGTGACACTGGTGTGTGGGGTGACGATTTCTAAGAATAATGTTCCTAAAATGCGTTTTCGTTTGGGGCGATGGTCTCTAAGAATAATACCCTTAAATTACATTTCTGTTGGGATGACGATCTCTGGAAATAATGTCCCTAAAATACGTATGACTAGTTTTTGAAGCGGCGGTTCTTCAGAATAATGCATGTAAAGTATGCAAATACAAAATTTATGAAAATTTTTTTATATAATGGAATTAATGTATTTTATGTTGTTTGTATGAATATTGAAATTGAAAATTTGATTTAATGTCTTACTATACTCTTTGTTGGAAATTAAAAAGTGTTTTCGTGTTCAAATTTGTTTATTATAAATTTTAAAACTACTTTTGTGTGTAAATGTTTACTGGACATTAGTTTATCTCAACTTTTCAGATTTAGGTGACGCAGAAGATTCTTATAAATAAAAAACAAAAGGGTACTTTAGGATAAAAATTTTACTACTTTTGAAACTATATGTAATTATAGGAGCAGAATCTTGTAAATTATAGTTTTGATGTTATTTCTATATTTGTACTTGAATTTTAGAAGTCATGAAACTAATTATATTTTGTTGAATAATGAAATGAAGTAATTGGTGTTTAATTTTATTGGAAATATTTAGAGTGAAATTTTAAAATTTATAGGATTACATATATGATGTATATTATATTATAACAGAAATTCTGTCGAAATTTCATAGAATTAAGGGATATTACAAATAGCGATGTCTCTGTATTGAAATATCCATAATTTCATTAAATTAGGAAGTGGTTTTAAAGCTTCTTGAAGTTTTTGATCATCATCTTTCTTCCATATCTCTTCTTCATTCAATCAATCAAAATAAAGGTACAAAACACAGAAGGATTTTTTTTTTTTATGCTTTTGTCAATTTCCAATTTTTTAAACTTGTCCACATCTAACATATTACCCAACCATTTTATAAACATTCTTGACAGATTTAAAGTTTTTTTTTTCTCCACAGATTTAAGGCTATAGTCTTGCTTATCACACTAGCACCCACAGGAAACACTCAAAGGTTGATTAATTCCTACTAGCATGTACGTCAAATCAACGGTACCTAAATTTAGTAAATTTGTCATGTTAATTAATATTCTAATCTCTTAAATAGTTTTTCAAGATATGTGCACCCACTAACATTTAATATTTGAGATTATACAACTTAGATAATATCTCAAGTAATTTTTCTACAGATTGACCCCCAACATAAGATAATCTCAGATGTTTGAATTTTTCTATCTTTGTCATAATATCTTTAATAAACTTTCCGGTATAACCAATGCATTTAATCTTGTCAATTTATCAAATTACCTTAAGTAGGAAATTAACGAATGAATTAAGATATTATACAACCTTTAGCCTTACACATAAGAACAAAATAAATTCGTTTTATGAATGGTTAATATAGAATGACAAGAATTTTCCTCCTCAAAAGAATCTATAGATGGTTCATCACAACCATTAATTTTTGTTGTGAGACATTTTTTCTTGCATATAAATGGGGTGAAGTCATATAGAATACTACACATATTCGACAAAATATATATCATCATCACTAAAATTATCAATATTTTGGAAGAAAGAGGGTGGTGCCAGAATGTTAAAATGTATATTACCAATTGCAACTATCTTGATACACATATATTATAAGAAAATTTTGAAAGATGAGAATTTGAAATAAGGTAAAAGCTTAGGGCCTATTTGATTTAGTATTCAGACAGGATTTTCAGTTTTAAAAAAAAATACAAAAAAATAAAGTATTTGTCTAAATTTTTCTAAATTTTATGCAAAATAGGTTTTGGATAGAATTTTCAAAATTAGTGTAAAATTAAAAAACAAAAAAAAGTCATTTTTTGTGATTTTTGTTAACAGTATCCAAATCAATTTCAAATAAAATTTTTTTAAAACTTAAAATTTTAATTTTAAAAATTTTTTATTTATAATATATATAATCTAGATTTTAAAATTTTAAAATATTTCACTTACCATATTTATTTATATTATCTTTAAAAAAAATTTTATTCTTAATTATTTCTTCTACTCCTATTCATTATTTAGTTATGTTTTCAAAATTTTTGTTAGATGTTACAAAATATTTTATAATTTTTTTTATTTGATTGATAATTTTAATCAAGATTTTTTATTGATATTATTTGTTTTTTTTATTCAAATAAATTATGTATAATTTGTTGCTAATTAATTTACATGAAAAATTATATATATATATATAGAGAGAGAGAGAGAGAGACCTCTTAGAAGTTCTTAAAAGAAAGAAAACCCTGATAAAAAGTTATAACTAATGGAAGAAACTCTAGTTATTAGTTTTGAGACATCATTATTTTACATAATTTTAGTGAAGCTTTAGAGTACATAAAATTGGATTTTTATTATTGAATCAATAACAAATTTCCGAATTTATTGACAACATATTAAATTAGAATGTGTGTGTGTGCATGTATATATATATATATATATATATATATATTGCACTTCATATAATTTTATCAGAGTAAAATTAAAAAGTGAAAATTTTTTATATAATATTTTGCATTAATATATTTAAAATAATAATTAGAGTAATTAACTGTTAGTCATTTCTAAAATTTTGATATAAAATTATTCTCAAAAACATATTTAATCAAACAAATGTTCTTTGTTCTTTTTACATACTATATTGAATATGCTTTCTTATTTTTTAAAATTTAAAACAGTTTTCAAATATTATATCAAACAAATTTTGAAATATTAAAAAAATTGACAATACATCTCAAATTTTTGAATTGAATCCTAATTTTTCAAAACAATTTTCGCATTACATATCAAATAGGTACTTAGTTTTAGCAAACCACTCTCCAAACAAGATAATACGTTCTTTAATTTGGGAAATCTTTCTATGCCTTTGACCTTAAATGTGGGTCACAAATTAAAAGTAACTAAAAAACTAACCCGTTACTAGCATAAATTTTAATCTAATAGAAAGAATAATTAAATGAATTAATAGTTAAGCACTTATCATTTCCCCTACCTTGGGATAATCCTTGTCCATAAGGATGTAATTTCAATTAGGAGCCTTTTTTCTACATAACCATCAAATCCATTAATATTTTATCTTTTTTCTCCTTTTTCATCTTTAACATGATATGTTTCAATCATAAAAAGTAGAGGATTTGGGCATTTATATCCAAAAGAAAATTTACGATTACAATAATGACAAAGTTCACATTCCTTGTGCTCTTTTACTTCACTTAGGGGCAATCATTTATATGTTGATGGAGTGGGATAACTTGGTAGAGTTCCTAACAAACTTGCATTGGCATTTTTCTACTTAAATTAAAATTTTCTTCCAAAAGTTGGGCAAATTCAAATGCCATAGATAGTGAGCGAGGTTTTTAATCTTTACCTCTGAATGAATTTCATCAATAAGTCCCCCGATAAAGCAACCAATTTCTACCAATTAAGAAAGTAGTTCAAAATTTTTCTTCATAGGCTAGTGCAGTAGTAATTTGCTTTAGTTGGGACAAAATTTCTGATACATCCATAAATTTTGTAAAATCATACCTGGTCATGAGTAATATTTCTAAGAATTTAGTTCAAGTGACTGCTTCTCTTATCTTCATCAGTCAATAATACCATTGAAGTTTGCCTTTTTCAAGGTGGAATGCTGCCAATTAAACTTCTACCCTCTTACAATATTTGGTACTAAAAATATTGTTCTGCCCTATAAATCTAATCATTTGTATCTTTTACATTAAATTTGTTGTTCTACGCTATAAAAAGGAATACTTGACAGAAAAGTCTTAACTTTAATTTGTATATCATAATTTTTTGATATTTATATGACACAATTTACTTTTATTAGAAATTATGATACATAAAAAAAATTACGTAAAGAATTTTTATATATATTATTTATCAGTTTTGTTTTGGGATATTATAAAAAGAAAAAACTCTCTCTTTTTCACAGAGAACCCTTTTTTCTAGGGTTTAAACTTTCTTTTTTCAAATCAACCTTCTTCGTTTGGTTAACTCATAAATTAACTCACTGATTCTGATATTTACTTCACTATCAATAAGATCTTGATTGTTGCTTGCCAATATACTCACCGATTCGCAGAGAGAGATGATTCGAAGAATGGGTGAGGTGTATGTCGAAAATATTGTGGTAGTTTGTGATGGGAGATATTTATGTGTTCCCACTTGGTGCCTCTCTCAAAATCTCTTAGTCTCTCTTTTAATCTTCTAATGAGCCTTTTAATCATAATAAATGGTGCGTAATGATTCAATATCAGTAGCAGGACGTTTATCTTGTTTGATATATACATATTATCAATCAATCAAGTTTTAAACATTACGGATTTAAATTATTGATTTATAATCAATTCAAATTGTTTGCAGTATTAGAAAAGTTTATTTATTTTTATTTTATTATGTTTATAACTATTTTTGTATCGTTGTTTTGATTGTAATATTAGAATCTGTTTAGTAATTGTTTTTATTATGGACAGTAATGCTACTTGTTATTGTTTCTTGAAAGTTTATTTATGAATAGAATATTGATAACTATTCTTAACTCTGAGACAACATTGTATTTGTTTGAAAAGGAATAGGATTGGAGTTTTATTTAAGCCAAATTAAATATATTTAGAATTGGTTTATTTGAATTCCATAAAATATGATTTTGGGATTCTTTATGTTATTTTAACTTATTAAATTTAACAGATTTTTTATCAATTGGAAATAGACGTGTGCAACTACAATAAAATGTCTTAAGTTTTACATTTTATTAAATCAAGTATATTTAGTGTTTACGACATTTGAGCAGACTATATGGTTAGAGCTTAGTTTATTGGCATCATGTTTTCTCTTTTTTTTCCAATTTAATTACTTAATGCCATTGAGGTCTATAGGATGAAGATTCTTGTAGGTACAAGTGAAGGAACACAATAGCGTCTACTTAATTTTTTTTTTTTTTTCCAGAGAAATTGGGAAGGAGATCCATGTGCTCCTCGAGATTACTTTTGGGAAGGTCTTAATTCTCATTACCTAGAATCGTGTTCCTTTAAGTTTATATTCCTTCTAAATAGTTTATTAAATATGTTTTGCTCTTAACTCTAACCTTGTACTATTGAATTGTAATGAGAAATTTTTCCTCAAATGGATTGACAGGGGAGATACCTTTTTTGATATCAAATCTCACAATGCTTGAATCTTTGTAAGTATATCTATGATCAATTTGACAAGAGTTGTTATATAGATGAAGTTGTTTAAATGAATTAAAGTATAATTTGTTATAGAGTTCTTTGAATGCACTTTTTTCATATATATTTAAGTTTTTGCTTTTGATAGTGATTTTTTGTTCTCTTAATCTTGACTACATATTGCATTCAATATTGAAAAGCTTTTCCACATGTTGAACGCTTACAATATTCATTCCTTAGGTTGAAATAACTGGTGACAGAGTCAAAGGTATCATTTACTGGTTTTGAAATAAACAATTACGTGATTAAGGAAAATCTCTTAATGGAAAAATTTTAGGTGTTAGTTTATTGAATTTTTTGTGGTCATTGGTGTGTTTTATTCTAGTTACTATTTTCTTTACATGCTAGTAGTAAGATAGGGTTCTTAAATACTACTATCATGCTACCAACACAATCAAACAGTTCAGCTATAGTGCCAGAATTTTTTAAAAAAAAAAATCTTTATTTTTTTTTGTTTCATTTTTTAAATTAAAATCTTGTTACTTTTTTGTATAGGTTATATTGGCTAAGAATTGCATGTAAAATGAAAATTTAAAGCTCGACAAAGGCTACTATTTCCTTAATGGTTATGCCAGCTACACAATGGCTATTAACTAGTTTTCAATTTTTATATTTATGTATGTAGTCATTATGCAATTGTGGTATCTTTTGGATACTATATAATATGTTGATGTATTTTGAATATTAATGTTCAATTAATATATTAATAACAAAAATTATATTTTTTTCATGTCTAGTATTATTTTAATTTTGATATTAGATATACAATCAATTAATAAATTAATTGAACAATGGCATATATAATACACAAAAAATATCATGACACAAAATAAGCATCATAGCTCAACAACTTAAAAAAGTATAAATTTTTGATAAATAAATGTTAAGAGTCGCAAAATTGGCTGATAGTTTCTGTACAGGTTGTATTAGTACCTCTTAATAGTTCAACAGTCATATCTTGTAACACTTAAAATATGTCACCTATTCTTGAGGTGACCTACTTTGACAAGAAAATAAATCTTGAGAAAGGGTTTACTTGACGCAGAATTTGCATCAAGGTAACTGTTTTTTCTTGTAGTTAATTGATTTTCATATATATTGGCTCTTGCTAATGCTTGTAGTGACTTAAGTATACTGCTTACTCAATATTGTTCATATTTGACATCAAAATTGTAGCTGTGTGGTTTAAAGAATGCAAGATTAAGAGTTTTACAAGCTTGTTAAAGGGTAGTTAAGTCAGTTGCTAAGTTTATAGGTTGTTAAGGTTGCTATGCTTTGTAACAGAATTTAATAACCTAGAATACGTGATATATATTGGCTACTAATAGAACTTGGTGAGGATTAGGTATGGCAATGGGCCAGGGATAGGTCAGGGACCCAAATCCCCAGCTTTGTCCCCGATTGGGCTGTAAATTCCCATCCTCGGCCGATCCTCGATTTGGCAGGGATGTCCCTGATTTAGGGCAGGGACTGGCCAGGAATCCGCAGCCCAATTTGGCTTCAAAAAATAAAGGAAAATCTTGGTAAGTTATTAATTTGAAGCCATGACTCTAAGGAGAATTGTAACACCATTATCCACTAAACCACTATGTGTTCTTATAAAAATATGGAAAGAAATAATATATAACTAATAGATAATGACTTAACAATTAACAAGAAAATGATCAAGATTTCAATTTCTGTACATTTTTTACCTTTCTTTTTTTTACATTTTTTTATGTTTCAAGGCAGATTGAATTTCTTTAATCCTTGTTGCTTAAAATTGATATAATGCAATTTTTTCACAATTGAATATTGATGAAAGTGGCAAGAAACTTAGAAAAGCTATGCCTTGAGCAATGGAAACATGGTCTAAAATTTAGATTCAAAACTTCTCATAATTTTTTTTTTTTACAACTGTCAAACCAAAAAAGTGAAATGTAAGACCATATGCCTCATTCCAGTTAGAAGCTTTTCCATGTAAATTTGAAAATTGTCTTAAGCATGAACTGAAAGTCAACAAGTCTTAAGGATGAGCTTTAAATTGTCTCTACATATAAGGCACCAAACAACTTCATTTCAACAAATCAACAACTCTATACCATGTATAAAAAGACCCTAGATCATCATAAGAAAACATAAAATAGAAAGGAAAAAAGTAGTAACAATAATATAATTTCTTCAACCATTCGGGCAAATCAACAAGTCTAACTCTCCATTTGGGCAAACACAAATCCTTTAACTTGTTTGATCAACCTATAAAAATAAAGTGAAAAAAATACATAAACAAAAATATATTTAATTCATATTAATTACCAATTTTAAAATCTAACTATTGTAAATAATTTTTGCCTCATGACATTCTTTAACATCACCTTGCATAAATGTGTTAGTGGCATTTTCAATGGAAGTTAAAATGGGTTTTCCATCTATTTCAAAGATAAAAAATAAGTAAAATTGTAATGTAAAATAATTTATATCTCTACATAACCAACTTTGAGTGCATATCAAAGCCTCCACTGTATTGGAATGTAGTCTATTATGATATGCGCTCACAATTCTACCACCCGTACTGAAAGCAAACTTAGAAGCAATTATGGACTCCGAAATTGCCCATATATCTCTAGCAATCTTAGACAACAAATGATATTTATACCGATTTAACTTCCACCAACTTAAGATATCAAAACTATCAAAATCATCTAATATCCCATTATCCAAATATGCTGGAACTCAATCTTTTTATGATTAATCACATTAGAATTTACAAAATTTATATATCCCAACCTACATTCAGTCTGTCTCCCAATAAGATGCACCAAAGAATGAGAGATAAAATGCGAGGTACTGCTAGTACTAGAGCTAGAAGAATCTTCATGTAATTTAAACCTAAATTCATAATTTTTAATCAAATCCAAACAAAGTCTACGAACTCTCTCAATCTGAAATGGTGAATCATCTCTATATATCATAGGAAAATAATACTCAACCAATTTCATCTTATATCTCAGATCAATAATAATGGCTATTGCTAATATCCCCTAAACATCCTCTCAATATTTTTCAAATTTATCTATCATGACATTTGCCATTTTCCTAATCTCTTTGTAAGAAGATTCAAGCCACTCATCTAATTATAATCTAATCTCACAAATACACACCAAAAAAAAAATAGAAGCGGGATACTTTGTACTTAAAAATATCTGTGTGACATCATAAAATGGCTTCAAATTATTTGCTAATATTTAAGCCAACTCCTATTGTTCATACTTGGCAAACTTCTATAATTTGTCTTAGGCAACTTCAATCTACCAAACACACCTTTGTATTCTAAGGCAATATAAATCGTCAAACAAGTTCCATCTAGTTGCACAATCAACTACTACCTCCCTAGTACATGAAATATTCATTCTACAAGCAACGTCATCAAATTTTTCCTCCTTTTAGCTATTATTCTCCAATATGAAACATTATCATGAACTTTAACAATTTTATTACCAATAACAAACAAACCATTGTAATAATTAAATTTAAGATGTGGATAGTGCAATGAATATGGAATAATCTCGCACTCATGATCAAATCACTATTATCAAGCTACTCTAAAAAAAAAAAAATCATGCGGTCATTACTAGAATAATTATCCATAATAAAAGCAAATACTGTTTGATCTATATTGAGATCCACCAATGCATTAAATAATGCATGACACAATGCCTCACCAATGTGTGAATATTTGACATTTATGAACCTGGACACAAAAAATCATAAAAAAAAAAGTTTGGTGATTAGCATAATGAAAAATAAGTTAATTAATTAAAATTTGTACCTTTATATATAATAAAAATAATTACCTTAAGATTTTCCTAGGCAAGACCTAAGAATCATCAATAAAGTGTCTGGTAATTTCCATATATCCCATTGTTTGCAATCTACACATCCATATATTCATTATGATAGTTATTATACTCTTACTTCGTTTAAAAGTACTTAAAACTTTAGGTCTCTCCAATTAGTGTAGCTTCATGATATCACTTTTAATTGTATTAAGGGACACAATGAAACATGAGATTAAGAGATTCTATCATTTTTCTAAAATACTCATGTTCCACACAACTAAGAGAGCACTCATGTATAATGATCAATTTAGCAATCATTTCCCTAGTTACATTAGGATCAAACTTAAACATGTCTACCTTTCCATTTCCTTCTCCATCTTTCACCATCTTCAACTTTTTTGAATAACTAGTTATTTTCTTTTGTTTTCGCATCATACATACCTTCATGTGATTAAGCAAATGTCTCGCACCATCTATACTTCGTGCCACCAACTTACTTTTACAATACTTGCATATCACTTTCATAATCCCATCACTATCAATTCCATCAAAATGTTCCCGCACAATAGACTTTAATTTTCCTTTATCTTTTGTAAAATTATTATCATCTACTAAATCATCGCCTACAATATCTAATAATTGAGATTCTTCATTTGATGTCATTTCCTACAAAATAAGAATTAATATGAATTAAATACAACAGAAAACAGAAGCAAAAATTAAACACAACACAAAATAAAATCAAACCAATAAAACAAAAGTTAAAAAAAAACTGTATTTTTCTTTACTGTTTTGAAGCAAAAAATAGCAGCCAATAAGCTGCTGCTTCTTGGCTGCAAGATAGCAAAAGCAACAACCTATTTACTGTTGGTTTCGTTGCAAAACAGCAAAGAAACAACAGCAAATTAGCTACTCTATCTTTGCTGTAAAATAGTAAAAACAGTAGCCTATTTCCTGCTTTTTCTTTGCTGCAAAACAACAGTAAATTGGTTGCTATTTCTTTGCTGCAATATAGCATAAATAGCAACCTATTTGCTGCTGGTTTTGCTGTAACACAGCAAAAAACAGCAGCTTATTTGCTACAAAATAGCAAAGAAACAGTCGTTGCTACAAAAATTAACCTGTATCTAATTTAATTATTTTATTGCAATACACACGCCAAAAATTGACCCGTACCAATTTATTGATTGATTTGAAATTAGATATATGTTACAAACTCTAATACTTAAAATTAAAGATTGCCAACAGGGAAAATCGTTTTATTTTTTATCATGTGATTGAAATTTCAATTGAGCTACCTAAAAATTAAGTCTCTCTAGTAGCTTAAGCTTACCCATCAATCATATTCCACAATTTATTTAATTATTATTTTTATCTCCTCAGACTTTCAAGACCTTCTTCTTCTTTCTCTATGATGGAAATGGACCCATATAAAATAAATAATGCAACAATATTATTTCTTAATTAATAATTATATATTAACGATTAAAATTAGATCATAAGGATGAGGTATGGATAAATTCTTCGAAACTCAAATAAGCTTAACTAATTAAATAATAGAGAATCCTAATTTATAAAATAATGTGGCTAAAAGATTCTAATTAATAGATCTAGAAATAAGTTATTGATATTAATGAATGAAGACTCTTATACATAATAAAACATTAATCCTGCATGACCATTGACATATTCAAATTCTAAATCACAGATCAGGTGAGATTGTATAAAATTTGTACTCATTAACATTAACATTAGCACTTAAAAATTAAATTACTTTCTAATTTAGTATTAGACAATTAAGGTTGTCAATTTTTTCTTCCAATCGTGTACTCGAATTGTAAGATTTTTGTCACTTAATTTTAGATTCATCTACTTCTAAGTTATATGTGAAAGATTGAGAATCAAAACACCAGTGATCAATCAAAATGACATGAATTTGGTTTTGGGGCAATGTGACAATAAGTAAGGGCCAAGACCAAGTTAAATTTGTGTTGTTATATATTACTTTCTTCTTGCTTCAAAGGCCAAAGAGCAATAATAAATTAATATACAAAGTACTGTCCCTCACTCAAAAGCTTGTTTTAAGCACATACTCCATTCATATTATCACTCAACTGAAAAGTGGGGAGTGGGGACCAACACTTTGAAAACCCTTTTCAAATTGAGGAACATAACAAATTTGGAATAACTTTCTTTAAGAGAAGCAACATTGAAAGAAAAGAAAAATAAGAAAAAAATAAAGTATTATAGCCATGATTAAGACGAAGAAGAGGAGACAAACTGATTACCAACTGCACCAAGAAGATAATGCTAGTGAGCAGCTTCAGAGTTCAAAGGATGATCAAATTCCTAAAGAAAAATCCATAAAAAAATTATTACACCGATTCAAAACAAAAAAAGGAATTTTACCAAGACAAAAATAAAAATTTCTCATTAGATTCTGCTTTCAATGTTCGACAGAGTAGTGATTGAAAAGTATTCACTATAGTAGACATTTGGACTATGTAAACTCACAGGAAAAGGGAGGCACGATATTTTGATAATTTAGGGTTTCTTTTTCTTTTTTGATTTAATTAATTTTTTTCACTTTTAACTTAAAAAACTAATTATAATTTTTTTAAAAAAATTTGAGTTTTGGGTTTCAATTAAAGGGGAAACAGGCTGGAAACTAATTATAATTTGTAAAGAAAAAATTTGGATTATGGCTTTCTAGGCTTTAATTAGTGGAAAACGGGCCAGGGCAGGTGACAACTTATAATCCCCATTCTCGGCTTAATTTTAAGATGAGGATGAGGTTTTTACCCCATCATCGTTACCTCAAAATGTCCCCCCGATACTTGGCCTAAACAAGTTGAGCCCCCGCAGGCCTCTGGCCTTGTGGAAAAAATTACCAACCCTAGTAAGGATAAATCTTGACTTATAGAGAAATTTAAGGTGTGTGCAATAGCTTGTTTTAAAGCTTGTACACTGTTTTTTATCCTTGTTGAATAAGATTAAGCTTTAGTGGTATTCTTCCTTGTGGATGTAAGACTTAAAGGTTGAACCATGTAAATCATGTTCATTTTCTTTTTTTGTTTTTGGAAGATTCGTACTTTTGTTCTCATTATATATGCTTGAACTCTTTAATATGCCAAGTGTTTGATTGATTGCACAAGAGATTTGTTGGGATCTTTAAAGTATGTTAGGTTCAAATAACACAACAATTCGTATCAAAGCCTTCTCAAATCAATGGCTTAATCAAAATTATTTGACATCAAAAAGCTTACGGTAAAATCCGATGTCAATCTTTAGAGAATTAAGATAAGTTTTATTAGTGCATCAAGGACTTAAAGATGTGTTAGAACCAGAAATGAATATACCTATAACTATGAGTAAGAAATATAAAATAGACTTGGTAAAAAGGGAACACAGTGCCATTATTCTTTTCATAGAAGATAGGGTTCTAAAGGAAATGTCTAAACAAACTACAACTACTACTTTATAGGAAAAATTGGAAAGCTTATTCATGACAAAGTCTCTAACAAATAGGTTATACTAGAAAAGACAACTCTACAATTTTAAGATGGAACTTGGAACTTCAATGCAAGATCATCATCTTGATAGATTCAATCAAGTTGTCTTGGATCTTAAGAATATAGACATCAAAGTAGAATATTACACTCGGGCTTGATGTTACTATGATCTTTGCCTGATTCTTATGAACATTTTGTAAACACATTATTATATGGTAGAGAAACTCTATCTATGAAACATGTTAAGACAACACTTAGTTTAAAGGAGTTGGATAAAACATAAGGAAAAAAGTTTTGTTCTAGAGAGGGATTGACAATTAAAGGAAGATATAAGAATAAGGAAGTATAATGGAAGAAAAACAACAAATTGAAGTCTAAGATCAAGAAGCTAAAATGCTTCTTTTGTCATAAAGGGGATCATTTTAGAAAAGATTGTCCTGAAAGGAAGAAGAAAGCCAAGAGAGACTTAGAAAAGAAATAAGATGATGTTGTGGCTTCAGATGATGGATACAAAGCTAGATATAAAAGTGCATACCTACTAATTACTTTAGATGATAGAAAAAATTAAGAAGAATGGGTCCTTGACTTATATAGTTCCTTTCACATGAGTCCTAATAAAGCTTTCTTCATTAATTATCAATACATTGATGGGGGAAAGGTCTTAATAGGAAATAACATATCACGTAAAGTTGGTGGTATTAACTCTACCTCTATCAAGATGCATAGTAGTATGATTAGGAAATTGCATAAAGTTAGACATGTGGTAAAACTCAAAAGAAATTTGATTTCTCTTAGCATGTTAAATAATTCTAGATTCAGCTTTAAGGCAAAATTTGGTGAGAATTTAGGTTCAAAAGGGCTTTATGTGAAGTAGCAGTAACTTAAGGACATTTTAGTGAAAGAGGTTTGAAAAAGCTTGGAAATCAAGGATTACTAGGTAATAAGGCTATCTAAAATTCTATGAATATTGTATTATGAGAAAAGCATGTAGAATCAGGTTCAGTAAGGCTATTCATAACACAAAAGAGGTATTAGACTATGTATACAATGATTTGTAGGGACCTTCTCAAGTTCCATCTTTTAGCAATGTAATATATTTTCTTACCTTCATAGATGATTATTCTAGAAAGGAAAAGGTTTATAGTCTAAAACAAAAGGATCAAGCTTTTGAGCGTTTTAAGAATTGGAAAACTCTTGTTGAAAACCAAACTAAGAGAAGGGCAAAACTATTGAGAACAGACAATAGTTTGGAATTTTGTAGCAATATGTTTGATAACTTTTGCAAAAGGAATGGTATAGCAAGACTAAAGAGAAGTGGTTAGGTGTTCCACCAAATTTGAAAAAATCTTAAGATTTTTGGTTCCCCAGCCTATACACATGTCAAGCAAGGCAAGTTAGAACCTATAACTATTAAAAATATCTTTATTGGATATCCAAATGGTGTTAAGGGTTATAATTAGTCAAAATATGGTGTTCAATAAGAATGCTAGAACATATAGCTAAAAATGAACTAAAGAAACCTAAGAAAATCTTAATTAAGATGAAGCATGTTACAAAACAAAGTAAAGATAATGAGGTGTCAAATTCAAGTGATACAGAAGAAGTCAAAGAAGGTACTTTTGAGCAAGGAAATTTACAAAACTATGAGTTAACAAGAGGTAGATAGACAAGGCAAATGAGACACCCTAAGAGATATAGATATGTTGACTTAATAACATATGCACTAGATATTGAAAAAGAAGTTGCTGAAAAAGAACCAAAACATAAAAAAAGCTTTAAAAAGTAGTTACAAAAGCTATTATGACTATAAGATATGCAAAATGAGATGAACTCCTTACATATAAATCGAACATGGATTCTAACTAAGAAGCCTAAAAACAAAAGATTGGTTGGATGTAAATGGATCTTCAAAAGGAGAAGATGAGACTTTAAGTGTTGAACCAATAAGGTACAAAGTAAGATTGGTGGTAAAGGGTTTTACATAAAAGAAATGAGAGGATTATACTATGGTGTTTTCACCAGTCGTAAAATTTACCTCAATCAAAAATCTTCTTGCAAATCTGTTGTTTTTTAACTTGAACTAGAACCAATAGATGTTAAAACAACTTTTTTACATAGAGAACTTGAAAAAAAGATATTTATGGCACAACTTAAAGGTTTTTCAGAGTTTGGAAAAGAAAATCTAGTTTGCTTATTAAAGAAATCCCTTTATAGCTTAAAGCAATATCCAAGGTATAAGAGATTTGATGTTTTCATTACAAACCATAGGTTTAAAAAAGAGCAATTTTGATAGTTTTGTCTATTTTAAGCAGTTAGATGAAGGTGGAGTGATATCCTTATTACTATATCTTGATGACATACTTATTGCATATAAAATTAAGGAAGAAATTTAGAAGCCCAAGGATTTTCTAAGTTGTAAGTTTGAAATGAAAGATCTTCGGATTGTCAAGAAAATTTTAGGCATGCAGATAATTAGAGATAAAAGTGCTGGCGCTCATTTCTTAGCTCAAGATTTCTTAGCTCAAGACAAGTATGTCAAAAGGGTAGTTAAAACAAATTTGGAAAGGTAGAGTCAAAATTTTTTCTATCTCCTTTGGTTGTACATTTTAGATTATTAAGTGCACAATCACCTATATCAAAAGATAAAGTATAGATGATGGCCAAAATTCCTCGTACACATGTAATAAGAAGTCTTATTTATGCAATGGTATGTTCTAAACTTGATTTAGTACAACATGTCAGTGTTGTGAGCATATTTATAAAAAAGGAACACCGATAAGCAGTTAAATGGATTTTAAGGTACTTAAATGGTATTTTAATCATGATTTTTGGCACGAGAAATCAAACCAAAGCAGTAAAGATGTGTTGGGATCTGTCGATTTTGATTATGAAAGAGATTTAGATAAAAAGAAGTCTTTAACCTATTATGTATTTCAATTGTGTGGCTATACTATAAGCTAGAAATGTTCACTTCAATTAGTTTTAGCATTATCCACTATTGAAGCTAAGTAAATTGTTGTGACAAAGGCAATTAAAGGAGCTTTATAGTTGAAAGGCCTTATATAAGAACTAGGGTTGAAATAAGTTTACATTAATGTTTTTAGTGATAGTTAAAGTGCTATTTATCTGTGCAAAAATCATATATTTCATGAGAGGAAAAACATATAAATGTAAACATTCACTTTATAAAGGATCATATTGTCGCAGAAGATATCAAAATTCAGAAGATTTACACTTTTGAAAACCCAGTAGATATGTTTACCAAAGCACTTCCAACTAAAAAGTACAAGTTATGCTCGATTCTTGTTAGGTTAGGCAACAAGTGATTTAGTTGCTAGTATGGTAAGAAAGCAAGGTTGATTTCTAGCATGCTAGAACCAAGGTGGAGATTTGGAGCTATGTGGTTTAAAGAATGCAAGACTAAGAGTTTTACAAGCTTGGTTAAAGGTAGTTAAGTTAGTTGTTAAGTTGTATGGGTTGTTGAAGTTTTTATACTTTATAACAGAATTTAACAACTTGGAATATATGATATAAGCTGGTTATTGATAAAAGTTGGTAAGGATGGATCTTGACTTGTAGAGAGAGTTAAGGTGTGTGTAATAGCTTGTTTTCAAGCTTGTAAACTGTTCTTGATCTCATTGAATGAGATTGAGTTTTGCTGGTGTTCTTCCCCATGGATATAAACCTCAAAGGTTGAACTACATAAATCATGATCTTCACTTTCTTTTTCAATTTTTTGTAAGATTTATACTTTTGTTTTTGTTACGCTTGAACTCTTTAATCTACCAAGTGTTTGATTTATTGCACAAGAGATTTGCTAAGCTCTTTAGGGCACGAAGAATTTCTTACATAATTATATCTTACTTCTCAAAGTTTTCACAGCATAGGTTTTAAAGTTTGTGTCTTCCTTTGGTCTTATAGATGCAACCATTGAAAGTTTAGCTTGGATACCAAATGATTTATACATATTGTAAGAAAATTAAGGAAGATGAAAAATTAACAGAAGAGAATCACTGTACCAAGAAGAAAATAAATTCTTTAATTTGCCTTACATTTTTTTAAAGATCAATTTAAATACAATTTAATAACTATAAAATAAAACCTATTTTAAACGTGAGTGACTTCTTGAAAATAACCGCACTACTAACCTATTATTCACATAACTCTTAATCTAATACAAATAATAATTAAACAAAATAAATTAATTAATTAATAATAAAGTACGCATCTTATATATTTCTATTGTCGACTAAGATGACCTTGAATCATCCATAATTTAATTAATTTATTTCTTTTTATAATGTAATCCTTTGAAAAAATAACATAATGTAGGAAATATCGTGTAACTTTAAAGAGGAGACAATAATACCTCATTAATAAAAGGAAAATATCAATGAATTATTATACCAATAAAATTGTATGTAAAGTAATAATCTCATCCAAATTAATACAACCCCAACAAATAAATGATTACATGATCAAATAAATCAAATCAAAGGTCACATCTGATAAATCAATATTTGTTCTAATATTTTGTTATGTTTATGTCCTTTATTCATATATTTTATCTTAAAATTTTATTACTTTGAGCTTCTTTTTATTATTTGTAAGAATTATTTTAGAAAGCCCAAAAACAAACCCAAGATACTGGAAGGCCTGTATTTGCTGAACATAGTCCGTATTTTCTAGCATAACTTTGTCCTCAATACTCGTATTTAGGTGATACAAAATAATTTGAAAACTGACATAATGATTTACAACTCTACATTTAAAAAAAAAAGCAAATATTGAAGTTTTAAGGGTCAAAACTCTAGCTGGAAAGAAAACAATTGGGGAAAAAGACTTTCCTTGACATGTGGGAGTGAATTTTGAATAAGTTGTTGACAAAATGAGTAAGAGGGATGACTTTGGGGGGTTGCTGGTGCTGAGAACGAATTGGGGAATAATTTGACCAATAATAGGGTTTTTTAAAAAAGGAGTTTTTCGTTGAAGGGGGAGGATTGCTGGATTGAAGAGGACATTCTTGTTGGGCAGAATTATCATCTTCTTCAAAAACTTGGTGGTGAACCTTCAAAAAGGGAAGCTTTCTTTTAGTTTGTTTATTTTTCAAATGTGTTTACAACTTTTGTAATTAGATTTATAGATTTGAATTTAAGAATGGAAGTGTAAACATATTTTGAGAGTTTGGCTTTGCTATTGAAATGGTATTGAATATTTTGTGAAATGTGATTAATTTGAAGGTTGAGATTATTTCTTATTCATTGATCTGTATAATTTTGATTATTTGTTGTGGATTTGCTATCTATTATTTGTGATTGAAATTAATTTGAGAATTAAGGTGTTAGAAACATCATCTTACCTTAATTAAGCTCTTTTGAACAAGTATTCAAATTGAATCCATTGAATTGGTTTGATTTAAATGGTTAAATGATTTCCTTGTAACAATAGAATAAATTAAATATAAGCCTCATATCAAGAATATATTTAATCAACTGTAAGTGAGAATTACCATGATCATTGGAATTCTCTAACTTTAGTGGAAAAACCAATAATCTAAAATACATAATGGTTATTTAATTCACCTTATATTTCAATATCAGATTAGATAACTAGCCAAACCCCATCTAATTTCATTGAATTCAACATAAGTTTATAGGTTTCAAGTTCTTGTAATTCAGCTATTTAATTACTTCAATTGAAATAATTTGAAATTGTCATTTAATTGCATTAGAGTATTTATGATTTTATGTTTGCTTAAATTAGTAATTAACAGAAAATAATAAGGATTTAAACCATTGCAATTCCGCGAGAGATCGACCTCGGGTGAACTTATCGTTAGCTATTAATGATTCGTGCACTTGTGAGCATTTAAAATTTGCACATAAAGTTTTTGGCATCGTTGCCGAGAAATTGGTGTTTAAATTCTATATTTGTTTTCTTTGTTGCTATTTTTTTTTATTTGTTTTGAGTATTTTATTTATTGTTATTTTATTTTGTTTCTTTGTAACTTAATTTTTTTTTTCTTTTATTAGGTATATGCAGGGTGACAATTTCCTAAGAGGAGATTTTGGGGAGAAAAGGGATAATATTTTAAGAATAAGGGAAAACCTGAGACAACTAGTTGAAGGACATCAATTAGGTACTGAACAAGAAGAAATTGTTGAGGAAACAGCAAGTATGGAGCCCCAAACAACGGAAGTAACCGAAAGACAAAGAGTGATGAAGGAGTATGCAAGGCCAATCGTTAGCACTTCTACATCTTGCATACAATTGGAGGATGCTACACGAAATTATGAGATAAAAAACATTCATTATTCCATGTTGCCTTCTTTTTATAGAATTCCTAACGAAGACACTTTGATTCTAATTAGAGACTTTTATGCGACAGTGCAAACTTTTCCTTTGCAAAGATTAACCGAGGATCAACTTAGGATGAGGTGTTTTCCCTATACACTGAAAGATAGAGCTAAAGCTTGGTTAATGACTCTTCCACCAACATCTTTAACTACATGAGAAGCGGTTTACAGCAAATTCATGGGAAAATTCTACTCTTACCAAAAGACCACTGAGTTAAGGAATAAAATTGCTACTTTTTCTCAAATGCAGGGAGAGCCTTTCCATGAAGCATGGAATAGATTCAAGATGCTTCTTATCCAATGTCCTCACCATCATTTTCCGTTGCAGCTACAACACTAATTTTTCTATGATAAATTGACGCAACAATGTCAATACACGATAGATAATGCAGCCGGTTGAGCCATGGGAGAAAAGACTGCAGAAAAGACATATGAGCTATATGAAATGTTGGGTGCTAATTCGCAGCAAAAGAGTGCAAGAGGAAAAAGAGTTGGGGTGCATGATTTAAGCTCTAACAATGAAATGGCAATGCAACTTGCTGAATTGACTAAGCAAGTCAAACTCTTTGTGACCAATAACTAGCCAACTCATAAGGTATGTGGAATTTGTGGTATTTATGGGCATAATGCTAACATTTGTTCTTTGTCTTGTGATTCTTACATAAGTGGTGAACAAGAACAAGCTAATTTGATGGAGTCTTACCAACCTAGACCAAGACATGATCCTTTTGCAAACACATATAACCCAGGTTGGAGAAATCATCCGAATTTCTCTTGGAAGACTAATAACAATCCAACATATGCTCAAAACTCAAGGCCAATTCAACATCAAATCCAAGCCATGCCACCTGAACAACCTAGAAGACCAACATTGGAGGAGAGCTCGAACACCTTCATTCAAGTCAATAAAGAAAACCATGAGAGACATAGTCAAAGGTTGGATTCCTTAGAAGCATATATGAAGAGGGTAGAAATGCAAGTTGGGCAACTTACAGAACACATGCAAGGTCATCAAAAAGGAAAGCTACCTAGATAACTCGAGCA
The DNA here is from genome assembly GCA_022749755.1 of Azadirachta indica. Taxonomy (NCBI): domain Eukaryota; kingdom Viridiplantae; phylum Streptophyta; class Magnoliopsida; order Sapindales; family Meliaceae; genus Azadirachta; species Azadirachta indica. Next base: position 20,438,626 of record CM040441.1, read on the forward strand.
AGCGAAAGCTGTTACAATCTTACAAAGTGGTAAAATTATTAACAAACATTTTGATAATGAAAATTCTAATGATTTACCACTTGGTGCAAAAAATGAGGAACAAGAAGTTTCCAAAGAAGAACAAGCTAAAGATCCCCAACCTTCTAAGCATTCCAAGAAGAGCGAAGAGAAGGATTCAGCTTTTACTTCATCGTTCCATAAGGCAACCGAGCCTTATAGGCCTTCAATTCCTTATCCGCACCGTTTAAGAGAAAATAAGAAAGATAAACAATTTTCTGAGATTTTTGAGTTACTTTCCAAGGTTGATATTAACTTACCTCTTTTGGATGTTATTAGGAATACACCATCATATGCAAAATTTTTCAAGGAACTCAACACCAAAAAGAGAATATATGAGAAAAATGAAAAGTCATGGTCTCAAAAGTTGCTAGTGCAATGCTTCAATAAAATTTGCCTCCAAAATTGAAAGATCCTAGAAGTTTCAACATAAACATAACTATGAGAGACAAGAAGATAGCTTAAGCCATGCTAAACTTAGGAGCAAGTATTAATCTATTGCCACACTCCATATACTTGCAACTAGGTTTAGGGAAGCTTAAGCCTACAACTATGACACTTCAACTTGCGAATAGGTCAGTTAAATATCCAAGGGGAATAATTAAGGATTTGTTGGTGCAAGTAGACAAGCTCATTGTACTAGTGGACTTTGTGGTTTTGGAGATGGAAGGAACACCCTTAAAGGACAAAGAGCATACAATTCTTCTTGGTAGACCATTCATGGCAATCACCAAGACAATTATTGATGTCCAAAATGGGAGGTTATCAATAACGGCCTTAGGAGAAACTGTCTAATTTAAAGTGTTTGATTCTTTATCAATTCCTTCTATTTCTACTAAAGATGAGTGCTCTTTTATTGATTGTATCGACTCACTTGTTTATAGCACTTATTTACAAGAAGAAATGGAGGATAAGTTTGAAGTTGCACTTGTTGGTGAGAGAGTAGAAGAAATACTTGAAGAAGAAACTAAGGGATACCATGATATGCTAGATAAAGCTAAAGCAATTTCAGAAGAACCTAGCAAACCCTTAGAGCTACCAAAATCCTTACCAAGGGAAAAAATCACTCTACCTAAAATTGAGCTTAAAAAATTGCCTAAACATCTTAAATACATATTTTTGGAAGAGGAGGATACATTCCCTGTAATCATTTCATCTATTTTGAACCAAACCCAAGAAGAGAGAGTTGTAAGAGAGCTTAGTCGACTTAGGAAAGCTACAGGATGGAGTATAAGTGACATTAAAGGCATTAGTCTTGCAATGTGCATGCATAAAATTATTTTAGAGTATAATGCCAAAACTATGAGAGAAGCCCAAAAGAGATTAAATCCTAATTTGCAAGAGGTAGTCAAGAAAGAGATTTTAAAACTCTTAGATGCAGGAGTCATTTACCCAATTTTTGATAGTAAATGGGTTAGTCTGGTTCATGTTGTACCAAAACAATTAGGAATTATAATGGCGAGGAATGAAAATAATGAGTTGATGCCGAATAAGATGACTATCGAGTGGAGAATGTGCATTGATTATAGAAAGTTGAATTTAGCTACAAAGAAAGATCATTTTCCATTTCCATTTATTGATATGATATTGGAAAGATTGGTAGGGCATGATTTTTATTGTTTTCTTGATGGTCTTTCAGGTTATTATTAAGTACTGATTGCACCGGAGGATCAAGAGAAAACAACATTCACTTGCCCATTTGAAACGTTTGCCTTTAGAAGGATGCCGTTCGGTTTATGCAACGCTCCTACAACATTTCAAAGATGCATGATGTCAATTTTCTCGGATATGGTAGAGAAATTCATTGAGGTATTTATGGATGATTTTTCAGTTTTTGGAACTTCGTTTGATGATTGTCTCCATAATTTGACTTTCGTTCTTGAGAGATGCATTGAATGTATTTGACACTTAGTTGGGAAAAAAGTCATTTTATAGTGCAGCAAGGTATTGTGTTAGGGCATGTTATTTATAGTAGAAGCATTGAAGTTGATAAGGCGAAATTGATTTGATTGCTAAATTACCACCATCTACTTCAGTTAAGGGAATTAGGAGTTTTTTGGGACATGCAAGATTTTATAGACAATTTATTAAAGTTTATTTAAAATAAGTCATCTATTATGTAATTTGTTGTCTAAAGATGTTGCCTTTGATTTTAATGATGATTGCCTTGCCGCCTTCAATTCTTTGAAAGAAAAATTAACATCAGCACCTATTATCATGGCACCTGATTGGTTGTTACCTTTTGAGATTATGTGTAATGCATTCGATTGTGCTATTTTGGGGCAAAGAGTAGAGAAGCATTTGCATGTTATTTATTATGCTAGTAGAACACTCAATGATGCCCAACTAAATTATTCCACCACTGAAAAAGAGTTTTTGGATGTTGTGTTTACATGAGACAAATTTAGATTATACTTGGTAGGATTTAAAGTCATTGTGCGTTCGGATCATGCAGCATTGAAATATTTATTAACAAAACTAAATGCGAAGCCAAGACTGATTCGGTGGGTGTTGCTTTTGTAAGAATTTGATTTAGAAATAAAGGATAAGAAAGGTAGTGAGAATGTTGTTGCTCATCATCTTTCTAGGTTATTTTCAAATTTTGACACATATGAACACGAAGAAAAACAACCGATTGTTGAAACTTTTCCTTATGAACACTTGTTTTCTTTAGGTCATGAACCATGGTATGCTGATATTATCAATTATCTTGCTTGTGGTGTGTTGCGGCCTAACCTCACTTTTCAGAAAAAGAAGAGATTTTTATTTTCTTGCAAGCATTATTTTTGAGATGAGCCATATTTGTTTAAGCTTTGTCAAGATCAAATCATTCGTCGATGTGTGCCTGAAGATGAGCACGAGAGTGTTCTAACCTTTTGCCATGAGCTTCATTGTGGAGGTCATTTCGGTGGTAAGAAAACAGCCCTCAAGGTATTACAATCTGGTTTTTATTGGCCAACTCTCTTTAAAGATGCTCATAATTTTTGTTTGCATTGTGATAAATGTCAAAGGAGTGGTAGCATTAACAAGAGAAATGAGATGCCTTTAACAAATAATCTTGTTGTTGAGCTTTTTGATGTATGGGGGATTGATTTCATGGGACCTTTTCCATCTTCGTTTAGTTTTCAGTACATATTAGTTACAGTTGATTATGTGTTTAAGTGGGTTGAAGCTATACCAACCCGAACTAACAATGCTAATTGTGTTGTGAAATTTTTAAAAGATGTTATATTTAACAGGTTTGGGACACCAATGATCAGTGATGGAGGAAGTCATTTTTATAACAAACTCTTTGACGGGTTATTGAAGAAGTACAACATTACACATAAGGTGGCAACTTCATACCATCCACAAATTTTGGGCCAAGTTGAGGTTAGCAATTGCCAAGTGAAGGGAATTTTGGAAAGGACAGTACGATCTTCAAGGAAAGATTGGGCAGCTAAGTTGAATGATGTATTATGGACATATCGCACAGCATACAAGACACCTATTGTCATGAGCCCATATTAGTTAATTTTTGAAAAGGCATGCCACCTACTGTAGAGCTTGAGCACAAGGTATATTAGGCAATTAAGGAGCTGAACATGGACATGAAAATGGAAGGAGAGAAGCGTTTACTTCAACTTAATGAGTTAGAAGAGATTTGGGATGAAGCCTACGAGAATGCAAAAATTTACAAAGAACGCACTAAGCGTTATCACGACAAAGGCATAATTCATAAATCTTTTTATCCTGGAATGAATGTTCTTTTGTTTAACTCTTGTCTTAAATTGTTTTCAGGAAAGTAGAAGTCAAAATGGCGTGGACCATTTCCAATAGTCCAAGTTTTTCCTCATAGAGCGATAGAATTGTTAAATCCGAAGACTCAAACAACATTTAAAGTAAATGAACATTGTATGAAGCCTTATTTAGAAGGAGTCCAGAATAAGAGAGAGGTTGAATGCATTGAATTGTTCAACCCTCAATAAGAAAAGGCGACGTCTCGCTAAGACGTTAAAGAAAAGCGCTTGGTGGGAGGCAACCCATTCATGTTTGGTAGTATCTTATCCTTTTCTTATTTGTTTAACTTCTTTTCTATTTGTTTCATTAATGGTTTCGTAACTTAAATTATATTTTAAACATTGAGGACAATGTTTAATATAAGTTTGGGGGTGGGGTTTTAGTGTGTTTGAAAGATTTTAAATGTGCTTTAATATTTCTATTTGTTTTGAACTATATAGTTATAAAAACTAAAAGTTTTTTAAAAAATATGTTTAAAAAAAAAAATTTTCAATATTTTTTTTCTTTTTTTCTCTTTGTTTTGAGTTTTTGTGATGATTCCTTTATATGAGACTAGTATGCAATTTGTACATGACTAATTAGAATTGATGAGATATTAAGGAAAATCATGATTTTATTATTATTATTTTTTTAACTACGTTTCATTGTTTATTCTTTTACTACATATGCACTTTATGCTATGATCGATTTGAATCTTGATTTGATGAAATCACATGATTAGAGGATAATGTGCAAGATAGTGTAAACTCATGAATCCTAATTATGAGATTTTGAGCCCTGAAACTTCTATTCTGAGTGTTTATTACTACTCTATATTTTCTTGTCATATTTTCTTTCAAATGATCTCATTATACTTTGTTTTGGTTGATTAACTTGATTATTCATGCTTTGATTGTAACACTGATTGTATGATACATGAGAAATGATTTTAGGCTTTATTTGAATCGTTTGCGCCTTTCTTACCTACCTAATGTATATTCTTTCTTAGTAACCATTTTGAGCCTCAATATGTTCTTTTTCTTTCTGAAAACTAATCATAATCAAACCCAATAGTTAAGTATCCAATATTCTTATCTTTATTCTATTCTTTGAGCCATAAATGAGTTGATTGGATATGTGCCTTGTAATAGGTTCGGGGGTTGTTATTTCTTGAAGTAGTGCTTGGTGTTATAATGTTTTATCAATGTGTTGTACTACCAAAAAAAAGGGGGGGAGAAATGCTAAGGTTGATTATGAAAGTGCAGTAAGAAAAAAAAAAGATGGGGCTGCAAAATGAAATTTGAGATTGAAAAAAAAAAAAGAAAAAGGGAAAATGAAAAAAGAGGTGAATGTAAATGAGTGGTTGCAGAATATGAAAGAAAATTGAAAAATAAGAATTTGATGATAGGTGCACATATTATTGAGTTCTTATGGCTTTGTTTTATCTTTTTTCCACCAATCCTTATCATCATCTTACCCAATAGCCTCAGTACAACCCAAAAAAGAAAAGTCCTATATTGATCTTGCGTATCATATGATTAGTTTGCATTCATTGTCTAGAAAATCAAGCTATTAGCATTCCGTTCATGAAATCAACATCATTACATTAGAAATAGCGTATTCTTCATTTTATATGTGAGCTTTGTTTTCCATTAAAAATTTAAGCTTGATGCTTGTCTCACATACGGTTTAGTGATAACCCAAATTTCGAGTGCATTTCTTTAAGAGTGACCATCTTTGTGAAGTTTGGAGTTGAAACATCAATGCATGCTATATTCTGATAATGTAAAGGATGACAAGAGAAATAATAATTGATCTATGACTATCACACACTACACATGAGGATAACTTTTAAAAAAAAAAAATTATTGACAATTGAATAAGTCATTGATTAACCCTATATCTTGTTGCATTCTTTTGAAGCCATTAACATTTTAAGGAATCATCTCTAGGAAGGAATTTTCACATGTATGTTGAGTCTTTTATTTTTATTTTTATTTTTGCTTTGCTCGAGGACTAGCAAAGTCTAGGTTTGGGGGAATTTGATAAATCAATATTTGTCCTAGTATTTTGTTATGTTTATGTCCTTTATTCATGTAGTTTATCTTAAAATTTTATTACTTTGAACTTCTTTATATTATTTGTAGGAATTATTGTAGAAAGCCCAAAAACAAATGCAGGATGTTGGAAGGCCTGTATTTGCTGAACATAGTCCGTATTTTCTAACATAACTTATCCTCAATACTCGTATTTGGGTGATACAAAATAATTTGAAAATTAGACATAATGATTTACAATTCTATATTTCAAAAAGAAAGCAAATATAAAGTTTTAAGGGTCAAAACTCCAGTTGGAAAGAAGACAATTGCGGAGACAAACTTTTCTTGACATGTGGGAGTGAATTTTGAATAAGTTGTTAACAAAATGAGTAAGAGAGATGACTTTGGGGGGTTACTGGTGCTGAGAACGAATTGGGGAATAATTTGACCAATAATAGGGTTTTCTAAAGAAGAAGTTTTCAATTAAAGGGTATTGAACATTAAAGGGTTGCTGGTGCTGAGGACATTCTTACTGGGCTGAATTATCATCTTCTTCAAAAACTTGGTAGTGAACTTTGAAAAAGAGAAGCTTTCTTTTAGTTTGTTTATTTTTCAAATATGTTTAGAACTTTTGTAATTACATTAATAGATTTGAATTTAAGAATGGAAGTGTAAACATATTTTGGGAGTTTGGCTTTGCTATTGAAATGGTATTGAATATTTTGTGAAATGTGATTAATTTGAAGGTTGAGATTATTTCTTGTTCATTGATTTATATAATTTTGATTACTTGTTGTGAATTTGCTATCCATTATTTGTGATTGAAATTAATTTGAGAATTAAGGTATTAGAAACATCATCTTACCTTAATTAAGCTCTTTTGAACAAATATTTAAATTAAATTTATTGAATTGGTTTGATTTAAATGGTTAAATGATTTCCTTGTAACAATACAATTAATTAAGTAGAAGCCTCATATCAAGAATATATTTAATTAATTGTAAGTGAGAATTACCATGATCATTGGAATTCTCTAATTTTATTGGAAAAACGAATAATCTAAAATACATAATGGTTGTTTAATTCACCTTATATTTCAATACCAAATTAGATAACTAGCCAAACCCCATCTAATTTCATTAAATTCAACAGAATTTTATAAATTTCAAGTTCTTGTAATTCAGCTATTTAATTACTTCAATTGAAATAATTTGAAATTGTCATTTAATTGCATTAGATATTTATGATTTTATGTTTGGTTAAATTAGTAATTAACAGAAAATAATAAGATTTAAACCATTGCAATTCCATGAGAGATCGATCTCGGGTGAACTTATAGTTAGCTATTAATGATTCGTGCACTTGCGAGCATTTAAAATTTGCACATAAAGGTTGAGATTAGATGATCAAATAAATCATATCAAAGGTCACATCTACTTGTGCCTATGAAGTTTCTATAATCAATTGCTCAATTTGAATCAATAGGGTAGCCATGTTGGAGCCTAGCCCTTATAGCCCTATAAAAATTTTGAAGATTTTGGAAGAAAATTATCAATTTTAACCTTTAAAATTTTATTTTTATTATTTTGGCCCTACAAATTTTAGATCATTTCATTTTGGCCCCTTAAACATTAACCCTAGCTCTGCCATTGGTTCAAACCAAACAATTTTGACATGATCTATTTCAAGATGCAATCAGAAATCACCACTACTCCAATGTTGATTATAGCTTGAGGAATACCAAAGTATGGCTTCCGTATGAGAAAACCCATGAATTTGTAGCTATTCTTGGTCAAATCTTACAATAAAACATGAATAACACCAATTCTTTTCTCTTTCTAAAACAGCTTTTAGTTTTTCACTTTGTCAATCTCAAATACCTTGCAAGATGCAGGTGTCAAGAACTCTAACTCGATAGAAAAAAATGAACTTGTCATTCCATGTGGGATTCTAGTTCCCAACTTCATCAATTCTTGAAGAAAGCTTTGAATTCTTGTTGTACACAACATAAGATTGTATTAGAGGATTTTGTTGCAGTAAAAACCAATTGTTGAGTGGAAATTAGATTGACCTCCAAGATAGGTACTGTTGTTTTCTAGGAAATATTCATCAATAAAAAATTTGCTGAAAGAAAGGAGAAAGTTTGTGGTGTGTTCTATAGGTATACGGACTATCTAATTGAAATAAGATCAAGAGAGAGATAAAGACTGGTAGCTAGGGATTGAATTGGTGAAGAACATCAAAATAATAATTGAAGTGAAGTTGTATTGTTATACATATATATATATATATATGGGAACTGATTAATAGCCCATTTTTTTACATAATTTTTTTTACATGAATTATAAGTCGTTGGATTTAAACACATTCAACGATTAGAATTGTATCTGACTATGTAATTAATACATAAAAATATTGTATTTTATCCCTTAGGTTTCGGGAGAAAAGCAATATAGCCCCATGAGTGCTTAGTACGTCCAAATATCCCCCTAACTTTTACGAAAATGTTAAGATACCCTGACACTAATAGTCTTATTTTAAATTAAGTATTTTACTTTTCAATTATTAGAAATATATAAAATAACCATATTATCCTTATTTTTATTTTGTAATAACCAATATAATTTGATTATAATATTTAAATTCAAAAGTAATAAAAATATTTTGACCTTTAATTATTTTTCTCCTTCTAAATTTGGTGTCAACTTTTTTGAATATGTTAATTATATATAATATTTTAAATAGATCATTTATTTAAAATAGTTTTATTTTAAAAATTAAGTATATTTTATAATATTAAAATAAGAATAATTGATATTTTTAAAATAAAATAGAAATATTATTATCATAATTTTTGTTATTGTCTGAATATTTATGAAAATAATTAATTATAAATTTATTTTAACAATAAGATTATTTTAAATAATTAATATTGTCAAAAACTTTGAGAGTATATTTGAAAGGAGAAAAATAATCAAGAATCAAAATATTATTATTACTTTTAAATTTAAATATTAGAATAAACTTATATTAGTTATTATAAAATAAAATTAAGAATAATATAGTTATTTTATCGTTTTTTAATAGTTAGGGGATAGAATAGTCAATTTAAAGTAAAAATAGTAGTGTCAAAGGGGTATCTTAATATTTCCTTAAAAGTCAAGGAGTATCTAGACTTACTAACAACTTAGGAAGTAAATTACTTTTCCCCTAAAATCTAGAGGGGTGAAGTACAATATCCCTAATACATAATTAATGCATTTATAATTAATGCATATATCAATTATAATCTCAACTATTATATGTGCCTAAATCGAACAACTTACATTTAATGTAAAAGTTTGTGTAAAAAAAAAGAGTTATTAATCCTACCCCTATATACATAAGACAAGTGAAGCGAAGGTTGGATCAAATCTACATTAATGTTAGAATTTTAGACAGACCAGTATGCGCTAGGTAGGTTACATCAAATCTACATTAATAGAACTTTGGACAAGACTACTTGTAAACTAACTAACTTAATAATGAAAGTTTTGTAAGGGAACTGGAGTAGGTCACTTTAAGACAAATGATCTTCTTTCTAAAGATATTTTATTCTATTATATGTCCAAGGTTCAATATTAAAATAATTTTAGAGGTTTTCCCTAACTTTGTCTGTGTCAACAAACAATTCAAAATGCCTCAAAAATTTTAGAATAGATTCAAATTAAATAACAATAATTTGAAGCACTTCTTTTTATACTATTTCAAAAACCCAGGAACTCAGTTGTATGAATAGGTAAAATACAGGATTTTCAATCCTATCAAAATAGGGGAGGGGGTGATGAATACTCAATTTAAAATGAGTAAACATAATTCCATACTTGATCTCATAAATACGTACAGAATTCTATGGAAAGTTGCATCCGATCAAAGTCATATGTACAACTTAGAGGGAGATCTTTCATATCTTTTGAGATTGACCCTTATAAAATGTTTTAACCTTTAGAAAAGAAAATGGATTCTTGAACCTCTTTTGCATTCACTCTTTCACATTCACATCATGTCGAGGTACTATAGTAGAAAAACTGTAAAGTCCTATCCAATTTATCTTAATCAATTAGCTAACTCGTTGGTATATATATATATATATATATATACACATATATATAAATTCATAGGCGAATTTTTGCCGCCTACATAGCACCCCAGATAACAAAAGAAATTTCTATTAATAAATTTTAAAGAATAAAAAAAGGGCACAGGGCTTAGTTATGGTGCTAAAATCTATTACATTCAAATACATTGCTCTATTGTGCCTCTCTTTATACAAAATCCCTAAACTGCTACCCCTAACTCATTTGAAGGTTCAATTGGGTGGGTTGGTCAATGATCAATTTGATGGATGGGGTTGTAGGGATCAGAAACACAACAACAAAGAAAGGATTGGGTTTCTTAAGTAGAGGAGAAAGAGGAATTAATCTCGAGGAATCCACTAGGAAAGTTTCTAATCATCCTTAACTGTGTTTCTTAGGCTTAGGTTTGAGTTCATTAGTGGATGATGGACTTTCAAAAGAGAAGAACCTATGACAGCCGTAAGAGGTAGATGGAAGGCTATTGGCAAGGTGGAGATGCAAGAAATAGAATCGATACGTCTTCTTTAAACACCCTCAATCCCTCCAGTGTCTCTCATCACTTTTCTAATTGTGTAGTTAGACAAAGAATACTACTAGGTTTGTACAATTTGAAAGCCTGTGTTAGTTTAAAGTTACTTATGATCAAGTTCTTATGTTCTGAACTTCTTGGGTTATTGTTTATAAGCATGATCTTCAATGTAATTAATTTGGCGCCTAATTATAGTTTGATTTTATATTGGTAGTTGTGTTAATTGGTAAAGATTATTGGATCAAACATGGCTTTTCTTTGAACTATTTCTTATGTTACTATTTAAAATATGATCTTCATATTGTTTAGTACAATGCTCATTCTTCCTGTATATCAATTTCTAATGGAATATCAAGGCTTGTTAGGGGTCAATTTGATATATTTGTTCAAATTTCAGAAGTTCAAATATGAATTCTGAATTGTGTGTATGCATTGAAAGATTGAAGGACTATATATAATTAGAGATTGAAACTTAAGAATAACAACGGAGCAAGAATTAGATTGCTGATCCTCCCAAGCAAACTTTGTAAGTTTCATATGAGGAGAGCATATGAAGAAACAGTTATATAAAAGAAAACTAGTTTTTAGTGACAATATTTTTAATGACGCTACAAAGTTGAAGCTAAAAACACCTTTAGCGACAACATTGAAAATTTTGTCGCTAAAACATAAAGAAAAAAATATTAAATAATTCTCACCATCGTTGCTAAAGATGGACTTTTGGCAACATATGGCGCAAAAATATTAGCGGCAATAATATTAGTGGCATATAGTTCCAAAATTTTGGAGATAAAATAATTTATTTTAGCGACAATAGTAGTTATCGCTAAAAGTGTAACCTTTTAACAACAAACAACTATCATCGCTATTACCATCTTTAGCGACAACTTTGGTGGTTTTCACAAAAACTGTTTTTAGCAAAGCCATCTTGTTATAGCTAAAGCTTGTTTTAGCGACGATGACTAAATGCTTCGCCAGTGACAACTTTTATTGTTGTTGTTAAATGTTTCTTTGGCGACAACTTTTGTTGTCATGAACAGTGTTTTTGGTGACAAATTTATTATTGTTGCCAAAAGCTAAGTTGGCGACAACTTGCTATCATCGTAAAAAGTATTATTAAAGACAATTTTATTGTTGTTGCCAGAAGTATTTTGGCGGTGCTTTTTAGTCGTCACTAAAGATTGTTTTGGGCGATTGTTTTTTTTCTTTTTATCATCGCTAAAATGGTTATTGACAACGACTCTATAGTCGCCTGAAGTTGAATTAGCAACAAAATTGAATATTTAATGTTATTTAAAATCTTGTAATATTTTTATATATAAAATAATATAATAATAATTATTATATGACATATAATAAAGGGTATTCTCAAAAACCTCTCCTGAGGTTTTAGAAAGTATCATTTTGGTGGAAGGTTTCAGTTTTGTATCACAAAACTCCACTAACATTACAGTTGATCATTACTTAACTGTTAGCTTTATCGTAAAAGCAAACAGTAATTTCTTTTATGTTTTTTGTCTAACAAAGCAGTGTATGCTTTACTAATTTCATACTTCCAAGTGATGATGAAAAGCCTAAAGATGATCAATTTCATGCAATTATCCTAAAAACACTAATTTCTTCTAAAGCTAGCCTAAAATAATCTATATCAATGGAAATAAAAGCTTGGATCGAGATTTGGAGGTGTGCCTTTATGGATTTGGTGTTGTAAGGTATGTATAGGTATATCTTAGAGGGTTTCTATTATCCACAATATGATTTGGTATGCATGTATGAATTTTGAAGAGGTCTAGTAGTTGGTGAGATTGGAATATGTACTTTGAAGAAAACATAAGCAAAACTAGCCAAAGAAAATGGCTAGATATTGCAAACCTTTTATTGCTCACCATGTGTTTGTTCTTTTGCCAATGAATGGCTCAATAGATTATCTTTCTAGTATTGAAGTTTGATGTTGTAAGATAGGTATTTGGCTCAAGATGGGTTAATGGTTGTGATTTGTGAAATATTTATCGTTAATGCCATTCAATCGGATGTTTCTTATTTTCTAATTTTCTTCAATACCCTTCAACATTTACCTTACCAACATTGATGCGTTTTTTGTACCTTATTTTGTCAAATTGCTTCAAGTGCCTAAGTCTGTCCTCTGCAATATTCTTCAATCGCCTAATATCAAAAATTTGGAAATGATAATCATAATATATGATGAAGATAGCTTTAAAACTTATGCTGCTTTCTTGAAAGCATCTTTGTGATATAAATTAATTATGAAGGTGGATGTTTTATCCGAGTATTTTTACATTCTGTTATATTATGATAGATCACTTTTTCATATTTATGAAAAGATTGGCTTTTTTCTAGTGGCAGTTATTATGTTATGCAAAACATCAAAGATCATCCATTTTTTAACCTTAGGGGTTTAAGCCTTAAGGTTGTGGAATTGATTAGGTTCAAAGGGCTTACAACTGATATTTTTTGGTGTAGTTTGTTTGAGAGTGCTATGCTAGTGGAAAAGATAATTATTGATCCTTGTAGACCACATTATCTAGGAAGTCCAAAGGAATTGCTATAGAGAGATTCCAAAAAGTATGGATGTGCTGCTATGTTAGTTGCAAAACACTCTTAACTTGGAATTTGTGATATTTGGAATATTGAAGATTTTTGCAACAAGTCAAGCATTGGGTGGTCACAAAATCAAATATGGCAATTAGGGATATTATTGTCTTTTTAAATAAAGTGTTAGTCAAATAACAATTAAGAGGAAGCTTTGTGTTACAAAACTGAAACCTACTATGAAAGTGATACTTTCTAAAACCTTGGGAAAGGTTTCTGATCATACCCCTATATAATAATAAAACTGTTCATTTTTATAATTACAGATACAATTTTTCAATTTTTATTATGATTATTGTTATTTATACTAATATTATTAATTTAATACAACAAATTTAGGACAGATAATAAATAAATATAATTAATTAAATACAAATTTATTTTTTAATTAAAAAAGTACAAATTTTGGCTAAGACATAGAAACTTATATTTAAATTTATTTATTACTTACTATTATTATTTATAAAAATTAATTAAACAATCATATTAAATACTTAATTATTGGCCTCTAAGATGGCCTTATATATTTGTTTATAAATGTTGTTTTTATTGTAGTGTTTTCTGATTTCTCTATAGTTCTTGATAGCCACAGCTAACCAATATGAAACAAATGATTCCAACAAGAGTGAAAACATGATAGTGTTGAATCTAGCCAACAAAGGAGTAATGGTTATTTTGGATGTGCTACCTCAGGGAAAGTAATGGAGCAGAAAAGGTAATAGCTGCCAATGTAAGTTGGGCTTCCAGCATTTGGGCTACTATTTAATTAGGAGACGATGGGCTGGATTAAATTTAAGCCCTAACTACTGAATTGGGGGAAACTTAGAGGCGAATTTCATATGCAATGAAAAATATTTAATTTCAGTTTATTGGGGGTTAAAAAAGAATGAACTTAATGGGGGAACTTAGAATAGAGAATTCATACGGAGAAGAAAATATTAATTTTAATTTATAGAAACAAATAAGAAATTTAGATGATGTTTGTTTTTTTTAACTGAAGAGATTTAAATGTTTAATTTAAATGTTTTTTTTTTTTTTAAAATGTATGAAATTTATTTATATAAATTTATATAATAAAATTAGTTAAATTTTCATATTCAGCTAAAAAGTACAAAAAATTTGGATTTTTTACTTACTAAAAAAAAATCTTAAAATTGTCCTTAAATTAAAAAAACATATTTAATTATCTAAATAGATAAATTTAACTAATTAAATATTAAGATTAAAAACAAAAAAACAACTCCTTAGTCAATGAAAATAATAATAAAATATTTGTTATTATGATAAACCTTTAGCTGTCAGACATTGTTACAATAATAAATTAAAATATTGAACTTAATATTATTAATGAAGAAAAATGAATCTTTATTGTAATATTACTATAACAAAATATGATTCAGTTAGAAAAATATGACATAAATATTGTCCTAAATTTATTTCCTAGTTGTTTTACATCACTTTCTCAACTCTCTTGGTCTATTGTATTTTACATTTTGGTTGTAATTAGGAAAGATTTCGATTATAAAAATTATTTTACATATGTATACAAGAAGAAAACTTATCAATTTTTTTTTTCAAATAGAATTTTCTTTTTCACATTTCTAAAATGTAAATTATAATTTACTTCTTTTTTTTTACTTTGAATATAATCTTTTAAAGAAATAAATCTGTTGACTAAAATAATACACAATTTCTTCTAAAAGATGTGTTTGACAAGGAAACAACTATTTTTATTTTTATTTTTGTCAATAAGGTATACTTTAAATAATTATATCGAACGAGCCCTCGCTTTTTTTGTTACAAAGAATATGTATGGAAATACTGTGCTTAAAGTTAGTATTAAAAGTATAGAAATGAAAGTAGAAAATTAACTTTTAATGGAGACTAAGTATTGTTTCGCTTATATTAATGCATGGTAAGTTTATCTAATTTCAAAGTCATAACACTTCTTAGTATTGCCAAAAAGAAAATTTGTCATAACACTTCAATTTCAAATTTACATTTAAAGTATTCAAGCATTCTCCATAATAATACCGCTGATACCTTACATACTTATGAACCGTATTATTTGTAGAGAGAATTAATACATATCTTCTTTGAGGTTTCAAAAATTCACATATAGATGGAACATTTGGGAAAATTTGCACATATTTTTCCTAAACTGTCAGTTGACTATATTAACTATTAGTTGATCATTAAACTTATGCGCATTTTGGTACCAATAATTTTCTTCAAACACATAATAATTGTTATATTTTTTTTACCAAAGTCTTTTTTAATCTTAAAGATTTAGTCTAATATCCTCATTAATCCTAATAGTTTTAAAAATTATCTCCAAGATAACACTCATACTTTTATACAATAATAATTATTTAAGAAAAATAAATAATAAATCTCTAAAATTTGACAAAATATGATAAATTTATATAAAATACATTTTATTTTATAGCACATTGATAATATAAATATTTATTAATATATTATAAATTTATTCATTTTTATTATATTGATATTTTATTTCTATTTTAAATATTATACAAAATTCAAAATAATTCAAATATTGTAAAAGATTTGGATATATAATTCAAAATCATGTAAAAATTTGAATAAATAATTCAAATTTTAATATTTAAAATTTTTGTAATCATTTAATTATTTAATTTCTCATTTGTCTTCTTATGTGAAGGAAATTTTAAGGGTATTTCAATCTTTTCAGTAAAAGTTTACAATCAATTAACAGTTCAGGGGAGGTAAATGTAGATTTTCTCAAGCATTTCATCTATATGTGGGTTTGCTAAACTTTAAGGAAGATATGTAATTATTAAAAAGAATTTATTTGTAATTGTTAAAAAGGACTTGTTTTCCTCTTTAAAAATAGGTATGTTAGATTAGACAAAAGCGAATTAGAATTAGGATGATTTTATTCTCCGCTAGGGCAATTTACTTGAAAGGGATATTATCGAATTCTTCCGTTGAGATATTGAAATGTATCAGATACATTGAAAGTATGCTAAATGTATCAAAGACCTCCCCTGATCCATTTGTCAGCTGTTAGTTGACGGTAAATATGAAGGGTAAAGAAGTAAAATATAGATGATTAGACCATTGACATACAGGCCACAGAAAACAAAACATTAGCTACTCTTCAAAACAGGGAACCTAAACTTTCGTCTTCTCATTTCTCACCAAAAACTCATCTACAAACCTATGATTAAGGTAGAAATCTAGCCCAAAATTGTGCTAATCTCGGAAAATGAACACTGGCAAGAAGATTTAACGCCAATTCGGTGGATCAGTAGCTATATATATGTAGAGGAGCGAAACTCATATCGATTTGCCTTAACTTTGCATTCGGTAAGTGCGATTTGCATATTTTGTAAGGTCAATTTGGGAGAAACAGATTACTTTATATTGATTAATGGATATCGATGGCCATTAGGTATGTGCACAGATTAATTTTAAATTTGGATTTGATATATGCATGCTTGAATGAATGTGGTAATCAATTTGATTTAGTCTTGTTTTATAATACTGGGTTTCTTTTTTTCACTTGAGATAGTTTGATTGTAATAAATAGTTATATATATGTTTACAAATTAAGGGGTTTTTTCTATTTTATGCATGCATGACTGTATTTGTTTACTGATCGATTTGATTTAGTCTTGTTTTATAATTTTTGGGTTTCATTCCTTGATTGAGATAGTTTGATTATGATGAATGCTGATTTGTGGGTTTTTATTTTCTGGGTTTCTTTTCTTATTTTTTGGGTTTCGTTTCTTGCTTGGGTAGTTTGGTTGGCATGAATGATTATATATATATTCACATATAAAGGGTTTTTCGATTTTATACATGCATGAATGAATCTGATTACTGATCGATTTGATTTAGTGGCGTTTTATAATTTTTTGGGTTTCATTCCTTGATTGGGATAGTTTGATTATGATGAATGTTAATTTGTGGGTTTTTATTTTCTCGGTTTCGTTTCTTATTTTCTGGGTTTTTGTTTCTTGCTTGGGTAGTTTAGTTAGTATGAATGATTATATATATGTTCACATATGAAGGGTTTTTCGGTTTTATGCATGCATGACTGAATCTGATTACTGATCGATCTAATTTAGTCATGTTTTATAATTTTCTGGGTTTCATTCCTTGATTGGGATAGTTTGATTACGATGAATATTGATTTATGAGTTTTATTTGCTAGGTGTCGTTTCTTGCTTAGGTAGTTTGGTTGGTATGAATAATTATATATATGTTGACATATTAAGGGTTTTTCGATTTTATGCATGTATGACTAAATCTGATTATTAATTGATCTGAATCGGTTTTATTGGTGTAATTTATTTGCAATGAATGGTTATATATACGTTCACAGATTACTTTTTGTTTTCAATGTTATCTCTACGTGACAAAATCGAATATGCTGATTGTTTTGATTTACTCTTAAGTTATAATTTTTTAGTTTCGGTTATTGTTTGGGGTACTTCTGTAATATTTAGGTTTTGATTAATACAAAGACATGAATTTAGAAAATAAGTATACTTATGGGAAATAGACTATTTAATTATAGATGAATGTGTTTAAACATTTATAAGAAAAGGATTTCTGGGTAATAAAAATTTATTATAAGTAAAAAGTGAAAATAGTAAAATTGAAGGACTTCAATGAAGTTTAAAATTTAAAATAGTTTCCTTTAAGTCGATGAAAAAAAAAAGAATGAAAAAAGTCAAATGTAAGGATTTGGTGGATTTGGCTTTTAGTTTAATGTTTATTGTGCTACGTGTAAGTAAATAAGAAAAACAAAAAAAATGTTTGTAGGCTTTTGGTGGTCAACATGTGTAATACAATTATATATGTATAGGCAGGTAGTTATTCTTTTTCTTCTTACTATTAGAAGTAAGGACAGGGAACGAAAACAGAAAAGGAAAGCTAAGAAAAAGAAAGAAGGAAGGAAAGAAGATTTGTTTAAATTATTATTTCAAATGACTAATGTTGGTTTTAAAGATTAATAAGTTATTTTATATGATTCAATTGCAGAATCTTAAATTATTAGTGTATAAATATGTGTTTAAATATATATTTATAAATATATTTTTAAATAATTAAGTTTAGACTATTATTTATTGTTATTGGATCATTATTTATTGTTATTTTTAAATTGATACTAGGAGGTGATTCCAAAGAGATAGGGAAGTCGATAGAGCAATAGAATTGTAACACGTTTATCATATAGGTATTTATATGCATTTGGTAGATTTTGGTTTTAAAACTGAAAAGTAGAGTGTTTAATTATAATTGATGTTTTAATAAATGTGTATGAAATTACCGAATCACCACGTGTCGATTTAATTAATTATTTTTCAAACCGCATTTAAATAGCAATTTTCATAGGAATGTTAAATTTATAAATATAGTGAGAAAATTGTATTACCATATGTTGTATTTTTATAAATATATGGTTTGTATAGAAATGTTGTGAAATGAATTGATAAATGAAAATGTAATGGTCATGGTTGTTGTTATAACATGGCATCGGTGTTTGGAGCGACGGTCTTTGAGAATAATGCACTTAAAGATCGTTTTTTATGAGATGACGATCCTTGCGAATAATGCCCCTAAAGTACGTATAACCAGTTTTTGGAACGGTAGTCCTTTAGAACAATGTCTGTAAAGTACACAAGTACAAAAATTTATGAAAATTTTTTCTATGAAATTATATGTTTTACGTTGTTTAAATGAATATTGAAATTAAAATTTTGATTTAACGTTCTGCCATACTCTTTTTTGAAAATTAAGAAGTATTTTTTTTTATATTCATATTATTTATTGTAAATTTTAAAACTACCTTTGTATATAAATATCTACTGGATATTAGCTCACCCTTACTTTGCGATTTTAAGTAATGTTGAAAATTTATAAGTAGAAGACAAAAAGATATTCCGAAATCAAGATTTTGCTAGTTTTGAAATTATGTGTAATTATAGGAGCAGAATTTTGCAATGTATGGTTTTGATGCAAATTCCATGTTTGTATTTGGCTGTTAGAAGTTATAAAACTGATTATATTTTGTTAATTAATGAAATGAATTTGTTGGTATTTAATTTTACTGGAAGTGTTTAAAGTGGCATTGCAAAAGTTACAGATTACATATTTGACGTATATTACATTATAACAGAAATTCTGTCGAAATTTCTTAAATTAGGGATGTTACAACTTCAGTGGCAATGAATGGTGATACATATGTTCATAGATTACATTTTTTTCTTGATTTATGCATGCACGGATGAATCAATATGCTTTCTGATTTGATTTAGTCTAATGATCTATTGTTTTTGTGTAATTCCTTGCTTGGAGTACTTTTATGGCTATGAACAATGGTACATATGCTTAACGTTTATTTGCTGTGCTTTTTATTTTTTTATGCATACATAAATGAGTCAATTTGTTGATCAAATTGATTTACTTTGATGGTTACCTGTCCTGAATGGTACATGTTCTGCATGAATCAATATGCATAGGAATGGTATATTTGTTGGAAACCATGATTTGACTGTACTTCCGGTTAATCAAGAAAAGGGATAACTTTGGTTTAACAACACCACCTACCATTAGATTTTTGTTTGTGATTTGTGATAGCTAAGGTTACCTATTTTAGTGATTTGTGTTTTGATTTGTGCGCATGGATTTATGTTCAGTTTTGTGCTTTAAGATGTTATCTGTTCTGATATTTGGGTACATCAGATGCTGGACTGTGTAAAAATATTTTGGTTTCCGCTGCTTCCTTTTCTAACATTCTATTCAAGTTTGATATCTGGTGTGTTATCGATGAACAAGGCTAGACACAAGCAGAGTTAACCCTAAAGACTACATACTAACGAGGTTGTTGGAAGATTTGAAGTTTACATGCAATCATGAACAATTGGGTAAATAAGACTGTTTTGCTTTTTATGTACATTACCCTTAGTTAGAGAAAAAATTACACCTAACATGTAATGGCGATTTATCTGCTGCATTCAGTGAGCATCAATAGAGAGGTGTGTTGTCCATGACAGTGCTACTTAACCAAGCTTTCAATCCTAATGCATGTACACAAGTTGACACTCCACTAGACCAAACGATTTATAACTTCTTTGCATTGGACAACAAAGATGACAATGCTGATCAAACTGATCCTCAAACACATACTATTACAGGGCTACAAAATATTGACTTTGCTTTTCACAATCAAGTCCCATTGTATGGGTGTATGCAGTAATCAAAGGCAATTACTCCTCACTATACTCCACAAGCAGAAAAGGCTTTTACACCATGAGGATTATAGTGGTATGTATGCTTCAAATTCAGAGGATGATCTACCTACTGAAGGTGACAATAAATGTGATGAAAAAATGAGTGATTATGAAAGTGGGAATAATAGTGATATTGCAAAGGATGAAAATATTGATGATGCACCCACAGTTAGTTATGACAGAAACAATGATGGCTTTGAGTTTTGTCTGGATGAGGAAGGTAATATAGATCTCAAGCAAAGACATACCTTCTACATTGTTTATGCTTTCAAAAAAGTGTTGAAAGCATTTGCAATCAAGAATGGCTTTTGATTGAAGAGATTAAAAAATGAGAAGACTTGAGTTACTTGTAAATGTGCTGCTGCGGGATATGGATGGAGGATTCATGCTAGTCCATCTCAGGACAAGCTGTCTTTTCATATTAAGCCATTCAATCCAAATCATACTTGTTGCAGAATTTGTGATAACGAGGAAGCAAACAGTACATGGATAGCTGCCCAATTCTTGCATCTATTTAGGGCCAACCTAAATATAGATATTAAGTTTATTGCATCTGAGTTGCTGATGAAGTATAAAGTTACTTGCCAACCACTGAAGTTGTATAAGGCAAGACAAAAGGCACTTGAGCTTCTTGCAGCTAATCACAAAACTTCCTACACTAAGCTAAAAAAATATGTAGCAGCTATAAATCACATAAATCTGGGGTCTACAATTCATTTGTAAATAGAGTGGAAACTTGGAGACCTAACTCCCACATTCAAGAGATTTTTCCTTAGTTTTGACTCACAAAGGAGAGGGTTTTTTTATGGGTGCAGGTCTTTCATTGGTCTTGATGGTTGTCACCTTAAAGGAATATACAAAGGAGTTCTACTTTCTGCTGTGACTATAAACAACAACTATGGAGTGTACCCATTGGCTATTGTAGTGGTGAATAATGAAAATTAGTATTTCTGGGGGTATTTTCTGGAAAAGTTGTACGAGCAATTTGGGGTTAGTGGAAGAGGCAACCTATGTTTTATGTGAGATAGGCAAAAGGTGGTTTTAATAGCGTCAGACCAATACTTTCCCCATGCAAACAAGAGGTATTGTTGTAGGCATATATAAGCTAATTTTAGAGTCAAGTTTCCTGGGGCAATATTAAAGAATCTATTTTGGGCAGCAGCAAGGAGTAGAAGCAATGAAGAATGTATAAGTAACCTAGACAAGAAAAAGAGCATTAGTTTGGCAGCTCATAAGTGGCTTACTGACAGTCCTTTGGCAAATTGGTGTAAACACTAATTTTTTATCAGAATAAAGACAGCTCATGTAACTAACAACATGACTGAAACTTTTAATGCTTGGATCAATCCGTTGAGGGGACTACCTGTTACCAAAATGCTAGAAGACATACGAAGGAAAACTATGAAACTTATTCATGACAAGTCTAAGTTCAATCTAAATATTCTTTCACCAAAATTATCAAATTGTTTCAACTCAAACATATGCATCTTTTCATGTTAAGTTTTTGAATTATTTGATACTATCAGTAAAGTAATGCAAACTTTCATATTTATTTGCCATTAATTTTAGTTAAGGTAATGCAATTAAAATATAATTGCATATTGATCTGACTCTTCTACAAGTTATGGTTCTGATGATTTATGCTATTCATATTTTCAAGATTGAATAGCGCCTTTTGTGCATTTATTGTTCACCTAACTAAACTACCTACATGTATGATATACTAACTGACTAACATATGGTGATTTCTTGCGTTCATGATGCTACTGATAAGGTGCTTAAATTGTGCATTTAGGTTTGAAGCAACTAAAAAGTGAGATAACAACCTGCCCCCAATTATGAAAAAGAGAATCATAAAGCTAAGGGAGGCAAAGACATGAAGGTGGTTTTCGAAGAGAGTGAATTGTATAAGGTCCTTGTAGACAACACAAATAGTAATATTGTGAATTTGAATGACAAAACTTGTGATTGTGGGACTAGCAAATTTTTGGTCTCCCATGTGTACATGTTGTGTGTTGCATTGACATTATCGAGCCAATGTGGAACATTATGTGCATTAACTTTTAACCAAAGATTCTTACATAATGACTTACAAGTACCAAATCAATCCAATTCCATCTGAGAATAAGTGGCCTCGTATAATTGTCAATGAAATAGAGCCTTTTGAGGTTATGAACAATTGGGCATACCCAAAAAAAGTAGGATCAAAAAGGTTGATGAAGACCAAAAAATGAAGATGTCATGCTCAGTGAGATGCACTTTATGTAATCAATAAGGCCACAATACGAGGACTTGTAAGAAAGTGAAGGAAAAGCATGTAAAGAAAAACCAATTTGAACAGGTACACTGATTACGACTAATAATAGGCTGCAAACTTACCAAGAATTTGATTAACTTCTATAGTTATCTTCAATGCAAGTAGCAAAAGGACAATATTCTATTAGTGGTGGCTTTAGCCGTATTGAATCATCTAATCAATACAACCAGTTTTCAGTTCCATCTAATAGCTTGTCAGGTAACAACAAGAACATATATGACCACTTGAAGCACTATTTGTGGTTACAACAATTAAATCAATTTTTCTTTCCATTTGTACATGAATACAGCCCATAATAGTCAATGATCTTGAAGCACTATATGCAGTAAACAAGTATTCCAGCCCTTCTTATACTTGATACTTGGATCAACAACTTTACAAGTGAAGTTTTTGGATTATTTAAGATGATATTGCATCTGTTGCCAGTAGGTGATAGATAAAGCATCATCTTCCATCTTATATTTCTTGTTTACTTGTTATGTGTAAATATTTTGTTGGGATTTGGAATATATACATGAGTTTTGTGATGTGAATTATCATATGGCTAGCAATACTTCACTAGTAAATTTTGAAAATTTTTTATTTGCACAGTTGTTTTTAGATAAACTTGCCATTGCTAATTAATTGAAGAAGCTAGAATTAGTTAAAGATACTGGTATTAGTTTTATTGCATGAATTTGATAGACTTCAGTTTGTTTATTGATGTATTATTGTTAGATTTGTAGCAGCTTATTGCTGTTATGTGTGTATGGAGTTTGATATGGCTTATGTTACCATTGTATGCTGATGCATTCAGAGGTTAGAAATTTGTTTGATTTGCATTCTACTAGATGATATATAACCAATACATATCTAGCTTCTAGCATTAACTAATAGAGTGTGCAAATATAACATTATTGTTACATAGTGTAGCACCAGGTATATTAAGGATTGCTTTATTACTAGGCCATTGTTACATGTTATTCTCTTTAGTTCTACATGAACCTTATTCATTTATTGTTGAATGCATCTAATATTGTTGTCACTTCCGTCTTCAATGAAGCATCCTCCACTTTGCAGATCAGCATTATTTGGCATCCAAAACTTGAAGTGCCCACATTCATCATATCTGCAACAGTAATACAGCTTGTTTGGATTGTCTTGTGACTCGCTAATGTGAACAACACATTTCTTATTGAACAAAACAATATTTATTCTCAAACTTAATGAGATTTCCATTCACTTGTTTTCTCCATTGGTTGACTACATAGTTTCTTGAACTTCGACTTGTGTTTGAAGCCATATGGCATGTATGTGTGTTGGAATGAAACAAGCTTGTGGTTAGAGTAAAATATTGTGGCTGCAATATGGTTGAGCTAATATGTTAGAATAATAGATTGACATCTATCACTGGAAATAGGAGTGTTTTGTATTGTGTATGAACTCTTGCATTCAAGGAATGAAGATTACTTATGTAGTTTCAATATTGGAGCTACATGGATGGCATTTACTTGTGTTTAATCTTATGTGTACATGTAGTTTAAATATTGAAGTAAAGATGGAAATTATGATTGTTGTCTTCCAATGGTCAAATTTTTCATTCTTACTCCACCTCCCAAACATCAATCTATTGTCATTACAACACAGAATCCCTTCAACACAGTGCATTTCATATAATTTTCAATATTCTTACAAGGCATAAAGGTCATTCATCAACTAAGTCAATTGAGTGTGTTACCACACAAAGCAAGGTAACTAACACCTATATAAACAGGTCACCTTTCAATCCCAATAATATTTTGTCAGATTATTTCTATAATAAATAATGTGTGGTGGAGGGCAATGAAGTAAATGTATTAATTAGGGTTATTTAATAAATGGATCAGGGGAGATCTTTGATACATTCAGCATACTTTTCATCTATCTGATACATTCTAATACCTCAAAGAATTCGATAATATCCTTTACTTGAAATAAACTTCGATACAAATAAAGCATATTTTTTGCTAACAGTGGAAAACTTTTTTACAATAATTCCAAAGTCCATACACACTTTTAATGATATTGGGCGTCTTGTGTTTTCTTTCTAGTAGCCCAATTGTGTAATAATTCTTTATTGGGCCAAGATCAATGGGCTTGATCAAGTTTTCTTATAAATCAAAACTCTTGAATTTGTTAATACCTTCTACATTACAACTCACAAATTGAGTCCTAAAAGTGACTTAAATCTTTTGTGTCATACATACTTCATAAAATAATATTTTTGTGAATTGGGTTTAGACTCGAGCCTAAGGTCAATTTCAAGTACTAGTAAATATTAACTTAATTATTTTTGTTTTATTAAAAATAAAGTAAAAATGTAAAAGTAGGCAAAAAAATCTCGAAGAAATGCAAATATAAAACGACTAATTTTCCTTCTTAAATATTAAAATAGTTCTATATAAAAAAATATTTAAATAGTTAAAAACACAAATGGCATATTCTTCTTTGAGCCCCTTTGACACTATTAACTCTTCATAAGTACTAAATGAAGTATTTTTTTTTCATATGTTTGATTCTTCATTTTAAAGGTATTTAAATTATGTTCAAATTCAATTATTATTATAGATAATTTTCAGATTAGCACATAATTATATATTAATTAAACAATATTTAAAGTATTTTAAGAGTGACACTTGTAATTTTAATAAATTTTGTTATAAAAGTATTTAATTACGTAATTAGCATCATAAAACATAAGCACTTCTTTTAAACACTAGCAAACTAATCCTTATTCTATTTGACAAATCCTAATACAAGATTAAGGGTTAGTTTGAAATTTTTCTAAGTTATAAAATAATTAGCGATTGTTGTGCTCAAAATAATTAAGTGTTTGATAAACTATGTTATTGAAAGTGTTGTAAATTTTTTAAGTAAAGAATACGTGTTTGGTAGATTTAATATGAAAGTGTCATAACATTATTAAAATATGACATAAAATATAATAAAGTATAATGTTATGATTTAGAAAAGATCGTCACTTATTAAAAAATATAATAGACAAGTAAAATATAATTATATGATAAAGTAAATTGTACTGTAATAGTAAAGATATATATAATAAAATTAAAGTTTACAGAAATATAAGATACAATTATATTTTTGTTTAAGTGACCAGATTACAATAAAAATTTTAAAAATCACATTAAATATTTCATTATATATTATTTGATAAGTTGCTTTTTACAAGTAGCCCTTCCCCTACTAACAAAAAACATTATCCAAACAAATTATATTAACAAATAAGCGGTTTAATTTTTTTAAATCAAATAAAAATTTAATCAAAAATTATAAAATAAGTTGCTTATTATTCTAATCACAATCCCAACTGGACCTAACATGATTAAGACAATGTGTTTAGAATATATTTAATAGTAATTTAATTACCATCATTTTCTCATAGTATAACTAATAATATAAAATTATATTGAGGAAAATGATATATCTGTATTTAATATTAATTTTTTTGTTATTCAAGATGCCAATAGATTATGATATAATATGAGACACTAACAAGTAAATGCAATTCTTAAATGGATAATTAAGCTAGAAAGCACAGTCAAGGTTCTACTAAATCATACAAAATATTTAGTCAAAGATTACAAATGAATGGAAAATAATTACTAGTATTGAGAATTGCATATTTAATTATTAACATTCCTTATGTTCTTTGACTATATAAATCCAATTAATCTAAGTAAACTTTCAATAGACATGCGATGAAAAATATTAAAAGATAAAAAAGTAAAAAAAAGTATTGTTGTCTCAAAATTTTCTCAATTTTATATTAATTTTGAAATTTTAAAATTTTATATTCAATTTAAAACGACTTTTAAAATTGTGAGGATTTTTATTAAATGTTAAGTAATGTAATTTCGAAATTACTGTTATGAGATGAAATGTTAAATGATGATATGATGATATAAAAAATTGGATGGATCCCACAAAAATTGATATTACGTGACGCATCTTACAATTTTACTTTTAAAACTAAGTCAAAATCGAGTGATTTTGGGCATTTGTAAAGAAATAAATTATGAATATTCTGTTAGAATTTTTAACTGTAAGTGACCCATGATCTTTCATTATTTTAAGTGAGAATGTGTATTATACAGTTCTGTCAGTTTTTGTACAGTTCATTACATATTTTACCAGTTGTTACACGTTCTGGCAGTTTCTGGCAATTAAATGATTACACGTTCTGCCAATTTATGACAGTTTTTTTTATGATTTTTGTGATGGGCAAAACTTATAAATACAAGTTTTCTCTTGGTTAGGTTTTTAAGCCAACAATTTCTCTTTAAGAAATATACACCATCGTATAGAAATTGTAAGGTTTAGAAGAATTATAAACCAGTAATTTTTTATCACCAGATTAAAAAAGACAATAATAACAGGAGGTATATTTTTTGGGTTTAATTTCGCATTTGATCTATATGCTATTGTGATTAGTAAAGTATGCTAGATCATATATAAAATTCTAATATATTCGAATAATGTCTATGCCAATGTAATGTGAGTTGTAAATGGCAATGAATTGAACATTTTACAATTATTAATTATGTGGGAGCCAAAATAATTATTGCCACGTCACC
This sequence comes from Azadirachta indica, assembly GCA_022749755.1. Lineage (NCBI taxonomy): Eukaryota > Viridiplantae > Streptophyta > Magnoliopsida > Sapindales > Meliaceae > Azadirachta > Azadirachta indica. Next base: position 20,465,954 of record CM040441.1, read on the forward strand.
AGCATCAACTCTCTTCTTCATTGTACAATAAAAAATGAAAAATATCCTCTATAAAGTGATTGTTAGAAGAAAAATTAAACAAATAAAATGTAATTAATTTAAAAATTGTAAAATAAAATATATTATAGATTGTTGGATTTTATCTTAAGTTTTTCTAATACATTCTTTCTTTTTTATATTGATCATATATGTTATCTAAATGAAATTAATAATTTTTTTTAAATAAAAATTTTAGATAACAGTAAAAAATCTCATCGTAAAATATCAAAATTTTATTCTTTATTATTACTTAAAGCTCAAGATGTTATACTTAGGATGCAAAAAGAAATGAATAACCTTTATAAAGTTATAAAAATATTTTGAAGATGATATTTATTGTTGATAAATATTAATGATCGATTTGTTTTTGATCTCATGAGAATCAACATACTGTTTTTCTTTAAATTTTGGCTCATTTGATACATATAATAATAATTGTTGGAGTTATTATTCTGAGGTCCTATTAAACTGACATTCTTAAGCCCATATTATGAAGATTAAATTCAAACCCTAAGAGAAAACTCGAAAGGAGAAAAATGAAAGACTCACACTTTAAGTTCAGTATGTTGGATCCATTGTTCAGACATTGTGTTGAGTCGGTATTCATTTTCCTGTAAAATAATGAAATAGTTGACTAGGCCTATTACGAGTTAATAATTTGTCTAACCAAGACCTAAGCCCAGTAAAAGATTCTTTGAAATTTCAAACTTGTTTATTACGACTAAAATTATAGCCATAATTATTTTGGTTATCTTCAATAAGAATTACATTTCAAAACACCTAAACAATCAAGGAAGTATAACAAGGAGAAAAAGATGAGAAAATGAGCACATTTTTCCACGGCAAAAATAAAATTACTACATGTGACGAAATTTAATAATAATATAATAATAATAATAACAGAAGAAAAAAAAAAAAGGCATGCAACGTAATTCATGCAATAACTTTTTATGGTGAAGCCAAGCCACCATGACGACAAAGCAGTCAACTATCGAATACAAACTTTAAACCACAATCAATCCAAATTCTTATGTCTCATTCTTTTTTTTTTTTTTTTTTTTTTTACGTGATACTTTATTTGATTTGTATTTTAATTTACGTTAAATTGTAATTAATTTAATTATTCAATTAATTAATTACTTTAATTCCTTTTTAATTTATTGTGACCCACTTTGACTACAAAGGATTGCAAACATCATTCATGGGAAAGCAACTTCTAGCTAAAAGCTAAATATATACATTCACCCACTGGCTTTACAAAATTAAACACCTCACACGAAACGATCAATAAACAAAACGCAAATAAAGCAAAATACTATCCAACTCATTTTCAAAAATAATATCAAATACGTTTTTATTTTTTTTATTTTAAAAAATTGTTTTTAAGATATAGTGTTAAAATATTTTTTTTTTTGAAAATTATTTTTCAAAAGTACGATTTTAAAAATATTATTAAACACTCTCTTCACTAAAAAATCGGTTTGTTAATTTGTATAAAAATGATCAGTTTAGTCTTTTACTAATAAACTTTAATGATAACAAAAATATCGAATATTTTAAATATTTTAATAGGAATTAGGGAGTAATTTGATTAAAAAAAACAATACATCCTTTTTTATAGAAAAAAAAATGCTTACTACTTTTTAAAATAATACTCCATTATTCTCTTATATTTTCTTTAATATTGCATCACCCTCTTGAGTTTTAATTTTATCCTTTAATATTTCATATATTTTTAATTTTATTATTTTATAAATTAATTAAAATAAAGTATAAAATCAAGAAAAAAAAGAATCAAAAAAGTGATAGAGTATTGAAAAAAATATAAAAAATAATAGAATATTAACTCAAAAAGTAAGGGGTAATGGACATTTTCCCTTCATCAAACACATTAACGTATTAAAAGTCATTTTTTACTGGATTTCAGAGAAAATGTTAGGGGAAATTACATCTAAATTGAATGTAAAACTTTCATGGGATATAATAAACTTACAGATATTTTAACTCTTAACTCTTAACTCTGAATAAATTTTCAATTTAATATTAATTAAATTATACGTATAATTGTATGATATTAAAAAAATTATGTGGAGAATATCTTAATTCACTCTTCAATTTACAGATATTAATCACCTAAAATTAAAAAATTCGAAATAAATCAATACTTAAAATATGTAAAATTACTCTTATCTAAATTGTATGGAAAGAAAATAATAAACGTAATAATAATAATGATAAAGGAAAAGAAGAATCTTATGTCATCATTGTTGTTTCATTACAAATATTTCTAAATATCAATCCAACGGCTAAGATCTGCAACCATTCTAGCAGACCCCACCAAATTATTACACTTGATTTCACAGATCTAATGATACACACCCCTCCCTTCTGTATTTTTATCTTCTTCTTGCTTCTTCTATATCAAATCTGTATCTATATGCTACATCATCAACAGCTTGCAACAATTGATTTGATCCCATACATCCAGGACCACGCAGTAATAATAGAACAAGTTGTAAAAAGAACAGTATTTAATTTTAAAAAAATATATATGTAAATGAAAAGACGATAACACCCATCGGAAATATGAGGATCCAACGAGATCAAGTCGATTTATCGGGATGCACAATTGTTAACCCAATTTCCTTTTTTACCCTTGATTGAATGCCGTAATAACTAACGTACCATTTCACGAACTTCCTCAAGCCTGCGGCGAGATCAGTGCTGGGTTTGTACCCGAAATCTCTGTACGCTAAGCTCACGTTAGCATGTGTGAATGGAACGTCGCCGTTTCTTGGCATTCTGATTACATGCTTCTTCGCTTTTGTGTTCAGTAAATTCTCCAATATCGAGACCAATCTTCCTACAGGAACTGGAGACGTGTTTCCCAGGTTGTATACTCTCAGTTGCGCCGGTCCCTTCTTCTTTCCGCCGCTTCCGGTGCTCTTCTCCGCCGTGTCTAGTGCCCCTAGACATCCTTTAACAACGTCGTCAATGTACGTGAAGTCACGCGCCACCTCTTTGTCGTCCTGGGTTTTGTATACATCAATTGACTTTCCCTGTAAAATATCTTTTGTGAAGAAGTAGTAAGCCATATCTGGTCTTCCCCATGGACCGTACACTGTAAAGAATCTTAACCCAGTAAGGGAAAGCCCGTAGATATGGTTGTAAGTGTGGGCAATTTCTTCTCCTGCTTTCTTTGTTGCTGCGTACAGGCTTGCTGGTTGATCGGTTCTGTCTGATTCAGAGAAGGGGACTTCAGTGTTGAGCCCGTAAACTGAGCTTGATGAAGCCCAGACAATCGACGGCTGAGGATTCACAGATTTGCAAACTTCCAGAAGGTTGACGAATCCGGCAATGTTAGAGGCGACGTAAGACTGTGGATTCTGCATGGCGTAACGCACACCGGCCTGTGCTGCTAAGTGTAGTACGTGAGTGAAAGGTACAACGTCGAAGAGCTTAGTTAACAAAGGAGCATCATTCAGGTCTCCTTCTACAATAAAAATCTGATGTTTCTGAAGCAGCTTTTGTCTGGATCGTTTGAGGATGGATCATAGTAGTTGTTGAAATTATCCAATCCTAGAACCCCATCTCCTCTTTTCTTCAAGGCAAGGGAGCAATGAGATCCGACGAAGCCAGCAGCGCCAGTAACCAAGACGGTGAAGCCATTGGGGCGGCGAGGAGTAGCAGAGTGGCGAACCTGCTTCTCCCAAGCAGCCCCACCGACAGAAAAGGAAGAGGAGAAGAGGGAAGAAGAAAGAAGAGCATGCTTATGGGTTGAAATATGGTGAGGATGATCAGAAAGAGGAGGATGATTGAGGGTAAAGAAAAGGATAAGCACAAGTGCAATAAGAATGGTAGCACGAAAGAAGAGTTTAGAAGAAGAGTGTAAGAGTTTCGTGAGATGAAGCCTTCGGATATAGCTGTTGTAGCGTTCTAGTTTGATGGTCTTGCTTGTGTCTGGTGGAGAAGCCATTAATGGATAGAGAATCAAAGAGAGCTGCAAATATTTTGAGAGGTTGAGCTCTGAAATTGTAAGGTCAGAAAGATGGAGGATTATAAAGGGAATTAAAAGGCAAAAGAGTGGTGGACCAAAGCGAAAGAAGAAGGGAAGGGTTGGGTGTGTGTTGGAGACCACTTCAGCTTCTTCGGTGTCTTGTGGAAGGATCGAAATAATGAACCTTCATTTTCAGTCTTAATTACATTAATGCCCTTCACTTTCACTTTTAATTACATTAATGTCCATGCATTTTGTATTGTATCGTAATGGAAGATGCCAGCTATGTTCGTCTGTAGAAAAAATCACTTCCATGTGACACAAACTTGTTCTGATGTAAAAAAAATTATTTTATATTTCCGAATTTGGCCAAATGCCCGCAATACCCGAACCTCTTTCTTCATCGTTAGGCCATTTTTGAACAGTAATTAATGTCCACCATGTGACCAATTTTCACAGGGAGGATTCCACTTTGGTCCCCCGATGTTTCACAAAAAGTCATTTTATTTGACGTTATTCGAAAACATCTCTGATGTTTGAAAATATTTCTCACTTTACTCCCTAAACCAAATTCTATTACATTCAAATAACAAAGTAATTACACCAAGTGCTAATGAACACACATACCTCACCCTGAGAGTATGTGTTTGAGTCCTACCTAAAAACTAAATTCTCTTCACTTATGAGAAATTTTTTGTCACATATATGATAGATTTTCTTCTCATCTAAGGGTAAAAATTACAAATACCTATATTTAAAATCTCAACAAATTTCAGACTATTATATAGTAAATTATAAATGCCTTTATAATTCAAAAAATAAATAATAAGCTAATTAGAGTAATTAAGTAATTTTATTATATGTAGTGTAAATAGATTATATTTACTATAATAGGTAATATAAGACCTTTTACACCCCACAAGAGATGTAAACTAGTTTAGTTTCTTTTGAATCTTTCCATGTATGCTTAATCAATTTTCTCATTACTAATACACATACAAACACTATTTCATAACAACAAATTTTATCATTTGTAACATTCAAGAACCTTAACAAATCACATGACCTTTAATGCTTTTGATGCTCAAACTTTTATACTCTATAATTTGATGCTCTAACTAACTTTATTTTTTACGAAATTCTTGTATATTATTAACAAGTTAGATTTTTCTATTCTTTTAATGTTTTATATATTATTTGTTATTTAGTTTTTATGATAGTTAGAGACTCGTAAAATTTTTGTCAAAGGGTCAAATTGGCATATACTAAAATAACAAAAAGACTTAAGCTATACAAACCTTTTAATCCAGTGTCAAATAAAGCCCCCAAAATATTATTTCGTGAAACATGAGGGACCAAAGTCAAATTATCCCATTCCTTTCACAGCACCGGAGTGAGTTCCTGGTACTTTCATTTTTAGCATACGACTTGTCGTTTCCTTACCGACAAAAATTGTAAGATTCATTTTATTTATTGGAATAAATAATTAATTTTTTTATAATTATATATTTATAACTTTAATTACTGAAGAATTTAATTAACTGATGAGAACCGCGTCGTCGGTGGCCTAATTAAATCTGTCAATCATGAACTTTTTAATGGGTGAGCTGGAATTGGAATTCTGTCTAATTTTGTCAATTTATATAAATAATATTATTAGTTGGCCACGATTTCCCTGTTTTGAAGGCTTCCTTTCTTTGGCAGTAGATGCAACATTACTTATATTTTATAAAATTATTTTCAAAATACATCTTTCATAATCATTAGAGCTTTCCGATTTAATTTTGTGTAAATTAATTATTTTTATAAGATATTAATCTAACACATTCATGTCAATTATTTTATTATCGACAAATTTAGAATTTACTCAATCAACCGAAATTAATGTTTGTAGGCATCATCATTATAAATTTATCAATTTTATTAATTATTCCTCACAATTTAAGCATTAATAGATTGAGATATATAACTAAAAAAAATTTTACTTTTTTAAATATTAATTAAAAAAACTCTTGCTAATATAATTTATTGACATGTGGTACAACTTATAATGACGATTTAAATTGAAATCTTTAATTTAGATTTTGTAAGATTTATAATGACGATTTACTCGTTACTTAGTTTCGCTCTAACAGTGTGAAGGCAGTTTAAAACTTTAAAAAATTTGATCAATTAAAGTAACTAGCAATTATATAATTAAAGGTTTTATTTAACTCTTTTAAATAATGTGTTTGATTAATTTGTATTGCAATATTTTTAATTTTTGAGGAAAATTATAATTGAAAACCTAGAGGGCAATTTATTGCACTTTTTTTATTTAATTTTAATTTCAAGCAAAGTATATCTAAAATTTCACATTTACTTGGCAAATAATATTTCTTTTTTTTTTGTGTAAGATTATAAAATATACACAAACGTATTATATATTTCTTATGCTTTGTCAATTTTTTTGTTGCAACTTGTAACTCTTTCTTTATAATTCTCAATTTTTTTTATTATAATTTTTAACTCTTTTTTTATAGTTTTAACTTATACAATATATAACAAAAAATGGGGTTATTAGACACAAAAAAATTTGAAAAAATGAACACAATAATTTAATTAATAATTAATCAAGTAAATATGATAAATATTATTTATTTTATAGCAGATTGATGATACAAATATTATTAATATTTTATAATTAAAATAGAAATTTATTTATTTTACAGAATAAAAATATAAGTCAAATTTTCTAGTTAATATATAATTTTTTTTTGCCTTAGCGTGTGACATAAGAAAGTGGTGACGTCAAAATTAGACAAATAAAATATCTTAACATTCATTTTCAATTGATCATTTCAACACACACTTATGTTTTTGATAAATGATGAAGTTTGACCAAATTGTAAAATCTAAAATTTGACAATTTTTTTTTAAATAGACTTCAAATTTTCATTTGTTTTGTTGGGCTTGTTTGGTAAAGTACTTCTTTTGCTTACAAATTAGATAATTCAAATACAAGAAATAAATAATTTTGTATTATAATATATACAATATATACAATCTCAAAATCTTTTTTACAACAAAATTTTGTTCGACTCTTGGTTAAACATTTTTTTTTTTAAATTTTTGTTCATTTGAGAATTTTGAAGAAAATTGTTTATGTTCTATGATATATATACACATTTTCATAGTTTTTTTTAACTATGAAAAAAATCTTATTTTTTAAATTCATTGAAATATCTTTGAATACCTGTAAAACACTATAAATACCAATTAAAGTAGGATATAAATTTTTGATAATCTAAAAATCGTAAGTGTTAATAAAATTATTTAATAAATACTTTTTTAAATAAGTAACTAACTATAAATAAATATTTTATATATTTTTTAATATTTAGTAGTTATATAATGCTAATTAGCACCATCAAACCAACTATTTATCTCATTATATTTTTTTTAATAATATATATATATACAACTTATCTTTGGATGTAAGTACTTTAAATAGTTAATATTAAATTTAACACATATAATTAATGCATAATAAATTTATCATAATTAACACATATATGACTATAATTTTAATAGTTGAAAGTGTTTAAATAGAATAATTTATAAATAATGTAAGACAATGTGTAAAGTTAACAAACCATTAATCTTTCTCCTTTATATGTGTGTGTATATATATATATATATGTGTGTGTGTGTGACAAAAGATTAATAATCTTTTACCTTTATATTATTTATAAACTATTAGATTTAAGAACTTTTAAAGATTGAAATTAAATTTAACATATATAATTATTAATATATAATTAATATACATGTAAGATGTAAATTAAATATTGAAAGTATTTAAAAATTTATTATTATAAATAATGTAAAAAATATAAAATTATTAGGTTTATTAGTTCTTTCCAAGGATTGGTCTATATATATATATGTATGTATGTATGTATATAAAATATATATATTGTAAAAGATTGGTTCTCATATTAAAAATGAAAAAAAAATTCAACGAGTAACTCGTGTACTTAAAGTGTGTCCACGTCGTTATTATTATTATTACTACAACTATTCATATAATAATTGCCACGTCAGCAAGGTAGCGCCAATAATGCATGTAATCATATCATATTTTGTAACCCTTTGACTAAATGGCCATTGGCCACCGACCATTAAACGATGGTCAGTTTGGTATTCTTGTAATTTTGTGCAAATATAAGTGCGTTTACTTTTAGAAAATTTGTAGTCTTTTTTTCATTAATTACTAAAATAACAAATATTAAAAATTCTACTAGAATTTACATAATCACTCTCATAGCGGGTTCTAGACATCAACTCAGACCTCGGTAAAATTTTTAATTTATTGTCTTTAAATCTTATTAGTATTTCATTTTTTACGAATTTCTATTGTACGAGAGATCTAATAATAATAATAATATAATTTATCTATTTTTATTAAATAAATCTTTAATTTTTATTGAAATTGATAAATTTATTTTTATAATATTAAACTTCGATCAGCATAATATTTTATTTCTAACTTGGCATGTACTAAATAGTTTAAATTAGTAAAATTTTCTTAAATTTTTTAATAAAATTATAAAAGTAATATTATGTATTATAATTATTTTTTAATCATGTAACGTTACATCAACATCAATTTGTATTAATAAATATAAATAAATAATTTTTTTATTTACAATGAACTCAAATTACACTATACTAATATTGTAGTTATCAATACAAATTAATGAAAATTAAAAAATGGGTAATTAAGTTATGAAAGTAAATGTTAATTAAATTTACAAAATTAAATAAATAGAAGATGCTATCAAAAGTGGGACCAAAGGTACATGTCTTTTTAATTGAATGGGGTGGCACCTTATCATTCCCATAAGACTTTGGCTTCTTTATCACATGGGATGAGAGACATTGGGACACATACTTTTGACATTTTTAATTTTATTTTTATAATATGATTTCAAAACTACATAATAATTAATAATTAATAATTAATAATTAATTATATAATTAATAGTTCAAATGGATACACATAATGGTTCCATGCCTTAGTGATGAAAATGGAATGGCATAATCCACAACCACCATAACATTTTAATTTAGGGTTTCACACAATATTTTAGAGTAGACTTTGTACCAAATTTTAATATTACAATTTTATTTATTTAATTCTTTTTGGATTTATAAATAATTTTATTATATAATATGAGGGATAAAATTTGTTCTATGCTTTTGACTGGTCTATTTTAGTGAAGTCAATGGAATTTTGTGGTGAAGTTGTTAGGAGTATTCATTTATTCTCTTTTTTTTTTAATTATTTTTTTTAGAGTCAGAGAATGAGAATGGTGATTAAAAGTCTATTTGGGAGGTCAAATGATAAGAGAAAGCATTGAAGTGTATAAGCGCTCCCTTTTTTTTTAGAAAAAAATAAATAAATAAAATGTCTTGAATTACTTGCAAAATATTAAAAGTATTACTTAAATTAGTGTATACATAGTGTACTAATTTAAAATTTATTTTTAATGACAGTTAAATTTGATAAATACATTTAAAATAAATTGTCAAATGTATGATAAACATTTATATTTTTTAATATATTGATTCTAAAATTGTCACGTAATTACTTAGTTTATTACTTGTCTGCTATTACCAAATCAACAAGTATCTTCTCAATTTCATTCTTATTATTTATATATAAAGACGGATCAACAATCCCTTACTTCATACAATTTTTATTATTTATACACAGTTAGATGCACATATTTTTAATAGTTAAAGTTAAATTTGATACATGTAATTAATATATAATTAGAATAAATATCATATATATATATTCAATATTAACTATTAAAAATAAATACATCTACTCATTTACAAATAGTATAGAAAAAATGTATAAAGTTAAGGGGTTATTGATTTTTCCCTCGTATATAAGAGAAGAATCAGTAGTCATTATTCATAAAAAAAAAAAATGTATAAAGTTGGATTTAAATACTTTTATCGTGATTAAGATTGTATCTCTTAATATTAATTATAATACACTTATATATATATATATAATTGGAAGGATCAAGGGTCCTTTTTCTTACATGAAGTTTTACATCATTTATAAACTGTTGGATTTGCGCTCATCCAAAAATCGAGATTAAATCTAATTATGTAATTAATATTAATTAAATACACTATAACTAATATATGTGTCAGATTTAATCTCTATTATTGGATACAATGACCTAATGTAAAAATTTGTGTAAAAAAAATAAGCCACTTATCCATCTCCGCATATGTATGTGTGTGTGTATATATATAAGGACAGGATTAACAGCTTTATATTTTTACAGAAAATCTTACATCAATTGTAAACCGTTAGATATAAGCACATTCAATGATTGTGATTATATCTGACATATACATTAATTACATGATCAGATACAATCTCAATCGTTGATATGTATATATTCAATGATTTATAATTAATGTAAAATTTTGTGTAAAAAAAAAGGTTGTTGATCTTGAAACACACACACACACATATATATATTGTTAGTAGTAGGATCAATGGTCTCCTTTTTTTTTACACAATTTTTTACATCAATTGTAATTCATTAGATTTAAACACATCTAATGGTTAAAATTACATTTAACATATGTATTAATTATAAATATATTAATTATATATTAATTACATAGTTAGATATAATTTCAACTATTGAATGTGTTTAAATTCAATGATTTACATTTAATGAAAAAAAATTATGTAAAAAAAGGAGTCATTGATCCAGCCCCCATATATATATATATATATATATATAGAGAAAAGGATAAAGGGTTTTTTTTTACATAAATTTTTATATCATTTATGAATTATTAAATATAAGCACATTCAATAGTGGAGATTAAATGTAATTATATAATTAATGTTATTTAAATACAACATAATTAATACTTACATCAAATTCTATTTTAACTATTAAATATACTTAAATCTAACGATTAGAAAATAATGTAAAAATTTGTGTAAAAAAAAATAGGTCACTCATCTATTCTTGTATATGTACGTATATTTATATTCAATTATATGTATATAAAGGGAAAGATTAGCAGTATTTTTTTTTACATATATATCATTTGTAAATTTTATATCATTTGTAAATTGTTCAATCTAAACGTATATAATGGTTGAAATTGAATTTGAGAATATAATAAATATTAATTAAATATATCATAATTAATTTATATATTATATTTAATTTTAATTGTTAAATATGTTTAAATATAATGAAATATTAATTCGTGTGTGTATATATATATATATTATGTGTGTATGCACAATTAAAGGAGTAGAAAAGGAAGGGAAGGAGAGAAAAAGAGGCGACAAAATCACGTGCACAATGTTTCATAAAATTGAGTGCGCAGCTATTTTTTACTACTTGACATCGACTGATTGACATATTGGTAACGTTGTGCAACGGTATTTAATTAATTGTAAAAAAGTAAATTAAAGAATTTATTTTTTATATAATAATAATAATAATAATAATAATAATAATAATAATAATAATAATAATAAAAAACAACATTTTTGTTAAATGATTTGGGTATGCTTTTTAAAAGCAAGGACTCGAATTGAAGATGTAATTTGCAGTTGGAGGTGGAGTTGGAGGTGGAGGTGGAGCCATTTCCTTATCAATTAAAACATCTTGTTGTTGGTAGGTCTCTGATAAAAGTTATTCCTCTTCTCTGTCGCAATTGGAAACAGCATTCCATTTTCTCTTTCCCATTCACTCTTATATATATATATATATATATACACACACACACACTGTGTTTATCATTCATTTAATGATTTGTTTTGGGCTTTACATCTCTATATTTGGTCAAATAACAAATATTTTAGTGTTAGGGTTGTTTGTTTTTTGTTTGAATTTTGAATTAGTATGATTGTATCAATACTGAATATTTTTAATATGAATACTTTGCTTTTTAATTTTAATATCAAATATATTTATAAAAGAGTATATAATAAAATTGATTAGAAATTTTGAATTTAGCAAAAACTGAAAAAAATAAATTTAACTTAATTAAAAAATATCTTAAAATTCATTTAAATTAAAAAAAAAAAAAATAAATTTAATTACTTAAAATATATAAATTCAACTAATTAAGTATTAAAACAACAAGGAAGCTCTTACTAATTTTAAATATATTTATTTTTTTTAATATATGTATAAACTTTAAGAATATATATATTATTTTTTCTTAATCTTATAATAACTCGAGTCATATCATTATCTAAAATTAAGAAAAATACGCCCACAAAAACAGATTAAGAACAATCCATCGTTTTTTGATTTTTATTTTAAAATTTTTATTTTAAAAGATTTGAATATTAGTCGTCATTTTAATAAATTTAATTGAAGTAAGACGTTAATTATTTGGAATATTATTTAATGTATAATGGGATACAACAACCACTTACCCTTTACAATAATAAAAATATCTAGATAGACATTGGAAAGTATTAAAAAATGTGAAAGAAGTAAACGTAATGTGATGTTGAGGGGTAAGGCCGTAATGGTTTTCTCCATGGTGGGGTGAGAAAGCGACGTAATTTTCATGTGAGGTAATAACATTTTCATCCCTGATTTGTAATAAAATGATACAATTTGATACAATTATTTTAATGTAACATTTCAGTCCAGAAATGAAATGCGTAAAGTTAAAGAACCATTGATCCTTTTCCCTTAATTATTTTTATTTGAACATGATAAATAAAAATAAATATATTATTTATAATCAATTATATTTATATATTTCAATTTTTTTTATCTCAAATCAATTCAGATTTGAGATAAAAATTAAACAATTTTTCTCTCATTAAGTTATCAAAATAATTTCTTTGTTGAGTTACAAATGATTCTTAAAGCTATTGAGTTTGCTCATTCTAATGGCTAGATTGATTTGTGGATTGAAAGCGATTCGAGCTGAACTCTTTCTTGTATTTCGAATGCATGTTATTCTCCACCTTGATAGCTCTACTCTTTTTGATTTTCTTGTAGAAGAATGGTGAATTCCATGAGTATTCACTATACTCATATATTTCGAGATAGCAATGCAGTTATAGATAAACTTGTTAAATGAGATCAAAAGATTACTGAAGTATAAATATATGGATCTTCCTAATTATAACTTTTTTTAATTTGTATTATTTTATTTATATTTTTTTTTTCAGATTTTTGCCTTTTGGGGTAAGGGTCACGTCCCCTCTTTTAACTTTGGATTATGTTTTTCCTTTTTTTATTTTAATGAATCCTCTTATTTGAGAGGGCTTTTAATTTTTTAAAAAATAAAAGATAAAAACTAAAGCTGGTTGATGAAAAGAAGGTAAAATTAAAAGGGAGAGGAGTAAATTGTAAATTTCACAAATAATATCCGAATTTGTTATTTATTTAAATATAGTGACACGTGTCATTGTCATCCCATTTAGATGTTGACATTGTCGGCAGCTGTCAGACTCACTGTCTATGAGAAGCTTCCGTGTGTTGTTCAATCATCTACGTGTTATGTCATATTAATTAATTGAATTGACATTATCCTCTTTTAATTTTTAATTTTTTAATTAAATTTGGACTTTTAATTGCCAAATAAAAATTTTATTAAAATTTATTAATGCTTGTTGTTGTTCAAACATGGAGACGGAGTTCTCGGAGACCAAAAATAATTGCAAGAACCACGCTCAATGTTTGATCTGAATAAACAAATAAATAATTAAGTTGTTAATTCTTTTCTTAAATTAATAATTTAAGATCAAGATTCTTTCATTATTAGTTGATTTAATTGATTATGTCTCTTAACATTAATTATAAATGAGCTATTGGAGTCAAATTCTTTCTCAAATCAAGATGAGGCTACCGTTTTATTTTTAGATAATATATCAAAAAAGAATTAAGCTTTTACAACATGAATAATAAATAATAGGATAATAACATAAAAATCCCTACTTTTTGATACTTTTGTATATAAAGAAAATAGTTTGTCCATTATTATTAAATAGGTCCTTTAGCTCTACTAAAATGATTGAAATACTTTTAGTAACAAGTTAGATACTCTACACTGTAACTATCAAAATTATGGTTGCTAATTCAAATTAATTGTGTAATATGAAATAAAGATATAATAATAATTTTAGTTGACATGCACTTGAACTGTTAAGTTGAACGTGTGAAAAATTTAAGTCCAAATCGTAACCGAATATGATTATTAAAGGAGCCATGGTCATGCCACCTGCTAAAAAAACTCATGGTTTCTAATTATTGACATGTTCAATTCACCTAGCCTAGCAAGTACATTTAGAACAAACTCTACCTGTTTTGCATGTGAATTCTGCCTACATAACAAGCTTAACATCTATAGAGATTATCCGTCTAACATATTTTAAGATATCTAAGCATATATAAAAATTTATAATAGTATATAATCAAACTCTAATAGATCTTAGTCTAACTATATTAAATAATTTTTTAAAATATAAATGTAATCTAACATGAATTTGTGATCACTAACATGAAATAAACAAATTTAAGTTTGCACTTGTGCGTGCACATGTGTGTGTGTGTGTGTATGCCAGGAAGATATAATTATTTGAATTATTCGTTTTGTCATATATAATTAAACATGTTTGAGTGTCATATACAATACAATTAAAAACAGTGTCATTTTAGTTAAACTTGAACTGACTTAATTTGTACCTAGTGGATATGAGGTGTAACGAATGTTCACTTATAGTCAAAATTCAATATCATAAAAATGATGAGGCTATTGTTATATCTAGGAACCTATTTGATATGAATAGATAACTTAAATTTTTATCTGTAAAAATATAAATAATAAAGACCCCAATGTTATTATCCCAAATATTAAAATGCAGTTAAATAACAATTGGGTTGACATTAGAGATTTCAAGACTTCTTGTAACAATATTTCCTTTTTTATAAAAGCATTATAATGTTGTTTCTTTGATTCTTTCCCTCAAAATTTGGCAACCCTAACAATTGATTTTATTTGATTTAGTGGTGATTTAAAAAAATTAATTTTAAATGTTGGTTACTGTTAAAAATTTCCCCCTTACCAATTCGTTTGTTTCAAATTATATTTTAATTCATATATTTATTGGTTTTGGGAATTTAATTTAATTTGCACAAGGTCCACTCCAGATATTGTTGCCCGTCTATCATACTTGTTTCATTTAAAGTAGATGACGGAAGATATATATTGGACCATTTGTTATAGTATTTTAATGCTTTGACAAGATTGTGATGATAAAACAAATTTGAAAAAATTATGCTAAAATTATTTTCAAAGTTTAAATAGAATATTAAAGTTACATGTTTATTTTTATTTTAAACTTGTTTTTATATAGACTATATTTTCAAAAAGACACTACATGTATGACCATTTTATAATATCATAATTGTTTATTTTGTACTCAATCATAACCACTAATATAATTAGGGATCTTCAAAATGAAGATACACAAATAAATTTTTTATTTTATGATTGAAATAATATTTTTGTTGTATATATCTTAGAAATTTTTTACTTTTAGAAGAAGATAGCATACATGGACAATAAAAATACACACATTAAAAAAAAAAAATTATTTTATTTATAATGAGCAAAATCGCTTTAATGATTGAAGAGTAGATTTCTTCTATGTTTAAAGTAGAAATTGTCATCTCTTGATAATGTAAATATCCGAATTGCCTTATAACTACTGATAGATCAAAGCTTCTAATAAAATTTTTGGTCATAAAAGGTGTCATTTTCTTTTATAAAATAATCTAAGATAGGCTATGTGAATTACAATTTATTAATTACACTTAATATATATGAAAATGAATAAATTTGAAATACATTAATTAGTACAAAAGCTAATCCAATATGTCAAAATCAACTTAATAAAGCACAAATTTAGTGCCGGATATTATATTATATAAAGATATTTTAAGATCATTGTATTATATTGAGTTAATTAACACAAAGTACAACCTTCTTGTGAACTTTTATTGAATAAAATTATCCCATTAAAAATTTGGTACGAACCTGTATAATTAATTTCAATTTAGCCTTGACAATCTTCAACATATTGCAAAATCTTTTGAAAGGCATCAAACCACCACAGTGATATAGGTAGAAAAATAATTAAGAAGGGGCTTACCTCCAACTATTTGGAATTTAAATTTAAGTTATTAGAAGTTTAATTCTATGGTATTAGGGGGCTTAATTATAGTTTACTTTATATTCATTTGAATGAAATATACTAATCGTTATGAAGAGAGTCACTAAAATATAAGATTAATAAAATATTATTACAGGGGGACTATATGTGTATCTTATCGTATTCAATTTTATATAAGTAGCTATTTTGGAAAACCAGCCTCAGAAATAATGTTTTAACACTGATTTGATTGAATTAAAATTGCAATCCGATGAAAACTATTAGGTCTAACTAGATAATGAATACAAATAATGAAAACAAAACACAAAAATAATAAATAAGATTAGAGACAAAAAAAAAATTATGTGGTTCAACAAAATTGCCTACGTCTATAGAGCAAACACATGTAAAATTTTTTATTAGAAGTATAAGATGTAATTTATACAAAATAACTCTCTTCTCTCACATCACCTCTCTTCAATTTCTCCCTTTCTTTCCCCTTCCTCTCAATTATCTAAAATACAAAGTTTTTATAATACCCTTAAAAATCCCAGTTAAAATAGATATGGTATCCTAATTCAATTAGGTTTTTTATCCTCTTTAAGTCAGGATGATAACACCACCATGACTCCTTGGGTCCTCAGGTATTGGGGTATTCGGATACTAGATCAAATCTTTTTCAAGTCAAGATGAATACTCTACCTTAACTCCTTGGGTGTCAGGTACTCAGGTCCTTGGATACCAGATTAGATCCTTTTCAAGTCAGGATGACTATTCCACCTTGACTTTTGGAGTCCTCGGGTATTTGGGTAGTCAGATACGAGATCAGATTCTCTTTAAGTTAGGATGACTACTCTACCTTAACTCATCGGGTATTCGGGTACTCTGGTTCTCAAATTCTCAAGAATTTGAAGCATTTATTCTTCACAATTCTCCACTTTGCTTCTAATTTTTTTCCTTATACATGTCCTTGCTCAAGCTAGCTTTCTTATAAGTTGCTAATGCCTGCTAAGTTTATATATAGATTAAACTTAGCACCTAGTAATGACTTTGTCAGTATAGTAGCAAGATTATCATTTGTGTGTATTTTCACTAGGTTTACAGATCTCATAGCAATCTGATCCTTGATGAAATAAAGTCTAATATATACATGTTTTGTCCTTTCATAATGCATTGGATTCTTACATAGGTGAATTGTATATTGATTATCATAATGCACTACCGCAAACTTCTAAGATAGACCCATTTCTCTTGCTAAGCCTTTGAGCCATAATGCTTCTTTTATTGCATCTGCTGCTACAACATACTCTGCTTTTGTTGTTGATAAAGTTACAATATGTTGAAGTGTTGCTTTTAAGCTGATTGTGCAATTGCGCAAAGCAAACATATAACATGTTATGGATCTTCTTTTATTCAGGTACCTTGCAAAGTTAGCATCAACGTATCTTTCCAACTTTATCTGATCATCGTTCAACATCTTGTACATTAGACCAACTTCAGAAGTACCTTTTAGATACTTCAAAATCCATTTAACAATTAGCCAATGGCTACTTCTAGGATTAGCCATAAACCTACTAACCCACACTGACAGCATGTGCAATATTTGGTCTTTTACATATCATTACTGCTACAACTTAAAGGTTGTAACTCTCAAGTATAAGTTGTCTCAAGTAATAAAGTTCGGAAGTCTGAGTATCGGTCCACAGGAAATATGTTATATTAAGTCTACAAGTCCAAAGGTCTAAATATTATAAATCCGAATATTCCAATGGAGTGAATTTGCTTATTGTCAAATTTAAATTCTATATTATTATATATTAGGGCATTAGGGATCCATTTTAATGATTTGTATAGAACTTATTCTTGATCCTTTTTTTTAAAGAAAAATACAATTAAGAATCAAAAGAAGTGATCTTAATTGGATGATGAAAACAAAACATTTAAGCACAAAGAATTCAAAAGACTTACCTTTTAGTTGATGGTGAAAAACTATAAGTTGTCTTGCTCTTGATATGTAGAAAATATCCAAGAATTCAATGTACCATTTGTTAACAATGAATCAAGATTTCTAACAATTCAAAATCACTTGTAAAATATAGTACTCAATCAATAAAAAGATTAACAATGAAGAACAAAACAAAAAATCAAAGAACAAAACTATAAAATCATCAAAAGTTCACCCTTATCCCTAATTACGAAATTAGAAATACATCATTTAATTGAAGTTCAAATTACAACAATAAATAGAAATGGAAAACAAAACTGATCTCCCCCCTCACTTCCACGTCTTCTTTTATATAGGTAAAACAAAAGACATTCCTCATGTGTGAACATAATTTGGTCAATTTCTAATTAATCACGCTTTACCAACTTCCAATATATCATTGACCATGAAAACCACCAAATTTCGTAAAGTATCCTTCTTCAAAGTTGTAGGTGGATGACTCATCTTTCTAATGGTCCATATCTCGCTCTTATTTCTATTTTAGACCATGAGTTGTGTTGAAAATAGGCAGAGATGTTCAAGTCGCATTTCAACACCGCCCTTCTAGAATGATAGCTCTTTTTGGTAACCGACCAGTTGAAATTTGAGAAAGTACAAAACATAAACAATTTAGCCTTTCTTAGCTTTCTAGATCATCCAACCATGTAATTTTTCGTTACATATTTAGGGAGATACGGCCCAAATACGGAAGCATATTGGGCTGGTTCAAAGATGCGCTTGAGTTCTATTGAAGCCCAATTTCGTCCCATTAATTGCTCGAACTGGTCCAACCTTTGGCTTACAAAGTTGTAAAATGATGAGTTTATGTTTGTCTAGCCCAAGAATCGTATCAATTGATAATTTGGATTGAAAGATACGCTCATTATACGAAACCTGCACAAAACTAACTATTTAGTCCAATTTATGTTTTACAATTCAATATAAAGGAATATGCTTCATTATTGGGGAATAGAAGGACATTATTAAGTGTAAATCATAATATTTCTCTTGATAAACTTATACTTTTAAACATTCATCACACCCCCCAACTAGCTTATTACTAGTCCCTAGTAATATAAGCAATATCATTTAGAGTTGATTTATAAAATTTACATTCAAAGTAAAAATCATTCTTTTCCTTTTCATCTTCTCAAAATAAACAAACTCTCACTTAAAAATTTACTATATATGTGCCAAATACTTATTAGTCGAATTATTAATAAACCTTTTTTTTGTGCTTTTATAACTAATACATGTTATGGGACTTAATTAGAATCAAACAACATTGGTTCTAAATTTTGTCAAGGTAAACTTCTTTGGGCAAAAATTATTTCTATCTCCATTTTTTTTTTGTGCATAACCTAACCCATGTAGCGAGCTTTGGGCCAATAACTCCCAGATCAGTTGGCCTTAGGGTATTAGGTATTAAAACACCCCTACGGGCTTAATTACTCGAGTTAAGGTTATGAACTTATTCATATCAAAACTTTACCGTTTTAAGCGAACATTCACTGCTGATTAGGCAAGAAACCCGGTTACTAAGTAAAAGTTTTGATTAGAATTGTTATTTATTTATTTTGTTTTTAACTTTTTTTTTTATTATTATTATTATTTTTTTTTGGAGATTTTTTTTTTTGAACCCTTAGTTGCTACCTTTGACAAAATTAAAGAGCTCAAATGTTGTAAAATTTCAATATGTCATCCACAATCATGTATCAAAGTGTGTGTGTGAAAAATGGTTTATAAATATTTTACTGATTGAGTATTTGAGCATAATTTATTATGTGATGATGATGTGAGAGTTTGTATATTTGATTAATTCAAAAGAAAGTGAATGATAAATTCTTTGTTATGAAATTCAAAAATCAAAACAAATGATCATGCATACCTACTAAGATATGTCTCAAGAGTAAGATTACTCCTTACTCTACCATCCTTACAAATTATGAATCTAATAATTTTTTTTTTAGTTGTATATAAAAAAAAATGGTTACTTATGTCAACTACACTCCCCCCAACCAGATTGCAACATTGTCCCCAATGTTTAAATGTAAAGAGGTACAATATAGAGAATATTACCTGAGATAGTAGTTATTGAAACAAAAGTAAAACCTGAAACAAACTTAAGCAAAAATAACGAAAAAAATAACAAAATGCAATGAGTAGAAAAAAAGAGATAAGAAAAGTTACAAATGAAGCGACAAATCCAGCTTTCGCTTTTTACTGCTTTCACTTTTTACTGCTTTCACTTGACCATTCTAATCGTGCCATTGTTGGATCTGGTTCATAGACAAAGTTCTGCAACTGATTGATCAAGTCATTAGCAGTCGGAGCAGAAATGAGGAGTTTGCGAGCCATCTGTGAAATAAAATTCTGTTCTACAGCATGATCAAGAAAAGACAACAACTTGTTAAAGAAACCATTAACATTTAACAATCCTATGGGTTTTTGATGAACGATGAGTTATGCCCAAGATGTAATTTGAAAAATTTCTTCTAAGGTCCCAAAACCACCTGGTAACGCAATAAAAGCATCTGCAGAATCAAGCATTTTAGCAATTCTTTCATGCATTGTTGAGACCATTAGTTCTTCTCCAATTGTTTTGCCAGTTATGTTACCTGTAGATAAAGCCTTTGGTATGATACCTATGACTTCACTTCCTCCTATATGTGCGGCAGTTGATACACACCCCATTAACCCAAGGCTACCTCCTCCATACACTAGGTTAAATTTTCGCTCAGCTAAAACTTGACCCAGGTTGTCTGCTGCTTTTACAAACTCTTCACCTTTCCCAGAACTTGACCCACAAAAAACACAAATAGTTTTAATTTGATAAGCAGAAGCTCCTTTCATTTTTTTTTTTTGCAGTCTTTTACCCTCGTCAGTGATTCAAATTTCTTATGAAAATAAAGAAGTGAGGTCCTGCATTTATACAACTTAAAGAGAATGCATTAATGAAACCAATAGAGGTAAGCCAGTTGTTGTCATAAAAGTTAAAATTTAAAAATGTAAAAATGTCAAAGATAATAGCTAATATAGGAATCTAAAACATAAAAATTTCAACAACGACAGTTAAAAGTAAATATTTATAGATAGTTGTGATTGTGGCTCACATCTTCCTCTGGTTTTACGTTTAGTAACGGCTTAAACGCCCTCTATGGGTTGAGGATTGGCTTCTCATCCAATTTTCTTACAAATTGGCAAACAGGGTCTTTTAAAGTCAGATTCCCAAGACTATAACGATCACGTTCTTTTTGAAATAATGTATAAAAATTGAGAATTTCACGTTGCACATATCCACTAGGATGCGTTTCAAGAGTCAATAAGATATTATCTAAAGACTCCTTACTCAGTCCATCCTTGATAAATTTAATTTTATCTTCTCTATTAGTAGACACCATGCCTAGAGAATGACATCGCTTGTTACAGGTTGAACATGCACAATTGTGACACACTTGTAACCTTTTCGCTCTTCGTTTCTTTGTAAAAGAGCTCTTACCTAAACCAGGCATGCGTGAAACAAATGAATCAGAAAACTCACCTGCTACACGTACCTTTGCTTCAATTATCCATCGCACATCTTCAGGAATACCTTTTTGCATAAGCATTCTTAATCTTGCACACCTAGCTTGGTACATTTTTCGTAGAACATCTTTAGGAAAAGAAGGAAAATATGTTTGCAATCTAGAAAGAATGACATCCATAATGAAAGAAAAGAATAGAAAAAGAAGTGAGAGAAAAAAAAAGAGTATCAGTAATTTTGGGCAACTGAAAGAACCGACTTGAAGAGTCACAGAGTACCATTATCCGCCACTTGACCGGGAAAGTAACTGAAAACAAACAATGGAATAAAAAAAAATTAATAACACAAGAAAACAAGTAATGTATATACAAAAAAAATCATCCAGTGTTGTAAACAAGTTCATTCAAAGTGATAGACTCTAACTCACTTGGAAAATTCTCAAAGAATGACTTTAAACGGTGTCCATTAACTTTAAAAATATTACCATTTTTGGGGTTCTCAATCTCAATAGCGCCATGTGGGTGAACCTTCTTAACAATGAAAGGACTTGTCCATTTTGAGCAAAATTTGCTAGGAAATAGATGCAATCTTGAATCATACAAAAGAACTTTTTGTGAAAGTTCAAATGATTTTCTAATGATATGTTTATCATGAAACACCTTCATTTTCTTTTTGTAAATTCTAGAATTCTCGTAAGCTTCATTCCTAATTTCTTCGAGTTCATCTATTTGGAGTTTTCTCAATGATCCTGCTTTATCTAAGTCAAAATTAAGCATTTTAATAGCCCAAAAAACTTTATGTTCTAATTCCATCGGTAGGTGACAAGCCTTTCCAAAAACAAGTCTATAAGGAGACATGCCAAGTGATGATTTGAAAGCAGTTCGATAAGCCCAAAGTGCATCGGTTAGTCTTAAAGACCAATCCTTACGATTCGGTTTTACCCTTTTTTCCAAAATATGTTTTATTTCTCTATTGGCAAATTCAACTTGTCCACTTGTTTGTGGGTGACAAGGGGTTGACATTTTATGTGTAATTCCATATTTTTTCATTAAATTCTCAAAAGGCTTATTACAAAAATGTAAACCTCCATCACTTATTATGGCTCGAGGCACTCCAAATCTTGAAAAAATGTTTTCTTTCAAAAATTTCAAAACAATTTTATGATCATTATTTTTGCAAGAAATTGCCTCTACCCATTTTGAAACATAGTCAACTCCAACTAAAATGTATTGATACCCAAAAGATGGAAAAGGACCCATAAAATCAATACCCCAACAATCAAATATTTCAATGACTAAAATAGGATTTAATGGCATCATATTTTTACGAGTTATTCCACCTAATTTTTGACAACGGTCACATATTTTACAAAATGTATTTGTGTCTTTAAATAAGGTGGGCCAATAAAATCCACATTGCAATATTTTCGCAGCAGTTTTCTTTGAAGAAAAATGACCACCACATGCTTCAGAATGACAAAAAGAAATGATATTTTGAATTTCATTGTTAGGTACACATCTCCTTATAATTTGGTCAGGGCAATATTTGAAAAGATATGGATCATCCCAAAAGAAATTGCGTACCTCCCTTAAAAATTTCTTTTTATCTTGAGCATTCCAATGATTTGGCATTTGACCTATAATAAGAAAATTGACAATATCAGCAAATCAAGGTAAAATAGAAACATTGAAAAGTTGCTCATTAGGGAAATTGTCATTAATCGGTGTTGTCTTAGTCGATTCTTCAAACATAAGTCTTGACAAATGATCAGCAACCACATTTTGTACTCCCTTTTTATCTTGAATTGTGAGATCAAATTCTTGAAGTAGTAGAATCCACCTAATCAATTTAGGTTTAGCATCCTTTTTTGAAAGAAGATATTTTAATGCTGCATGATCACTAAAAATCACAATGAGTGAGCCAACAAGATAAGATCGAAATTTATCCAATGCAAATACTACTGCAAGTAATTCCTTTTCAGTGGTAGAATAATTCATTTGAGCACTATTTAAGGTTTTACTAGCATAGTAAATCACATAGGGTTTCTTGTCCTTTCGTTGTCCTAAAACAGCTCCAACAGCATAATCGCTAGCATCGCACATGATTTCAAAAGGTAAAGTCTAATTTGGAGGCTGCATGATAGGAGCAGATGTTAGCATAGTTTTAAGTTTGACAAAAGCTTCTTGACATGACTCAGTCCACTCAAAGAGAGCATCTTTGAATAAGAGATTGCACAATGGTCTTGATATGACACTAAAGTCTTTGATAAATCTTCTATAAAAACCAGCATGTCCTAAAAATGATCTAATATCTTTAACAGACTTAGGAACAGGTAAATTGGCAATTAATTCAATTTTAGATTTATCTACTTTAATTCTTTTGATGAGACAATGTGACCAAGCACAATACCATTTGTGACCATGAAATGACATTTTTCCCAATTAAGCACAAGATTCTTTTCTTCACACCTAATTAAAACTTTTTCCAAGTTAGATAAACAATCATCAAATGAATCACCAAACACAGAAAAATCATCCATGAAAATTTCAAGAAATCGTTCAACCATATCACTAAAAATACTAAGCATGCATCTTTGGAAATGTAGCTGGTGCATTACACAAACCAAATGGCATTCTTTTATATGCAAAAGTTCCAAATGGACAAGTGAAAGTGGTCTTTTCTTGATCTTCAGGTGCAATTTCAATTTGGTTATACCCAGAATACCCATCTAGGAAACAATAAAATGCATGTCCAGCTACCCTTTCTAACATTTGATCCATGAATGGTAACGAGAAATGGTCTTTCCTAGTCATTGAATTGAGTTTCCTATAGTCAATGCACATTCTTCAGCTATAATTGTTCTAGTTGGAATTAATTCATTATTTTCATTTTTGACTACAGTAACTCCAGATTTCTTAGGTACAACTTGTGTAGGACTTACCCATGTGCTATCAGAAATAGGATAAATGATCCTTACATCAAAAAGCTTGAGAACTTCATTTCTCACTATCTCTTTCATATTAGGATTCAGCCTACGTTGCATTTGTCTAGATGATTTGGCATTATCTTCCAAATATATCTTATGTGTGCAAATCAAAGGACTAATCCTTTTTATGTCAGCTATTGTCCATCCTAAGGCATATTTATGCAATCTTAGAATTTCGAGCAACTTACACTCTTGAAGAGCACTGAGTTTAGAAGAAATTATCACCGAAAAAGTTTCATTAGCACCCAAGAAAGCATACTTGAGGTCAGATGGTAATGGTTTCAATTCAAGTTTTGGTGGTTGAACACTCGATGGCATCGGTTTATCAGCTCGTTGAGGTAAGTCTTCAAATTTTGGTCTCCATCCATTAATTTCCAAGACCTGAGAAGATTTTAAAAGAGAATAAATATGAGATACTTCAAAATTTTCATCAAAATTGAAATCATTGCAACCATTTAAACAAGCATCCAAGGGATCAGAAAAAGATGAAACATTAAAGTAGTCATGAACAAGTTCCTCGATATAACTAACTTCATGCATGTCATTATTTTCACTAGGTTGCTTGCAAATATTAAACACATTCATTTCCAATGTCATGTTTCCAAAGGATAATTTTAGAATTCCATTTCTACAATTGATTATTGCATTAGATGTAGCAAGAAATGGATGTCCTAATATAACAGGAATTTGGGTGCTTGAGTTAGAAACAGGTTGTGTGTCTGAGACAATAAAATCTACAGGAAAGTAAAATTTATCTACTTGGACTAACACATCCTCAAGTATTCCTCGTGGTATTTTCACAGAACGATCAGCAAGTTGAAGTGTTGTAGAAGTAAGTTTAAGCTCACCTAAATCTAATTGCTCATACACTGAATATGGCAACAAATTAACACTTGCACCAAGATCAAGTAAAGTATGGTTTATCCTAAAGTTTCCAATTACACAAGAAATGGTGGGACAACCAGGATCTTTATATTTTGGTGGAGTGTTTTGTTGAATAATTGAACTAACATTCTCAGTTAAAAATGCTTTCTTTTGAACATTAAGCTTCCTTTTAACAGTGCATAAATCTTTCAAAAATTTGGCATAAGAAGGAACTTGCTTAATTGCATCTAACAAAGGAATGTTAATTTTGACTTGCTTAAAAAGTTCAAAAATTTCAGAATTTTGGTTCAACTTTTGAATTGGTTGCAATCTTTGAGGAAAAGGAGCAAGGATAGGGCATTTTTTAACATCACACATCTTAGGTTCAACATTATTTTCCTCACTCACTAGTTTTGATGGTTCTTTAGGTTCAATCTCTTTCAAAGAAATGGTTTTATCAATGACCTTACCACTTCAGAGAGTAGTGATGGAGTTGGCATTCTCGTGCTGTGTGTCATTTGAGTTAGAATCACTTACATGAAATTGACTCGCTGGATTTGGCTGTGGTTGAGCAGGAAATTTACCTTTCTCTTGACTGCGCAAAGCTAAGGTCAATGTTGAAAGTGTATTCTTGATATCATCAATGGCTTGTGATGTTTGATTGTTTATGTTTGTTTGCCCTTGCATGAATGTTTGCAATGTTTCCTCAAGAGTTTTCAAATGTGGTGAATGGTATGATGGAAAATTTGAAGGTCTTTGAGGTGGTGGATGGGCATGATTATCATTTCTCCAACTCAAATTTGGGTGATTTCTGCATCCAGGATTGTATATTTCAAAATATGGAGAATTAGAGGAAAAAGGCTTTTTGAAGGAATTCATAAAATTTGCTTGGTCATGCAACACTTCTTTAAAAATAGGAATATTTGGACAATCTTGAGTGGAATGTCCCATGACTACACAAATTTCACAAATTTCATTATTATGCACAATTTGACCTCTTTAACTTTCCTTAATTCCATGGCTTCAATCTTTCTCGTTAAATTTGTAATTCTAACACTTAGATCATTTTCTTGACTCAAATTATATTTACCCCCACTAGAACTAGTCATATTAGATCTAATTGAATTTTCAGAGGAACTAGTGGTTTGCCAGGATTGAGAGTTCTCAGCTAAATGATCTAAATACTCTAAAGCTTCTTCTGGGTCTTTGTCTAAAAATTCACCATTACACATTGTTTCAACAAATTGTTTTGTCTCTAGTATTAACCCTTCGTAAAAGAAACTTATCGTACGCCATTTTTCAAAACCATGGTGTGGGCATGAATTCAACAAGTCTTTAAATCTTTCCAAACATTGAAAATAGGTTTCATTTCCTTTTTGACAAAAATTTTGAATTTGTCTCTTGAAAGCATTCGTTTTATATATTGGAAAAAATTGCTTTAAAAACTTGGTTTGCATTTCTTGCCATGTGCCTATAGATCTAGATCTTAATGAATTAAGCCATGTTTTTGCTTTATCTTTTAAAGAAAAAAGAAACAATTTTAGCTTAATTATTTCTTCACTACATGTTTGATCCATAAATATGGCACATACTTCCTCAAATTCTTTCAAATGTAAATAAGGACTCTCAGACTCTAAGTCATGGAAATTAGGAAGTAAAGGAATCATACGGGGCTTAAATCTGAAGTTATTTGCATTAAGCGGAAAAATAAAGCATGAAGGAGATGAATTTCGAGGAGGTTGCAAATATTCACGCATAGTTCGAACATGATGATTTTCATTTTCTCCATGTATACTTTCATTTTCAGCCATAGTGTTAGTTGTGTGTGAGTTTGAAGATGAATCAAACAAATTTTCAAAGGAGGTTTCAGAATTACCTTTCACCAATCGATGAAAATGAGGATCACGATACCATCCAAGCATAAAAATAACAATAATAATAATAATAAAACACAATACAATAAAATGTTAGCACAATAAAACAAATAAAAAAAGAAAAGAGGTGATATAACCTTCCTCTCAATAAAATTATTGTAAATGAAAATAACAACACAATAAGTAATAGAAAAAATTAAAAAAAGTGGCAAAGCCTACCATGAACAAAAATTAGGTGGTATATATAAAACCAACCATAATGTAAATATAAATGGGCAGCTGAGCCTCCCAATAAAAATAAATATCAACAAAAAATATATATTAAAGTTAGAGTTAGAGTTAGAGGTTAAAGTTAGTAAAAGAGAATTAAACAAAAACTAGTAAACTTTATACAAACCGTATTCCCCGGCAGAGGGGCCAAAAATTTGCTACAACTTAAAGGTTGTAACTCTCAAGTATAGGTTGTCTCAAGTAATAAAGTTCGGAAGTCCGAGTGTCGGTCCACAGGGAATATGTTATATTAAGTCTACAAGTCCAAAGGTCTAAATATTATAAATCCGAATATTCCAATGGAGTGAATTTGCTTATTGTCAAATTTAAATTCTATATTATTATATATTAGGGCATTGGCATTAGGGATCCATTTTAATGATTTGTATAGAACTTATTCTTGATCCTTTTTTTTAAAGAAAAATACAATTAAGAATCAAAAGAAGTGATCTTAATTGGATGATGAAAACAAAACATTTAAGCACAAAGAATTCAAAAGACTTACCTTTTAGTTGATGGTGAAAAACTATAAGTTGTCTTGCTCTTGATATGTAGAAAATATTCAAGAATTCAATGTACCATTTGTTAACAATGAATCAAGGTTTCTAACAATTCAAAATCACTTGCAAAATATAGTACTCAATCAATAAAAAGATTAACAATGAAGAACAAAACAAAAGATCAAAGAACAAAACTATAAAATCATCAAAAGTTCACCCTTAGCCCTAATTACGAAATTAGAAATACATCATTTAATTGAAGTTCAAATTACAACAATAAAATAGAAATGGAAAACAAAACTGATCTCCCCCCTCACTTCCACGTCTTCTTTTATATAGGTAAAACAAAAAACATTCCACATGTGTGAACATAATTTGATCAATTTTTAATTAATCACGTTTTACCAACTTCCAACATATCTTTGACCATGAAAACCACCGAATTTCATAAAGTATCCTTCTTCAAAGTTGTAGGTGGATGACTCATCTTTCTAATGGTCCATATCTCGCTCTTATTTCTATTTTAGACCATGAGTTGTGTTGAAAATAGGCAGAGATGTTCAAGTCGCATTTCTCCACCGCCCTTCTAGAATGATAGCTCTTTTTGGTAACCGACCAGTTGAAATTTGAGAAAGTACAAAACATAAAAAATTTAGATCCCTTTCTCAGCTTTCTAGATCATCAATCATGTAATTTTTCGTTACATATTTAGGGAGATACGGCCCAAATACGGAAGCATATTGGGCTGGTTCAAAAATGCGCTTGAGTTCTGTTGAAACCCAATTTCGTCCCATTAATTGCTCGAATTGGTCCAACCTTTGGCTTACAAAGTTGTGAAATGATGAGTTTATGTTTGTCTAGCCCAAGAATCGTATCAATTGATAATTTGGATTGAAAGATACGCTCATCATACGAAACCTGCACAAAACCAACTATTTAGTCTAATTCATGTTTTACAATTCAATATAAAGGAATATGCTTCATTATTGGGGAATAAAAGGACATTATTAAGTGTAAATCATAATATTTCTCTTGATAAATCTACACTTTTAAACATTCATCAATTACATATATCAGGCTCCTAACTGCATTTTCATAAAGGCACATTCCATCTATTTCTTCTCATCTTCTATCTTTGGATTTCTTGAACTTGAGAGCTTGAAGTGAGTTGTTGAAGTATCATGACTAGTTTAGAATTTTGCATCCTAAACTTCTCCAGAAGCCTTTTGATATGCTTCTCTTATCATAGAATTATTGATCTCTCACTTATGTTCCTTTTCAACTCAATGCTTAAGATGTTTCTTGCTGGCCCCAAGTCCTTCACTTCAAAAGCTTCATTCAACAGCTTCTTACACTTATCAATCTCAGTCTTGCTTAGACAAGCTATCAATATGTCATCTACATATAAGAGTAGATGAATAGTTATGCCATCCCTAATAGTTTTAAAGTATACACAGTTGTCATATATACTTTTAATGAAGTTTTGCTTGATCATAAATTCATTAAACTTCAGGTACCATAATTGGTGATTGCTTAAGGCTATATATATTAACTTCTTCAATAAACAACCATGTTCTTTTCTTTTTCTAGGAATTACAAAACCTTTAGGCTAAGTCATCACGATATTCTCAAAAAAAATCACCATGTAAGAAAGCTGTCTTGACGTCTATTTGCTCAAGTTCTTAAACTTCAGAAGCTACAAGTACTAAAGTGCTTTCTGATAGAGCTATGTTTCACCATTAAAGAAAACCCTTCTGTGAAGTCTACCCCTTCTTTTTGAATAAAATTTTTTACAACGAGTCTGGCCTTATACTTTTTGGTTCACCACCTGAAATGCCCTTTTTAATTTTATAGATCTATTTACACCCAACAACTTTTTTGTTCTTTGGTCAATCTACAAGTTACCAAGTCTAATTTTTCATCAAAAACTTTAATTCATCCTGTATAGCTTCAACCCATTCCTCCTTATAGTTGGAATTCATAGCTTCTTTATAACTTATTGGTTCTTTATCTATGACTTCAGTTGCAACTATTAGTGTATATACTATTAAATTAGCATAACCAAATCTAGTTGAAAGTTTGATTGTTCTCCTTGTTCTGTCCCTTGCTAATTAATAGTCATTAAGATCATCCCTAATCTGTTTACTTAACTTGGTCTGCCTATCAAGTTTCATCCTTATCAATCTCAGTTGTGTTCTGACACAAGGCACTTGGAGCTCAAGATCTTGATGTCTGCTCCACCACAATTTAAAACCTCTCAGATGATGGTTCTAATGCTTAGTCATCATTTGACTCTTGTCTTTTTTACTGATAATCAAATGGAGCTTCTTCATGGAATCTTACATCTTTGGTCATAATGCATTTTGGTGGCTTAAGTGAAGGACACCAAAGTTTATACCCTTGACACTTTCTAGATAACCAACAAACATAGTTACTCTAACATCAAACTTCCCTTGATTTATATGTGCACAAGTAGGGCAACCAAAGATTCTCAAGTGGTTGTATGATGCTTTCTTTTCAGACCACATCTTAATAAGAGTTTTAAGTCCAATTGTTGTTGATGGACTCTTATTTACAAGATATGTTGTTGTCATTAAAGCTTTTGCCCATATAGACTTTGAAAGCCTTGAATGCACTAGTAAACATTTTACCTTCTTCATCTATGTCATATTCATTGTCTCAGCAAGACCATTTTGTTGTGGGGTTATTCTTATAGTTTTATGTCTTAAAATGCCACTTTCCTTATATAAGTTCTTAAACTCTTGGCTGTAATACTTTAGACCATTGTCAGTTGTCAGCCATTTTACGTTTATTTGTCTGATTCTTCACATGTGACTTCCACTCTTTAAACTTTTCAAGCACTTAATCCTTATATTTCAATACATATACTAAAATCCTTCTAAAGTAATCATCTATCAAGGGTAAGAAGTATTCTGGACCACCTAAAAAACTGACTTATAAAAATCCCCACAGATTAAGTGATTGTATTCTAATATTCCTTTTGTTCTGTGCTTAGCAATCCCAAATTTTATTCTTGTGGACTTTCCTAAGACATATTCTTCACAAAAGCCTAATGATTCAATCTTATCATCACTAAACACTTTATGTTTGCTTAATTCCTTTAATCTTTTCTCAGTCCTACGACCTAACCTTATATGCTATAGCCTAGTCTTGCATTATCAAACCCTTTTGTTGCATTAACAGAAGTAATGACAGTAGATCTATCTAAGACATATAAACCATTTTTTCTCATCCCTTTCATGACTACCATAGAACCATTAACTACCTTCAGAGTCTTATTTTCAACGTGAAATGCAAACCCTGACTGATCTAACATTCCCAAGGAGATCAGGTTTTTTTTTTTAGTTTTGGTATATGCCCAACCTGATGTAATTCTCTTATAATTCCTTCAAATATTCTAATCTTGACACTACCAATCCCAATAACCTTATATGTTTCATTATTACTCATTAATACTTTACACCCATCACATGTTTGATGAGACTCAAAATATATTTAAATTAGGGTACATATGGAAAGAACAACCAAAATCTAATACACATTTACCTTTTGTCTTGGCACAGATGCGACAAGTAGATCTCTAAATTTGAAGCAATCTTCTATTACAATAGCTTCATCACTATCTACCTTCTTTTGTTCTTTCTCTTTGGATAATCCTTCTTAAAATGTCATTATTACAATGAATACATTTTAAGGTCTTTAGCTTTGACTTGGATCTGGCATGTTTCTTGCCCTTATTTTCTTGTTTTTTTGGTCTCGCCCTTATTATCAAACCTTCTTCTTGACCTGAATTCTTCTCTTCTTATTTTCTGGTAAGTTTTTTAGAGTTCAGGGCTGCCTTAACATCTATCATAAAGAATGAGGTCTGACCATATGTTAAAGTATCAACAAAGTGGTCATACAATTTTGGCAGAGAACTCAGGAAGATCAATGCCTAGTCCTTATCTTCAATTTTCACATATGTTGTTTCAAGGTCAAGAATTATCTTATTAAATAGATAAAAATGTTCTTTGATTTGGGTCCCTTTAATCATAGCAAAGGTATTTAATCTTTTTTTCAAATGGATCCTATTGGCCAAATATTTGGTCATATAAATCACTTATAAGCTGTTTCAAAGCCTAGCTGCAGTTCTCTCCTTTGAAACTTCCTTTAGAACCTGATTACTTAGACTTAATACAATTTTAGAATTAGCTTTTTTCAAAATCTCTCTTCTTTCAAACTCTATTAGTGTATTAGACATCTTGTCTTTTCCTTCAAGGGTATTCTTTAACCTTGATGAACCAAGATTACTGTCATCTTTAGACGCGACAAGTTGAAGTCATTTTTTGCATTGAATTTCTCTAGATCAAACTTAGATAGAGACAATGTTACTTAGGAACTTGGCTTTGATACCAATTGTTGTAAAAAATCAACCTTAAAAACAATATTCTAACATGATGTGATTGAATCAAGATTGTGATTTGATAAAAACTACTAAGTCTGACTAGATAATGAATATAAAATACAAAAATAATAAATAAGATAAGAGACAAAAAAGAATTATGTGGTTCAACAAAATTGCCTATGTTTACGGAGCAATCACATGTAAAGTTTTTTATTAGAAGTAGAAGATAGAATATGCACAAGATGACTTTCTTCTCTCAAATTACCTTTCTTCAGTTACTCCTTCTCTTCCCCCTTTCTCTCAGTTCTCTCTAATACAAGGATTTTATAATACCCTTAAATATCCTAATTTAAATAGGTTTGGTATCCTAATTCAAGTCTACAAACTCTAGGGCTGTTATCCGCTCTTCTTTGCCTTTGTCTATGCTTGTTTTACTGAAGCACTGAATTTGTTTAATGGGAAAAATGAAATCTATGGGTTGATTTTTTTTTTTACAATATTTTGGTGGGATTTATTGTACTTTTGTTTTTCTGAGTTGAGATTGTTACATATCTATATAATATTTTGTAATGTGTTTGTTATATACAGTAAAATAAAAGAGATTTATTATATAAAAAAATTAAAACAATATTTTTTAAATTATTTCTATCTTCTTATCGAGAAGATAAGACTAAAAATAAATGATAACCAACACCAAAATAATGAAAAAAAATACGGAGTAAGAAAGATAAAAAATTATTTTAATATAAAAGCAAATAAAATAAAATTAATAATATAAAAATGATAACCACAAAAAAAAACGAAAAAAGAAAGATAAAAAAACTTTATTTTAATATAACATAAATAAAATTAAATTAATAATATAAAGATGGTATTTTATTTTTATTAGGTTAAATGATATTTTAACAAAATATTAATAATTTAAATCACAATATTCTAAATTAAAGTACTACAAGAACTATTATATTATATTATATTATTTGAGCAACATTTTTGCATCCATGTACTAGCAATAAATTCTTTAGGTGATAGATACAGTTAAACATGTGATATTTTAAGGGTAAAATTGTAATTATACTCAAAATTTAATATTTTCAACTAACGAAACTAACTCTATGGGTTATCCTGCTATTACTAAAATAATAGGGGAGATTCGAGATATTAGGTCAAACGTAAAGGGTGAATCGGGAATTCTCCCTTACATGGTTACACCTATTGTTGCAACAAACTCAACTTCTGTTGTTAACAACGAAAAGTGTTGCTTTCCAACGAATTGTGCAATGACACAAAGAAAACATATAATTTATTATGAATCTTTTGTTGTCCATATCCCTTGCAAAGTCTAGATTACCATATCCTTGCAGCTTTATCTGATCATTTTTTAATGTCTTATACACTAAAGCAATTTGAGAAATACCTTTAAGATACCTCTAAGATACCTCATAATCCATGCTTGCTAATGACTACTTCCAAGATTAGTCATGAACTTACTAACCACAATGAAAATATAAGTGATTTTGGATCTTATACATATAATTTGATATATCAAGCTTCCAATTGTATTTGCATAACAGATTGAATCCATCTCCTTCTTCTCATTTTCTATTTTTAGATTTCATTAACTCTAGAGCTTCAAGTGAGCTACTAGAAGTGTCAAGATTGGTCTGAATAATTATGGATCTGAAATTTATCAAGAACCCTCTTTATACATTTTCTTGTATTTTAAAAGAGTTTTATTTTTAACATATATTAAGTTTTTGTATAAATGACATAATACTTTTGCCTTTTTTAATAGATTTTTCACTTGTAAAGGAAGACAACATACATGGACAAGAAAGCATGCACATTAAAAAAAAAATCTTATTTTATTTATAGTTAGCGAAATCTCATTAAAATTAAAGAGTAAATCTCTTCTGTGCATGCTTAAAATAAAAATTGTCATCTCGTGGTCATGTAGATATCTAGATATGGCCTTAACATCAAATAAATTCAAACCATAAAAGTGCTTTTTTTTTTAAGGGGAAAAAAAAAAGAAAAAGCTTAGAGAAGCTAAAAAGAGTGAATTATTGTTTATTAGTTAATTACATTAAAATATAGGGACATGAATAGGGTTTAAAATACACTAATCTATACATAAACCAACCCCCTGTGTCAAAATCAACCTAACAAATTAAGGACAAGTTTAGTGCGAGATATTATATTTTAAAAAGATATGTTAAGATCATTGTATTATACTGAATTAATTAATACAAAGTATAACCTCCGTATGCACTTGTATTTAATAAAATTATCCTATTGAAAGGTTTGGCACGAATTTGTATGGTTAATTTCAATTTAGCCACTATTTTTGACAATTTTAACATGTTGCAGAATCTTTTAAAAAGGCATCAACCAACCTCATTGATAGAGGTAGAAAATTAAAGAAGAAAGGGCTTATGTCTAATTTTTTGGAATTTAAGTTATTACAAATTTAATTCTATGGTATTAGGGGTAATTATTAGTTATTTTACATTCATTTGAACAAAATAGACTAATCTTTACCAAGACAGTTACTAAAATGTAAGATTAATTTTAAAGATAAGATATTATTATGAGGACAATGTGTGTATCTTAACACATTCAGTCTCTAACATACCAAAAGTTTATATGAATAGCTATTTATTGTGAAAAACATTTAATGCATAGAATTAAAATTATTCTCTCTAAGATTTTGTTTTATTTACAACATGTTTTAAAACAAGTTAGTTTTTTGGTGGTTAAATAGCACCACAATCGTTCCAAAGTTGAGCACCTTTAGTTGAAGCTTCAGAACGACTTGGTTCGGGATAATATGGTGCAGTTACTTCGATAAATTTGTCGTGGCAAGCCCGACCTTCATCTAAAATTTGCTTGCAACAGTCATTCGAGAGTTTTCCATTTTGGTAAACCCCTGCTTCAATTTCCTCGCCACAATTTGGTTTTAATTTGGTTCCACATTTCTCAAGAAGATCGTGAGTTTTCTTAGGTAACGGAGGTAAAGGTACAAGATCTTTAGCTACAATAAGAACTAATGTGAGCATGAGCAATCCACTAA
Organism: Azadirachta indica; assembly: GCA_022749755.1. Taxonomy (NCBI): domain Eukaryota; kingdom Viridiplantae; phylum Streptophyta; class Magnoliopsida; order Sapindales; family Meliaceae; genus Azadirachta; species Azadirachta indica. The sequence continues at coordinate 20,501,698 of CM040441.1, forward strand.
CTAGGAAAAAATTTATCTTTAAAGATTGAATCTCAATGTTGGCCATGTTGCCTATACATGTTTTGTCTTTCGTGAGTTTTCAGAGGAGTTTTTTCGAATGAAATGTTAAGTTGAATAGGGCTCTTTTAGAGAAATTGACATGGGCATTTTATATTTTTAAAACATATTATAGGTTATGTTTTGTTTTTAAGGTCATTTATTTGAATTTAATCATTTTTAATATTCTTTATTTTAAGATTTTATCAACCCAAAACCAAGAACTCATTTCATTACCATGTAAACAAGAAAGAAAATTTATGGAATTGTCTCATCTTATAATGGAACAAAAAGATTTTAATTTCTGTACATTTGTTGGGTGATTGACAATCAAAGTTGGAAATTTCCTATGATATAATAGTAAGATTGCCAAAGCACATGTAAATATTATTAATGTGATTTCTACAATTTTATGGTTTTTTTCGGCTGCATTTTAATTTGGCTTACATATAAAAACATTACTTAATTCAATTTATTTTAGTTAAATTAAATGTGACAAAAAATTTATGTATGTTTTTTTGAAAAGTTATGATTTCATTAATGCAAATTATAATCAACAATGAGAAGATATTGTTAGTTGATAAGGAGACTTGGCTAAAGTTAGCCATTTCCTATAACTGGATCACACAAATTGTTTTTTTAACCAATTTGCTAGAGATTATCTTTGTGGTGTTCAGTAATACTCCTTCGACCTATTTGGCATTTGTTAAACTCTTAAAAACAAAATTTATTGAACCTATAAAATATACATGAAGGTATTGTGAAACTCAACCTTAGAAACAATTACCTAACACTAATATGATTGAATCGAGATTTAGACTAAATGAAACTTTTGCGAGTTACAATTAGAAAACTTGCTCAAACATAGAAAATAACAAGATGAAAGCATATTATAAAGATAAACAAGAATTACTTTTAGCTGGTTGAACGAGATTAGCTACACCTATAAAGCAAACTCATGTGAGATCTTTTCATTCAAATAGAAGATAAAATATCTTTATGATGAATCTACCTCAAATCATTTTAGAATGCAGGTTTTGGTAATCCCTTAATTCTTTTACAAAAATACTCCTGAAAGCCCTAGAATCTTAATTCAAGTTTATGGTTATTTCTATGGTTCTTGGGTTCTTTGGTTTCTCGATCACTATAAATGATCCTCCTCAAATTAGAGGATGATAACCTCACTTTGAGTCAAAAAGTCCTTATATTCTTGAGTCTTCAGTCATTATTGTGTTAGAGCGTTTTTCCAACATCCAAATTAGGTTGATTTTTACTTGTATGTTAGCTCGATAAGATAACTATCTAAACCCATATTAGAGAAGAAAGGCCCAAAACATAAATGATAAAGTCTGAGCAAAGAGGTTTTAAGATGAAGATAAGATACCAGGTGACCAAGTAAAAGTGAACAGCCCCGAGTAAAATCTGCTCCGTTTCGTATAAGCTTGGCTCGGTAGGTGTCCCTCTCAATTTAATGGTCTAATAAGCTTTCGCTTTGTTTTACGCCTAGAATGAAGCATTATTCAAAAGACAATAGGCAAGGAACTATAAGGAAGTGAAGTAGGGTTGGCAGATATAGGCTTCTCTTTTATTGAATAAGTCTCCTCTCGCAAGCCTCTCTTTTTGTGACAAAGAGGCATTCTAAAAACTTCTATAGAGGAGAAAGATTGGTATTAGAATTCCAAAAACTCTAACTTTTTTTTTTGTATACAAACAAATTTATTAGTTGATAGTAGGTGATAAAATTCGGTATCAATAATTGGCGTCATCTATAGGAAAAAAACAAAAAGCTAATATATTATTATTTAATTTATGATAAACTGGAAAGGAGAATCCAGGTAAGCGAAACCAGTAGAGCATTGAGATAGAGAGATATGTGATTACCGAGAATTCAACACTCGAAGGAGCTCGCAATACAAGAGGTAAGATTCTTCTATACGAGAAAGAGGAGGATGCAACACAAATAAGTGTTGAGATATGGCAACATAAATATCACTAGGGTCTAGTTTTAATTATTATTAGAGTTATTTTTTAAATATCACTTGGATCTAATTTTAATTACCATGGTAATGAATTTTAAAATATTAGGTCTATTTTCAAATATCAATGGAGTCTAGTTTTAAATATCATTAAAGTTTGATTTTAAATTATCTTTTATCCTTATTTGCTAATTATTTATGCTTTGCAGTATGACTTTTAGATATTTATGTTTTATACCTACATTATTTAAAAACTTTATTATTTGAGCTTGGTAACCAAATCAAATAATACTTATATGGCCTATAATTTTAAAGTCATTTATAATATAACCCAAAAGGTTTATTACACAATAATTTACTACTTTTAAAAGCATATTAAACTTGTGCATGCAATGAAAATGTTGAATTTGTTATAACATAGGTATAACTTTGAATTGTATTCATAAATTTATTTTGAAATGTGATTGAACAAATATCTAGTATGTTAGTACCATTTATACCAAAAGACCTAAACTAGATTAAATATTTTATTATTTATTATTTTAAACATTTTATTGGTTATTAGCATGATTGAGATTAAAAAAAAAGAGACTTTGGTTTATTATTTAAGAAGAGGTTATCACGGCAAAAAAATTTTATGGTAAAACAGTAGGTATGAATTTATGTTTATTTGTTTTAATTGCATGCATGGACTTATTTTTATTTGTATTAATTTTGTTCATGGTTAATATATGATGTTGATGGTTATAAATACTGATTTATCAAATCATAAGATAATTAATGGGTATAGATATATGACCACAATGAATTTGATGTTAAAGTATGCATAGATATCTGGGGTATAGTATAATTGTCATATCTAAACTCTTGTTTAGTATGTTGTATATAATTAGGTTATAATGTGTTAAAAAAAAAGATCATAGCTACACTATGAGTGTTAAGTTGAAATTGATCTCTTTTTATTAAAGAAAATCTATGTTTTGAATAAATTAATAAGATATAATATTATACTAATCGAATAAATTTCAATTATCATTTGATGTATATTCTCGTCCAATCTTTTTCTACATATATCAAGAATTGATGATATATGTAATTTATGTATATAATATAAGTATTTTGACTACGTGTGATATCACTTATTTGTTTACATTCAATCAAATTATGGTGTTATTGCATAAACTTTCATCTGCCCACCACTGCCAAGAGAATAAGACTAAAAACGATAATAATAAACCTCTGCGATGCTAGCTTCAATGCCCTATAAGGGCCAAAATAATGCACCTCTGAATGTTAACTTCAATGCTCAAAAGGACCAAATATTACTGTTCCGTGCTGGCAAAATTATAAAGTGCAAAAGGACAAACACTTCTATTTTCACAATATTGACATCTTGCCCGAAAAGGCAAAACATTGCAACTCCAAGTTGCTAAACTATAAAGTCAAGATGAAAAACTTGTACCTCTGGGTACCGACTTCTTATGCTTAGGTTAGCCCAAATCATGCATCTTTGCGGTGCTAAAATACAAGTTCAGATGGATAAAATAAAATGTGCCTATATAATACTGAATTCTTATGTTCATAAGAGCTAAATAATCCCCCTCTGCAGTGTCAAAGTAAATGTACCTCAATGGCACCGACATTTAGTCTAAAAGGACAAGAAAAGAAAAAATATATCTCTGTGGCATTGACATAATACCAACATCTTGACTAAGAGAAAAGACTACAACAAAGTACCCTAACTGAGAGCATAACCCTAAACCCTAAACCCTAAAAAATAATTAAAAAATAATAAAAAACAAAAACAACAATATAAAGAGATTCCAAATTAAAAGCAAAATTGAATGAAGCACAAGCTTGCAATTAACAAAATCAACTCCATTACTAAGAGCAAAACCAAACTAAAAGAAAATTCAATCCTCATTAAAATGCCAAAACGAAAACATAACAAATGCAAACACTGGAACAAGTAATACCAATTAAAACAAAAGGCAGAGAGATGAAAAATCAAAAGACAAAAAGGTTTAGTACCCGTATCAATGCGAATAAAAGGAGGAAGAGGGTAGAGACCAAAACTTTCTAGTCAAAAGAAGTTTTTCTTTTGCACTCTAAGCAGAGGAAAACAAAAAATATAGGAAAAGTAAGGAGTCTAATAGTCATGGACAAATTGTTTAGAAATTCAAATTTTACTTATTACATTATGCTAATGAGGGCCTCATTAATTAAGATTTGCCTTCTATCATTCTTCGAATAAGAAAACGTTAGTAACTTATTCAAGATTCTCATATAAAAGAGAGTAAATGATTCAAAAAAATTTAGTAAAAATATCGGGTTCCTGAGCATTTCATTAGTTCCAACTAGTAACAACATTACTTTCAAAATTGGGAGACTTCCTATTAGACCACTTTCCCAATTTCAAATTGGGTCAATTTTCAACTGTATGTTAGCCCATAAAATAATTATCTGGACCCATATTAAAGAAGAAAGGATTAAAAGATAAATGATAAAGTTCAAATGTATAAAACTTCAATCAACATTTCTTTTAAGGTTGGACCCAATGAAGAGTCTTTTTGAAAAAGTAGTATTTCTTCCGAATTAGAAGCAAGCCTTCTAAATTATATCAAATTATAATCCCACTAAATACTTAATTATCTTTAATCAGAATCCCATTAGGAGTCATATTTGAAATAACCTAAAGGAATTAACAAGTATATAGCGAAACAAAACAACGAAAAAAAATGTGTCTTTTTCTTATATACAAAAAAAATGTGTCTTTTCCTTATGAACTTACTAACCACCTAATATCTAGTCTTATACATATCATTGCCAACATCAAGCTTCCAATTGTATTTGCGTAAGGGATTGAATCTAACTCATTTTTCTCATCTTTTGTTTTTAGAATTCGTTAACATTAGAGCTTCCAGTGATCTACTAGAAGTGTCATAATTGGTTTGAAACTATGGATCTAAAATTTATCAAGAACCCTCTTGATAATACTTCTCTTATATTTTGAAAGATTTTTATTTTTAAGAATATATTAACTTTTTATATGAATGACATACTACTTTTGCATTTTTAAAAATTTTTTCACTTGTAAAGGAAGATAGCATACGTGGACAAGAAAAACATGCATATTAAAAGAATTTTATTTTATTTGTAGTTAGCGAAATCTCTTTAATAATTAAAGAGTAGATCTCTTCTATGTTTAAAATAGAAATTGTCATCTCATGGATATGTAGATATCTGGGTATGGCCTTAACATCTTATAAATTCAGACCATAAAAAGTGCTATGTTTTTTAAGAAATAAAAAAGAAAAATCTTAGATAAGCTAAAAAGAGGGAATTATATATTGTCTATTAATTAATTGCATTTAAAATATAAGGACATGAATAAGGTTTAAAATACACTAATTAGCACATAATCTAACCAAATATGTCCAAATTAACAAATTAAGGACAAGCTTAGCGCAGGATATTATATTTTATAAAGACATGTTAAGCTTATTGTATTATATTGAAATAATTAATACAAAGTATAACCTTCATATGCATGTATTGAATAAAATTATACCATTGAAAGGTTCGGCTCGAATTTCTTAGGTTAATTTCAATTTAGCCATTGTTTTCGAAAATCTTTTAACATATTGCAAAATATTTTCTAAAGGGCATCAACCAGCCTTATTGATAGAGGCAAAAAATTAATTAACTAAGGGCCCATGTGTAATTTTTTGGAAATTAAGCTAATAGAAGTTTAATTCTATAGTATTAGGGGTTTAATTATAGGTTACTTTATATTCATTTGAATGAAATAGAATAATCCTTACAAAGAGAGTTATAAATGGTAAGATTAATTTTAAAGACAAGATATTATTTTATAGGGATAAGGTGTGTATCTTAGCATATTCAATCTTTAAATAGTACCAGATGTTTATATAAGTAGCTATTTATTTATAAGCATTATAGTGAAAAATGTTTAATGCATAGAATTAAAATTATTCTTTCCAAGATTTTTTATTTACAACATGTATTAAAACAAGTTAGTTTTTTGGTAGTTACGCAACACTGCAATCATTCCAAAGTTGAGCACCCTTAGTTGAAGCTTCAGAACGACTTGGTTTGAGGTAATAGAGTAGTTATTTCGATAAATTTGTTGTGGCAAGCCCGGCCTTCATCTAAAAGTTGCTTGCAATATTTATTAGAGAGTTTTCCATTTTGGTACACCCCTGCTTTAATTTCCTCGCCACAATTTGGATTCAATTTGGTTCCGCATTTCTAAAGAAAATTGTGAGTTTCCTTAGGTTAATAGTGGTAAAGGTACAAGATCTTCAGCTACAACAAGAACTCATGTAAGCATGAGCAATCCACTAACTAACAAAAAATTTATCTTCAAAAATTGGATCTCAATGCTGACTGTGTTGCCTTATATATGTTTTGTCTTTAGTGAATTTTTAGAGACGAGTTTTTTTGAATGAAATGTTAAGTTGAATAGGGCTCTTTTATAGGATTTGATGTGGGTGTATTATATTTTTAAAACATAGTATAGGTTACTTTTTGATTTTAAGAGCATTTATTTGAATTTAATCATATTTAATACTCTTTATTTTAAGATTTTAACAACCCAAAACAAACAACTCATTTAATTGTCATGTAAACAAGAAAGAAAATATTTTGAATTGTCTCATCTTATAAGGGAACAAAAAGATTTTAAATTTTGTACATTTGTTTGGTGATCGACAATCGACGTTGTAAATTTACTATGATATAATAGAAAGATTGCCAAAGCATGTGTAAATATTACTAATGTGATTTCTATCATTAGATTTTTTTTTTCTCTTTTGCGGCTGTGTTTTAATTTAGCTCTTACATATAAAAACATTTCGTTAATTCTATGCATTTTAGTTAAATTAAATATTACAAAAAATTTATGTGCATTTTGTTGCAAAATTATGATTTCATTAATGCAAATTATAATCAACAATGAGAAGATATTCTTAGTTGATAAGGAGACTTAGCTCAGCTAGTCATCTCCTATAATGGGATTACACAAATTATTTTTTTATACAAATTTGCTAGATATTTTTTCTATGGTGTTCAGTAATACTTCTTCTTCAGTTGATTTGGCATTTGTTAAATTCTTAAAAACAAAATTTATTGAACCTCTAAAGTATACATCCAACCTTAGAAACAATGACGTAACACTAATGTGATTGAATTAAGATGGAGACTAGATGAAACTTTTGCAAGTTGCAAATAGAAAACTATCTCAAACACAAAAATAACAAAATTAAAGCATATTATAAAGACAAACAAGAATTACTTTTAGGTGGTCGACCAAGATTGGCTGCATCTACAAAGCAAACTTATGTGAGATCTTTGCATTAAAAGTGGAAGACGAAATATCTTCATGATGAATTTTCCTCAAATCATCTTTAGACTGCAGGTTTTGGTAATCCCCTAATTCTTCTACAAAATATTCTTGAAAGCCCTCGAATGCTAATTAAGTTTATGGTCATTACTATGGTTCTTAGGTTCTTTGGTTTCTCGATAACTGTAAATGGGCCTCCATAAATTAGGATGATAACTCCACCTTAAGTCTATGAGTTCTTAGGTTCTCGAGTACTCAGTAATTATAGTTATTTACCTTAGGTTAGGATGACAACTCCTCCTTAATCCTTAACTATTTTTCGGCTTGGGAGTATACTTGACATTTCATTTTCAAAACCAAGGGTCCAACTGCTATGAACCTTAGAAAGAAAGATGAGAACATAATGGTATTGGTGGGTGCTCATTTTTTTGTTATAAATTATTGGAATTTTTAGACAAAGTCTAAGGAAATAAACAATATTATATGGCTTAAATATTTTTTTTACTAGTAATTTAAGGAAATTTTTTGCCCATAAAATTTTGAACTAAACACTATCTTATAAATGATAATATATATGTGGAACTCGATTTCTAGACCAAGGATTGGACTGCCAAAGGATATTAGATCCAAGAAGTATGAATGAAAAGTTAGGAGTCCTGAATAAAGCAACATGGATGATCATCGTAAATTTCGTTCTATGGCCACAACATTGGGCCTATTACTCAGCATCTCATTTGAACTAGGCTCAGTATTTCGAAAAGCCCAATACCTTGATAAATTTAGGTATAACTAAAGCCTTACAAAAAGCCCAAAACTTCCTAATTACAATTCAACTAGGATTGATACCTTTTAGGATACCCTCATAAGAATTTAACTTGAATTAATGTTCGCTACAATACTAGTTTGTGCATGTTACCGCAAACACAAGGGCTATGAAAGTAATACAATGAAAAGTAAGAGTATCGTCCTATAAGGATTGAATTTTCAAATTAGAAACTAATCACTGTGGCTATAGTAACCTAATTATCTAGACAATTAAAATTTTAAGAACCAATAATAATAAAAATAAAGCAAAAATTAAATGTTAATCTACTAATAGAAATAAGAATTAATCAGCGAGTACATGGAAAATGTTATGACAATAGTTCTAGGGTCTTGATTTTACTCATTTATCCCCATGTTTCTCCTATTTATTCATTAATCACGGGATAAAAATTAACATCATTACCTTTCCCGAGCATCAAACGAGATCCTATATATAACTAACCTAACCAATATCACTATCTGACTTGATTAATTACACGTCTATTACATTTTACCTTGTTATTAATTACTAAGGACTTAATTATCTCCTGATCTCTCAATATCCTAAGTATTAATGTGATTATCTAAATGTTGATCTCCTTTAGCACTCACAACTATTGAAATTATGTTTCCCAAATCGATACATGACTTAATCTTTCCCAAGCATCAAATCATTAATCAACAATCAACTAATTCATCATATAACAAATTAGAGGCATTAAGCACAAATGAATACAAGTGAATTGAATCATACTAATATTAACAAAGTACCAACTAACGAAAACATGGCTTGAGTAACCTACATCAAGTCCACAGAATATAGAATTTAGCCTAACATAGTAAAATCTAATACACAAATTATCAAGAAATTCATAATCCTAAATATAACTTTAAACAATAATGAAAGTACAAATCTAAAGATAAAAATTAGGAGAGAAAAAGATAAAAACTAGAATAGACGATGCTTCTAATCTATAATCTTCAAGAAATCCTCCGAATTCTTCCAAAATTATTGATTTTCAACCTCTCTCTCTCTTTAGAAACCCACTCTCTCTTCTTGTGTTTCTCATTCTAAAAAATCCCTCTTTCTATAATTGGTATGGCTCTCTATTAAAAATACAAAACCCGTAGTTTTGTCCAAATTTGGCTATCCAAACTTGATCCAATAGTTAAAAATGGCCCTTGGACGCACTTCACTTCACAAAAGAGTAGAGGGTAGCGTAGCTAAGGGGGCGTAGGAGCACCTAGAACTCTAAGTAAGGAAGTAGGCGTGCAAGGGGAAAGGCGTAAGCATTCGAGGACTTTTATTGATTTGGCGCAAGCATGCCATACACTCGGCCCTAATGCTGATTATGAGGAGCAATCGTGCCTTGCTTGTTGACTTTGGAAGGAAATAAGGCATGTGGCGTAACCGCACATTTAGCATAAAATAGATAAGCCACTTTTGTTGCCCTAAAGTGGCTTTATGGTGCTTTTTGTTCCTTTGCTTCACTCCCTCCACCTTGTGTCATGTCGAATTCACCATAAATATATTCTTTTCTTGCCTTCCTACACACGAACGCAAAAGTTCAATAGATAACAGTTGGGCCTGAGGATATTCACAAATGTTTGAGTTCAGACGCATTTGATTCATGAGTAAAATACTTACTTATCAAGTATCCCAAAACTTAAACATTTGCTTGTCCTCAAGCAAATAAAATAATAAGGCAGAAGCAGGGTAGTAAAAAGAGAGTTATACAACATAAGTTCCCAGATGAGAAACACAATTTGAGTGTAAAATTCAGTTTAACTTCAAGCCTCAAAGATTAAGAATAATGGTAGTTTGAGGAAAACGTTAAAATGTTGACATTTCGTCTAGAATTTTAACTTAAATATCAAATGTTGCTCTACACAAGATTCCTTGTTGAAGTGTGTGACTAGCCAATCTTAATCAACCATCTTTCAACTCAGATTGGTTTATGCAAACAAGTGAGGTCCTTGGACTTCTAAATTGTGATATTTTGTGAATTCCATAGGTTTGCTTTTCATACCACTCTCCGCTAACGTAGATAAATACATTATTAAAGATCATTAGGACTTAAATTAAGCTTGTAATGTTGGGTTAAGGTTAAGATAGGATAATGGATATAATAGTGAGGTTCAAGTACCTTAAGCATATTAAAAATTTTAGGATCTCATAGTAGAGTGTTTTATTCTTTCCCAAAGAATACCCAAATCTTCTAACACGCTTCCTTCAATAACCCTTTTATTAATCATCCTCTTTTTCCTTTGATATATTGAGTTGCTAATGCATGCATGTTATCACAAATACACGGGGTTGTAAAAAGAAACATAATGAAAAGTAAGAGTATTGTTCCACAAGGATTGAATTTTCAAATCAAAAACTAAATATTGTAACTACAGTAGCCTAATTTTATTTAAGCAATTAAAATTTTAGAGAGAAAATAGAACAAAAATAAAGCTGAATTTAAATGTTATTGTACTGATAGAAATATTAACTCAGAAAGTAAGATTAATCTAAGGAGTGAGTGGAAAATGCTATGACACGGTTCTGGGCTTGATTTCCTTCATTTATCCTCATATTTCTCTTATTGACAATTTTTAATGCATTCTAATCCAATTCACTAATTATAGGTTGAAAACTAACCTTGTTACTTCTTCCTTGTGTTCAATAAGGTCCTATATATAACTAATCAAGTTAATATCCTAATCCAACTCAATTATTTACAAGTTCATTACGCTCTACCTTTTATTAAGTACTAAAGACTTGATTACTTCCTAATCTATTAATATCTTAAGTATTAATTTGATTTTCTAAGTGCTAATCTCTTTTCGAAATTATCAACAAATTTATTATGCAACAAATGTTGCTTTTTCGACAATACTTTTTTCATACACTTGGCATAATTCAACATTTATTCCAAAGCATCCTTGAATAGAATGTTGATATAAATCTTCTAGAAGTTCTCAAGAAACTTCAAAAACTAAGCATCTAAAATCTTCTTTTGGAACCTTTGAGCAAATGGCAATAGTGGAGTAATAATAGAAGGATTGTCCAAAAATGAAATGCCATTTGACTTTGATGCTATCTTCGGTGGTTTAGCTATAACATTTTTGTCTTTCACTTTAATCTCCTTAAGTGTAGGAGCTTGTTTCCCTACCACGCTTAATAAAGATAGCCTTACAATGACCTTTCTAATTAGTCTCTGTGTCACTTGGAAACTATTCGGATGATTGGCCTTTGGCTAGCTATACATTTGTAAGGATTTCATTGTAGTATTCATGTTGGTGTAATAGGTCTCAATGTTGTCTAACCAAGCCTCATCATTGTTAAATCCTTCTCTTATCTTTATAATAAATATGCTTAATAAATCTTCCAATGATGGCTTCTTCTTAGCCATTGGTTTTTGAAACCTTAGTAGTGGCTATAATGCATTCCTCACATTACCATAAGAAAAATTCTCATGGTTATGAAGCCCTGGATGTAATGAGTTGAGAAATTATTGGCTAGCCAAAATTATAGTTTCAATTATTGATGTATTAACACTGCTATTGATCAACTCATTCTTCAGAATATGAAGAACTAGCAACCATTGCCGATTCTTGGCTTGTTGAGGCTTTTCTAGCTATAAATGCTCGAATATAATTAGTTAAAGCCGCCACTTGAGCTAAATAAGACACCAATGGATCAATATCTTGAATATCCACCGCTCTCTTTACCAAAGACTACTTATTGGCCATTGATAATTATTGTAGGCTATTGCTTCTAATAATTGCTGAGCTTTCTTTATAATTTAAGTACCTTCATCTGTTACATTAACTATGTTTCGAGTTTGACCATTCAACCCATTATGGAACAGCTAAATCCAAAATTAGTCTTAATAACTATGCTAAAGGCACTTGTGAATAAGATCTTTGAACTACTTCTAGGACTCGCACAGAGGTTCGAAATCTAACTAATAGAAACTATGCAATTTCACTATGCAACTAAGATGTCTTCGATCTTAAGAAGAATTTTGGTGAGAAATTTATAGGCTAATTCTTCCCACGTGCAAATACTACCTTGCTATAATGACTAGAGCCAACCTTGACCTAAGCTTTATTCCTCAAAGAAAATGGAAACAACTACATTCAAGTAATATCTTCATCTACACCATTCATCTTGACTGTGTCACATATCCCCAAGAATACAGCCAAATTCACATTAGGGTCTTCATGAGATAACCCTTTGTATTGATTCTGCTAGACTATATTGACTAGTATTGGCTTCAACTCGAGGTTATTGGCATTCATAACTTGGGGGTGAATCTAAAAATAATTGTCATTTTACCACTGGCCTAAAATAGTCTCAAAAAGCCCTTTGTTGTTGCAGTTGTGATGGTGGATTATCGTTACCACTGTCAGCCAAGGTTCTAGCTCAATTCCTTTCTTCTCTCCGTACTTGTCAAAAAGTTCATTCAATCTTATGATCAAATTCAACAAGTTCCAAACTCATCATTCTTTGCATAAACCTTCAAAACAAATCAAGTAACTCAATGATAATATCAACAAAAATTTAAAAATTTCAATTGTCTAACAACAGCGCTAAAATAATATGTGTTCATGTTACTACAAGTGCATTAGTCATGAAAAGTGAGAGTATCGCCCATGAGGATTGAATTTTTAAATTAAAAACTAAATATATGACTACGGTGACTTAATTTTGTCTATGCCATTAAAGTTTTAGGAAGCAAAATAATAAAACTAAAGCTAAATTTAAATGTTATTCTATTGACAGAAATATTAACTCAGAAAGTAAGATTAATGTAGCAAGTGAGTGGAAAATGCTATGACCTGGATCTAGGGCCTTCATTTCACTTATTTATCCCTATTTTTTATCTTAATCAGCAATTGTTAATGTGTTCTGATCCAATTCATTAATTACAAGTTGAAAACTAACCTCTTTACCTCTCCCTAGCGTCAAACAAGATCCTATGTATAACTAACCAAGTTAATATTTTCATCTCACTTAATTAATTACACATTCATTACACTTTACCCTTTATTAAGTATTATTGACTCAATTACCTCTCGGTTTCATTAATTATAAGTATTAATTTGATTATCTAGATGTTGGTCTCATCCCAGTCTCACAACGACCCAAATTGTATTTCTCTAACCTACCAAACAACTTAATCTATCCCAAGCATCAAAATCATTCATCATCAATCAACAAATTTATCATGCAACAAATTAAAGGCACTAAGCAAGAAGGAACATAAATGAATAGAATTATACTAACAATAATAAAAGTACTAATTAATAAAAATTTAAATTAAGCTACTTCAAGTCCTTAAATTATAAAATTTAGCCTGATATAATGAATCCATAGTACAAGTCATCTAGAAATTCATAATTCTAAACATGAGTTTAGACAATAACAATATAAATTTCAGGACAAAACTAAGAGAGAAAAAGATAAAACTAGAGCAAATGATGCTTTTAATCCGCAATCATCGTGAAATCCTCTAAATCATTCCAAAATTGTTGATTTTAGCTTCTCTCTCTTTGGAAATCCCTTCTCTTTTATTGTGTTTCTTGCTCTAAAAATCCTTCTTTCGATAATTGGTATCACTGCTGATATTTGAAAAAACACAAAACCCTTGGTTTTGTGTAAATCTATCCATCCAAAGTTGATTCAAGGCTTGAAAATGGCCCTTGGATACACTTTAAGTCATAGAGTGGCGTGAAGGTGCAAGGGAGTGGCGCTAAAGTGCCATTGGTGCTAGTTTGTTGAGGGAGGGTTGCTAGTGTGGTGTAGGTGCTTTTCTAAAATGGCACAGGCGTTCCATACACTTAGCCTAATGGTGAGGCACAACTGTGCCTTGCTTGCTAACTTTGGGGGAAAATGATGCATGTGGCGTGGCCGCACCACCCCTTGCTTTCCCATAGTGGCTTTGTTTGCTTCTCCTTCTTTAGCTTTACTTTCTTCACCTTATTTAATGCCAAATTCACCATAAATATATTCTTTTCTTCCCTTTCTACACATAAACACAAAAGTTTGTCAAATAACACCTAGTCTTGACGATATTCACAAATATTCGAGTTCGGAAGCATTTGATTAGTGAGCAAAATACTCAGTCATCACTGTAGCTGTCACATACTACAAATAAAGATAACTTATAAGTAATTGTTACCACTTTGGATAATTCATTGATTGTCCTGATATCCTATTGCATTCTTTTCAAGCCATGACCATTTCGAGGAATTATCTCTAAAATAACAGTTCACGTATGTTTGTTGAATCTTTTACTTTTAGTTTCGCTTGAGGACTAGCAAAATCTAGGTTTGAGGAATTTCAAGAGGAAATTTGCTTTTGGTTTTAGTCGCTTTGAATAAGAGTTTATGTGTTATCCTATATTGGCATGCACTGCAAATGAAGGTAAAAGACTTTTATTAAATTTAACAAACTAACAAGACGACAGAATCTTTTTTAAGACATTACCACATTTGGATGTACTAGCCTTTGATGCCAAGAGTTTAGTTCACTAATGTCTCTAAAGGTATTAACTTATCCTTTATTGAGTAACTCTAGAACTTTTTCCTTATTGAATGACTCTAGAACTTTTTCCTTATTAGTTGTCTTTGAAATATTCAAAGAATGGGATAACACTGACACTAGATTAATTAGACTTTAATTTGCATAAATTGAATGCTGAGCCTGAGACTCTATGACTTGAATTGGAAATTGAAATTAAAGAGCCTAATTGGCATGGCAACTAATATAATCTTGACTTAGTTGTTCCTTACAACAACAATTTCCCCTAAATGTCCTTTAGAATACAAAGATTGTTAAAGAACTCAAAGGTTAAATTATTGTCATTTAACAACTTTCAGATGTTAATTAAATTCTTTGTGATTTCTGGTACATTAAGAATGTGTTTTAAAGTAGATCTGTTTTTGTGAATACAAGGTTGATAGTGTAGTGTAAGCAATGTAAGAAATGAAAAGATCTTGATTGTTACCTATAACCAGTTTGCTCATTGTCTATGTATCCAGTTCCATGTTGGAAATTATTCAAATCGTTTGTGCAATGGTTGGTTGCTCTGCTAGCCAAATACTAAGCTGGATCAACTCCATTTTTTGTAGCAACTAGGTATACAGCTCTTGACTTAGGGTTGGCATGTGGATTAAAATCTTGATTGTATCTATGAAAGCATATTGTAGTTATATGTCCCACTTTGTTACAAACTTAACAAATGGTTTGTTGCCTCTCCCTCCCAAGTTTCTTCCTCTCCCCTTGGCTCAAAAAACTCCTCTTACTTGATTTTTGCTGATTTTTATCACTACCATTCATGTTTGTCTTTTGGTTGTTAGAGTGGGTTGTATGAGTGAGAATGTAGGTTGAGGCTCAACTGAGTTGTGTTATTCAAGCCTACTTTTATACTTAAGAAGCAAAGTATAAACCTCTTGCAAAGAAAGTCTTTCACTTTTTAGGTGAGATTTACTACAACAGGATCATATTCAACAAGAAGTCCAACTAGGAGATAAAGTGTTAAGTCATCATTCAACATTGGATTTCCAGTAACCTTTAAGTTATGTGAGATAGTTTTCATTTTCAAAAAGTAGTCATTGATTAACAAGAGCCTTCCTTAGCGGTTTAAATCTGCATTCATAGTTATAGTATTCTGGCATAAGATTAAAAGGGAAAGAGCTTTTCCAATGCTTACCACAACTCAAATAAGGTGTTACAATTTATGACTAAGCTTAAAATGCTTTCATTCATTGAGGAAAGTAGCCAACTCATTAAAGTTGGTCATGTTTCTTCTAGAGGCACTCCGAGTTTTCTTTGGTGACAATTTGTTGCTCATCAATAGTTATATTGGTTCTTATTGGGCATTGCTTTTCTCTATTAACAAAACCTTTTAAATCATTAGCCAAAATACTTGGCAGCATTTGTGATTTCCACATAGAAAATTGTTACTATCTAGTTTGATTGGGGCTACAAAGGTGAAAGGCCTCATGTTTTGGTTATTTACTAGACAGGTGATCGAGTTTCTAATGGAGGTTTATGATGAGTTGGCTGAGGAGTTGATCGTGGTGTTGTTGGCCATGGCTAGCTCTAATACCAATTTGAAGAACATAAAAAGGAGCAAAAGGTTGTTCTACTATTTTATTTATTGAATTGCTTGCTTTATGAGGTACAGAGATAATGCTTATATAGAACACAAAAAGAATAAAAAGGATTACACTGAAACTATATTTTCCAAAACTATTGTGATACTTTATTCATTGTGTGATTCTCTATTATTCTTCAAATCTCACATTTCAAGATTCAACATGCTAATAAGGCCCTTGTATGCAAACTTTGCCTTTCTCATCATCATGCTAGTTTTCTCTAATTGACTTACCATTACAGTAAGTTATAATTGACTTGTTACTAAGTTGTACATTGGGCTATTGGGCAAAGTCCATTACATTATCTTTAATAATTTTTGAGAAAAAAGTTTTTTTTAATGAAATATAAATTTCATTATGACTCTTTTATAGGATTGGACATCGACGTTTTACGTTTTTAAAACATATTATAGGTTATGTTTTGCATTAAAGATTATTTATTTGAATTTAGTTACATTGAATATTCTCCATTTTAACATTTTATCAACGAAAAATGAATAATTCTTTTAATTATCATTTTAGCAAGAAGAAGATATTTAGAATTTTTTATATTTCTTAACTTAAAGATAATCCTAATTGGGAAAAGATTGCCAAAGCACATGTAACTATCATTAATGTGATTTCTATCATCAGATGGTTTTATTTTATTTCCGCAATTGTGTTTTAGTTTGGCTCTTACATATAGAAATATTACTTAAATTCAATATAATTTAGTTAAATTAAATATAAAAAGAAATTTATGTGTGTTTTATTGAAAAATTATGGTTGCATTGCCACAAAATATATTCAATAAACAAAATATATTCTTCGTAGAGCAGGATACTTTGCTAAAGCTGGCCATCCTTTATAATCATATTTCAATCATGAATTGTTTCTTTACAAATTTGCTAGAGTTTTTCCCATTGTCTCTAGTACTACTTTTTTATTAATCTATATAGATTTCATTAAACTTTAGAAAAAAAAATTCTTGAACCTACAACAAATACTGAAAGTATTGTAAAACTTGATTTCAAAAACAATAACTTAACACTAATTTGATTGAACCAAGATTGAGGCTCAATAATGCCCTAGTAAGGTCTACTAGAAAACTAACGCAAAAATAGAAAATAACAATGAAGATTAAAGGAAAATATTAAAGCAAAAAAGAATTTAATGTCATTTAGCAAGATTGCTTATATCCACGAAGCAATATATGTGAGATCTTTCCATTAAAAATAGAAGATTCATATGTTTTCAAGATGAACCTCCCTCCATCTCCACAAGGCATATTTTGATAATTTCCTTATTCTTTTACAAAAATACCCCCTGAGAGCCTTAAAACCTTATTTTGGGTTTGTAGTTAGTCTCTAGCTTCTCAGGTCTTGAGTTTCTTGAGGTTCTTGGTCACTATAGCTAATCCTTTTCAAGTCAAGATAATAACTCTACCTTAAGTCTTTTAGTCCTTAGTTTCCTAGGTTCTCAGTC
Source organism: Azadirachta indica (assembly GCA_022749755.1). Classification (NCBI taxonomy): domain Eukaryota; kingdom Viridiplantae; phylum Streptophyta; class Magnoliopsida; order Sapindales; family Meliaceae; genus Azadirachta; species Azadirachta indica. The sequence goes on from CM040441.1 coordinate 20,519,500, forward strand.
ACCAAGCTATCCATCTTAAATCATAATGACAACTCCACCTTGAGTCTTCAACTTCTCAAGTTCTCGTTTTGTTATAATTGTCCACCTTCAAATGAAGATCCTCGAGTTTTAACAAACATTTACTTGTGAATTTGAAGTATATATTCTTCATAATTCTCTATCTTGCTTATAATTTTGTTCTCTTACATGTTCTTGCTCAAACCAACTTCTTCATAACTTGTAATAACCCCCCAAGTTCATAAATAGACTACACCTATAGATCCCATGGCAATTTGATCCCTAATGAAATAAAGCTTAACTTCTACATGTTTTGTACTTTAATGATGTATTGGCTTTCTACTAAGTTGAATTGCACTCTGATTATCATAGTTCAGTACCATATACTTATAAGGTAACCTAATTCTTCAATAATGCACTTCAGCAACAATATTTCTGTTATTGCTTCTGAAAGATTAATTGGTAAGTATATTGCCAATTTTAATTAATTAATTAATATCAATTAATTTCATAATTAATCTAATCAATAAGTCACAAATAAAATAATAAAGACATGCAATTTTAATGTGGTTCAAATTTTCCAATCCTACATCTACGAGACCACCGCAAGAGAAAAATAATTCACTAAAAAATAAAATGATACAAACATTAATGGACTTGTGCAAACCAAAAACTCCTTCTTTATTGTCACCATTGTGTAGGATCTTTTTAGATGGCCTTGTTTCACAAGATTCCCTAGTTTCTGATGTCATCAAACTCCCTTCAACAAACACGACTTCTTCTGCAGAGAAAATTCAAGTTCCTCTCCCAAAAAACACAACTAACTTGTCTTCACAACACTTAAAAAATTTAAATCCTCAAGTTTATTGTAATAAGAATCTCGGAAAAATAATTCCCACTAAGCTATGCTCAATTAAAGAATAAAAAAGGATGAACTTAAAAAACAAAAATCTTACTCATGAACAAGAAAAACAGAAAAAAAATTCAAGTGTGCCAAGGTATCACTTAATCATATGTTAGCATTTGTAATCTATAAGAAAAATATGTACAACAAAGAAATGCTATACACATGAAAAACTCTCCCTTAGTGAATAATCACCAAGGCATCAATTATTTTCGAAAATATAAATGCACATCAAAGCACAAAATCAAAATTTATCAAGTCTCACAACTAAAATGCTCCTCTCCCTAAAGCCAAATAAGCAAACACGTCGTCTGCTAATAACTCCCCCAAAACCAAAAAAACCAAAATGCTACCAAACATTTATACATAACATGTTATTACTCCCTTTTTTGGCCAAATAAAGCCGAAGACAACCAAGCACACAAAAAAATAAGGAGAAAATACCAGTACTTTTGGTTAAGAACATTTCGTGCTCATTTATGAACTGATGTGGATAATTGACTTGTAGAACCAACGAAAGGTGTTAAAGTCTCAGCATGTTGTAAGAAGGAACAAAGAAAAAGGGTTAGGGTAGTGAAAGCCTATACAGACAAAGGGCAAAAAAATCTGATCAACTCAGAAGCTTGACATCAAAAATATCAATAAACCCCCTAAATTTGAATTGGTTAATTTTATTAAATACTTTCAAACTATACGAACAAAACCATAAGTGTACAATATTATAGAACACTCTGAATAAGAATATCATAGAATCCTTTTATGGAAATAATAATTGTACTAAGGGCCAAAATATGTTCACAAATCTTGCAAAACACCCATGGTTTAAGTTAAAGAATAGGGTGAATGCGCATTACCCCTTATTTTTTCAACCAATACCACATTACTCCCCTATATTTTTCATAATACTCTATCACCCCCTGATTCTTATTTTTTTTTCCGATTTTATCTTTCAGTTCAATTAATTTACAAATGATAAAATCGAAAATATTAAAAATATTAAAGGGTAAAATCAAAATTCAGGGGAGTGATGGGGTATTACAGAAAATACAGTGGATAATAGGGCATTGACTGAAAAAGTAGGAGGATAATGGGCATTTTTCCTAAAGAATACTATTGCGGCCCTAACTTTCACAAGTATTTGCGGACCAAGAAATTATATTTTGAGCACAAAAGATACAAAATCATTTCAAATACCCAGAAAGTAGATTATGAAATCACATTAAAGCCCAAATTTGGACACATGTTGCAGTTAAGTCCAAAAATCGTAAAAGCAATATAATTTATGTCAACATGATTTTCTAAATTTTTCTTCATTTCATCATGCATGAATAATCAATATTTAAGACTTTAATATCTCTGCACCATAAAATAGAATAAATATAATCATAAATCATGTGTGGGTGCAATTATTAAATGACAATTTTCCTTAATTTCTTGATGTCAACAATTTTAAAATTAAAACAATAGAGAGAGCGAGTCAAACTAACCTCATCATCTTAATATCAAATTTTTCATTTTATTCGCATGCATATGCGCGTGTAGTGATTAGCATTACATGTTTGTTTCGTGCTATTGCTTTCTTTTCTTTTTCTTTTTTTCTTTTATTTTTTTTATATCCAAAGTCAGTAGCTTTCATGCTACCATTGAGGCATCCTTCTTCTTATCGTAGATTGTCCTCTATATATTAGTGATACATAGGGTCGATTACTCAAGGATAGCTTCACACAACAATATAGGTAGCTTTTTCTAACTATATAGCATGCACAATTTTTATTGAGATAAGAATCAAGGCAAACAAGCATAGCTTAATCTAATATTTTTCCAAAAATTGTATCAATCTTGGAAACTAAACTAAAATCAGGAATTAATCATGAAAGTGCATAAAAATCAATTCAAGGTTTATCTATTCTAGATCATGGTACAAAGTATTTCAAGCTCAAATAATGATATTCTCATAAGAAGAAAAAAATAAATTCGAACAATCACAAACACACACATACATCAAATACAACATGATTTACATGATATATACATCCAAGATGTATTGGCAACAAAACTATTAATTTCTGATTTCTTCACCCATATTTTTCTGTCTTGTCTTGGAAAACTCCTATATTTTGAATTCATGTTATTTCTTAAGAATTTCATAAATTTAAAACAATTTGATGTAATGTGGCCTGTAATGTCGCAAAAATAACAAGTAGGAATAAACCTCTTTCTCTCGAACAAACCTCTTTTGCTTACCTTTCGATCCACGAGGACGTGTGTCTGAAATATTACATTGGGATAGATTCGGCTAAACAAGTTCAATATGTGATGCTTTTACAAAAAAAAAAAAAAAAAATTTGGCACTTGAAGATTTTTCATTTTGGAAGGCAATTCTTCCACGATTACAACCATCTTACCCAAGGTCTAAATATGATCTAGTTTAGACGTACCTAAGTTAAGCATCTTCAAGGATTTTTTAGTGTAATCCAGCTCACATTGTAGCTCACTTACTCTTCTATCCTTCTCATTAATATTCATTTCCAGATTACTTATAATTTGCCTTGCTTCAGATCGTTCACCTATAACTGTTTATTTGTTTTTGCAAGGTTTTGTTGAGATTACACACTTCTAAACATTTGTTAATCATTAATTCATAAGAAGCATGTATAGTATCCATGTCTAACTCACCTTCATAAGAACTTACCTCAGAATCTGATTTGGAGAGACCAAGAAAAATGTTACTTGTTTTGCAGTTTCATTGCAATGAAAATCCGTCCCTTCGGTTGCAATAGAACTAGACGCATGTAATTTTTTAGAAAGTGAAATATTAGTGAAAGCTATGAATTTACCTACAAAATCAGATGTCTGATTTATCATTACTCCAAGTGGTTTTCATGGCTTTTGACTTCTTAAATGTGTTGGGAGATTCAGCTTGTATATGACCAAATTCTTCACATTCCCTACATTGAATTCCCTTATTTTTTTTAGTCTAAAAAGATTTAAATGAAGGCTTACCATTTTAAAAGATTTAAATGAAGACTTACCATTTGAAGAAGCTTTTTGACTTGGCTTCGATTTATGTCCCATTTTTTTTTTCAGAATTTTGTTACATTCTTGGCAAGAAAAGCAAGTGCTTCGGATTCATCAATGTAAGAATTTTCCTCATTGTCATTTCTTCGTGTTTCATTGACTTGAAAAGCTATAACTTTCTCTTTTTTACGTTGCTTTATGTTCATCTCAAGAGTTCTTAAAATCACATCAGCTCTTCAACTTTCAGTTTGACAATGTCTTTGCTTTTTTCGATATCTGTGACTTCGCTTGAAATTTCTTAAGAAGAGATCGCAAGATTTTCCCTACAAGCTTTGTTTCTGAATATTCTTTACATAAGGCATAAGATTCATTAACAATACCATTTAATTTTGAATAAAAATCACAAGCAATTCATCATCACGCATTCTCAAATTTTCAAAACTAGAGGTAAGCATTTGAATCTTAGATCTTTTTACAGCTGAGTTTCCTTCATGAATGACTTGTAACATATCCCACGCCTTGATTCACATGTTGACATCAATGTAAATTGATAGATCAACTGCATTAAAAATAGCATTAAGGGCATACGAGTTGTAATTTGATGTAAAATCTTCTGCACTCGTTCATTTTCTTCCAGTTTTGGCACAACATTACCCTCGTCATCGGTTATTGTAGGAGGCATCTATCCAACTAGTATTGCTCACCAAGCTTTTTCATCATTTGTAGGAGGCAATTTTAATGTGGTTCGCATTTCCCAATCCTATATTCACGAGGTTATGCCTAGAGAAAAATAATTTACTAAGAAATAAGATGATATAAACACTAATGACTTATGCAAACCAAATACTCTCTCTACAATGTTGGCGCTATATAGGATCTTCTTAAATGGTCTTATTTCGCGAGATCCCCTTATTTTTGATGTCGTCAAACTCCCTTCAATAAACACGACTTCTTCTCCGAAAGAAACTCAAGTTTCTCTCCCTAAGAACACAACCAAACTATCTTCACAACGTTTAAGAAATCTAAATCCTTAAGTTTATTGTAATAAAAATCATACACAAATAATTTCCACTAAATTGTTCTCAATTAAAGTATAAAAAACAGAGGATGAACAACTTAGAAAACAAAAATTATGCTCATGAAGGAGCTCTCATTGGACTAGTTTTTATGTATTAGAAACTTCAACAAATTCTGAAAAATAATTTTTATTTATACGAATACATAAACCCTACTCTAAAGAGGATTTTGTTTTCTTATTCTTTAAGGAAATAAATATAATAAATTAGGAAGTATTCTTACCTTGCTAAACTCCTTGTTTCCAAAAGACATTCTTTCCTTTGAGTTGTAGAATAGCAAATCTATGTTTCCTACTTAAACTTTGACAATCAACTAATTCTAAAATAACTAAAAAATTAAATACATAGAGTTTAATTAAAACAATAACAACTTTGAGAATTAAAAATTCTTCAAATAAATTTAATTGCCATATAATGCCAATAAAAGTCCTAACAACATTTATTACTACAACATATTAAATTTTTATTGTTGATAAAGCTACAAGATGTTGAAATGTTACTTTCCAACTACCTGTGCAATTAACAAAGAAAACATATAACTGTTATGGACCTTGTCTTGTTTATGTCCCTTGTAAAGTTGGTATCAACATATCATTGCAACTTTATTCATCATCTTCTGGTGTCTTGTACTAAACCAAGCTCAAAAGTTCCTCTAAAATACCTCAAAACCCACTTAACAACCTATGAATTGGTACTTTCAAGATTAGCAATGAACTCATTAACCACCCTCGCAACATGAGTAATTTCTAGTCTTATATACATCATTGCGTACATCAAACTTCCAATTGCATTTGGATAAGGCATTGATTCCATCTTTTTATTCTTATCTTCTGTTTTTAGACTTTTTAAACTTAAGAGCTCGAACTGAGTTACCATAGCTGTCATGGAATAGTTTGGAATTATGTATCCCAAATTTATCAAGATTCCTCTTGATATACTTCTCTTGTATTTTAAAGGAGATTATTTTTAATATATATTAAATTTTGGGAATTAACCAAAAATACCCAAGTTTGGTGGAGAAAAATAAAAAAATGCTCTTCCTAAAAAAATTCATTCAAAAATGCCTTTTCTATACACTTTCAAACTAAAATGCTTCATGTCCAAAATTTACAGAACACTTTTGAATGACTACAGTACTCAAAAGTGCTACTTTCATATTGACATAATAACTCGAAAGTACTAGTTTCGAGTTACTATAATACTCAAAAGTGTTAATTTCGCATTATGCTACTTTCGAAGCGGTTACAGTACTTGAAAGTGTTACTTTCGTGTTAATATAATATCTCGAAGCACTAGTTTTGAGTTGTTACAGTAGTCAAAAGTGCTAGTTTCATATTACTATAATAACTCAAAAATCCTAGTTTCAAGCTGTTACAGTACTTGAAAGTGATAGTTTCAAGCTGTTACAATACTCAAAAGTAGTACTTTCAAGTTACTACAATAACTCAAATTTAATACTTCAATTTACTACAATAGGTTTCAAGTAAAGTCAAATTTCGCATTATTCGATACCCCAACGCATGTGTTAATCAAAATGGATATAAGGGTATTTTTGTCTGAAACAAGCAAATTTAGGCATTTTTTAATGAAATTGTACAAGGTGGGTATTTTTAAATTTTGACTATGAAATGAGCGCATTTTTTGTTATTTCCCGTAAATTTTTGTATGAATGACATTATACTTTTATTATGTTTTAGAAATTTTTACTTATGGAAGAAGATAGTATACATGGATGAGAAAAACATGTAATTTAAAAAAAAATCTTATTTTATTTATGGTGAGCGAAGCATCTAGAAATTGTTATCTCTTAGTCATGTAGATATTTGGGCTACCTTAACTTATAGTAAATTCTAACCACAAACAGTGTCATTTTTTTCTTAAGAAAAAGAAGAAAAATTGTAGATAGGCTAATGCTCAAAAAGAGTGAATTACGGTCTGTTAATTAATTGTATTAAAACATATGGACATGAATACGGTTTGAAAGGCACCAATTAGTACATAACCTAACCCAATGTGTCAAAATTAACCCAACAAAGTACGTACATAATTTATTCAAATCCCTGCCTTTTATCAACTAAGCCCCTCAAGATTTTATTGCCTTTTATATAAGTCCTTAAATAATCCCCTCCTGCCTTTGGCCTCTTTAGATTTCCATCTCGCCTTTTGGATACCTCATATTTTCATGCGACATTGGATACCTCAGGTTTTTTATCCAGCACGTAAAAAAATTTTAAAAATTAATATTTTGATTATACTTATATTAACATACTTATAAATAATAAATTAATAAATATATACTTTTAAATATATATTTATATTTATAATAATTTTGATTATATTAACATAATAATAGATAAAAAAAATTAATAAATTATACTAGTATGTACATTTTTTATATGTGTTTTTTAAAAAAATAATTTTTAATTGATAATAAAAAGAATAATTAAAATTAAATAAAAAAAATAATAAGTCATATTATAATATAGTTATAATTATGTAAATATATAAATTTATTACAATAATTAAAATATAAAATAAGTACGATTTAAAAAAAAAAGTAGAAGAAACTCACAATAAAGAAGAAATACATCAAAAAAAATAGTTAATTATAGTTTTATTTTGTTAGTAAATAAAATAATAAAATGAGGATATTTTTTAAAAAAAATTAAATTATTAAGACATTTGTTCGTTCAGATTTAAATTAAAATTTTTAATTTAATTATAATCAAATTTTTTTAACAAATATTCAGATATAAGATAAAAATAAACGGTTCTTAAATATTTAAAAATTATATTCATATTTCAGCTAGAAAAGCAAATAGCTCCTAAAACAAAAAAGCAAATAGCTCCTAAAACAAACAAATATGTTTATTCTTAAAATCTAGTAATTTTATCCGGACAATTACAAATAAGTGAGATTTTTTGTTGATCAAAGAACATTAAATAAAGAGTAATGTTGTTACTACTTCAAAATTCTTATAAAACTCCTTTTTTTTATTTACTTGTTAAAATATATTAAAATAGCAAAAAAAATTATGAAACAGCATTAATTCAAAAAAAAATCTCGAATATCTCACTTTTTTGCAAACATTAGTGGTCTCAATTTTTTTACTGAAAATAATTAATTAAATTTTTTTTCAAAATACGCTCCATTAATTTATAACAAATAATTCCCATCTAGTTATATATTGTAATTGGAAATTTCTTCTTCATGCTCAATTCTCTCACCATGATTATTTTTTTATGAATTTAAAGCTCTTATAAATCTGTTAATTAATAAAAGATTTATTTATTTAATTTTAGAGTTTGAACAAGAAAAAAAAGTTTATGATAAATATAATACATACAAAGCATATTGATAATTTAGAAATATGAACCGCTAACATCTGTCATAAGGTAAACGACCGCCTCTCAAGCCCCCACTGATTATTATTAAAATGATAACTCAAATTTTGATTATATCTTATATTACAAAAAAGATGTAAAAATAAAAATGAACAAAATTAAGAACAATAATTTAATACCTAAACTTAAGTAATACTCAATAATGCTAATGTAACTTTTTATTAATTAAATGATAAATTTTATAAATTTCAAACTAATTAATTATCCCGTCTTACTACCCAATTAATAAAAGTCACATTATCAGTTAAAATAAAAATTTAGATACAACTTAAAAAGTTTAGTACTAATCTTACCTAATAAAACATGTTAAGTTTATTCTTTCTAAAATAATAAGAATTAAAATCATAAAAAAATTACGTAGAGTTTTAAAAAAATATTGATAAGACAAAAAATTTAACCAAAAAAAATATAGATAACATAAGTAAGAAAGTAAAAAAGAATATTAAATTATATATTTGTAGTACATTGCCTTTCTTATCCTCTTATTATATTGGAATTGTATACAAGCTTAAAGGTATAAAAAGTTATCGTAGGGTATAAGTAAAACTTTTAATACAATGGGGGACTAAATATAATTTTACTGTAAAATGTTTTTTTTCTACCTAAAATTTGAAATCAAAACTATATATGTCAGAAATAACTTTTAGTATAACCAATAATGATAATATGTGTTTTGTCTCACACATATATATTATTTATTTTTATAAGCTTTTATATGATTGCAACTTTCGCAAATTAAAATTCAAAATAAAATACAATTACTTTATGTTTTCTCTTTTATTCACGTATTTAAAAAAATATATAAAATTACATGCTTATGTAATATGATTGAGTAATTTCTCTTAAAAATTAAAAATAGGATAAATTTCAGCCTTATCCTAATATTTATTAACATATATCACATGTATTTTTATTAAAAGTCATCACTTCACCCTACAAATATTGATAAAATGACTATTTCACCCTTATTTTAACTAAGAGATTAACAAATACTTTTCTAAAATTTCAAAAATGACAAATACCGCTCTAAAGTATGAAAAAAAATGACATATACCCCTAAAGTTATTGTACAATTATACAAAATAAATATCTTACCTTTATAAATTTAGAAGACATATAAATTTACTATTTTAACCCTATTACTACTGTATAATTATCAATATAACTTTATAATTTTTTTATAATTATGTATTCAATATTTTTTATAATTAATATCTAAAATATTATTAATATTTTAAATAATTTTATATAATTACATTAATTTATAACAAAAATAATTATAATAGATCGCATATAATATTTGGATTATATGAATTATATTATTTATAATTTTGAAAAAATATTTTTGATTAATTAATATTCAATATTGAATATCTAGAATTTATATATCAAAAAAATTTAATAATATAATTTATGTAATCTAAATATATAAATTATATTATTAATATTTTTTGATATATAAATTCTAGATATTCAATATTGAATATTAATTTATCAAAAATATTTTTAAAATTTATAAATAATATAATCCATATAATCCCAAATATTTGGAATACATAATTGATTTTATAATTTATAGTTTTGAGAATATTTATATAACTATATATTACATTAATTTATAAATAAAATAATTTATGTATTATAACCAAAACTTCTAAAAAATATTAAATATTATTAATATAATAAAAATAAAATTATTTATAATAACAATAATTTAGAGATTAATTATCAGAATATAAATCATAAGATTATAATGATCATCATGTAGAAGTCACAAGGTTTAAATAATAAATTTATATGCCTTCTATATAAGTATATAAAGGTAAGATATTTATTTTATATTATTACATAGTAACTTGAAAGGGTATATGTCATTTTTTCTTTTTTTTTAAGGGATATTTACCATTTTTAAAATTTTAAGAAAATATGTTAATACCTCTTAATTAAAATAAAGATAAAATGATCATTTTATTTTATCACTATTTAGAGGTAGAATGATGATCTTTAATAAAAAGTAAATATATTTAAAAGATGTCAATAAATGTTAAGATAAGATTAAAATTAACTCTTAAAAATATTAATTTTTATTGTTAATTTTTTTAATTTTTTAATAGGCAATTATATTACATTAATTATTGATTGATCATATAAATGTTAATTGTTTCAATTTATCAAATTTTTTTTATAAAAATTTTAAACGTGGTATAAAAAATTTGAGATTGAAAACATATTCACACTAAAATAAAATAAATGAGCAAAGCTCCAGATTGAATTTTGACAATTACGGAACCACTTTTCTTTTGTACATTAAATTTAAGGTAGGATGTCTCTCTCTTTCTTATTAAATAATAATTATAATAAATAAATAAATAAATATTATTTATAAATTTGTCACGTGGGAATCCAAATATAAAAGAGAGAAAGTAAGATTCAAAAAGACAATGGTTATGATATCATCATGTGAGGGGAGGCCCACCCACATGCTTGTGCTTTTATCACCTACTTAATTATTTCTTTCCATCATATTCCAATTAATGATTAAAGTTCATGACTTATCACAACTAATGTCCTCTTTAATATATGAATTAAATTTTATATAATATATATAATTTAGTTTATTATTTACATTAATAAATAAAATTATAAATATATCAATAAATTTTTAATCCTCTTTTTCTATTTTCCTTTTTTGTTCCCACTCTACTGTCATATGTTGGACAGATTAATGTTAATTTAACTTAAAATTTTTTATATTTTCTATTTTACCTATAATTAATTTTTTTAAAAAGAATTTAAACGAATGTGAGAAATTTTATACAGAAAACATCAAATTTTTATCTGACGACTTCAAAACATCAAGCAAGTTCTAGAATGTACAAACTATGGCTCAATAATAATTCAGATATAATCATATATATATAAATTATTTAAATTTTTAGTTTTTTAATTGAGATAAATATTACTTTAATTATTCAAATTTAAATTAAATTAGGTTTGCCCCCTATTATAAGTAGGGACTAGGGATGACCTATTATTTGTTAGTTAATCTTTCAATCAATTTTTTTTTTCTGACTTGTAGTCAAACTTTCAATCAAAATTTTTCAATCAATAATTTTCTTTGACTTTTTTTCTAACAAAATTATTATCTTGGCACTCTATATTTTTCCCTTGCTTATATTAGAAGGCAATATCTAATCTCATTGCTAAAAGAAACTCGTACTAATATGTTAATTAAGGGGGTGTTTTATTTTTTTACTCTAGTCTAAACAATTTTATTCATGTATAAAAACTATTTATTTTTAATTTATATATATAAACTTATTAAAAATATAAATGTAATTAAATTAAAAATTTTAACTTAAATCTCAATAAATAAATATGTAAATAAATTAAATATTTTATTTGTCAATAATATTTTTAAGTTATTATTTAATATTTATATATGTCAACAACTTAATATATTAATTTAAAATTTTTTAGACATATCAACATATTAATTTCAAATATTTTTAAAAATATACATCTTAATATTTATATTAAGATATTTAAGATAAAAAAACAAACATATCAATTAGATTTCGATTTCAATCAAATTCAGATTTAAGTCATGTTCAGACTTTAGACAAAATAAAAAAACAAACACTACCTAAATATGAAAATTTTCAAATACTAATTAATTAATCAATTAAGGAATCATATCATTTATCTGTATGTTCTAATTAAAATTATCATAACCATTATCATGTCATCTTATCATAATTTTTGTCACTTAATTCATCAAATTAATGTTACTTAATGTATGAACAATTGAGTCAAAATCTTATGTTAAATATAAAAACATTGTTGTATTTAGAGCACAATTCAGTTAAAAAAGATTCTTAGAGATTTATAATTGAAAGTATTAGGGCTTTTGATATATAAGGCTAAATATTGCTTAGAATTTTTTAAATTATACACAAATGAGATCTATAATTTATTCAATTTAGAACGAGTTCTTATAAACCAATTGCTTAATTTTTGCTTTAATACTCGACAACTTATAAAATGTTTCAAAAGTATTTTATAAGTACAATATAACCATTCAAAATTTATATGGTAGGGTATTATTTTATATATATTTTATCATTCATTGAGTGAAGTGCGTAGTAAAATAATAATTATAAAAATATGTCATTTACCTAATAAAATATATTATAAATAATTTTAAAAAATATTATAATATTACTCAAAATTAAAGATAAAGACAAAGCTTGAAAGGCATATATCAATTTTTAACATATATATTGTCTCATCTGAGAGACATGTGGTTTGTGAAAATTTGGAGGCTTAATTGTACATGGTGGTTGAGATGAAGGACCACAAAGAAAGGAAAATGACACTTACACCAGTTATCTGAGATTTTCTTCTCTTTACATAAACTTATTGCAGAGATTATTGAAATCATATCTTATTTTGTGGCTATCCCCACTCCACTCCACTCAATTTCAATTTTTATATTTTTTTCAATTTCTTTTATTTTTTGAAAATTATTGAGGTATCATTGAAACCCTTTTTTTGCCCAAGTTGATGAATCATGCATTTTTTTTCCTGACAATTATCTATTATTTTTTGGAAATTAATAGATACCCCTAAAGTATAGGAAAATAAATAGATATCTTTAAATGTTTAGAGAAAAATATATACCTCTAAAATTTAAACAAATAGAAAAATATCCTTTAACTTTTATCTTCATCAATTTGACCTTTTACATTATTATCTTTTATATCTCAAAACTTTTATAAAATAACAAAGTAAGACATATTTTTTAATTATAACAATTTAATTCTTATTTTAATATTTTGCACAATATATTTTCTCATCTATAACATTTTAGTCCGTATTTTAATATTTTTCATAATATACTAAAAACTAAGTAACCTTTTTAATTCATGATTCAATAAAAAATTTAAAAGAAAAATTATTATTATTAAAAAAATTTTAATAATGAGTTAAATCAAAAAACATATTAATATATTTTTAACTTTCTTCTTTTACTTTCGTACGAATAATTTAATATTTAATTATCAAAAAAATTTTAAAATATTTTTGACCATTTTATTTTTATATATAATATATTTATTTAAAAGATTATATTAAATTTATTATATTTTCGTAAGAAAAATTATAAAAATATAAACGAGTAAATGTATCTATTAAATTTGATGTTTTTTGATCGAACAACTTTTATCATTGACAATATTTTATATAAATTATCACAATCAAATTGATGATATATTTTTTAATAATAAATTAAATATTAATAACTATGAAAGTTAATTTTTGTTAAATATTTTAAATATATAATTAAAACAATAAATTTAATACTTTAAATATGTTTTTGTGATATTTGAGATTTTTATTAATATAATCTTTATTTTTGAAAATTTTATATTTTATATATGTAAACAAGATAATTTGGATTTAATTATCTATATATAATTTAAATATTAACTTAATATTAAAAAATAAAATTATGTGTAAAAATTAAATATATTTTTGAAACTTTCTAAAATTAATTTTTAAAATATTTATCTTCATTAAATATATTTCATTTACATATTTTAAAAATTAAAATTGGTCCAATAATAAGATTGTTGTTTATCTTTTTTTAGCTCTTGAATTCAACCCTCGACAATTACAATATATATTTTTTAAAATTAAAAATTAAACTTATAGTTAAAATCGAGTTCGGGCTCCCGAGCCCAAGCCCCAACCTGATACCAACTTGGCCCAACTTGGCACGTCAAGGGCTCATGCCTGGCCCGACCCATGGGCCAAACTTTTGTGCCTAGCCCTTCTTGTGGGGTTGGCCAGACCCATTTGCCATCTCTAAACTCACGTATATGTATGTTTATAAAGTTTGTAGGATTAAAAGTTTCTTCTTTACTAAACCTTTACATAATTTTTCTCCTACACTAATAAGGAAAAATATCTGTCAACCCACTTATTTTTGAAGTAATTATCCCTTACCCCTTACCTATTTTAAAAATATTATTTACCCTGCCATTGAAGAAACTAATTGTAATAATATTATCCAAGGGTAAATGATGATTTTGAAATAATAATCAAGTCATAATTGCAACAAAAGAAGAGAGAATTAATATTTTCTCTCCTAATAAACAATATCTTAAATAATAAAATTTGGGAATCTTCTAAATTAAAATTATTCGATCTCATGAATTGAAAAACGAACTTTTTAATTATTGGTGGAATAAATTTTTAATTACAAAATTAGTTATATGCTAACAAGCCAACAATTAGAACATTTATTAATTAACCATTAACTAAATTTATATTTTGAGGTTTTATAAATTATGCTTACAAGTCCCTGTTCTCTTACTATCATTTTAACAAAACACAGACTAAAATATTAAAATTGAATAACTTATTATTTCCCCAAAGTTATAAGATGAAAATATTGTTACCCAATTAAACTACTGATTGCCTTTTTTTTTAAATGATATTACAAATTACTTTTTGATATTTATCTAAATTTAACAAACATTTTATAAATTAAATTAAAAGTCATATTTTCTTGTGCATTATTTTAATTCTAAATCATGACATAATTTGATCATTTTCAATAATGCGTTGATAAAAAAATTACTACCAGATAGATATATTCTTTTGCAAGTTTACTATATTGTTGATTTCTTCTTGGTTAACTTACATACTATGATTATTTCACATTGCAATTAGTGATTATTATATATAAACTGATTATTATTATGTATATTACTCGTGTATAAAACCTGAAGTGATAATGTTATATTATTATCATATAAATTTTGATAAATATCAATTCATTCAAATGGGAGAAAGTCATCAGTAGAACCGACATATGATATCACCCGTATATGTGCATCCAATAAATACATGACATATATATACGTAATTGAAATTAAGTAACCACAGAAGTGACTTTAGCAATAAGAGAAAATTTAATATTTGATTGTTCCTACCAAAGACTTTCTTTTCAAATGGTTGTTCTATCTTGATTTTCCTACATATCAAAGTTAAAACTAAAGCAAACACTGAAAGCAAGGATACTACTATGTAAATCATGTAAGGAGAATCAGAGAGCCAAAGATGATGCGTCAACTGCAAATAGTGCAAATGACAATGTACAATGTTACTGTAGCTGGTATGTAAATAAGAAGATGGAGCTTACCTGATCTTTCTAGGCAAATTGAATCATCATAGAGTCACAGCATCCAAGGCTTTCATAAAACAAGCTCCGATACTGTGAGAAACAATGTGTATATCCAACTTCTTATGTACAGATGACTGCGAAAGTCATTATTGTCGTACACCTTCAATATCCTGGCTTTTTCCTTTGGTGGCATCCCTTACTGGATCAGGGAAGCTCTTTAATACCTGTGTAACAGTGGAGATTGTAGTTGTAGGAGGCACAAATAAGCCAAGTAATATACAAGCTTTCGCAAGGTTGCAAAAGAAGATGCAGTAATTGTTCATCACCTGATAAAGATGCCAAGTGAAAAAAGCATCTGTTGCAGCATATTGTAGTTTCTCCTTGGATAAGAATTCTGCCTCCCAGTTTCCCAGTCTGATCTTGTTGGGCTTCTCAAGCTTCAAAGTTTAAGAAACTTAACTAAGACTCACCAACTAAAACATTCATCCCTACAGAGCAGATTAAAACCTTAACCAAACACAATGCCAAAATGACTAGAACAAAATTATATATATATATATATATATATCTCGGACTGAAAGCAGATCACTTGGTATTTTTATGATTATAACCATAACCAAGAAGAAAAAAATGGAATGATCATATGCGACCAAAAGTGGCCATGTGATAGTGCATATTGTTCACCGCAAACCCACCCATCAATGTATATAGGTATTTGACACATTCCGATATACTAATAGTGATATAGTCCGCTTTAGACTGTTCATTTTTGGGCTTAACACAAGTATTCTTTGCCTAAAATACAGCTACTTAGTTGAGGCAATCTATGATTTATACTTTTCAAGGCTTGCCTTTGGCAGCAATGGTATATAGGTGCAACTGATTAAAATTAAATGCCTTACAATGAATCTAAACTCTTTTGAATTTCATGTCAGTTGCTATCAACCTAAAAAGCGTAACGAGAAAAATCATATCCAGCTGAACATATCCTTCTGCATGCACACAAAAGCCTGTAGAGGCCAAACTTTCTGTAGGAACTTATGGGTGGATAACAAGAGAGAGACTAAAAGCCAAACTAACAATATCTTTCAATATCTTTCCTAGTACAATACACCCTTGTGTTGCGTATATTACCTATCAGGATTTATTTTGCATAATAACAACAAAAAATGGTGTCAAGCAACTTTGTAGTTCACTAGCAATAGCATCTACACAAGGGTAGGGCACGAGACTTTAATATCACTATGGCAGGTCGCAAGAGAACACAAAAGAATTTAAACATGGTTGTGACACAGACATTGTTTAGATGGACTCGGCTGAATAACTCATTCAAAATGCCAACACAAAACAAGCAATATGCAGTTAGGACAGGACTCGGGATCATGAGACGGAAAAATTCATTCAACAGACGGATAGATACCTCTTTACAAACAAGCATCTCAGTCAGTGATGCCAGACTATATCTTTGAGAATCTCCACCAAGCTTTTGTTTGGCTAGATAGGAAAGATCCTCCACATCTTTTACAGATACATTATAATCATTATAAATTTTAACAGCATCATTGCCAATTCCAACCCCAACCTGTAAATGAATCAAGCATTATATAAAAAATTATAGACTAAACACACAATCTAAATAGTTGTGTACCAAATGCAGAAGTTTTATGTAAGTGATGCAACAAACTTTTAAAATTGCAGAATTCTCAAGAAGAAATTGCAGACTTGGAGTGATTCCAGAATGAATAATATGCATGACATAACAATGATTAATGTCTCCACATATCTGCATAACTGCAGCCTTTCCTGCTGAAACACCTGCAGTATCAAGATAAACAGGAAATTATCATCTTTAACCAAACTGAATCCAACATAAATTTTGGTTATAACTCAGATCACTTATTTAAAATATGGATATATATTTCTTCGGAGTAGCAGGACTATGCCAACTAAAATATTCGTGGAGAAAAAACTATTATAAACATAAAGAAGAGGCATCCTTCACCTAGGAAAAGAAGGGTTGAAAAAGATTAGAATTTCTGTGTTAATGAGGGCAAGCATCAGTACATCTAATACATAATTTAAATGTGAGAATCTGTCACCCAAAAAGGACATATCATATAAATCGATTGGACTTATGAGATTTCTTAAGCCTCACCATCATTTTGACAAAAATTTTCAGTTTCCTCGATTCCATTTGTACTGTATGTCAAAGCAAGTTTCAGGTGAGTATACACGACTAATTTTGAGTCCAAGTTCTGAGTGTAGCTAATTTATGCAAAATATAAAATGAAAATAAATGCTAGAGTAGGAGCTCTGCAGGAGAACACTGGGCGTAATGACATTTTTCAGTTTGTTCCAACAATTCGCACCATCAAACACTACAATAACTCCTTAATGCTCTGCCCTCATGCACTGGAAAATTAGTAGATTGAGAGAACTGATATCCTTTAGTTCTAGTAGACTCACAACTTTTAAGGAAAACCACTGATATCCTTTGGTACTATTAGACTCACAACTTTTAAGGAAAACCACAAGTTAACAGTAGTTGGTCAAGTAATATTAGAGCGATACAAAGGGTGATTATTTGTACCATTTGATCTAAAGCTAATTCAGATGTTTGAACAAATTTATAAGCTACAATAAAGCCTGAACACCACCACTCGAAACAGAAAATTCACTGCATTCTTCAAGCTCTTCAAATGGAACATACTATAGTCAGTGTAACAAGTTCTAAAAGTAAAAATTTGATTAGTCACTCTGCAAACTAAATGAAAGCAAAAAGGGTAAAAGGAAAATTACCCCTTTTGAACGTGGGTTTCCACTCAATATCAAACCCAATTACAACTTGACCTGTTTCTCTTTTCTGAGTTTCAAGAACCTGTAGAAGCTCCATTGCAGCTTTCTCTACCTCTGCTGACGTTCTACTATACAAAATCTGACCTCCAAACCTCATTGCAGGGTATTTCATCCTCGAATTAGCTGGTAGAGTGAACAAGATAAAGATCACAACATTAAAAATTCAACAATATAATTGAAAAAAGTTAAAACCCTAATGACTAAAAATGAGGATTAAATAAAAAAAGTTGGACCTTGGCAAGGCGACAGAGAAAACGATGCCGGCAATTGGCGACGAGTTCTGGGGCGATTTTCAGGGGTATGAAGTGGAGTGGATGATTGTGTTCTGTTGGTGACAGAGAATTCATATTCGGCTTCTATAGCTTCGAAGATTTCGAGTTCTTGTTCTGTGAAGGTCTCGTCTTCTTCCCATTCTGAAGTTACTGATACATAATTCAGTTCCATTTTCATGACTGGAATTTGGAGAGAGGGCGTAGAGAAAATATTTCGAAGAGAGAATTTTTCTGTGAAATGTTATGAACATAAAGGGGTATAATTGACAACAAAATTGAAAATTCAACGGGTGTTAACTTTTGTGTCCCTAGACTTTAAAATAACTAATGAAGTCATAATTTAACAATTCAGTCCTTAATACCATTGTGATAGGTTTTTTAAAGTAATATAATAAAAATACAAAAAATGAAAAAAAAAAAAAAAAAAAAAAAAAAAGAGAGTAGCAAATATATCTTACCTTTTTGATACTTGTTAACTCGTGACTAATATTTGAAAGGCTCAGTCTAATCATAAACCTCTTAAGGCTAGATTTAGTACTATTGTATTGACCATCAATTTTTAATTTTTAAACCTAATATTTTTAGATTATATCAGTAAGGATGGTAATATTTCTCGCGAAACTGTTGAGGTCAGTGATCAGAGCAACTTTTTAGACTAAATCGATAATGAGGTTCAAGATGGAGATGAGAGTTTGAACTCATTTTAAAAGCAGGCTAGGGATAGGGATGGCCGAATGGGCTTATTTCCCAGTGAATCAAGGATAGGGCATAGCAACTAGGGTTTGAAATTTATAGCTACTGGTGTAGAGGAAGAAAGAGCAATTTCGATTGATTTGCAACAATGAAAGGTTTCTCAATGTTGTTGGTCTAGGCTTTGAACATTTGGGACTCTGGTTATTTTTTAAATGGGCTACCAAGTGAATGTTACTTGCTATTTTAATTTTTTTTTTTGTTTCACAAAAGAAAAATTATAAGGCAGTCCTCTTTTATTTTGGAAAATAATTGAAATTACCGTTAATTGGACCCCAAAATTTAAAAATGCCTCCCTCACTAAATTTCATTCAATTTTGCCTAAAATTAACAAATTCGAACAAAAATGCCTTATGCCCAAAATACTAAAAACGCTTGTTTTTTTTCCTTCTCTTCTCTTCTTTTCTCTTCTTTCCTCTCCAACATAAACACCCACAAACTCAAACCGATTCCATACAATTACCACATTTTGAAGGATTATCATATAGAAATTACAAAGGTTAGGGTTTTTTTTTTTTTATATATTTGAGTTTGTTTTGATGCAGTTAACAAAGGTGAAAGAATGGTTTTGTATGTGGGAAATGTATTAATGTGGTTGGGGTGAATGCTTGAGGTAGTTAAATGGGGAGTAGTTGTTCTTTGGGGGGGGGGTGGGGTCGGGTTGGGTGGGGAGGGAGGACTGGTCATTAAAACCGATGTTCTGAGTAAGATGAGAAATTTTACCTTACTCAAAAATGGTTTAACACTTGTTGTAATCAATTCAGCGACTATGTTTTATATATATATAAATATATATATATATATAGTTGAAAAACTTAATTTTTTTTTTGGCCATTTTGGTGTAGTTATGTATGGGCCGATTACGATAGTTACCTTTCTTGAAGGTTCATAGGAACGAACTTCTAACAATGGTAATGTTTATTTTGGTAGAGATATCATGCCGATGCTTATTGATGTAGACATAGCCTATGACCAATTCATGCAGTAGGGGTTTAATCCAGTGGAGTTCATTACAACAAAAATAATATTTGTTGGTAGTACACAAATGTGAGGTTGCCTCAGAGAGCTGCGATGATTAATACAAAGAACAGTTTTCGAGCATTTGTCAATGTTAATGATTTGCGATACATTTCAAGCATGAGGGGCCATTGTCATTTTTATCTTACCGTGGAACGCATTGAAAGGGCAGAACATTAAGGGCACATGTTTTAGAGCATATTAGCACATGTGCCATGGTAACTCCATTTAAATCCTTAAGTGGAAGCAACCAGTTGAGTAAATCGCTATCTGTGATGACGACATGATTTCACTAGACTAATCAAGTAAATTACATGGTCTTTAAATTGTTTCATCCATCTTGCTCAGCACTACAACAAAATGAAGAACCACCGCTCATTGAGCAGTATGTTCTTCGGCCTGAAGACGATGCGACGATAATCAATAGAGGTGATTTTCTTGTCTGTTACCATAAAGAACAACCATAAGAATATCATGGCAATCATAAGAACTTTGATGTACTGACTTTCATCCTTAGCCCGAAGGCATTAATATAGCCAACGACGAATAAAAAAGGGCATCGAAAAAGGTTTGTACAAATCCTACATACAGCAATAACTCAATGGCATATCCATCATCATCAAATCAATACATCCGGTCCTTGCCTTCCTCCACCGTTTACAACAATGGCAAGCAATGCCTTCTCAACTATTGGGTTGAGAGATATGGCCGTTGGGTAAATTTTCAGTACCAAATAAGAACTACTTGACAAATTAAGTATGATGGCATTGAAGAACCATTTTTAGTTCAAGATCTTCAAGTCAAACAAGACGTGTTTTAAGATGAAGTGTATTCTTTAGGGTGTAAATAGTGGATACAGGTAACTAAGAACAATAATGATACTTTCTTCAGAGTTTCCCATATGGAAGCTATACATACTCGTCAAAATGAGCAGCTCCAAGATAAACATCGCCAAGCAAGTAGTCGATTGATTGAACAACTCATAAAAGACAAGTTCAAAGATGGCAGCAGGATATACACTTCAAAGAACATTCGGAATGATATTCAAAATGATTATGGAGTTCGTTTACCTTACAAAAAAACCTAGTGCGGCAATGAAAAGGCTCTGAAGAACATTTCTAGAGATCCATTGGAATCATTCAAGAGACTTCTCCTGTATTATCATGTATTTGAGGAGAAAAATCTAGGGATTATTATAGCCATATAAATAAATGCCGATGACCATTTCTTAAACTTCTTCATGGTACTTGACCCATGTATTCGGGGGTTTCAGAATACCATTCGGCTGGCTATTACTATAGATGCACCTTCCTTAAGGGTAAATTTAAGGGAACATTGTTCATGACAATCACACAAGATAAAAACAGTCAAAAATACCCTAATAGTCTACAACATCGCTAATTTCGAGAATGATGCATCTTGGGAATGGTTTATGGAGAAGCTCTAGGATACCATTGAACCAATTGAGAATTTGGTTTTCATCTCAAATTGCTACAACAGCATACTAAAAGCTATCAACATGAAGTTCCCTGATACAACTCATGGTTTTTGCACGTATAAAATATCTAGGAATTTAAAGGGAAAGTACAAGATGTGGCAATATAAAACAAACACTTTCATCGTCGCGTATTTTAAGGTAGCGAATACTAAAGTGAGTTTAACAAATATATAAATAGTTTGAAGGCGATGCACCTAAAAGCAACTAAGTACATAAAGAAGGTTAGGTTGCAACAATGGACAAGATCACTATTTTTCGTCCCATAGGTACAACGTGCAAACTTTGAACATTGCATAAAGTATAAAATCCTTGCTTAGACACCCTTGTAATCTTTGTATTACTCTTTTAGTCAACTATATTAGATCATTGGTACAAAGGTGATTTTATGAGCATATACAGTTGCATATTACAAGAGATAGGTATTGATTGAAGTAGCTTAGGCAAAGGTTGATGAATAGACTAAGTTGTCACGCACCATGATAGTGCATCCAGTGTCGTAATTCGAGTTCGAGGTTAAAGAATAAGGGAATATGGAGATCATTGATATACAAGAGAAGAAATGCAGTTGCAAATATCTAAACATCCAACAGTTGCCCTGCGCGTGCGCTATAGCTGCTTATAGACACGTATGTCTGTTACAAAATTCCTTTTGCTCTCACTATTATACCATCAGCGTGCACGTTGTAATATACGTGGAACCCGTCCACCCTATGGGTAATGACGCCGATTGGGTGGTTCCACCTAAGATGTGAGAAGTTAACATCAAGCCTTATAGACAACACCCATCAGCCGATTACCCTAAGAAACAGCGAATGCCTTCCAATAAAGAAGAAGCTGTGCAAAAGAGGTGTAGTTGTTATTTGTAAATTGGTCACAATCAGGCTATGTGTAAAAATCCTATCCTTTTGGACCCAAGTTAAGTGATTTACATTTTAGTTTCAATTATGCATTTTTTTTTTGTACTATGTTCAAATGAAACTAAACCAATGTACTTGATGTCGACGTGTAAGGTTTTTTTTTTTTTTTGGAAGTAACAATTTAATTTTGTTATTAATTGATGGATTTTAATATTTGATGTTGTTACAGTTTGATGGATATCACTATGCTTTGTTTCAGTTGTATTTGATGTTGTTACAATTTGATGGATTTTAGCACTTAAAGCATGAATAAGTAGTAGTTTCATGTAATTCAAGTTCATTGTTCAAATATCGACTTATTAAATTCTCATGTACTTATTATTCTTTAAGTTAACAAAAAATTAAATTAAATTTAGAAATTTTAATTTTTTCTTACCTTTGAAAAGTTTTTAATCAACTCACATGTAAACTAATTAAATAAATAAATATTTAAGCAATTCATGTTTTTCTGTTCCATTAGGTAAATTTCATTTTTTTCCTTACATTGGCTGTTACTTAAACTAATTATATTGGGTTGTTAAGTCATAGTTTTAACGAGCTGTAATTTATTTATCAATTTTTTTTATAGAAGCGGTCCATTATTTCAAGTGTTTTTTTTACTTTTTAATTATTTACTGTTAAAATTTAATGTAAAAATTGTTATATCTATGCTTTCATAAGTCTTTATTTTGATGATAATAAACGTTGTTATTCAGAATTCTGAATAACTAAACTTTTTTTGTAACATTTTATAGAGAATTGGGTAGTTAGCCCAAACTTTAGAAGGATTATGAGCATTTTTTCCAAAAAAAATTATAAAAAAATTCTTAATATAAGACTTAGGTGTTGAAAATTCCACTAATTATTTCTTCAAACTAAAAGTAAACTATGAAATATAAATATTCTTGGTAAGTGTCACCTAAGTCGAATATTAAGAATTTGGACTTAAAGACATGGACGTAAATCAAGAGTTTATCGCATAGAAATATTGTGTTTCAATCTCTTTCTTTCTCTCTATCTCTCTCTATATTTATGTTTGTGTTTATAATTGTAAAAATATCCTTACTCACACACACTTGCAACTTAATTGACTATTATTTACATATTCATTGATGATTACAATTAACAGTCAGTTGAGTTGACTGATATTGAATTTATGTTGCATCTTGCTTCTTTGAATTTTTTTAAATATCCGATTCACCTTCTCTTTGATTCTGCATTGCATAAATTTTGAGTTAGAAAACAAATAAATTAAGACAAATTTCATCGCAACTCTACTACTCGTTAATAGTGGGCTTCCTTCAAGTGGACAAACAACTTGCCAATTATTATTTAGAATTTATTGTTACTATAATTTAATTATTAAAAATAATGTATTATTAGATATTAGAATTGCAAAAAATTAAATATTATAAATGTAAAATGATGCTGAAGATTATAATATGATAATTTATTTTCTTTTATTTGGCATGTTTTAAAATATAAAAATTAAAATATTTTTTATCTTTTAAAAGACTTTTCTAATATTTTTACTGCATTTACAAAATTTGTATTAATTAAATTAATTTATGTATTCAAAAAACATTAACTATTATATGGTATTAGTAAATTAAATTATTAATAAAAATTTCTTCCAAATATATCTATCTAATACATTTTATGGTTTTAATTAATTTCTAAAATACAACTTTCGAAAAATGACATTCTTGAATATGAAAACATTAATTATTTTAATTTTGATTTTACATTTCTAGTTTTAAATAAGGCAACGAAAATATATTTGCTATAATTGGAGTTGCAAAATGATAACTGAAAATTTATACATTATAAACATGTGGTCACCCATTCAACAACTAACCTTTTCAAAAAATACTCATGTACCCTAATTGGTTTTGATCTGTCTTGGCCTTATTAGTAGAACTGCTCGATTAATTTATACAAGGATGAACAAGTCCCTTCTTTATAATTGCAACAAAACAATCAAGATTTTTACTCCATTGACAAGGTAAACAATGATGTAACAATGGTTTTATATTCTTTCATGCAATTATCCTTAGTATTGAATGGCTGATAATCACTTAATCGTTTTTCATAACCATTTCCGATGAAGTATACTTACATTAAGATAAATGAACACGAAGAGTTAGGATTTAAATAAAGTTTTGATAAGATTATGAAAACTATGAAGGATCATCCCCATAATCAAACACAATCCAAATCTATTGAAATCCTGCTCTAAATATTATTGATCTACTCTTTCCATTCATCTTTGACCCCTCAATTCTTCTTCTAATCATATTTAAAAAATAAACATTAAATTTTTCTTGTAATCCCAGATTGTCTATGTGGTCATTTTCCAGTGAATCCTACAATTAATTTTTTATGCTTATACTTCATTAATGGATTACTGAAAGTCTAAACACTAGAAACTTCTCTTCTTTGGTGTTGAGGAACAGAAATGAATCTCTATATATAAAGTCTGCCCAGCAGCAATCTATAACTCTTCAATATCTAACTAAATTCAATCTTCAATGCACAAAGTTCAGACTTCAGATTTGAACTTCTCAATTGAGCAAAATAAGTGGAAAATATTATTTCTTTACAAGCCAATTGCCAGAAAAATAGTCTCAGAAAGAAATACAGATGATTCGAATTGAATTGATTGTTCTTAATCGGAACGAATCAAATTGACTGCTAACTAGTATTAAAATACTCCATTGGAAAAGTCTGCCAAAAGAATTGATATACAGAAAGAATTAGTAGTGCACTAAAAAATACCATCTACAAATCCTGTTAAGCCGTAATCTGAGAATGATGAGTCTCCTCAAGAATGAATGTGTTAGCACTCTATTCTAAGAAGACGCCATTAAAAATTAAGAAGAAAGGATCAGAGCTTGTAATAGCAATTCCCTCCCAAGAGAAGAATCTGATATACAGCACCACATGGGCACTTGAAATGAATGATCAATGCCTCTCCTTTCCTCTCCACCCTCACAGCTTCATTAACTCCTTCCTCAGAATTCTCCTACAGATCAAAGAATCCCATTCGTAATTGCCATTTGATCTTTACAAATCAAACTGACAGTGGTGAATGTCTTAAAATCATCTCAAAAGAATGAAATCATCGCAACTATAACAGTGAGTGCTTCAACTTAAGTCAATACTAGGAACCAACTTTCCTTTCTTTCATCAGTTTCATTTGTGATTAAACACAAAATAACAAGGATAATTGGAGAAAGAATATCATACCATTGCTGCACCATCATTTCTCAAATCATTGTTGTTATCTTTGCGTGGGTGGTCAGTTTGCCTGCTCCTCTTTGCAGTGGCACTGTCTTCCTCATAACGCAGAAGTTCATCCCACTTTCGACTCATCTCCCTCATGCAATCCCCCATGCTCCTCAGCCACTGCCACAAACGCACTACCAAACAATTTCAGTCATAGAACTAAGAGTACAATCAGAAACATCGAAACAGAAAACTGTGAAAAACTTTCATCCACTTGTACAACAAAACAAAAATCCACAAGGCAGAAATCGAAATTGAAATCAAATATCAGAATAAAATCAAACTATAATTAGACTCTAAAAGCCAGAATCTTGATCACATTTACAAACACTTAACCCAAGAAGTTCAGAAATTTAGAGCGCATGAACCAAATAACAAGAGACTTCCAAATACAACAACCCAGTAATCTTTATCTAATAACACAATCACAAAACATAAAATCACACGATAAAGGATGAATCTTGGTAATTATACACTAAAAAGAAGATAACGAAACCTCTGCATTAGGGCTCCCGCAGGAACTGGAAAATGTCTTCGCCGGGGACGGCATGGGATCCGATACTGACCTCCTCAAAGTCGGCGGCCTTGCCGGCAGCTTAGAAGACGCAATGGCATTCGACAGTGGAGTTCCAGGGTACGCAATCTCCGGATTCTGCGCCGGGGAAAGTGGGGTTTCCTCAACAACCGGCGGGATGGGTGGGTTGTAGGGATCAGAAACACAGCGGCGGAGAAAGGATTGAGTTTCTTGGGGCGGAGGCGAAAGAGGAATCTTGGAGAATCCGGCCAGAAAGTTGGTGTAATCGTCGTTGTGGTTGGGTTTCTTGGGGTTGGGTTCATGGCAGGAGGGATTCTCAGAAGAAGGGCGTTTGTGGGACCCAGAAGAGACGGAGGAGGTGGAGAAGCGACGACAGCCACAGGAGGTGCATGGGGGGCGATTAGTTAGGTGGAGATGGGAGAATCGGTCGGTAGATTCGTCAAAGAAGGGAGAGGAAGATGAGTTGACGGCGGCGGTTTCCCGGAGGAGGAGGTCTTCTTCAACTTCTTCTTGTGGGTGGTTGGCAAGCGTTTCCTGACTCATTCTGATTGTATCTTCGATTCGATTCGTTCTTGATCGATTGATTGATTGATTGATTGCTGTTTGCTTTTTGGAGGAAATTGGGGATTTAGGGTTTTTAATATGCAGTGGAGTGGGTATTTGAATGTAACGGATTTCTAACGGAATTTTGGCGCCAAAATAAAGCCACGTGGCTTTTTATTTTTTTATTAATTTATTAATAGAAATTTCTGTTGTTATTTTGGATGCTATGTAGGCAGCAAAAATTTGTTCTTACACAAGCAAATTCATTTGTCACATCTTCCATTTTTAAACCAATTGGTGAAGTCTATAATTCTATTAAAATTTTGTTGCATCTGTATTAAGATGTGGGATTTTATGTTTATGATTTTTTTTTTAATTTTGTTAGTTATAAGTACTAAAATATTACTAACTTAGTTTTTAAGAACAATTAATATAAAAATTGTAAATTTTTTCTGACTTTTAACTTATTTAAAAAATTTTAACGAATTATTTACACTTTTACGTCAATTACATGTTGAATTATCATATTTTCATTCTTTAAAAATGAAAATCCAATATAAACTTATTCAAACTTTTATATCATATTAATTCATTTTTATCTGTGTCAGACCAATGTCATTTTATATTAGTCAACATAAAGAATGTTGATGTCATGCAATTTTAATATAGTTACGAGGATTGATTACAAATATGTAATGTTAAATACACTTTGTTTTCAAAGTTTTACTTTATATATTTTAACTTTTTGTTAAATTATTTAAGTTTTTAAATTTCAACTTTTAACTTACATTTTAACTTTTAGGATAAAGTTTCAACTTTTACTTAATATATTTCAAATTTTATAATAGAAATATAAAACTAAATGTAACAATACATCCAATTTGTTGTAACCAAGTTCTCAAATTTTTATTACTTTTTTATAAAAAGAATAATGCTGAGGTCATTTGATTTTAACATAATATTACGTGTTCACTCAAATAATATAAGACATATATTAAAGAGAAAAAATCTAATGGGTTTGTTCTTCACCGCATCATTAAATGTGTACAAAACATATTTTTTAATCATTTATGCATTTACCCCTAACTTATTCAAATCAATAAATAAATAATATTACATACACCAAATATTAAATAGGTGATTAAGGTAGTATTTTTTCTTTTTTTACTAAAAATTTGAAAAGTCTGAAATCTAAATAAACTTAAATATGTGAATTTAAATGATATATTTATTTTTTATTTAAAATCTAAATAAAAATATTAAATTTTTTATTTTTTAATTAAAAAGAATCCAAAAATGAATACTTTTAAAATTGTACCTTTATGAATTTTGAACGTCAAATAAATAATAAAGTATCTTAAAAATAAAATAATTTTTACTCGTATACTTATATAAAAAGAGATGCTTTGATGTGAATATTATTATAGTGTATGATGTTACATAAGAAATAAATATTTTTTTAATTTATAAGACAACATTGATAAATTCAGATTTAAGCTAAAAAAAAAAGAGATTTATTACAAAAACATAGTAATAGCATGTTGATGCAAAAAATGTAAAGGAGGAAGAGTGCACTAGAAAAAAAAAAAATCATATGTATGTATTTAGAAAGAGAAAAAAAGTTATAAGTTCATTATGGGTAATAATATATATAAAATTAACTAGATAAGGATATTTATGAGAAGATATTTAATTTATTTATCTAGACTTTTTAGATTCAGCCAAAAAGTGAAAATTTTTACTTTTTCTTTTCATGTAAAAAGTACTTTAAAATTGATATCAAATTAAAAAAATTAAACAAACTTAATTACATAACATAAGAAAGTTCATGCAATTAAGTATTAGGTAAACAAAACAAACAATCCCCAAATAAATATTGATTTCAAGATATTAAAAAATAATGAGAATAGAATTATTTAATAAAAATAAAATTGTCTAAAATTATACAGATAATTAAATAAGTAAGGGTTTCAAAAAATTTTAAAACAGTATGAATAAAATGATCTAATAAACAATTAAAAGAGCAGAGTTATTTAATTTATTATTATTATTTTTTTGTAAAAACTCAATTCTTCTTTGCTAAATCCTTAAAGAAATAATCACACAAAATTTTTTAGGTTTTTTTTTAAAATAAAAAATTAAATTTATTATCTATTATTTATTTTTAGATTGGAAAGACTATTATATTCGTATAAATGAAGCCCTTTTAATTTTTAGATTGCAATGGCCGTGATATTCATTTTAATGCTAACAGTAACCAAAAATGTAACTCAAAAATATGTCATTCACAATTATTTCCAGCTATGATTTAATTGGTTACCTTTTCTAAGCCTTGTCACCTTTTTGCATCTTTGCTACTCTTTTGCAAGCTTTCAACGTGTATAATTAATTAACATGATTCTTTATTTTTTCCTCATAATTCATTCCGTATAAATCCCTAAAAATCACTCCAATTCAAATGTCTTCTAATTCCTCTTAAATATTATTTTAAATTGATTCAGACTTTCAGAACTTCAAAATTAATGTAAATGACACAAACCTTTAATTATCACAAAGTTAAACCTTAAGTAAACTTTTTATAAGCTAATGTCAAGCGGAAAGGCACGTGCGGCACCCTCTCCCCCAAAGGGTTTGTTATATTTAACTGGTTTCAGCCTTAAACCTTCTCCCCGACCAAGGGGTGGTCTAACATAATAGCCCTTGAGAAGCCGACTTTGCACCATGAAACATAAGCCTAAGCTACTTCAATAAGCTACTTCAATGAATGATGCTGATTAGCACTTTCATACATCAATGTTACCGATAAGATTGGAGTTTAATTTTTTAAAATTAAGAAAATACCGTTATATATATATATTAAAATCTTCAATCTTCAAAATACAAGAATTTATATGGATATCCATTATTTTATACCCATTATATCAATATATTGAGTTCATAAAATTTAATTTATTTTTGATTATCTTAATATAATTACAATGTTTAGATATGGAAACTGCTAATAAAATTTTCTACATAGGTAAATATGATAAATGGTTGCGTCAATGAAATTCAAATTTAATCGTCTTTGCGATGTGTCTAATTTTTAAGAAGTTGACTCAGCCTAAAGAGTAAGCCCATTAAATTCATGGTCCACTGTAGACAACTTGTGCTCTAGCCTTTTTCTTGTTCTATTTTTTAAATATTTTTAAATTGATTAAAACTTTCAATATGTTAATAAATTTGATTTTTATACTAGCGTCATTATTAAGTATTATTAATTTTAAAAATATTTTTAAATATTGTAATTAATTATTCGTACTTTATACTAGCTTACATCCTATTTCACTCAATTTTTGTGTACAAAATACGAGTCCGATCTAAATTCCCCGATGATTTACGTCTCGTACCAACCGGGTTGGCCATTCACCTGTACGTAAAGGTAAGAGCCAGAAAACAAAAAGAAATTAGTCAGCAGCCTAACCCGCGAATCAATCCCACTGCACCCGTCTTTTTCATATATATTTTCTTTTATTTTGGGAAATTTACAATAGTAACTACTATATACTCTCTACTTTCGCAACTGACCGCTGTTCAAAAATACTTTAAAAACTGATCAACTTATAAATTTATAAACAAAATTGCCCTCTCACCGAATTTTTACTTGCCTCCATCTTCTTTTTTTCTTTCAGATTTCTTTAACTTTTTTCTTCCAGTCTTCTTAAACGCATATCCCTTGAATTTATTTACTCCTAAAAACTCAATTCCGTTACAAATTTAAGAAAAATCACAGGCAGAAGAGAAATTAAGTGAATGAATGTTTAAAGTTTAAAAAATCTAAACAATTTCAATTTGTTAAAAATGTGGCATAATGTTTTATTAATTGTACATAATTAGACAATGCAATGATAAAAATTGTTAAAAATGAGTATGCATCGGGTGTTTTAGTGTGTTTGATATAATAGTTGAGTGAAAAAATTGAGAAAAAATAAACTAAATGAAATTATATATTTTGAAAAAATCGAAAGTATAATTTCGAGCACACAGCATAAAATCAACCTATTCAAAACTACACTTTCAAACATGTTATTTTCAATATATTTGAAAGTGTAAATTCGAGCATGGTAATTTCATGATGCGTACTCGAAATTGCACTTTTAATTTTTAAAAAATACAGTAATAAGATAAAAATCGAAAGTGTTTTAAGCACGCAACATAAAATTCATGTGTTTAAAAATATGCTTTCGAGCATATTAAAAATAACATGCTTAAAAGTATAGTTTCGAGTATGTTAATTTCATATTGTATGTTCAAAATTACACTTTCGATTTTTTAAAATGTGCACTTCGTATTTTTTTCTAGTTTTTTCACTTAACTATTATGTTAAACACGCTCAAACATTTAATACATGCTCTTTTTGACAATTTAATTTTTATCATTATATTGTTTAGTTATGCATAAATACTCAAAGAAAGAAAAAGAAAAAAAAGAAAGAAGAAGAAAGCAGAAGAAAAAATATTAAATTTTTGGTTATAGGGGTAATTTTGTCTAAAAAGTTTTTACTCGACCGCTTTCGAAAACAATTATAAACTGCAGTTATTTTATAAAATTCCGAGTGAATAGTGATTATTTAAGTAAATTTTCCATTTATTTTTAGTTTTTTAAACCCCTTTGCTTTCGTGCTTTCAGCTTCTTCAGCGGAGTAGCTCCTTCCAACGTAGTCAAAACCCCTTTTCCCTCTATTTTTGTTTCGTTTTTCAGAGCTTAAATACATTTCTAATGCTTTTCTTCATCAGACAATTGCTTTAATCAATATAATTTGCAAAAAATAAGTAAAACCTAAAAATTAAAGATGAGCACAGTTGATAAGATGCTGATAAAAGGAATCCGGAGTTTCGACCCGGAAAACAAGAACGTCATCACCTTCTTCAAGCCCTTAACCCTAATCGTCGGCCCCAACGGCGCTGGCAAAACCGTAATTTATTATTTCCCATCTTCACTCTTTTTTTTTTTTAGTAATTTTTAGTATATTTCTGATATTATGTGTTGAATTTTTTTTTTTTTTTTTTTTTTGTGTTTGAAATTTTGCAGACAATTATAGAGTGCTTGAAGCTTTCTTGTACTGGAGAGTTGCCTCCCAATGCAAGGTCTGGCCACAGTTTCATTCATGATCCCAAGGTCTCTCTCTCTTTCTTTCTCTCTTTGGTTTGATTCATACTGTTAATTTCATTTTGTTGAAAACCCATTAAAGCAAAATGGGAGTACTTAGTTCAAATGTTCATACAGCTAAACTAGATAGTTTTAGCATGCCCAGATAAGTTATTTGATAATTATTGAACCCGTCTTTGTATTTTGATTACTGTTGGTACCGGTGTGAAAAATATCGATCCGGTTTTGTGTTGAGTTTATTTCTACAAAAAGAATTTGAGAATTCTCTAATCAAAATGTTTATTATACTTGGAGATAACCATTCTTGTTTCCTTGGCCCTAAAAATATCTTGACTATATTTTTTGTTTCACTTTGCTTCATTACCTAAGACATTTTATGAGTTTTACTTTCCATTTCCTCTATACGTTTTGAGTTTTGTAGAAGAGAATAGAAATTTGGATGCCTTTGTGTAAGCGAAGAGGGACTGATGAATTTTAGTTTATATTATTTGGAGTTTGCAAGTAAATTTGATTCATAAAGTAAGTGTATATGCAGGAAATTAGAGGAAAGGAGCAATAACTAGTTCTATTGTCTGTATCATTTTGCTTCATTTCATTTTTCTCCTCAAATATCCAATTGACAGGAAATATGAGACTGCTTTACACCTCTCTCAATCAAAGCAAAATTGTGAATTTATTTTTTCCTCAAGCAAGGTAAATACAATAAAAAATTGTTCTATGCCTTGTGTTACTAGAGACCTCTTTTTGTGTTCTTAGGCCAGAAGCCACATATGAGCACAATAATTAGCCATTTCATAAGAATGGCTGCTTGGTTGAAGTCCACCTCCTTTACTAATGTGATTGAAAAGAAGCCAAAAAGGGATTTTGTATTTTTATGGGATGATTGTGAGGATGAACATGCTGGGGTCTTATTGCATTATTTTTTCTTTACTCCAAGGAATTGAAACTAAAACACATCTATTTCACTCTTGTGCCAATTTCCTCTTCAGATCAGATCAAGATAAACTTTGGAGTAGTAAGGAGGCTACTCTAGGAATTCGGACTATGTTTATGCTTGAATTTATTATTTTGTTGTATTATATTTGTGAAATATCTCTTAGAACTTTTTTTTTATCTTGGTTCTTTTAATTTATTTAACATGTGGGTTTTTACCTTTTAAATTACAGGTTGCAGGGGAAACAGAGACGAAAGGCCAAATTAAGTTGCGGTTCAAGACAGCAGCAGGTAAGGATGTGGTGTGCATAAGGTCATTCCAACTGACACAAAAGGCATCTAAGATGGAGTACAAGGCAATTGAGAGCGTGCTTCAAACGATAAATCCTCACACTGGAGAGGTGGGGTAGAACTGCTTTTGTTATTATATTCTTTACATATTTGAATATTACGTTGATCTTACTTGCTTGTTTCATATATGAAGATCAAAAGAATTAGCCTTTTTGTAAATCATCTAGTTGATGGAAACTACTAGGTTGCCATTAGTGATTGTTGGTTGGTCCTGACCAATTGACAATTAGTTTTGAGGGAGAGATTTGAAAAAGAATTCTCTGGTATATATTGCTTGACCTGTCTTATGAGTTTCAAAAAACTGTGTGAGTATAGAATACTGTTACGTAGATGCATGGCCTCGCTTGAATTTCATTTTGCTCATTTGTTAAGAGAAATGAAGTTAATTGATTTTTGGTTCTGTTGGTGAGCCAATGTGCAAGGGACTATGAGGAGTAGAACAACTTTTTGTTACACAATCACTTGTAGCTTCGAAACAGTTGTTGGTGGTAAATGTCAACATATCTTGAATTTGTTCTGCAGTTATTGAAATTCCTCAATATCTGCCTATTAATATTTGGATGGAGGAAGAAACTCAAATCTTGTTCTCAATATTTTATATAGTTTAGCAAGTGGTCATTCAATATTTTTATATAGTCTAGCAAGTGGTTGGTCAAATCTTGTTCTAATTGGCCAATGTACGGCTCAAATTCAATTTTCCCCAATTCTACTGCCTAGATTGAGTCTAAATGGGCTAATATACAACGATGAGATGATGGCGGATGAATCGGAAGTGCATAAGGAAGTAAATTGTCTTAAGAGGTATTATCACATTAGAATGAAATCTTGTTAAATTCTTAGCATTTAGGCGAAAAAAGAAAAAGAAATTTCAGGAGCTGTGTAAACTGTTTTCAAATTCATTATGAAAAGGTGTAGAAATATGTTTCTTCCCATCCCTTTTATTATTCTATGGTATGCAGTGCTTCAAATTTGTTTCTGTTTAGAAAAAAAGTTTTGATGAATAATTAATGCCTTTTGGTTTCTGCTATATTGGTACCAATCCTTTTGTGATGCTTGTTTTATAGTATGTAGATATAATATTTATTTGAATTTCATTATTTCTTTTTCACCATTGAACCGCAGAAAGTTTGTCTTAGTTATCGATGTGCAGACATGGACCGGGAAATACCAGCTCTAATGGGGGTCTCGAAAGCTGTTCTAGAAAATGTTATTTTTGTACACCAAGATGAAGCAAATTGGCCATTGCAAGATCCCTCAACATTGAAGAAGAAATTCGATGATATCTTTTCTGCAACCCGGTATTTCATATTTCTCTGATGGTTTCTTTTTTCTTCCATGATGATGGACCTGTATTCTAATATCTTTATGCTATGTGTGCACTGCTTTTGTGTGATACTGTGTGATGATTCCAATAGTAACCCTATCATATGATGATTCCAATACTTCCCTCAAGCTGAAGCTTATATATCAAATTGCCTGCATTATTATAGAGACTAGGGAATGGTCCCTTACTCTCAGCCTTAGTAAACATGTCTCCTCTCTGAACATGTACCTGTTCAAAGCATTCTATCTAATGTAGGGCATTTTGACTACCAAATATTTTAGTAATACTCTTTGGATTTGAGTGATGATAACTATGAATTATTTTTATACTTATAGCTATCAGATTTATATGCATGTAGGCTAAAGGTTATGTGATTGTGGAACTTTTAATTTGCAATCTGAATCTCCCTAAACAATTCTTAAAATTTCTTCGCTATATATTTTTATTCTCAAGCTTTAGTTTTTGTTACCAAAAATTTTGTTGAGTGTAAGTTTTGGTTCTGTTTCTGGATTGAGCTCAAGTTTGAGGTATATTAATTCTTTGACTTTCTTCCTTTCATTTTGTTTATTTGTTTTTTCCTGATAGAAAACACGAAACAAGTTTATTAAGAATATAAAAGAAAGATTGTGAACAACCAGTCTGCTCAGAGCTCCCAGTTTCATTCGGTTTTGCTAGTTAGCCATTCATAATCTTTCGGGGATAATCATGCCTGCTATAGGATTTGGTGGTGTGTTCTTCAGACATTCTACTCTTTTTTTCCAGTCACTCTGCCTGAGTGCATGTTAAATTATAGATTTTCTGTATTACTCATTTGTTGTGCTCCATGCAAAAGATTATCACCTTTCGAAGAATCACATCTTTATAAGTAAAGAAGAAATGTTCTTTTGGACAAAGGGCCCCAGCGAATTTTATCTTGTTAAAAAGGGCTGCGTTCAGTATGTGACAGGAAAGGCAGTGCCCTTGGTAGGTGAATGGAGTACCACAAGATGTTCACTAACATGCTCCTTACTGTATAAGACAAGGAGACAGCCTGTGCAAGACAATGCGTGCAATGCAATATTTTTTATAGTTCTGAGTATTGTCTATTAACTACTCAATTAAATCATCTTGATTTCCTTGAAAACTTCTATATATGGACAACGGAGCCATCCTAAAGTTTAATCAGTTCCTTATTTCTATGTTTTTTTTTCTCATTTTGTTATAATAGCATTGAGAGGATTAAACAGATTGCTTGCATATTCTTCTGTGTTGAATAGAATGGTGTACCGCAATTAAAGGGCGTTTGGCATTTCGTTCATCTATATATTAGTTTTCTTTGCACAGCAGCTATGTTTTCAGCTTAGCATAATTTTTCTTCAGATATACTGCTAATAACCTCAGTTATTTATAAATGGCCATGTGCAATACAGATACACAAAGGCTTTGGAGGTCATAAAAAAGCTTCACAAGGATCAGGCTCAAGAGATAAAGACATACAAGCTGAAATTGGAGAATCTTCAGACTTTGAAAGATGCTGCATATAAGGTTTTCTTATGTGTCTTTTTCTTTTCATTTCCCATTTTCTTTGATTATATTAAAAATTTGCAGATCATATATTTTCTTATCTTAATCATAATTGGATTATGTGATGGTTCGTTTGTAGCATGGGACAAGTGTACATAGTACTGTGGCTTTTCCTTTATGCTAGTCAACTTAGCTGGCCTTGGAATTAGTTCTTCTCTCTATATTCTCTTATTATCTATAATTAGGAAGAAACGGGGCTGGAAACCCACAGTGGGACTAGATCTAGAGAAATATTTGGTTTTATTTTGAGGGTAATTTATATCTAAGCAGTCCTTGCTTTTGTTAAAATTGTTTGGGAAAAAAATACAGAAGTTTTCCAATATCATAAACCTTCTCACCTTTTCAGGGTTGCCACATAAACCCTTTTTGATTGGTAGTTGATTTTGACACTTTGAGGGTATTCTTGTCATTTCAAAGGATAATATAATAAATCTTTATAAAAGTGACATGTGTCCTTGTTTAAATAAACTAGTTTAATTTAACTACTCTTGTAACCTTTCTTTTCTTGAGGGGAAAATGCAAAAAATATATGATATATTGCGCACGCAACACTATGTTTCACTTTTTCTTGACTTCTATTCGGCAGTGAGATTACCATTTCATTTTCTGGTTCTGGTTTCGGTAAATTAGAAAGAACTTGAATTTGAGTTCGATATTTTTGAATTTGATAAAGAAGTGGAGCATGAGAGGGCAAGATTTGAGATTCTTTTCTACTTGTTTTATTGAAGACATTTCTGACTATATATAATAGTCTTACAATGCCGGAAACAACCAATATTAAAAATTAGAAAAACTGAAAAACATAACTACCTGATGTTAGCATATGCGGGGACACACAACTACCCCACTAAAGCTAAATGTTAGCATATTATGGTTATTAAATGAAATAAACAAACAAAAATCCATTCACATTCTAGCTGTTGCAATCAAATGTGGTTGCTGGTTTTGTGAACAATGGCATGTATTATTACAGAAAAGAATCTTAAATCTTTCCCTCTCATGCTCCGCTTCTTTTATCAAATTTGAATGTATCAGTGGTATCAAAGTGCAGTTTCGATCATGAAAACTTGTGGCAAAATAAATGCAGAGTTCTGCAATAAGGTTAGTGAAATCTTAGCATGCCATTAGTCAAGCTTCGATTAAGTTAATGCTACTTTACAAACGGTGTTAACTGAGCTTCAACTTCTAGAAGCCTTTCGAAACCCACACACTAGTCACCCCAGAAGCAACCCATTGGCCATGGAAGAATCCTCACATTGGCCAAGTGCTACTCGTTCTAAACCATCATCAATACCTCAAATTGTCAGTGAAATCCTAGCACGACATGAGTCAAGCTTTGATCAAGTTAATGCTGCCTTGCAAACGGTGTTAATTGAGCTTCAACTCCTATGAGCCTTCCGAAACCCACACATCAACCCTTCAAATTTGCCAAATGCTACTTGTTCTAACACCAGCAATGACCACCATCAACCTTTCAAATTTGCCTTCCCAGTGTTTAGCTTCAAGGACCCAACTAGCTGGGTCTACAAAGCAAAGCAATATTTTGATTAAAAAATATTGCATTTGACCTAAGTTTAGCTAGCATCCTTCCATCTAGAAGGCATCGCCCTACAATGGCATTGATGGTTAACGAAATTGAGCAGACCACTTACATGGGATGAGTTCACCAAAGTTGTCCTTCTTCATTTTGATCTAGGTGATTACGGAGACCAGTTAGAAGCTCTAACTCGACTTAATCAAACCTCAACCGTAACAAGTTACTAGGAAGCTTTAGCTTTCCCATCAAGTTGACGGCCTACTCGAAAATTTTCTCATTGTTTGTTTTATTGCAAGACTTCGAGATGACATTTGTCTAGATGTGAAATTTAAGTTGCTTGGCTGATCGAGGAATGAAATCAGTTACAAGGCCAACCATTTCGCTCCTAACTAGTTTCAGTGGCATCAAAGGTGACGTCTAACCCAACAGCTGGTGTCCTAAGCCCTCCATCGAATTAGCGTGTGAATCCAAGTTCAAACACTACTTTGACAACATTTCGTCAAATTACTAATCAAGAGGCACGAGAACGTCGAGAAAAGGACTTATGTTACGATTTTGATGAGAAGTTTGTTCCAAGCCATTGTTGTGAATGCCCACAATTATCATGATTGATGATTCACTGCACCGAAGCTCTGACGACGATAACACTTAATCCTTCTAGAGAGTCCAGAAGCAATACCTGAAATTTCTTTTCATGCGATTGTAAGAACCAATCATCCACAAACAAGACGTGTCCTGGGCAAGTTGAAAAACAAGAATATAACTGTGCTAATAAACAGTGGCAGTACAATAACTTCATCGATCAAATCTATAGTCACTAAGTATAGGTTACCTGTGATTTGGGACAAGAAGTTTCAAGTTATGGTGGCCAACCAAGAGAAGCTAGAATGTGCTAGGCAATGTCAGGCGCTCACCATCACCATCCAAGTTTTTCTGTCACAATGGACTTTTATGTTCTTCCTGTTGTGGGATATCAACTAGTTTTGGGCATACAGTGGCTTGAAACTCTCGGACCTATCGAGATAGATTACAAGCTGCAGATTCTTTATTGCATGTGATTGAATTTCAATTTTTATCCATTTCAATGCTTCATGCAGATTGGTGGCTAATTCTAAGAAAATTAAGTGTAATAGGATCCATTCTATAAGCACTTGATCAAAACACAATCACACACCACCAGTTGATCCAACGAAATAGAGTTTGGTTCAAAAGTGACAAAGTATACTTGAGCCTCATCTCAACTCTGATTCAAAAGGTAATTGCAGAATTGTCACTCATCACCCGTTGGTGGGCATTTCAAGTTCCATAAAACTCTCACGCATTAAGCACAGCTTCCTTTGGTCTAACACGCGTTAGTCAGTGAAGGAATTTCTTTGCAGCAGTGCGATATCTGTCAATGGTACAAAACCAATTGATTTTATGTGAAGCCTGTCGGGTTACTTCAACCGTTACCAGTCCCTACTCGAATATGGACTAATGTTTTGATGGATTTTATTAAAGGATTACCACCATTTTATGGACGTACTGTCATCATGGTAATTGTCAATCAATTAACGAAGTATGTCCACTTTGTAGCCTTGAAGCACTCGTATACTGCAGTCATTGTCACCAAGGCATTTTTTTCCAATGTGGTTTGTTTCCATGGCATGCCAACATCAATTGTTAGCGACTGAGACAAGGTGTTTATCAGCTTTTTTTGGCATGCACTGATCTAGTTATAGCCACTCACAATCCAACGGCCAAACTAAGGTAGTGTATCTCACCTTAAGGTAATAGTTGTGGTGTTTTGCAGGTGACCAACCGCGAAAATGGCTTAAATGGATTCCCTGGGTAGAGTTTAGCTACAACACATCAATTCATTCCTTTACCAAAATGATTCCTTTTGAGTTAGTTTACAGCATTCCACCTCCAATCCTACTGGCTTATGTTCTGGGCACTTCCCGAGTCCAAGCCGTTAACAAGTAACTGCGTGATGACAATGCCATTTTACATGAGTTACACCACAATCTTTTGCTAGCCGAAGATCGAATGAAATGTCAGGCAGATCAAAATTGGCGCGAGGTTTCTTTCATTGTCAGAGACTGTGTATTTAAAGCTTCAGCCATATAGATAGACTTCTGTGGCTTTTTGAGGTTCAGTGAAGCTGGCTCTTGTTTTTTTCAGTCCATATCAAATTATTGAGAAGGTGGGTACAATAGCATATAGATTGGCCTTTCCTTTTGGTTCTCAAATTCATAATTTGTTCATGTTAGTTTGTTTCAAAAGCATTTGGGACCAGTCACTCTGGCGTCTAAGCAACTTCCGCCAATTACAGATGATTCTATCATTCTACCACAACTAGAAGTTGTCCTAGATAGTTTTGTCATTAGTAAAGGTAAATATCGTCCAAAGTCTAAGATCTTAGTTAAATGGGAAGGAGCACCGGTAGAAGATGCAACCTAGGAAAATGAGTGGTGCTTTGCAAAGTCATATCCTGATTCTATCCTTGTGGACAAGGATCCTTAAGCGGGGAGGAATTATACGTGCCATTGTTCACGAACTCAGCAACCATATTTGATTGCACTAGCTGGAACGTGGATGGATTTTTTTTATTCGTTTATTCTATTTAATAACCATTATATACTAACATTTAGCTTTAGTGGGATAGTTTTGTTTTCCCACGTATGCTAACATTTAGCTTTAGCGGAGTAGTTATGGTTTTCACTTTTCCTAATTTTTAGTATTGTTTGTTTCCAGCATTGTAAGATTATTATGTATTGCCAAAAATGTTTTCAATAAAACAGGTAAAAAAGAATCTCAAATCCTTCCCTCTCACGCTCCACTTCTTCTTCTCTATCAAATTCGAACATATCAGAGTGTAGTCTTTCTGTGCAGAGAGACTTGAGTATAGAATAGATTTTAGAGGAGATCAATAAAAACATCAATCACAGTAACAATAATATTGTAGAGATCACTCTCAGAACTATTAGATCATTACTTTATAAGAGAGTTGTTTGCACTTGCTCCATACCTGGATTGAGATTTGTAGTAGTTGGTACCAATCACAGTTGGGGGTGTCATACTCTGTTTTCTAATGCTTTTATGCCACAGTAGTAAACTGCACTCAAGTGGAAGATTTAGCAGTGCGCACTTCCTGTTTGTTTGGGTTATTGACTGTATCAGCTTCAATGTAGTTTCTTACGTTTAGCTGTTCAGATTGTTATTCTTCCCCTAAGCAAAATTACTTTAAAAATTTACTGTATGATACATAGCTAAAGTTCCTGAAACTTCACTGATATCATTGTGATTGCCTATTGCTTTCTTTACTCTTATCTTCCTCTGGAGATTAGCTCTTCTGTTTGCTCATCCCTTTCACGTCTGATTTGTCAATTTAACTTCTCATGCTCAAGAACATACATCTCTTTCCTTCTTTCCAAAACTATATCAAATAACAAGCACGGAAGTTATTTGCATATCCTTACATTAGCTTTATGTTGCCTTTTACTGTAAGTTTTATGTTCTTTTTCCACAGCCTTGCTGATTTTCTCTTGTGCTCTCTCCCTTTAGTTGCATTCTCTCCGTGTCTGTTTCTTCCTCTCCTTTCTTTTCTTTCTTTCAATGTACTTCTCTTTCAGTTGCATTGTTTGTTTATTTACTCTATGTTTAATTCCAATGATCTTTAAATAGTGTTTGATGACATGAAGCTGTCTTTGTCAGCTACGTGAAAGCATTGCTCAGGATCAAGAAAAAACAGAATCCGTGAAAAATCAAATGGAGGAGCTGGAAAGAAGCATCCAAGATTTGGATACTAAAATTCATCATACTGAAACAACACTGAAAGATTTGCGGAAACTACAGGACCAAATATCAACTAAGAATGCTCAAAGAAGCACTTTGTTTAAGGAGCAACAGAAACAGTATGCAGCTCTTGCTGAAGAAAATGAAGGTTTATCAATTTTAATTTTTGTCTCAGCTTTTGCATTCTAACTTTCCATCTATTCGTGAATGCATGTATGTATTATTTATTTTTGTTTGCTTAACTATGTACATACTAATATTCCTGTATGTTGTCCATATCCGTGCTGCTTGTATGAAATCACAGCAAAATTTTAGTGTTTTGCAGCCTAATTTTTTCCTTTTCCTGTTTATCAGATACCGATGAAGAATTGAAGGAATGGAAAACCAAGTTCGAAGAACGGATTGCAATGTTAGAGAATAAAATTAGCAAGCTGGAGAGGGAAATGAATGACAAGGAGACAGAAAGTTCTTTTCTTAAGCAAAGTATAAATGATTACATCTGGGAGATCAGCAAGCTTCAGACTGAAGCTGAGGTAATATCAATAGAATTAATCACATTTGATATTCTAAATGTCAAATTCATTTCGACTTATTCAACTTGCTTTCTTCCTTTTGCCTTCAGGCTCATATTTCCCTGAAGAATGAGAGAGATTCCACCATTCAAAAATTATTTGCTAGGTATAATTTAGGGTCTCTTCCAAATGCTCCCTTCAGCAATGAAGCTGCTTTGAACCTCACTAATAGAATAAAATCAAGGCTAATGGATCTTGAAAAGGATTTGGAAGATAAAAAGGTGTGTTTGTCTTTTTACAGGTGGATTTTTTCTCCCTCATTTATTATGTATGCACATATATTATGCATTAACCCTTCCCTTTTCTGTGATTTTAGTTATTAACATTTGAATTGATTTTCCTCAGAATATGAGCTTGTACTTACAAAATTTTACTTTTTTAGCTTTATTATAACTATAATGAGGAGCATTGATTGTTTTAGAAATCAAATGAAGTAGAGCTTAAATTGGCATGGGATAGTTACTTGGACGCAAATGATCGTTGGAAGAATATGGAGGCTCAGAAACAAGCTAAAGCAGAAATTAAGGTAGGCCTTTAAACATGGTTGTTATATGAGCATCTCAAATCTCAGGGAGGGTGGCTATAAAAGTTCAGTTTCATGCAGAGAGGTATCTTGAAACGCATACAAGAGAAGGAAAAAGAGCGTGATTCATTTGAACTTCAAATATCTAATCTCAATCTTGCTCACATTGACGAAAGGGAAAATAAGATGGTAAGTTTTCCTGGCTTGGGAATGTCAGCTTTTTTTTAGTGAATGACACAAAACCATATGCAAGAAATGCTTCTCTTTATTTACTTTCATCTTTTGACAGCGAATTGAGGTTGAGCGAAAGACTAATCAGCTTGCTGAAAGAGAATTTGAATCAAACATACGCCAGAAGCAGAGTGAGTTGTTCAGCATAGAGCAAAAAATTAAGACCCTTAATCGAGAGAAAGATATAATGGCTGGTGATTCTGAGGACAGAGTGAAACTCTCTCTGAAGAAAGCAGAATTGGAGAATCACAAGAAGAAACACAAAAAGATGTAATTCCTTTTTGTTTCATTGGTTTATCTTCTCTCCGTTTTGCAATCCAGTACTTTTCTTCATTTGTTGAAGCTTTTACTTTGTTAATTTCTTATTTCATTTTAACCAGAATTGAGGAATACAAAGATAAAATCAGAGGTGTGCTAAAGGGGCGGCTTCCTCCTGACAAGGATTTGAAAAAGGAAATTACTCAAGCCGTAAGGTTGTTTTTCTTATTATATTTGATATCTGTGCAGGAATTCTTTGACTGTGTAATTAGATTAATTTCATGAGATATAAATATGCAATTGCTCTCAAGTTATGTTTTATCTTTTTTTTTTCCATTGTCTTTTGGCTTTGCAAACTATATAAAAACTGCATACATGCCAGCACTCTTTTAATTTTATTCTATTATTGATTTGACTGGTCCATGCCCCAAAAATGAGAGTGATTTACTCTTAAAATTTGACTTGACCATACTTAGTCACTTAGGGAGTGTTCTTGGATGGAAAGATACAGGACAGGATTGCAAATTAAGGCTTTTAAAATTTGGATGTGT
The DNA here is from genome assembly GCA_022749755.1 of Azadirachta indica. Taxonomy (NCBI): domain Eukaryota; kingdom Viridiplantae; phylum Streptophyta; class Magnoliopsida; order Sapindales; family Meliaceae; genus Azadirachta; species Azadirachta indica. Next base: position 20,563,515 of record CM040441.1, read on the forward strand.
AGTATTGTTTTCTTTTTGGGTTTTCCTTTCTGATTCTGTCTCATATTTTTGGGGTATCCTTTATGCTATAGTTTGGTTTCTTCACAGTAGGGAGGTTTCTCTTTCTTGTGGATTTTTAGTTCACTTTTATAATCATGTCTCTTTGTTGCTTCAATAAAGATTTATGTTTTCACCATTATTATAAATTAATTAAAAAAAAAAAAAAAAAGCAACAGCTTCTTTCATGTCTACGTCAGGAAATTTCTGTGGGTTTGCCTCGCAGTTTGGTTTGGGCTAGCTTTGAACTTTTGGAGAAGTATTTTGGTAGTCTATTGGTTCAGAGATTTTTTTTAAGCTTTTCTTTTTTCCATTGTGTGTTATTTGCAAATATATGTTCTCTACTTGGTTGGATTAATCCAAGTCAAGCCTTGAATAAATTCGGCCAAGGAAGATCATAGAATGGTGTAAAGAAACATTATTGCATTATAGGGATGCAAGATTTCCTATGGGTTTGGGCCTTCATGGGGATCCGTCTAAAATCGGGTAAAATTGGGATAATGTGATGGGAATGAGACCGGGAATGGGGGAAATTAATCCCCATATTGTTAATCCCCATATTTGTAGAATAAATATATATATATATATATGAGGATAATATTTAATCAAAAAATTTTAATTCATAATTTTTATTAGTCAAGTTTATATTTTTAAAATAATTATTATATATGAATAATACTATATATATATTAATGACATTTTTATCTAGTACTCAACACAAATAAATACGAAAATGAAGAAAATAAATGGGGATGGGGAATCCATTCCGTATATAGGGATTCTCCATTACTGCCCTATTAAATTTATTGGGAACGGGGTGGGGAGTAGGAATTAAAATTAAAATGAGGTGGGGAACAGAGAAGGCCTACCTGCCCCCACCCCGCCCCAGCCCATTGCCATTGCATTCTTATGCTTACCATACTGCACAGTGCTGCATCTCCCCATTATGCTGTAATGTGATGAGTAGTAAATGTGATTGTGTCTGCCAATTTGCTAGTACGTCCATGCTTCTGTATGCACGTGGATGTAATAATAGCAGAGATCTTATCATAGTTTTGTTCTTGTAAACTTGCTTTTATTCGATGTGTAATACTAAGAGCGGCCGAACTGGGTGGTTTATAAACTGCATTGCTTATGTTCTGTTTACTGATTTTCTCTGAATCCCCCCAAGCCAATAATGAACTATGTGCCAATGTTAACCAGAAACAAAATCCAATAAGTTTATGTTTTGGAAATGAATTAAATCTATATTTGATCAATTATCAAATGTATATTGATTTCTAGGTATCAAAAAAATGAATAAATAAAATACCAAATGTATAGTTCAGTTGGCACAGCCTGGTGCGTCAAACACTTAACATGCTCATCTCCAATAAAAAAGAACTTAACTTGTGCACTTGGTTGCAATACATGGAACCCCATTGTCAATATTGGAGTCCCAGATGGAGACCATGACATATGCTTTAAAAAATTTGCAAAATTGAAATTATTGCTGTTATTTAATCTTTGTATTGACCAACTAGGATTATACTCGGGATTTTTAGACATTAAATGTTGCTGTCATTTAATTTAGACGATATCATTTCTTAACATGGAGAACATTAAATAAGTTTTTAGCTCTCTTGATTTTATCAGTTTATTCATCAATTCAGCCAGAGTATGTCTTTATTTTGTCAATTTCTTACCATGAACCTTCATACCTGAACCTCGTGTTAGCTTTGGTAATCACGTGCTTACTGCTTAGTTTGAGTCAACTGTAAGTTTTGCCCTTAAGTTTCGATAGGAATTTTGGAGCTTTTTCTGTTGAAACATAACATCATTTTCAAGTTTAATCTTTCTGAAATCTTTACAGTGCATTTTTTGCCAGTGATACAGGTTCCCTTGTTTCCTAATATTCATCTGACATCATTCTTTAGGATTGCTGTTAGCTTATTACTCAAAAGGGATATGACAAAGTAATTGAATGTTCGTTACCTTTGTTTTGATCCATACTTATTTGCAGTTGTTACATTGATTTTGATCCAAACTTATTTTCAGTCAGCATTGAGTTTGTGGGTTGATTGCTTTTGCTGGGGCAGGGCTCTTGTTATGGAGTTTGACGACTTAAGCTCAAAATCTCGTGAAGCTGAGAAGGAGGTAAATATGTTGCAGATGAAAATACAAGAAGTTACTGATAATCTGTCCAAGTATCGCAAGGATGCAGACTGTAAGTACCATTATATAGCTTTGAGTTATAATATAGTATTATAGCTTTTCTTATATATGAAACCTTTGCTAATTGGAGATCCATTACTGGTGCACATTGGCCACATGGCTTGGTCTGGGGCAAAACAGAAACAAGCCTAGATTCCTTTGCATATGTTAAAATTAAAATTAAACTTATTATTAGTTTTTTCCTATTTTGTTAAATGTTCCTAAGTTCATGAGAATTGCTAAGTTTGTGAGGATTCCTAATTTATGTTGTTTTATTATTCAGCCTAAATGAAGGCATGTCTATATACTTACTTTATAATTTAAGAGAGTTCAATATAATTTATGTTCTTCAACATAGTATTAGAGCTGTTTCGATTCGATCTTAGGTTTGAAAGTCGTATCAGAAAATTTTTTATAGCGATGATGTATTACCCTATAAGGTAGTTATTGAACATGATTCTATTTTGTGCGATGATGTGCTACCCTATAAGATAGTTACTGAGTATAATTTTCTTTTCTAGCAAAAGAAAAAAATTCTAGAAACTTAAAAAAAAAAAAAAATGAAAGAAAGAAAAAGTCTAGGAACCCTAATCCAGATAGGGTACTGTTGACAGGTACTAAAAAAGACTGTTCATGAATACTGTTCACGACTGTAGCAGAGTGCTGTTCACGAATCCGTAGTTCTTGTTATGGCTGCTCGTTTGTCTACTGCTGCTTGCCCATATAAGGCATTCCTCATATATGGAAAAGTACAATCAATATTCTTTGCCTATAGAAAGGCACAAGATACAGTCAAATATTTATCACGCCTAGAGAAAAAGGCACAGTCAGTATTTCTCGTCAAAAAAAAAAGGCTAGTTAAGTATTTCTTACCTCTTAGAAGGCACAAGATTACCTCTTGAAGGCACAAGTGGTTTTCTCCTATTTTTCGATGTTTTGGGATTTTCTTCTAAATCGCATTAGCTTCCAAACCGAAACTTGCTCTGCTATCTTGAGTTTGAGGAGAGTGTTAAAATTGAAATTAGACTTATTATTAGTCTTGTCTTAGTTTGTTAAGAATTCCTAAGTTTATGACGATTTCTAATTTATGTTGCTTTATTACTACAGCTCATATAAAAGCATGTCCATATACTTAGTTTATATACTTAGTTTATAATTCAAGAGAGTTCAATATAATTTTATTTTCTCCAACAGCATAAAACTATACAACTTGATTGATTATGATTTTATATCTTATTTATTTGGCATCTGAGAACCACATTAGGAAGGAATACCAAATTTGTATGAATTGTGGCTTACATCTGTCAGCTAGTATTGTGTTCTTAATTTATTCATGTTAGCAATGAATCTCTTTGTCTATATTGCATAATAATTTTGTTTCTACTGATTTATTGCAGCAAAGAAGAGATTTATTGAATCCAAACTTCAGTCCTTGAATCAGCAAATTTTCAGCATTGATTCTTATCCAAAAGTCTTGGACTCAGCCAAGGAGAAAAGAGATGTTCAGAAAAGGTTGTTGATTTTGACTTAAATTACATATGAAAGGATAAGATCAAGTGTTCTTTTTTGTGGTTACAAAGGTGCTAATGCTATACTTGGTGCATCACCTGCAGTAAATACAACATTGCAGATGGTATGCGACAAATGTTTGATCCCTTTGAAAGAGTTGCACGTGCTCATCATGTTTGCCCTTGCTGTGAACGTCCCTTCTCCGCTGAAGAGGAAGATGAATTTGTTAAAAAGGTTTTCATAATTCTATATAAAATCTTTAAAGTAGGTTATGCATGACTGTATGCTGGTACTTCTTTAAGCATTTCCTGACATTTGGTCTTTCATTTAGATGTCTATTAGTATTTATTAACTCATCTGAGAAACTATCTGAGCTTCTTTTAGTTGCTTGTGAAGCTGGCTGATATTTTCTTGTCAATTACAGCAAAGAGTGAAGGCAGCAAGTTCAGCTGAGCACATGAAAATGCTGGCTCTGGAGTCCTCAAATGCCGACTCTTACTTTCAGCAGTTGGACAAGCTCCGAATGGTTTTTGAAGAATATCTTAAAATTACCAAGGAAACAATCCCTCTTGCTGAGAAAAATTCGCAGGAGCTTACTGAAGAGCTGGATCAGAAATCTCAAGCTTTTGATGATGTAAGTAGGATTTTTTTACATAAAATTTTTAGATATCACATTTCTCAACACAAGTGCTTCAAATTTGTATTAGTCATCTTGTATCTGATTTAAGCTTTTCATCTTTCATCTATGATTGATAAGTGCTTTTAATTTTGAATGTATAGATTGATTTCTTTTTGGATTAGGGAAGGATGGATGTTGTTGGAGTTCATAAATGGGTTTTTTGGATGTTTGTTGTATATGATTGTCTTCCTTCCATTTTTTTTTTCCCTTTGTGTACATAGTTCACACGTGCTGCTCCCTTTTTTTCCCTTTGTCAATACAACCTTTCTTTGTTGCTTATCCGGGGTAAAAAAAAAAAAAAAAGGAAAGATAAAAGGTCCTTGTAATTTATCCATAAACATTTTGTAAACTATGTAATTGCACTTCTTTCTATTAAGTTAATGCTTAAAACTTAAACTATTAGGTAAGGGCCCAACAATAGTATATAAGCCTAACACGCCCCCTCACATGCACTTGCTTGTCAGCTACACATAACCACCATGACTTGAAAACAAACATAAACACAATTTGGTCCTGCCGTACTATATGAATATAACCGTTTAATTATTTAATGTGGCCTGGTGGTTATCTAATTTTAACTATGTGGTAACTTTTTTATCTGTAGGTGTTAGGTGTTTTAGCTCAAATAAAAGCTGATAAAGAATCAGTTGAAGCCTTGGTGCAACCTGTTGAAACTGCTGACAGGCTCTTCCAAGAAATTCAAATGTGGCAAAAGCAAGTTGATGATTTGGAATATATGCTCGATTCTCGAGGACAAGGTGTTAGAACTATGGAAGAAATCCAGCAGGAGCTGAATGGTTTTCAGAGCACAAAGTATGTTACTTGAACTTATCCACCAATTATTAGTTTTGTGGGTTTTTTTTTTTTTTTTTTTTTTCAATCTGGCTATTGGAATTTCAAAAGATGATCCATAGGCAGTAAACCTGGTTGATTTATGATCAACACTCTTAGTTTTTTTTTTTTTTGGTCATCTATATTATGTTTCTATTGTTTAGCTTTTTAAATTTTTAAATCTAGCTTTCATTTAAACAGTGAACACATATTTTACCATCCATCTAGAAAAACAAATCTCTTGATATTGAAATAATACATATATAGCATGTTTACCTAATAAAAATGGTGAAGTTGATTAAATCGTTATTCAAATTTTTGTGAATTTCAAAAGTTGGACATAGGTTACATGGCTATTGAATAGTTGCTGCAACTTCTTTCCATTTCATTGTGAGTCCAAAATTAACCTGTTGAAATTGGTAAATTCCCTCACCATCCACAGGTGCCTTGGGTTGAGAGGAAACAACAAAAAAAGAAACAGTGATGGCAATCATAAATAAAAAATTTAAAAATTAAAAAAAAAAAAAAAGAGAGAGAGAGAGAGAAACTGGGGGCTTTCTTCTTCAGTTTTGGCCTATTCTGTACCACGAAATTCTGTGATCTTTTTTTCATGGAATTTAATTCACAGACTAGTTCAGTGATTTTGGGCTTTCATGAAAAATCCTCAAATCCCTGCAAAATAGATTTGTATCATGTGTATGCTCAAATTGAAGGCATAACAGCTCTGGACATAGTCTGAAATGATACATTATAAACTAACGTTACTATACAGAAGATATATAAATTGAGAGAGAGGAGAAAGAAGAGAATGATAAAGAATGAAGGGAGGGCAAAGAGATAGAAGATATAGAAAAGACAGAGAGGAGAGGGAAGGGAAATGGTAGAACTATTTATATAATTACATATATTTAGATTTCAATCAAATTCAAATTTTAAATAAGAAAGAGAATTTTTATCTTAGTGATTTACATTCTCAAGTCATGCCAAGTGTCACCTTAAAAGAAATACATCAAGCTGGAGGCCGGGCTGAACCCAAAGGGAAACTAAATTAAACAAATATTATTCTTTAATAAGACAACAGATGCCCCTAAAATGACAAAATATCACATAAGCTTCATATTCATGGTTATAAGTCAGTTGGCCCATCTCCATCACCTAAATTACGTTGTATGTGCATCATGTAGGTTAGTGTGTCGACTTGAATTCTTGTTTATCTCTATCTACTCTTTATCTTTTTTCTGTTCTATTTTAATTTTTTTTTTCTTTTTTTTGTAATCTTTTTCTTATTGTTTCTATTGGTCAACAGGGATAGTCTGCAAAATGAACTGGAGAAGTTAAGAGATGAACAAAGGTACATGGAAAATGATTTGTCGAACATTCAAATAAGATGGCACACTCTAAGAGAGGAAAAAGTTAAGGCAGCCAATACATTGCGGGATGTCAAGAAGGCAGAAGAAGAGTTGGAACATTTGACCGAAGAAAAAAGCCAAGTTGATCTTGATGAGAAGGTTGTCTGTTCTTCCAACATACTTATTGGCATTACTTTGTATGATTTTATATCATCTGATTGCATGTTTTTGTTGAATAATTGTGGTTATGAGGTGTATATGATACTTGTGTAGGTTCTCCTATGAGTAAACATCATTATACGATGTGAATCTAGGATTCCTTGTTTTTAGTGTAATGCTTGCAGTTCAATAAGTTAATTCTAAATGTTTATATAGATATTAATGTACTCCATCTCCCAAATGCTTATACACGTTACTAAAAAATGAGCTCAAATTAATGGACAATATTTAGTTTGCATGTGTACAGTCGTACTTCAATATCACAGTATTTGTAGGCCTACCTGACTTTCACAATAATAAACTAACTTATATGAGCAAGTCTACAGTGGTTTGGAATGGAGTGAGGATTAGAAAACTTGTTTCTTTGTTCTGTAAGTTCTGTAAGTAGTTTTGGGTACTGTTATTCTGTTTTGATGTTGAATGCAATATAGCATATGATAATTGTTTGCAGTGTAGAGGCTTGCACAGTTTGACTTTCTTTTTATAACTTGAAAGTGCAGTGCAGGATTGTGTTTAATTTGGTATCCGTTATGGAAAGCTGTCATTACCTTTTTATTTTAAACTTATAAATTAATAATTTCATGCACCAAAGATATTAACATTTAAAAGAATATATGTTTTTCAGTAAATGACAGTTGAAAAGCAGAAAAGAATCAAGGACAAAAATGTGGTGGCTTGCACATTCCTTGTAAATGTTAAAATCTACATGTGGAGGATTCCACTAGGATTAGGAAATGGCTTATGCGTTCCTGTGAATAAATCTGAGCATTGGCACCTGAGTTTTGAATGTTCTTTCCGGTAAGAACTTGTCTGGAAGTAGCAGTTGGTGCCACAATTAAAATTGTTTTGTACCAAGTGTTATGGTGGTAGTATGAAATATTATTATCATAAGATTAAATTAGACAGATTGGAGTATGTTTGCAGACTTGATAAACAATTGTACTGGTGCTTGGGCTTCGCTTATTAAGCACAAGCAGTTAAAATTCAGTAGATGATCTGATGATGTAACTGTGAACTGTGATAACTACCAGTATGCTTTTCATTTGTGTAACACTGGAATTCAAAAAGATTGCTTGAGGTTATATATCCTTGCAACTATGGAGCTCTCACTAGGTAATTCTGTCCAGATATTATTTTAGGTATTTCTAGTACAGAGCTCCTGTCATATGCAAGCAAAAATTAAGTGGATTTGAATTTGAATAATTTAGGCAACTTAAGTTCAATAACGAACTGTTTTAGATAAAATTTATTCATATTTGTGTTTTTAATTTGAGCCATTCCTTGATAACAGGTTTTCTTTTTCTTGTCATAACTTTTGTCATGAATAATGCATGACCTTATTGGTTTTTCAGCTCTTAGCTGAGGCTCTCGGTCCTCTATCAAAGGAGAAAGATAAATTACTGGGTGACTACAATGATTTGAAAGTCAAACTTAGCTGTGAATATGAGGAGTTGGCTGAACAGAAAAGAAACTACCAACAGGAAATTGAGACACTGCTTAAAACTGCTTCTAAGATTAAAGAGTATGTTACGAAGTACAGGATTGATATATAGGGGTTTTTCATAATGCCATGTATTTTAATCATGCACTTTCTTTCTATCAGATATTATGATTTGAAGAAAGAGGAGAGGTTAAAGGAACTGAAAGAAAAGAAAACTGTGTCAGAATCTCAACTTCAAAGTTGTGATAGTAGGAAGCAGGAGATTTTAGCTGAGTTGAACAAAAGCAAGGACTTAATGAGGAATCAAGATCAGCTAAGAAGAAATATTGAAGACACTTGAATTACAGGAAGACAAAAGCTGAAGTCGATGAACTTGCTTCTGAGATCGAATCTCTGGAAGAAAGAATATTGAAGATTGGAGGAATATCTGCAGTTGAAAGTGAACTGGCAAAGCTCTCACAAGAAAGAGAGAGACTTCTTTCAGAGGTAAAAATGGTCCCTAGAGACATCACCTATGTTTGCCTTTTTGTTGAAGTAGCATTGTTCTATATAAGTTATTTATTATAGTGATTGAAACAGTTGCTAGCTATTTTCTGTCGGGTATAAGTGAAAAAAATCAGGTCTATAAGTTATTGTGAGGAACCGCAATTTGTTCATATGATTTTGCTTTCTTTTTTTGTCTTCTTGCCATTATTTTATTTGTTTTTTGATATGAGACTCTGAATAATATTCCTAAAATATAAGAAAAGTATTACAAGTGTTTAGCAGACCAGGTGTCTACAAAAAGGCAAAAACTGTCAGGTTAAGTGTTTTTTGTCATTTCTTATTTTTATTTTGTATTTTCTTTTTATTTTGTCCTAAGTGGAGACTAATTTGTGTCAATCAATAGTATAAAAAATAAAATATGCCCACACAGATTTAACATTCTATGGAAAAAATTGGTCTAGATTTTTGTGGCTTAAAGACACGAACAGTATTCTTGAAGTGCTTCACTCTCTAGGACAAGCTGATTCAGTGCAAGTTATTGGAGAGGGTTAACTGTGCCTCGGTGTTTAGCTCCTTAGTTTTCTGTAAAGATTCCTATTCTGTCAGTTAGTGCAACCACTTAGAATGTATATTGTGTGCTAATGAGAAGGGTAGAACCAATAAGTTACATGGTCATGTTCTATTAAAACTTTGGATAGATAACTTGGCTCAGATACTTTAATAAATGAGCTGTTATCTGTTCTGTCATTGAATATGATACCTATTGATATCTTTCTGATGCATATTTCTATCCAAATTTAAATTTTAAAAAAAAAAAAAAAGAGCATAGTCTGTGTGTAGTGGAAGTATCGTGTCCCAGAACAGATAAAAAGGGAAAGTATTAATGTGTACCAACTGAATGACTTGTGTTTCTTGCACTGAGGTGATACATGATATCCAACTGTGTATAGAGGCTCTTTTGAAAGACTCCCAAACAGAAAAAGGAAATCAATTCCACAAAAGTTTCAGTTGAAAACCATTTCTATAAAGGAGATTACAATTAGGCCACCATTGATGGGATTTATTTTTGAAATGGACAGAGCTTATTTCTTCATGATTTAGAAGGTCCAAAGGTATTATTAGTATTTTAGGCTTTAACTAGCTTATATAAATTGATTACATTTTTTGGATGAAATTGACATTTCGATAGGGGATTCTCCCATTTTCTTCACTACAGCCTATAAGGGCCTGCACTCCAGGCCCAGTAGCTTACAATTATCATGCCTTTTCAATTTTTTTCCTCTTAATCTTGGAGGTGTAAATTTTGACTTAACATCATATTTAAACTATTTTGAGCCTTAAACCTTGATGCTCTGATATGATTTAAGTTTTACATTGTTAGTATCCCACCCTAAGCTACACGCCTACAACAGTTCTGATGTTGAGAGGAGAATAAACAGCATACTTTGAAGTTGTAAATAAATATATGGCAATTACTAGGATCACCAAACCTTATGACAGTCATATCATTAACTCCATAAATGCCTTCATTGCCATGTCAACTGTAGCCACATTGGATCTTATTTCTCTCCATCAAGTGTAATCACTCTCATAGATGTAGAGTAATTCTGTTGGCCTTTTCCAGCTTTCAAATCTTTATCTAGGAGCTATAGTTCTTGTTTATGGCACACATTAGGAATCTGGTTGTATACCTTGTCAGAGAGAAGGGGAAATTGTTTGATTAGGCTGTTAGTTTTCTGAATAAGAAAGATTTTCCAGTGGTAGCATATATCGGAAGAAATAAGGACATGTCTGTATTGTATTCTGTCAGAAGAATAACAAATTGATTAAGAAATGACAAAAGAGAAAGGACGGAGACACATCCTGTGTATGATTTTGCTTTTGCTCTGTCGTTGCAAATGCTAATGATGAATGCAATAGAGTCCAAGAGCTGAAAATCTAAAAGCTTTCGGTGGCATAGAACCTAGTTAGACTGGGGGAGTTTTTTTTTTTTTAAAGTTGTGGAAGCACCTATACTATTAGATTTTTTTTTATGCTTAAATGTTCTTCTTTTCATATATTCTGCTATTTCATGTCAAACCTATAGTTTCATGTCATATTTGCATTTAAAGAAAATAACATGTGGATTTCCTTCTTCCGAACAGTTAAACAGGTACCATGGGACGTTGTCTGTTTATCAGAGCAACATTTCAAAGAATAAAATTGATCTTAAACAGTCACAATACAAGGACATTGATAAACGGTACTTTGATCAGCTAATCCAGCTGAAGGTAGGAGATATCTGCAATTGCTTCAAGTTATTGTCACAATCATCACTAGTTCCATTGTATAATTTTAACTTGAAAGTTTGTGGCAGACAACTGAGATGGCAAACAAGGACCTGGATAGATACTACAATGCACTTGACAAGTAAGCAATTCAAATAAGTTATCTATTCTTTGTTCACGGTACCACTATTCATTTTTTGTAAATGGTACGGTGAAGTGAGGATGCAGCTTTCCTTGACTTCTCTGTAGCATTTTTTTGTTTTCCTTTTTCACATTTTTGGCACTTTTCCTTCATTTATACAATCAAAAAGGTTTAAACTCTTTCATTTCAGCTGTCACGTATTCCTTCCACTATAATTTTTAGCTTACTCCTCTTTTGAAATGTTTTCCTTAGAGCACTCATGCGTTTCCACACAATGAAAATGGAAGAAATAAATAAAATTATAAGAGAATTATGGCAGCAAACATATAGAGGACAAGATATAGATTATATTAGGATTCATTCAGATTCCGAAGGTGCTGGGACTCGTTCTTATAGCTACAAGGTATCGAAACAATTTGCATCCTTCTTGATGTTCATTTTCATATCACATCAAATGTTATTAACTCCATTGTATTCTATAATCTATACAGGTTCTCATGCAGACAGGTGATGCAGAGCTAGAAATGAGAGGAAGATGTAGTGCTGGTCAGAAGGTGAGTAAACCTCAAATACACCCAGCAAGAGGGGGAGAGAGAGAGAGTGTTTTCAAAACTTTCTTTTTCATTTTTGTTGTTGATGTACAATCCAAAGCTTGTGTTTGGTTTCAGGTCCTTGCTTCCCTTATCATACGGTTAGCATTAGCTGAGACTTTTTGCCTTAACTGTGGAATACTAGCATTGGACGAACCAACTACAAACTTGGATGGCCCTAACGCTGAGAGTCTCGCAGCAGCTCTCCTCAGGTATGAAGCACTTACATCTTTCACCTATTAACGCCAAGATTCTTTTCATTTACTCATCTTGTTGTCTGCCCCTCCATGAAGAATCATGGAGGACAGGAAGGGCCAGGAGAACTTCCAATTAATTGTAATTACTCACGATGAAAGATTTGCTCAACTAATCGGACAACGACAACATGCAGAAAAATATTATCGGGTTTCAAAAGATGATCAGTAAGCTTATTTTCTTCCATCACTTATGCTCTGTGGTTATTGTTTAGCTTCGACTTTCATTTGATTTTTATTTTGATTCTACATTCAAATCGGCTAACTTGTCTCCGACTGTCTTTCGCAGTCAACACAGTATAATTGAAGCCCAGGAAATATTTGATTGAAGATTTGCTAATGAATTTTCATTTGTACGAAGATGCATTCTGTTGTATAGAGTGAGAGTGAGAAAGAGAATCAGTTTAGTTTAGTTATACCAGCAATCTTCTCTTCCTGGTCTTTATATGCTGCATAAAGTCAATTAAGGATGTTATTGAATACAAAATCAAATTAAAAATAATAATAATTAAAAAGAAAATTATTATTAATTAACATCTTTTTTCTGTTTGCTTTTTCCCTTTTGACTTTGTTGATGAAGGAAGCCATGGTTTTATGTTGTTTCTATCATCTTCGCTTTATGCTATTCTTCTGGGTTTAACTACAACAATGTATTGTTACTTATAACTTTTTTTTATTTTAAGATAAATGTTTTAATTCTTTTGGTTGGAGGGTTTAAGTTTTAAAATTTCAAAATTTAATTTAGAGTTTCAACTTTTACTTAATATATTTCATGTTCTACGTTGAAACAAAAAAAAGTAATAATACATTCAAGTTAAGTCGTATTTTTCTTATTTAAGAGTTCTTTTTTCTTATTCTCATGGCAATTAAATAGCATTCAATTTCTAATGAAATTAGGCATTGTTAGGTATCTGCGAGATTGGCATGTTTAATACTAATAGTTTTATTTAACTCTGAATGGTAATCTTCAATTTATCCCTATCATTATTGACAAACATCAATCCATCTCTAACTTTAATAAAAGTTTTTACTTCACATTTTATCGTTCGCTTATGTAATTATTTCAAATAATAACAAGGGTAAAATTATAATTTTTTTAATTTTTTATATTTATAAAAGTAATGTTTTCTTTCTCTCCCTCTTCCCTCTCCTTTTCTTTTATTTTCTTCTCTTTTTAGTGTTTTTTTTTTTTTTTTCAATAGGCAGCCACAAAAGGTTGCTTGTAGTGGTGATGGTGGCTATCACAAGTAGTCATCAATGGCTGCCTGCAACAACCATGGAAGGAAGAAGAAAAAAATTAATTTTGAATTTAGTAGGGATAAAATCAAATTTTCTAAAATTAATTGCGGTCAACAATTAAATATAACAGTTAAGGTTAACATTTGCGGGTGGAGTGAGAACTCTTGTCAAAATTAGACTGAGTTAATGTTTATCAATAATAGTTAGGGGTAAACTAAAAATTACCAATTATGAAAGTAAAAGAATAGGGGTTAGTAACCTTCTTTTTTATTAGTATTTATTTAGTATTTTTAATTCCAACAAACACTTCAATTCCATACATGTCTTAAAAATTTTGATATTTCTAGAAGTAATTAAAATCACATAATCTTGAAATATTATTGATATTTCAAACTAGCTAATGTAAAACGTTTAAAATTAAGTTTGTGTTTAAATTTTGATATTCCTTTTAAATTTCAACTAAACAAAGGACAAAACTGATAGGCTTTCAATTGCTCATTATATGAAAGATCTCAAGTACATATATTTGTTGCTTATTGATAGAACGGATATCCATATCATTTTTTTTGAAAAAAGAAAAAAAAAAACAAAACAAATACACGGTTGTATTACTAACAACATAAATCAAAAGAAAATTGACCTTTTTAACCTACGGAGATGAAAATTCACAGATAGATGCAATTGTTTCGCTCTTGTTTTTTGTTTTCATCACAAACCAAGTGAATGATGTAGTTTTTTAGGGCTAGTCCTGGTACTTCATCTCAGACATTAAGAAGCCAGGCATCTCAAATGAGGATGAAAACTTCTCAACATCGGCCTTGAGTGCTTCGATTTCTTTGTTGTTCACCAGACCCTTGTTGAAGTCCTTCAAAAGCTTTCCATACTGCTTTTGAATGCTCAACGTGAGCTCCACTGCACGGTGTAGGAATTCTCCAATCTGCTCGAAGTCCTTCTCTACCAAACCTCTTGAGGTCATTGCAGGGGCACCTGTCAATAAAAATCCCATCATTCATTCTCTTAGGCTGCAATGTAGAATTAGAAAGTATTGTCTACTTCATTCTTCTGTATCAGAAGAGGATAGACGTTAGAGTCTGATCAATATAATAATTCAGATAGCGATTCTTACCAATTCTAACTCCTCCAGGAGCCAAGGCACTGCTGTCACCGAACACAGCATTCTTGTTCACTGTAATGTTGCAAAGGTCACAGAGCTTCTCAACCTTGTTGCCTGCAAAAGAATGGCACCAAAGAGTTAAAACTTTACCTACGAAATCATTTAAACCGCCAAATTTTTCAAACAACTAAATATATAAGTCATTTACCGGTCAATCCAAGAGGACGAAGATCCCAGAGAACAAGGTGGTTCTCAGTTCCTCCAGTAACAAGCTTGTATCCCTTGCTCAGCAGGTAGTTGCCAAGGGCAACTGCATTGGCCTTGACTTGCTTAGCATACGCCTTGAATCCAGGGGTCATGGCCTGTTTCAAGGCAACAGCCAAAGCACCAATCTGGTGGTTGTGAGGACCACCTTGAAGAGATGGGAAGACGGCAAAGTTGATCTTGTCTTCAAAATCATAAACGGCATCTTCAGGTTGCCCCTTCTTGGGTGGCTTAGGACCCTTTCGGTAGAAGATCATACCAGCCCTAGGACCCCTCAAGCTCTTGTGGGTAGTAGTTGTCACAAGGTCACAGTATTCAAAGGGGTCTGCCGCTTCCTGCACCCAAAAAAATAAATAAATAAATAAATAAACAAATCAATTTAATAACATATGAAACAAACAACCAAAAGACATTTAAGAATCCAAAACTGCATTAATATAAAAAATTGAATTTGCTGAAGATTTGAAATTTAGATTCGCATGCTTTAGCATTAAACAAGCTCTAGAACTGAGATTGAAATTGTAGGTCATATTTTATACTCAAAAGAGAATGTTAATGAGACTATCAAACATTCCCATCAATCGATCTGAAAACTAGTAGCCAAAATTCAACCTAATGCTACTCAAAATAGTATTATAAGACACTAAGATCTCATTCATATTTAATCGAAGCAAGATCCAGCACAAAGCATAGCATGCTTCAATCATAAAGCTTAGATTCAGAACCTGCATATTTAGAAAATGTAAGTGTGTCACACTAACAAGATCAAAGCACAACTTAGCAGCTACGAATTCTAGGACTGAATCTGATGGCAAATAATAGTAAAAATAAAGAAAAACCCAGATCCAGAATTGGAAAATGAAGATCCAAATATTACCTGAGCAGCAACAAGGCCACTGATGTGAGCCATATCACAGAGCAAAAGCGCGCCACACTTATCAGCAATAGCTCTGAATCTAGCGTAATCCCAGTCACGTGGGTACGCACTCCCACCACAAATGATCAACTTCGGCCTGAAATCCAAAGCCTTCTCCTCCAACTTTTCGTAATCAATATACCCAGTAGTGGAATTCACCTTGTAAGGCAAACTCTCGAAGTAGATCGAAGTGGCTGATATTTTTTTCCCGCCAGCAGTGTAGTAACCGTGAGTCAAGTGACCTCCCGACGGCAGGTCTAACCCCATGATGCGATCATGCGGCTCCAGCACCGCCGTGTAGGCGGCGAAGTTAGCGGGCGAACCGGAGTAAGGCTGGACGTTAACTCCCCACTTGGTTGGATCCAAATGGAAGGCCTGTAGAGCTCTCGACCTGCAGAGATTCTCGATCTGATCGATATATTCGTTGCCTCCGTAGTAACGGTTGCCGGGCATACCCTCGGAGTATTTGTTAGTGAGGGCGCTGCCGAGGGCCTCGATAACGGCGAAGGAAGTGAAGTTTTCGGAGGCGATGAGCTCGATGCCGCGGCATTGTCGGCGCTTCTCTTTCTCGATGAGGTCGTGAATTTCAGGGTCGACGGTCGCGAGCGAAGAGTTGCCCCACACGTTTACTGGATCCATTTGCGGATTCAGAGGAGAAGAAATTTTGAGAGAGAGAGAGAGAGAGAGATGAGAAATTGGTGAGTTGGTGGGAGAGAGATTTGGGGTTTAAAAAGAGTTTTATCAAATTCTGAAAGGACCATTTTGTCCTTGGATTGTTTAGTAGTAGGTCTGGTGGTGTGGTGAGGTGAGGTGAGGTGAGGTGAGGTGAGGTGAGGTGAGGGAGGGGGCTGGTTCCTTTTATTTATTTTTGTTTTTCAACAACTCACGTATGAAAGGACAATTTTGTCCTCGGATTGTGCAGTACTGCACTGGTTATAAATGATAAACTTATTTATGATAATTAAATCGTAAAAATTATTAAAAAAAAACTTAAGTCCTATGAGTGTGTTTGATAATGCTTTTAAAATTGTATTTTAAAACTAAAAAATAATATTTTCAAATAAAAAAATTTTGCTACTATTTTATTGAAAAATTTTCTAAAAATAAAAAATAATAGATTGCATTTGGTATTTTCTTTAAAATGAAGAGTAATTATCGTAAAAAAAAATGTAATTAATTTAAAATGTAACAAAAAGTTAGAATTTAAAAAATAAAATTTCTTATTTTGCAAAATGAATTTTTTAAAACATATAGTAAAACTTTTTTTTTTGCTATTTTTTATTTTTTAAAATGAAAAACATTTTATAATAATGCATCCGAACAACTTTGTACTTTGCTGTTCCCTAAATAAGAAATATAATTTATTATCCATAAAACAATTATAGAAATACAATATGCATAACTTAAAATAATTAAGAAACATTTTGTTAATATAAACATTCAAGAAAATTTATTAATTGAATTAGTTGCATTAAGAGCCGATTGAAATTATTGTTGAAGAGGATAAAAATGATTTTGAACAATTAAAAGTTATTTTAGATATTCAATGAAATTTTTTTTATAGAATTACTTCTATTAAAATTATCTCATTTTACAACAAATTTTAAAAAGTAAGAAAAGAGTTGTTTTTCGTAATCTAATTTTACAAAATTATTTATTTATAAATGTAATAATAAATATACTCATTTGAAATTACAATAATTAAAATTAATCCCTAAAATAATAATTAAATTTTATTAAAAAACAAAACTATTAAAATCCAAATATTTTTTTCTTTTTATTACTTTTTATTTTTTTATTTTTTTAAAAAATATAATTAAAAATTTTATATTTTTTTCATAAATTATTTTTAGGTAATATGTGCATATATATATATATATATAGACAAACACTTATCTAAAATTAATTTTCATTCATCACTATTCATTATGTATATTTTGGTAATTAATATTATGACAACATTTTAACAATAAAATTTATCAAACATTAAACTAATTTTCTTTGAATTTGATTATTTCTACAATAGAATAGGAGCATATTATTTTAAAATCCACATAAATCTTAAACTGACTCTAAATAATAAGGTATACTAGTTGTAGAATTTAAAAAGAGAAAAGAGAAAAATACTTATCAAATATTTGTGTTCTTAATAAATGAAGATTTAAATAATTTTCTTTTGAACAACATAACAAAAAGAATATAAAATTTTTATTATATATTTGTGTTCTTGACAAATGAAAATTTAAATAATTTTCTTTCAAATAAGATAACAAAAAGAATATAAAATTTATGAAAATTTATGGTTTTTTATTAATTTTTAGATATTAAATTTATAATTATAATTTTTCATAAAATTTATTTTTGTCACATAAAAGTGAAACTGCATATACTATTAGAGGTATAAAATAAATTATGTTTTGTCATATTATCTTATACTAAGTAATGAACCCCTTCACTGTTTTTTTTTTTTTTTTTATGGTAAAATAGCGACACAAACTTTTAGTTATTGCTTGCATTCGATTCAAAATTTTATTGTAAAGAGAGTGTATAAGATGATAACAGTAAATGCTCTGTTTTGCCCTTAACTCTTAACCATTATTATTATTATTATTATTATTATTATTATTATTATTATTTTTAGTACTAAGTCTCAACCATTAGATTACAAGAAATTAACGGTTAAAGGGTATATTTGTTTTTAAACTAAAGCTTAAATAAAATTATTTAAATATTTAAAAATTATTTTTTAATTTATATTTAAAAATTTGTTATAAAGATGTGAATATAATTAAGGTAAAAGATTTTATTGTATTTAAATAACCAAGTATTTGAATAAGTTAATAATTTTATTAAAAACATTCTTATTTTATCAATTTATTTACTAATATTTAAATTTTAAATCCTGCCCTTTTTTTTTTTTTACTTTCTCTATCTTTACGTACTTGAAATAATGTTGCGACATGATCAAAATTTGTTAAAATATAAATACAAATATAAATATACATAATAATTTAAAAGGGTATATATGTCAAATATCAGTATTAAGCTTTTCTTATTTTTCTAGAAACAAATAATTTAACACCTATACTCATACATTTCTAGAAAAAAAAAGTGTCATTCACATTTAGAATTTCGTCAAATTAATATTTCAGCTATATTTAGACTTAATTTTTTTAATCTTTTTTGAAACATATATAAAATAATAATTTGACAAACTTAAAAGTTGTACAAGAATCCAACCCATGTTACCTCAAGCCCATTCATTAGTCTATTTCGTTTGTTACTTTTTTCAATAAAAGGTAGTATTTTACTTAAATTAATGATTGAGAGTATTTCAATAAAAAAAAAATAGTATTTCATTTTAATAAATTACCACAAAGTGTTGGATTTTTTTTTTTAAATTGAGAGTTTGTGTTCAAAGGAATTTGTTCTTTCTCTAAACTTGAAGAGGACACTTGTCAACGCTATAAACTAATTGCATTTTTTTTTTTTCAAATTTTACGAGTATATGTCAATTTCTCATATTTTTAAGATATTTATATTATTATGAAATTTCAATAAATATAGTCAATTTTTATACCCACAATTCAAAAATATCCACATTTTAAAAGAGTCTAATTTTAAGTTTTTTAAATAAAAATATTTTTAATACCTAAAATTATCAAAATTAGTTAGTAAAATAATTTAAAAGTATTGCATTAACTCGAAAGTGACTTTCAAGTCCATTGTCCTATAGTATTTAAAGGTATTATAACAACTCGAATATAACTCAAAGGTGTTTTGTTAATTTTGAGTACAAGAACATTATTGTTTGAAATAAGTAAAAATTGATATTTTTGATTAATTTGTTGTAAGAGAGGTATTTTTTACTTGTTGGGACAAAAATAGAATATTTTCGATTATTCCATTATAATTATTGTCCTAATAATTCAGGGAGATGACACCTTATATCTTTATTCTCGAGTGTGGCAATTTTTCCCTTGAATCTCTCATTCTCGCCAAAATGTTTCTACTTCTAGTAACTATTGGGCAATAATGTTAGGTTCAATTTTTATGTGGCTTTAAAGGAATAAACTATTAACCGAGAAAATAATTTACCACCTACTTACTAAGTTTAAAAATACGTTATTAGATAACATTATAATTGATCAAATGTCATCAAATAGTTTGGTACAATTAGCATCTATTTAATTTATGATTTAAATAGTATTTTAAAAAAATTAAGGTATAATAAAACATATTGAGTCATATTTTTAGTTCTTTTAATTTATGTATATATATAATTTTTGAGCAATGAGATTTTATTAGGGGTAAAGAAAATAAAAAGTAAAGCCATGGGGCTCTAGTAATATTGAGAAACCAATTACAATCTTCCTTCCTTTGCTAAAGTCGGTGGTAAGAGAAAAAAAAAATTATATTATAAAGTGGAAGCAAGTGGTTGGTATAGAGTATTAATAAACAAACACGTTGCCTCGGTTTTCTTTACTTAAAAGCAGTGTAGTTGCATCTTTGGAATTAATTTTTTAGGAACAAATTGGAAAAATGGAGAGTGAAGAAAGAGAGAAAAGGGGAGGAGAGATTCCGCGAGTGCCTAATTTTTTATGATTAATTTTAGATTTTAAGTTTAATAAATTATTTACATAATTTCCTTGTAGAAAATTAAGTGGTTAGTATATATATATATATATATTTTAGATAATAAATTTTGAAGTATTTTTTATTATTATTGAATCATTATTTATTATTATTGTTAAATTAGTAACAGGAGGTGATTTAAAAAAAATAAAAAAATTGATATAATAATAAAATTGTAACACGTTTGTCAGGTAAGTATTTATATGCATTTGATATATTTTAATTTTAAAATTAAAAAGTAGAGTGTTTTATTATATTTAAAATTTTTAATTAATGTTTATGAAATCCCTGTATTAACACGTGTTGATACAATTAATTATTTTCTGAATCGGATTTGAATTGAAATTTTCATTTGTATATTATATTTTCAAATATAGTGAGAAAAATTGTATCAACACGGGTTATATTTTTATAAATGGATAAGTTGTGCGAAATGTTGTGAAATAATTAGATAAATTAAAATGTGATGGCCATGATTGTTGTTGTAATGTGACACCGGTGTTTGGGACAATAGTATTTGAGAATAATGCCCCTAAAATCATTTTTTATGAGACAATGATTTCTAAAAATAATGCCTTTAAAATACGTATGATCAGTTTTGGGGGCGATGGTCTTTCGGAATAATATCCGTAAAGTATATAAACACAAAGTTTTTGAAAATTGTTTTTTTTTTAAAAAACGAAATTAATGTGTTTTTTACATTATTTATATAAAAATTGAAATTAAAATTTTGATTTGATATTTTACTACACTCTTTGTTGAAAATTAAAAAATGCTTTTATGTTCAAATTTGTTTATTACAAATTTTAAAACTGTCTTTGTGTATAAATGTGTACTAGACCTTAACTCATTCCTACTTTTCAGGTTTAGATGATATAGGAGATATTTTGTAAATAAAAGACAAATGAGTACTTTAGGACAAAGATTTTGCTATTTTTAAAATCATATGTAGTTATGGGTGCAGGAGTTTATAATTTATTATTTTGATATAATTTTCATGTTTGTACCTGAATTTTATAAATTATGAAATCGGTTATATTTTGTTAAGTAATGAAATGAAAAAGTTGGTATTGATTTTACTAAAAGTGTTTATAATGAACTTTTAAAGTTTACAGAATTATATATTTAGCATATGTTATATTATAGAGAAAATTCTATACAAATTTTTTAGTATTAGAGATGTTATAATAATAACTAATTAATTAACTTCCAAACATATATATTTTGGTTCTTATTCACAATCACATCTTTATAAACTCATAGTATTAATACTAAACACAAATTATTTAATAATAAAAACTTAGTTCAATTTACTAATTTTTAAAGATTCTCGTAAGGTTGATCTTTGTTGGTAGTTTAATCATTACATTTACACAAAATTAAGGTAATAAATTACATTTAACTTTTAAAATAATTAAAATTAAGTTGTTACTATGGTGATTAGAACAGAAACATTAAAAAAATCAAATCAACAAAAATTTTAAATGAACAAGGTTATATAAGCATTTTTCACACTATTGGGATCAAATTGTTTTTTCAACAAAAATTTAAGGATGTATATATCCTTTCTCAATTTTTTTAGTGATAACAATATTAAATTGGTCCTTTGAATCTTATATACAAAAATAAAGCACATGCTCAAATGCTATCAAATTTTTTGGTAAAATTGAAAGAACATAATATTACAATGTTTTCATTAAAAAATATTAAAAAAATGAACACACATATCTTCTATGCGTCAATCCTTTGGTGAAAAGATAGGATGATGTGGTCATCATGTCATTGTTGAAGATTTTTTTTCTTTTTGTTTAAAGTATTCATTGTTAAAGACTTAAGTTGGTAATGTTAGGAAATCTTGGTGTAACATAAGTTGTACTTTTTACCATATAGTTGGTGGCTTGTGGGTTGTTGAGTGGCATTTTTGTCATTTCATTCACCCCAACCCTTTTGATTTTTTTATTATTTTTATACATACAACACAATTGCAATAGGCTTTAGTACTGCCAACCCACTTGACTATGACACTTTCCTTCCCTCCACTTCACTCTTGACCCTTTCCTATTCCCATTGAATTGAACTTTGGGTTGTAGTAATTTCAATTTTCAGAGCTTCAAAATACTAAATAAATAAAAAATAATTGATATATACCCACATAATAGTATAGTTATTTATAAAAGATTAAAATTTTTTATATTAAAACCAAAATTTAATTCAAAATAGTTAACATCAAACTTAAAATATTTCACATAAACTGTAAAATTTTAGTTATATAACAGTAAGTTTAATATTAACATGCTGGCTATAGTTTGGTTGATGGTTAATAAATTCAAAAATAAATAAATAATTAAAAAAAATTTCTCATGTGGGTTTGAGATTTGTCATTTATGTTGATTTGGGATTATTGACAAGTACTCACCAAACACTCACCAACCCCCGTTGAGGATATGGCTTTTTGGAGAATGTCATTTTGTCAACAAATACACGACGATATAAAACAAGGCTATGAAATAAATAAATAAATAAAAAGTTTTTATGAACTTTAAATGCAATAAGACAATATTGATTTGAGTTTGGTTGTTAGTTTATTTATACAAGCTAAAAGAGTTGTCTTTGATTTCTTGCTAACTTAAACAAGAGGTAATATTGCTTTGTTATCACTCAAAAATCAACAATGATGTTTTTTGTTTGAAAATTTTTATGCTTTGAATTTATGTCTAGTAGTCACTAGTCAATGCAACCTAATTGATTATTCAAGTTGATGATTTCATGCTCATAATTATTTTTTGTCTATGTTTTTTATCATGCCTTATTTTTCATTATTGAATTAGGTTTGGGTAATATTTAATATCGTTATTTGCTAAATACAAAGATGTTGTCTCTTGAGCATAGTTTAGACAGTTTAGGGCACAATTAACGTTTATAAATTATCTTAGATTTGAGTAACAGTAAAGAATTAATGTATGATAATTCGTATGTGAGAAAGTAACATTAAGAGATAAAAGTTTGCATTTTGTGGATGAGATTTTTGCTTTACATCCAAAACTTTAAAAAAATGATAAAATTTAATTTATTTTGAAATATAATGAAAATATAATAATAACATTTTTATCCCTAAATTTTATTAAAATAACAAATTAAAATATGATTTACTCAATTTTAACAATTTAATTTCTATTTTTTTTAACAACATATCAAAAATTAAATTATTAAATTTTAACAAATCCTATCCCAATTTCTCAAGCTGTATCACATTGGAAATTCAAACTTAATTGTTATTCCCATATTATCACATATATTAGTGAATTTTCAAAATTTTTAATATCCTAAATAAATTAAAATTAATATATGAGATAATAAGAGAGTAAAAACCTAGCTTCTACATTATTTACAATACAAATTTTAGAATATAATTTGAGAAGTGTAGGATTATTTAAATATAATTGGTCTATATTTAAAATTGAAGTAGAAAAATTATTAACAAAGTCATATTAAAAATATTTCAAAATAGAAGAGAGAGTTGCACCTCCAAAAATCAAGGGTCAAATTTGGTTGTAGCCCTTCCCTTTTTCATATGACTGATAATAGTCTCGAAATGTGAGAATATGTTAAAGCAATGAAACTCTTGCTTCAATATATTAACTGATAATAAATAATTATTGAAGAACATCCCACTTTCTCGTCACTACATTTGACAATTTGATTGTATTCTACTTCAAACAACTAGGATTGGATTTGATTCCCTCAATAATGCTTAATAATTTATTCAACTAAATAATTCACTCTTGCCTTTTCCTTGTTATATCTCGATCCAAGAAATTAATGTACTAAATATAATCAAATAATTAGTGCCAATCCTCCTACACTTTCTATTTTAAGTACACCAACAAAGAGAAAAAAAAAAATAATAATTAATTATATTATATTGCATAAGAGTAATCGTACTAATGCATTGAAATTTTCACGGATAATGAGATAATTATATTTAAATTGCAAGTTTTTTTATTCTTCTAAATAAAATACAATCTTTTTTATAAGCAATAGGTCCCTAATAATTTAGTAACTCTTAATGAAATGATGAAAATTACCTTTGTTAAATTGATCACCATAATAATTTAACTACACCAAAAAAAAAAAAAAAAAAACTTGACTCATTAAACAGAGTTTGCTTTAGGGACTACAAGTTAAATTATAAAAATATAAAAAGTACAGGGCCTTTAATGTTATTATCCCATTCCACGAAAAATGCGCAAAGAAAAGTTTGTTGGAGTTGAAATGGCCCCAAGGAAACAACAATCTAAATCCAATGATAACCGCCAAGCTGGCAGTGCATAAAAAATGTAACAAGTTTTTTGTCCCTAAAGTTTAGGAAAACAAGAAATCATAATGTAATTTTCTCAACTATAACAATTTCATCTCTCATATGTAAGGGTGACAATTTTGATACAAATTGTCAATCTAACACCAACACAATATGAAATTAGTGAGTTTGAGTTAACTTAAAATAAATATAATTAATAAATAAATGACAAGATTTATAATTGTGTTAAATTTGAGTTTAAAATTTATGATACGTAAATCTGTTTATGGCATAATAAATTATTTACATAATCATATCATATTAATTCATTTATTATTTAATAAAAAATATTTACTTACATTTGTGGCATTTTAAAAAGATTTTAATTTTATTTATAACTATAATTTGATTAGAAAATATTATGAACATTTAGAAAATATATCTTTAAAAATATAAAATACAATGTTAAGTAAATGATGTGATTATAACTGGCTTAGTTCATTTAATAAATGGGTTAAATTGGTCAAGTTTGGGCTACTTAAAATATATTATAATGATATGTGACATGACACAATATAACATGACAATCCAAGTTTTCTCTCTAATCGGTAGGGACCAAAATGACACTAATAAAACAACTAAACTTGGGGACTAATTTATTAAAGTTATCAAATTGTATCCTTATTTACTATTTTAACAAACTTCATGGACAAAAATATTAGTACTCCATAAATAAATTGAGAAAAGTAGGAGCCGCAACAGAGAAAAACCCTCTCTCTCATAAAAGATCGTGCCATCCTCAACTCACTAACTCAGATCGCATTCACATGGGATCATTCCTCTCTTGTGGAGCCCACCACGTCACGCTCACACTACTCTTGCCACGCAAATTAATTTTTTATAATATTAAAATTACAATTCTCGTGAGATATTTTTGTTATTTTATTCTTAATAATTCTGATAAGAGTCAGGAGAGTTCGGATCACCGATGCTTTTTTTTTTTTCATAGCACTACTACTACGACAGTAGCATAATATCTGTCCAACCCGGTAGCCCCCACATTTTTTTGCTGGGTCCTACTAGACGTGCCTTTGGTCAAACAATTGATAAAATGATAGGCCCACCAGGCATTCAATGATTGTGTTGCATGTACTGTACACGTTACTGTAACAATTTAACTCCACACTTTTGCCTTATTCCCTCACCTGGCAGCCCTGTCACGGCACAAGAAATGTGTGGGTGTACCGGGTGTGAAACTTTAATAGTGCTCTTCACACTTTTATGCCTTTGTTTATTAGGCCCCAGTCACCAAGCCCCTCGACATTCTACGCACGTGCCTTTCCGCTTGCCCTTGCCAACCCCCATCCCCATTACCGATTATTATTTACATATTTATTTTATTGCTGGTGATACGATACAAACAAATTTATTGTAAGCCCTGTCGCCTTTTCTACTCTTCTATTTTCATTTTTTTTTAATCATGCTACCATATAATCCTTTTATAGAACATCACAAAAAATAAAACTCCCAAATCAAATTCATGAATTATTTTTACTTTAAATTAAAGATTAAATTACATTTTAAGTAATTTAACAAAGTATATATAGTAACAATATGTCATCTAGACCTAACCTAAATGGTAAAAGATATATTCTTTCTAAAATGTAGGTAAATAACCTCTCTGTAACGGCATATACTGTACACATTATGCGCGTAAATATTTAGATTGTATCATAATTGTAAGAGTTTTCAATCTTAGTAGATATATGACATAAATATTAGTAGATGTAATGTTCTAATATTGTATAATCGCTTAATTGTAACCTTACTTTCATATTATAATTTCTAATTTTTTGTTGTATTTTTCGTGAGTTCACACAAAAACTTTTTTTTACAAAAAAGGTGAAAGTATGTACAACACATTTATATATTTTTATACTATAATGTTAGCATTTTTTTTAAAGATAGAGTTACGTAGAAAAATACTTTTTTTCTTGTTCTTTCTTGTTAAACATTTTAATCTACTTCTTATAATTTTTAATTGATATATTATAGTTAAATGAAAAATAGATAATAATTGTTTATTAAACTTTATTAAAATAATAAATTAAGACATAATTTACTTAATTCTAATAATTCAACTACAAGAAGACTTGTATAAAAATTTTAAATATACAAGAAACTAATTTATTAAAATTACAAAATGTGTTATTATTAGTTGTTTCGCAAAGTTGAGGGGGATGGATATGTTATTACCCTTTTTAAAACTGACAAACTATAAAAATTACAATAAAGAACCTAAAACTATAAAAAAAAAAAAGTAATTAAATAAATAAATAAACTAGCGTAGCTGGTCATTATAACGAGATGAGGAGCCTTTTTGTAGAAAGGTAAAATTGTTATATAAAAAATAGCAAGTATTTGCAACACATTCTTACAGTGGTTTCTATTCTTTTTAAAAAATAAAATTTTAAAAATTTTAATTGAAGATATTTTTTAAAGATATATTTCTGATTATCCTACTTTTATTTAGTAGTAAAAATTAAAATAATTAAAACAAATATATACTTTTTATTTATAAATTTTGGTTAAAATTCATTATATTTGAGTCTCAAATATATTCTTGTTTTGAAATAAAATTAGTGCAGGTTTTGGATAGTTAAAGTTTAAATTTTAATTTTTAAAAGAAATTGAAAAAAGAATTTTACATTTTGAAAGTTGAATAAACTAGTTTTAATGCCAATCATTTTTAACAGAGTTAACTACTTCTAAGTACAAATGAGTGGCATTTTTTACCCAGAAGGCGGCGATAAATAATTCTTTTAAAAATGATAGTAATCCAAATAATTCTTTTAAAAATAATAGTAAGCCTATCAAAATATTTTTAAATATTAATATTTGTATTTAAATTAATTTTTCTATTTATATATTTTTATTAAAATAAAAATTTTCTAAAATATCTTCATAGAAAGACATATTATAAAATTTGTTATATTTTTACATTAAGAACTTTTTTTTTACTTAAATCTGAATAATTTTATTAAGATATTTAAGAACTATTTGTTTTTTAACTTATATTTAAAAATATATTAAAATATCTGAATGTAATTAAATTAAAAATTTTAATTTAAATGTAAATAAATAAATATTTGAATAAATTAAATATTTTATTTGTCAATAAAACTCTTAGTTTATTACTTGACGTTTATATATGTTAACAACTTAACATATTATTTTTAAATTTTTTTAAGATACATATGTCAACATATCAGATTTTTTTATTTTTATAAAAATAAACAACTTAATATTTAGACATTTAAGGTTAAAAATATATATATATATATATTAATTAGATTAAGATTTCAGTCAAATTTTTATTTTAATACGTTTAGAATTAAACAAAATTTAACTTTTTTCTCTTAAAAGAAAAAGTTTCTTAAAATTATTGTTAAATTAAGAACCAAACACACTTAATTATTTGAAATATCTAGATTCAAATAATTGAGTTTAAGACAACAAAAAAATCCCCATAAGTATAAGTGGACTAGTTTGCCAATTTTAATATATTGATATTTTGGTTTAAATCTTATTTGCTACTTACTAAACTTTTATTTAAATTAGACAATAGTATTAAATTAGTAAGAAATATTTCTAAATCAGTTAACTCATATTTTAATTATCGTTATGTGTTTCAAATTTTAATAACTCTTGAGTTAGCCTTCTTTAAAATTGTAATTTCATGAAACTGCATGAGTTTTAGTAAACATAAATTTTTTTTTTTACTTTTATAAATTTTGTGCCAAAATTATGCTAAATAATTAATATGTGTAATTTAGTTAATTAAGTAATTATTAAATTACGAAAATTATGTAATTATTCTATATAATTATAATATAATATTAATCTTGCCGTAATGTATTTCATATCCCCTAATCAATAATCTACCACAATAGAGTCTTTGGCAAAGTGGAGGCACAAGTTTTGGTAATTCCACCTTGAATTTTAATAGGTGAGAATGCTTATGTATTAAAGAGACACGGGCTTCCATTTTAGAGTAAATATTATTCATCTTAAACAAATAAATCAGCTTTTATCCCCCATTAACTAATTAAAATATTAACTTCCAAATGTAATTACAGTAGTTTCGAACACACTTGATAATTTGAGGCTATCATCCTAAATTCAAATACTACTACTACACAGTAAGAATTTAACGATTGTATTTGATATGAATAACTCACTGATTGTCGACGTCGTTATAATTTTTATTAATCGATCTGCTTATTTAGATAATAATTGTCAATTTTTTGAAATTTCATTATTCGAAAAATGGAGATTGAACATCCAGTCATGAAATCGACCAAGAGTGAACATGTACTATAATCACCATCATTGTTTAATGAGAATATAAATCCTTAAATTTTTGACTAACAATAGGTCGAACGTCGAACAATAGATCCTCAAACCAATACATAATATTGTAAATAATTAAAATTTATATCTACAGTAATACTTAAAAAAAATTTATCGAATGCATTTATTTTCATAATTAATCGTCAAATTAACCATAAAATATTATTATTGGCCGTTGAAGGTCTGTTAACGATTTACAAAAAGATTATTAGGCATTTTAAATTTATTAAAAAAAATTAATGTTCCTTCAATTTTTATTATATTTTTTTAAAGCGAAAAATTTCTTATTCTGTTGCCAAACTTTGAAGTACAAAAGAAAATCGAAAGAGCCGCATCACCCTCCTATCACTACGCCCAACGATATTTTCCTTTTACCTTTTTATTTTTCTAATTTTTCTATTTTTAAATTTAATTTACCAGATCCCACCAACCTGAGAAACGAAATCAACGGGTAGTATTCATTTGGCACACATTATAAACAAAATCTCAACCGTCCATTGAATCCTTGAAATCTATTTATTGGTCCTCCCTCTTCTCTTATCCCTCGCTCGCACCCCACTCTCTGTAACCATTGTGCTCATTTGCTCAAAGAAAGGGTGTTCTTCAGATCTAATTCTGTTCTGTAATCATGGCGTTGTCGGTCGAGAAAACCAGCAGCGGTCGTGAATACAAGGTGAAGGACATGTCTCAGGCCGACTTTGGCCGTCTCGAGATCGAGTTGGCCGAAGTTGAAATGCCTGGTCTCATGGCTTGCCGCGCTGAGTTCGGCCCTGCTCAGCCCTTCAAGGGTGCTAAGATCACCGGCTCTCTTCACATGACCATTCAAACCGCCGTTCTCATCGAGACTCTCACCGCTCTCGGCGCCGAAGTCCGCTGGTGCTCCTGCAACATTTTTTCCACCCAAGACCACGCCGCCGCCGCCATCGCTCGTGACTCCGCTTCCGTCTTCGCTTGGAAAGGTGAGACCTTGCAGGAGTACTGGTGGTGTACCGAGAGAGCTTTGGACTGGGGTCCTGGTGGTGGCCCGGATCTGATTGTTGACGACGGTGGTGATGCTACCTTGTTGATTCACGAGGGTGTTAAAGCTGAGGAGATTTACGAGAAGACTGGGAAGTTGCCGGATCCGGCTTCCACTGATAACGCTGAGTTTCAGATTGTTTTGACCATCATTAGAGATGGATTGAAAGCTGATCCCAAGAAGTATCACAAGATGAAGGAGAGATTGGTTGGAGTTTCTGAGGAGACTACGACTGGTGTTAAGAGGTTGTACCAGATGCAGGCTAATGGAACTCTGTTGTTCCCTGCTATCAATGTCAACGACTCTGTTACCAAGAGCAAAGGTATTTGTCACATTTTTTTCAGATCTGGGTTTCTATTGTCTTAGGTCGATTTTGATATTTGAACATGATTTTGCTTATGTTTTCATTTATGATTAAGTTTGATCTGTGTTTCCGATGAACACAAAGCTAGATTTACATCCTAGAGAGGATTAAATTATGGATTAAGTTTAAATATTTGGTGCCCGGGTTGATCTAATGATTGATGTAATCTTTGTGAAAACAGTTCGATAACTTGTATGGTTGCCGCCACTCACTCCCCCTGACGGTTTGATGAGAGCCACTGATGTTATGATTGCCGGAAAAGTTGCCGTTGTTTGCGGTTACGGTGATGTGGGCAAGGGCTGTGCTGCTGCCTTGAAGCAAGCTGGAGCTCGGGTCATCGTCACTGAGATTGATCCCATTTGTGCTCTTCAGGCACTTATGGAGGGACTCCAAGTCCTTACCCTCGAGGATGTTGTCTCGGAGGCTGACATCTTCGTCACCACCACCGGTAACAAAGACATCATCATGGTTGATCACATGAGGAAGATGAAGAACAATGCCATTGTGTGCAACATTGGCCACTTCGACAATGAAATTGACATGCTCGGACTTGAGAACTTCCCAGGCGTCAAGCGTATCACCATCAAGCCTCAAACGGATAGGTGGGTCTTCCCCGATACCAACTCAGGCATCATTGTCTTGGCCGAGGGACGACTGATGAACTTAGGATGTGCTACCGGCCATCCTAGCTTTGTCATGTCATGCTCCTTCACCAACCAGGTGATTGCCCAGCTTGAGCTCTGGAAGGAGAAGGGAACAGGGAAGTATGAGAAGAAGGTGTATGTGTTGCCAAAGCACCTCGATGAGAAGGTCGCAGCACTTCACCTCGGCAAGCTTGGAGCTAAGCTCACCAAGCTCACCAAGGAGCAGGCCGACTACATCAGTGTGCCTGTTGACGGTCCATACAAGCCTCCTCACTATAGGTACTAAGTGGAAGATGACTCCAATGGAGAACTTTATATTTGAGCCGCCCGATCGTTTGTTTTACAATTTGATGAAGAATTTGTGTTAGAAATTTAGGTTTAATTTTGGTAGGAGTTTGTGTTGGTGGGGGAATTAGGGGTGGGCACAAATGGAGAATTATAATCGAACCGGAATTTAACAAATCATTTTTGGTGGTTTGGTTCGGTTTTTTATTTAATACTTGCAACGGGGAAGAAAATGTATTTGAAGGCCATTTTGGGCTTGAATAAGGGGTTTAGCTGGGACTGTGTGTTGGGATATTTGTGTAACTTTCATGCTGTTTTGAGTTTGTTTTCCAAACTTTGCTGCATCATATTATTTACCAAAAGTGAAAAAAAAAAAAAAAGGTGTTTTTTTTTTTTTTTTTTTTTTTTTTCACTTTTGGTAAATAATATGATGCAGCAAAGTTTGGAAAACAAACTCAAAACAGCATGAAAGTTACACAAATATCCCAACACACAGTCCCAGCTAAACCCCTTATTCAAGCCCAAAATGGCCTTCAAATACATTTTCTTCCCCGTTGCAAGTATTAAATAAAAAACCGAACCAAACCACCAAAAATGATTTGTTAAATTCCGGTTCGATTATAATTCTCCATTTGTGCCCACCCCTAATTCCCCCACCAACACAAACTCCTACCAAAATTAAACCTAAATTTCTAACACAAATTCTTCATCAAATTGTAAAACAAACGATCGGGCGGCTCAAATATAAAGTTCTCCATTGGAGTCATCTTCCACTTAGTACCTATAGTGAGGAGGCTTGTATGGACCGTCAACAGGCACACTGATGTAGTCGGCCTGCTCCTTGGTGAGCTTGGTGAGCTTAGCTCCAAGCTTGCCGAGGTGAAGTGCTGCGACCTTCTCATCGAGGTGCTTTGGCAACACATACACCTTCTTCTCATACTTCCCTGTTCCCTTCTCCTTCCAGAGCTCAAGCTGGGCAATCACCTGGTTGGTGAAGGAGCATGACATGACAAAGCTAGGATGGCCGGTAGCACATCCTAAGTTCATCAGTCGTCCCTCGGCCAAGACAATGATGCCTGAGTTGGTATCGGGGAAGACCCACCTATCCGTTTGAGGCTTGATGGTGATACGCTTGACGCCTGGGAAGTTCTCAAGTCCGAGCATGTCAATTTCATTGTCGAAGTGGCCAATGTTGCACACAATGGCATTGTTCTTCATCTTCCTCATGTGATCAACCATGATGATGTCTTTGTTACCGGTGGTGGTGACGAAGATGTCAGCCTCCGAGACAACATCCTCGAGGGTAAGGACTTGGAGTCCCTCCATAAGTGCCTGAAGAGCACAAATGGGATCAATCTCAGTGACGATGACCCGAGCTCCAGCTTGCTTCAAGGCAGCAGCACAGCCCTTGCCCACATCACCGTAACCGCAAACAACGGCAACTTTTCCGGCAATCATAACATCAGTGGCTCTCATCAAACCGTCAGGGAGTGAGTGGCGGCAACCATACAAGTTATCGAACTGTTTTCACAAAGATTACATCAATCATTAGATCAACCCGGGCACCAAATATTTAAACTTAATCCATAATTTAATCCTCTCTAGGATGTAAATCTAGCTTTGTGTTCATCGGAAACACAGATCAAACTTAATCATAAATGAAAACATAAGCAAAATCATGTTCAAATATCAAAATCGACCTAAGACAATAGAAACCCAGATCTGAAAAAAATGTGACAAATACCTTGCTCTTGGTAACAGAGTCGTTGACATTGATAGCAGGGAACAACAGAGTTCCATTAGCCTGCATCTGGTACAACCTCTTAACACCAGTCGTAGTCTCCTCAGAAACTCCAACCAATCTCTCCTTCATCTTGTGATACTTCTTGGGATCAGCTTTCAATCCATCTCTAATGATGGTCAAAACAATCTGAAACTCAGCGTTATCAGTGGAAGCCGGATCCGGCAACTTCCCAGTCTTCTCGTAAATCTCCTCAGCTTTAACACCCTCGTGAATCAACAAGGTAGCATCACCACCGTCGTCAACAATCAGATCCGGGCCACCACCAGGACCCCAGTCCAAAGCTCTCTCGGTACACCACCAGTACTCCTGCAAGGTCTCACCTTTCCAAGCGAAGACGGAAGCGGAGTCACGAGCGATGGCGGCGGCGGCGTGGTCTTGGGTGGAAAAAATGTTGCAGGAGCACCAGCGGACTTCGGCGCCGAGAGCGGTGAGAGTCTCGATGAGAACGGCGGTTTGAATGGTCATGTGAAGAGAGCCGGTGATCTTAGCACCCTTGAAGGGCTGAGCAGGGCCGAACTCAGCGCGGCAAGCCATGAGACCAGGCATTTCAACTTCGGCCAACTCGATCTCGAGACGGCCAAAGTCGGCCTGAGACATGTCCTTCACCTTGTATTCACGACCGCTGCTGGTTTTCTCGACCGACAACGCCATGATTACAGAACAGAATTAGATCTGAAGAACACCCTTTCTTTGAGCAAATGAGCACAATGGTTACAGAGAGTGGGGTGCGAGCGAGGGATAAGAGAAGAGGGAGGACCAATAAATAGATTTCAAGGATTCAATGGACGGTTGAGATTTTGTTTATAATGTGTGCCAAATGAATACTACCCGTTGATTTCGTTTCTCAGGTTGGTGGGATCTGGTAAATTAAATTTAAAAATAGAAAAATTAGAAAAATAAAAAGGTAAAAGGAAAATATCGTTGGGCGTAGTGATAGGAGGGTGATGCGGCTCTTTCGATTTTCTTTTGTACTTCAAAGTTTGGCAACAGAATAAGAAATTTTTCGCTTTAAAAAAATATAAATAAAAATTGAAGGAACATTAATTTTTTTTAATAAATTTAAAATGCCTAATAATCTTTTTGTAAATCGTTAACAGACCTTCAACGGCCAATAATAATATTTTATGGTTAATTTGACGATTAATTATGAAAATAAATGCATTCGATAAATTTTTTTTAAGTATTACTGTAGATATAAATTTTAATTATTTACAATATTATGTATTGGTTTGAGGATCTATTGTTCGACGTTCGACCTATTGTTAGTCAAAAATTTAAGGATTTATATTCTCATTAAACAATGATGGTGATTATAGTACATGTTCACTCTTGGTCGATTTCATGACTGGATGTTCAATCTCCATTTTTCGAATAATGAAATTTCAAAAAATTGACAATTATTATATAAATAGGCAGATCGATTAATAAAAATTATAACGACGTCGACAATCAGTGAGTTATTCATATCAAATACAATCGTTAAATTCTTACTGTGTAGTAGTAGTATTTGAATTTAGGATGATAGCCTCAAATTATCAAGTGTGTTCGAAACTACTGTAATTACATTTGGAAGTTAATATTTTAATTAGTTAATGGGGGATAAAAAGCTGATTTATTTGTTTAAGATGAATAATATTTACTCTAAAATGGAAGCCCGTGTCTCTTTAATACATAAGCATTCTCACCTATTAAAATTCAAGGTGGAATTACCAAAACTTGTGCCTCCACTTTGCCAAAGACTCTATTGTGGTAGATTATTGATTAGGGGATATGAAATACATTACGGCAAGATTAATATTATATTATAATTATATAGAATAATTACATAATTTTCGTAATTTAATAATTACTTAATTAACTAAATTACACATATTAATTATTTAGCATAATTTTGGCACAAAATTTATAAAAGTAAAAAAAAAAATTTATGTTTACTAAAACTCATGCAGTTTCATGAAATTACAATTTTAAAGAAGGCTAACTCAAGAGTTATTAAAATTTGAAACACATAACGATAATTAAAATATGAGTTAACTGATTTAGAAATATTTCTTACTAATTTAATACTATTGTCTAATTTAAATAAAAGTTTAGTAAGTAGCAAATAAGATTTAAACCAAAATATCAATATATTAAAATTGGCAAACTAGTCCACTTATACTTATGGGGATTTTTTTGTTGTCTTAAACTCAATTATTTGAATCTAGATATTTCAAATAATTAAGTGTGTTTGGTTCTTAATTTAACGATAATTTTAAGAAACTTTTTCTTTTAAGAGAAAAAAGTTAAATTTTGTTTAATTCTAAACGTATTAAAATAAAAATTTGACTGAAATCTTAATCTAATTAATATATATATATATATATATTTTTAACCATTAAATGTCTAAATATTAAGTTGTTTATTTTTATAAAAATAAAAAAATCTGATATGTTGACATATGTATCTTAAAAAATTTAAAAATAATATGTTAAGTTGTTGACATATATAAACGTCAAGTAATAAACTAAGAGTTTTATTGACAAATAAAATATTTAATTTATTCAAATATTTATTTATTTACATTTAAATTAAAATTTTTAATTTAATTACATTCAGATATTTTAATATATTTTTAAATATAAGTTAAAAAACAAATAGTTCTTAAATATCTTAATAAAATTATTCAGATTTAAGTAAAAAAAAAGTTCTTAATGTAAAAATATAACAAATTTTATAATATGTCTTTCTATGAAGATATTTTAGAAAATTTTATTTTAATAAAAATATATAAATAGAAAAATTAATTTAAATACAAATATTAATATTTAAAAATATTTTGATAGGCTTACTATTATTTTTAAAAGAATTATTTGGATTACTATCATTTTTAAAAGAATTATTTATCGCCGCCTTCTGGGTAAAAAATGCCACTCATTTGTACTTAGAAGTAGTTAACTCTGTTAAAGAATGATTGGCATTAAAACTAGTTTATTCAACTTTCAAAATGTAAAATTCTTTTTTCAATTTCTTTTAAAAATTAAAATTTAAACTTTAACTATCCAAAACCTGCACTAATTTTATTTCAAAACAAGAATATATTTGAGACTCAAATATAATGAATTTTAACCAAAATTTATAAATAAAAAGTATATATTTGTTTTAATTATTTTAATTTTTACTACTAAATAAAAGTAGGATAATCAGAAATATATCTTTAAAAATATCTTCAATTAAAAAATTTTTAAAATTTTATTTTTTAAAAAGAATAGAAACCACTGTAAGAATGTGTTGCAAATACTTGCTATTTTTTATATAACAATTTTACCTTTCTACAAAAAGGCTCCTCATCTCGTTATAATGACCAGCTACGCTAGTTTATTTATTTATTTAATTACTTTTTTTTTTATAGTTTTAGGTTCTTTATTGTAATTTTTATAGTTTGTCAGTTTTAAAAAGGGTAATAACATATCCATCCCTCAACTTTGCGAAACAACTAATAATAACACATTTTGTAATTTTAATAAATTAGTTTCTTGTATATTTAAAATTTTTATACAAGTCTTCTTGTAGTTGAATTATTAGAATTAAGTAAATTATGTCTTAATTTATTATTTTAATAAAGTTTAATAAACAATTATTATCTATTTTTCATTTAACTATAATATATCAATTAAAAATTATAAGAAGTAGATTAAAATGTTTAACAAGAAAGAACAAGAAAAAAAGTATTTTTCTACGTAACTCTATCTTTTAAAAAAAATGCTAACATTATAGTATAAAAATATATAAATGTGTTGTACATACTTTCACCTTTTTTGTAAAAAAAAGTTTTTGTGTGAACTCATGAAAAATACAACAAAAAATTAGAAATTATAATATGAAAGTAAGGTTACAATTAAGCGATTATACAATATTAGAACATTACATTTACTAATATTTATGTCATATATCTACTAAGATTGAAAACTCTTACAATTATGATACAATCTAAATATTTACGCGCATAATGTGTACAGTATATGCCGTTACAGAGAGGTTATTTACCTACATTTTAGAAAGAATATATCTTTTACCATTTAGGTTAGGTCTAGATGACATATTGTTACTATATATACTTTGTTAAATTACTTAAAATGTAATTTAATCTTTAATTTAAAGTAAAAATAATTCATGAATTTGATTTGGGAGTTTTATTTTTTGTGATGTTCTATAAAAGGATTATATGGTAGCATGATTAAAAAAAAATGAAAATAGAAGAGTAGAAAAGGCGACAGGGCTTACAATAAATTTGTTTGTATCGTATCACCAGCAATAAAATAAATATGTAAATAATAATCGGTAATGGGGATGGGGGTTGGCAAGGGCTGCAACGGGAGGTGAGGGAATAAACAAAGGCAAAAGTGTGGAGTTAAATTCCGGTACAACACATCACCAGTAACGTGTTACAGTACATGCAACACAATCATTGAATGCCTGGTGGGCCTATCATTTTATCAATTGTTTGACCAAAGGCACGTCTAGTAGGACCCAGCAAAAAAATGTGGGGGCTACCGGGTTGGACAGGTATTATGCTACTGTCGTAGTAGTAGTGCTATGAAAAAAAAAAAGCATCGGTGATCCGAACTCTCCTGACTCTTATCAGAATTATTAAGAATAAAATAACAAAAATATCTCACGAGAATTGTAATTTTAATATTATAAAAAATTAATTTGCGTGGCAAGAGTAGTGTGAGCGTGACGTGGTGGGCTCCACAAGAGAGGAATGATCCCATGTGAATGCGATCTGAGTTAGTGAGTTGAGGATGGCACGATCTTTTATGAGAGAGAGGGTTTTTCTCTGTTGCGGCTCCTACTTTTCTCAATTTATTTATGGAGTACTAATATTTTTGTCCATGAAGTTTGTTAAAATAGTAAATAAGGATACAATTTGATAACTTTAATAAATTAGTCCCCAAGTTTAGTTGTTTTATTAGTGTCATTTTGGTCCCTACCGATTAGAGAGAAAACTTGGATTGTCATGTTATATTGTGTCATGTCACATATCATTATAATATATTTTAAGTAGCCCAAACTTGACCAATTTAACCCATTTATTAAATGAACTAAGCCAGTTATAATCACATCATTTACTTAACATTGTATTTTATATTTTTAAAGATATATTTTCTAAATGTTCATAATATTTTCTAATCAAATTATAGTTATAAATAAAATTAAAATCTTTTTAAAATGCCACAAATGTAAGTAATATTTTTTATTAAATAATAAATGAATTAATATGATATGATTATGTAAATAATTTATTATGCCATAAACAGATTTACGTATCATAAATTTTAAACTCAAATTTAACACAATTATAAATCTTGTCATTTATTTATTAATTATATTTATTTTAAGTTAACTCAAACTCACTAATTTCATATTGTGTTGGTGTTAGATTGACAATTTGTATCAAAATTGTCACCCTTACATATGAGAGATGAAATTGTTATAGTTGAGAAAATTACATTATGATTTCTTGTTTTCCTAAACTTTAGGGACAAAAAACTTGTTACATTTTTTATGCACTGCCAGCTTGGCGGTTATCATTGGATTTAGATTGTTGTTTCCTTGGGGCCATTTCAACTCCAACAAACTTTTCTTTGCGCATTTTTCGTGGAATGGGATAATAACATTAAAGGCCCTGTACTTTTTATATTTTTATAATTTAACTTGTAGTCCCTAAAGCAAACTCTGTTTAATGAGTCAAGTTTTTTTTTTTTTTTTTGGTGTAGTTAAATTATTATGGTGATCAATTTAACAAAGGTAATTTTCATCATTTCATTAAGAGTTACTAAATTATTAGGGACCTATTGCTTATAAAAAAGATTGTATTTTATTTAGAAGAATAAAAAAACTTGCAATTTAAATATAATTATCTCATTATCCGTGAAAATTTCAATGCATTAGTACGATTACTCTTATGCAATATAATATAATTAATTATTATTTTTTTTTTTTTTTTTCTTTGTTGGTGTACTTAAAATAGAAAGTGTAGGAGGATTGGCACTAATTATTTGATTATATTTAGTACATTAATTTCTTGGATCGAGATATAACAAGGAAAAGGCAAGAGTGAATTATTTAGTTGAATAAATTATTAAGCATTATTGAGGGAATCAAATCCAATCCTAGTTGTTTGAAGTAGAATACAATCAAATTGTCAAATGTAGTGACGAGAAAGTGGGATGTTCTTCAATAATTATTTATTATCAGTTAATATATTGAAGCAAGAGTTTCATTGCTTTAACATATTCTCACATTTCGAGACTATTATCAGTCATATGAAAAAGGGAAGGGCTACAACCAAATTTGACCCTTGATTTTTGGAGGTGCAACTCTCTCTTCTATTTTGAAATATTTTTAATATGACTTTGTTAATAATTTTTCTACTTCAATTTTAAATATAGACCAATTATATTTAAATAATCCTACACTTCTCAAATTATATTCTAAAATTTGTATTGTAAATAATGTAGAAGCTAGGTTTTTACTCTCTTATTATCTCATATATTAATTTTAATTTATTTAGGATATTAAAAATTTTGAAAATTCACTAATATATGTGATAATATGGGAATAACAATTAAGTTTGAATTTCCAATGTGATACAGCTTGAGAAATTGGGATAGGATTTGTTAAAATTTAATAATTTAATTTTTGATATGTTGTTAAAAAAAATAGAAATTAAATTGTTAAAATTGAGTAAATCATATTTTAATTTGTTATTTTAATAAAATTTAGGGATAAAAATGTTATTATTATATTTTCATTATATTTCAAAATAAATTAAATTTTATCATTTTTTTTTTAAGTTTTTTGGATGTAAAGCAAAAATCTCATCCACAAAATGCAAACTTTTATCTCTTAATGTTACTTTCTCACATACGAATTATCATACATTAATTCTTTACTGTTACTCAAATCTAAGATAATTTATAAACGTTAATTGTGCCCTAAACTGTCTAAACTATGCTCAAGAGACAACATCTTTGTATTTAGCAAATAACGATATTAAATATTACCCAAACCTAATTCAATAATGAAAAATAAGGCATGATAAAAAAACATAGACAAAAAATAATTATGAGATGAAATCATCAACTTGAATAATAAATTAGGTTGCATTGACTAGTGACTACTAGACATAAATTCAAAGCATAAAAATTTTCAAACAAAAAACATCAATGTTGATTTTTGAGTGATAACAAAGCGATATTACCTCTTGTTTAAGTTAGCAAGAAATCAAAGACAACTCTTTTAGCTTGTATAAATAAACTAACAACCAAACTCAAATCAATATTGTCTTATTGCATTTAAAGTTCATAAAAACTTTTTATTTATTTATTTATTTCATAGCCTTGTTTTATATCGTCGTGTATTTGTTGACAAAATGACATTCTCCAAAAAGCCATATCCTCAACGGGGGTTGGTGAGTGTTTGGTGAGTACTTGTCAATAATCCCAAATCAACATAAATGACAAATCTCAAACCCACATGAGAAATTTTTTAATTATTTATTTATTTTTGAATTTATTAACCATCAACCAAACTA
Source organism: Azadirachta indica (assembly GCA_022749755.1). Taxonomy (NCBI): domain Eukaryota; kingdom Viridiplantae; phylum Streptophyta; class Magnoliopsida; order Sapindales; family Meliaceae; genus Azadirachta; species Azadirachta indica. The sequence continues at coordinate 20,604,083 of CM040441.1, forward strand.
TAGCCAGCATGTTAATATTAAACTTACTGTTATATAACTAAAATTTTACAGTTTATGTGAAATATTTTAAGTTTGATGTTAACTATTTTGAATTAAATTTTGGTTTTAATATAAAAAATTTTAATCTTTTATAAATAACTATACTATTATGTGGGTATATATCAATTATTTTTTATTTTATTTAGTATTTTGAAGCTCTGAAAATTGAAATTACTACAACCCAAAGTTCAATTCAATGGGAATAGGAAAGGGTCAAGAGTGAAGTGGAGGGAAGGAAAGTGTCATAGTCAAGTGGGTTGGCAGTACTAAAGCCTATTGCAATTGTGTTGTATGTATAAAAATAATAAAAAAATCAAAAGGGTTGGGGTGAATGAAATGACAAAAATGCCACTCAACAACCCACAAGCCACCAACTATATGGTAAAAAGTACAACTTATGTTACACCAAGATTTCCTAACATTACCAACTTAAGTCTTTAACAATGAATACTTTAAACAAAAAGAAAAAAAATCTTCAACAATGACATGATGACCACATCATCCTATCTTTTCACCAAAGGATTGACGCATAGAAGATATGTGTGTTCATTTTTTTAATATTTTTTAATGAAAACATTGTAATATTATGTTCTTTCAATTTTACCAAAAAATTTGATAGCATTTGAGCATGTGCTTTATTTTTGTATATAAGATTCAAAGGACCAATTTAATATTGTTATCACTAAAAAAATTGAGAAAGGATATATACATCCTTAAATTTTTGTTGAAAAAACAATTTGATCCCAATAGTGTGAAAAATGCTTATATAACCTTGTTCATTTAAAATTTTTGTTGATTTGATTTTTTTTTTAATGTTTCTGTTCTAATCACCATAGTAACAACTTAATTTTAATTATTTTAAAAGTTAAATGTAATTTATTACCTTAATTTTGTGTAAATGTAATGATTAAACTACCAACAAAGATCAACCTTACGAGAATCTTTAAAAATTAGTAAATTGAACTAAGTTTTTATTATTAAATAATTTGTGTTTAGTATTAATACTATGAGTTTATAAAGATGTGATTGTGAATAAGAACCAAAATATATATGTTTGGAAGTTAATTAATTAGTTATTATTATAACATCTCTAATACTAAAAAATTTGTATAGAATTTTCTCTATAATATAACATATGCTAAATATATAATTCTGTAAACTTTAAAAGTTCATTATAAACACTTTTAGTAAAATCAATACCAACTTTTTCATTTCATTACTTAACAAAATATAACCGATTTCATAATTTATAAAATTCAGGTACAAACATGAAAATTATATCAAAATAATAAATTATAAACTCCTGCACCCATAACTACATATGATTTTAAAAATAGCAAAATCTTTGTCCTAAAGTACTCATTTGTCTTTTATTTACAAAATATCTCCTATATCATCTAAACCTGAAAAGTAGGAATGAGTTAATGTCTAGTACACATTTATACACAAAGACAGTTTTAAAATTTGTAATAAACAAATTTGAACATAAAAGCATTTTTTAATTTTCAACAAAGAGTGTAGTAAAATATCAAATCAAAATTTTAATTTCAATTTTTATATAAATAATGTAAAACACATTAATTTCGTTTTTTAAAAAAAAAACAATTTTCAAAAACTTTGTGTTTATATACTTTACGGATATTATTCCGAAAGACCATCGCCCCCAAAACTGATCATACGTATTTTAAAGGCATTATTTTTAGAAATCATTGTCTCATAAAAAATGATTTTAGGGGCATTATTCTCAAATACTATTGTCCCAAACACCGGTGTCACATTACAACAACAATCATGGCCATCACATTTTAATTTATCTAATTATTTCACAACATTTCGCACAACTTATCCATTTATAAAAATATAACCCGTGTTGATACAATTTTTCTCACTATATTTGAAAATATAATATACAAATGAAAATTTCAATTCAAATCCGATTCAGAAAATAATTAATTGTATCAACACGTGTTAATACAGGGATTTCATAAACATTAATTAAAAATTTTAAATATAATAAAACACTCTACTTTTTAATTTTAAAATTAAAATATATCAAATGCATATAAATACTTACCTGACAAACGTGTTACAATTTTATTATTATATCAATTTTTTTATTTTTTTTAAATCACCTCCTGTTACTAATTTAACAATAATAATAAATAATGATTCAATAATAATAAAAAATACTTCAAAATTTATTATCTAAAATATATATATATATATACTAACCACTTAATTTTCTACAAGGAAATTATGTAAATAATTTATTAAACTTAAAATCTAAAATTAATCATAAAAAATTAGGCACTCGCGGAATCTCTCATCCCCTTTTCTCTCTTTCTTCACTCTCCATTTTTCCAATTTGTTCCTAAAAAATTAATTCCAAAGATGCAACTACTGTATATATGTCCATACACTGCTTTTAAGTAAAGAAAACCGAGGCAACGTGTTTGTTTATTAATACTCTATACCAACCACTTGCTTCCACTTTATAATATAATTTTTTTTTTCTCTTACCACCGACTTTAGCAAAGGAAGGAAGATTGTAATTGGTTTCTCAATATTACTAGAGCCCCATGGCTTTACTTTTTATTTTCTTTACCCCTAATAAAATCTCATTGCTCAAAAATTATATATATACATAAATTAAAAGAACTAAAAATATGACTCAATATGTTTTATTATACCTTAATTTTTTTAAAATACTATTTAAATCATAAATTAAATAGATGCTAATTGTACCAAACTATTTGATGACATTTGATCAATTATAATGTTATCTAATAACGTATTTTTAGACTTAGTAAGTAGGTGGTAAATTATTTTCTCGGTTAATAGTTTATTCCTTTGAAGCCACATAAAAATTGAACCTAACATTATTGCCCAATAGTTACTAGAAGTAGAAACATTTTGGCGAGAATGAGAGATTCAAGGGAAAAATTGCCACACTCGAGAATAAAGATATAAGGTGTCATCTCCCTGAATTATTAGGACAATAATTATAATGGAATAATCGAAAATATTCTATTTTTGTCCCAACAAGTAAAAAATACCTCTCTTACAACAAATTAATCAAAAATATCAATTTTTACTTATTTCAAACAATAATGTTCTTGTACTCAAAATTAACAAAACACCCCTTTGAGTTATATTCGAGTTGTTATAATACCTTTAAATACTATAGGACAATGGACTTGAAAGTCACTTTCGAGTTAATGCAATACTTTTAAATTATTTTACTAACTAATTTTGATAATTTTAGGTATTAAAAATATTTTTATTTAAAAAACTTAAAATTAGACTCTTTTAAAATGTGGATATTTTTGAATTGTGGGTATAAAAATTGACTATATTTATTGAAATTTCATAATAATATAAATATCTTAAAATCTTATGAGAAATTGACATATACTCGTAAAATTTGAAAAAAAAAAAAATGCAATTAGTTTATAGCGTTGACAAGTGTCCTCTTCAAGTTTAGAGAAAGAACAAATTCCTTTGAACACAAACTCTCAATTTAAAAAAAAAAATCCAACACTTTGTGGTAATTTATTAAAATGAAATACTATTTTTTTTTTTATTGAAATACTCTCAATCATTAATTTAAGTAAAATACTACCTTTTATTGAAAAAAGTAACAAACGAAATAGACTAATGAATGGGCTTGAGGTAACATGGGTTGGATTCTTGTACAACTTTTAAGTTTGTCAAATTATTATTTTATATATGTTTCAAAAAAGATTAAAAAAATTAAGTCTAAATATAGCTGAAATATTAATTTGACGAAATTCTAAATGTGAATGACACTTTTTTTTCTAGAAATGTATGAGTATAGGTGTTAAATTATTTGTTTCTAGAAAAATAAGAAAAGCTTAATACTGATATTTGACATATATACCCTTTTAAATTATTATGTATATTTATATTTGTATTTATATTTTAACAAATTTTGATCATGTCGCAACATTATTTCAAGTACGTAAAGATAGAGAAAGTAAAAAAAAAAAAAAGGGCAGGATTTAAAATTTAAATATTAGTAAATAAATTGATAAAATAAGAATGTTTTTAATAAAATTATTAACTTATTCAAATACTTGGTTATTTAAATACAATAAAATCTTTTTACCTTAATTATATTCACATCTTCTTATAACAAATTTTTAAATATAAATTAAAAAATAATTTTTAAATATTTAAATAATTTTATTTAAGCTTTAGTTTAAAAACAAATATACCCTTTAACCGTTAATTTCTTGTAATCTAATGGTTGAGACTTAGTACTAAAAATAATAATAATAATAATAATAATAATAATAATAATAATGGTTAAGAGTTAAGGGCAAAACAGAGCATTTACTGTTATCATCTTATACACTCTCTTTACAATAAAATTTTGAATCGAATGCAAGCAATAACTAAAAGTTTGTGTCGCTATTTTACCATAAAAAAAAAAAAAAAAACAGTGAAGGGGTTCATTACTTAGTATAAGATAATACGACAAAACATAATTTATTTTATACCTCTAATAGTATATGCAGTTTCACTTTTATGTGACAAAAATAAATTTTATGAAAAAATTATAATTATAAATTTAATATCTAAAAATTAATAAAAAACCATAAATTTTCATAAATTTTATATTCTTTTTGTATATCTTATTTGAAAGAAAATTATTTAAATTTTCATTTGTCAAGAACACAAATATATAATAAAAATTTTATATTCTTTTTGTTATGTTGTTCAAAAGAAAATTATTTAAATCTTCATTTATTAAGAACACAAATATTTGATAAGTATTTTTCTCTTTTCTCTTTTTAAATTCTACAACTACTATACCTTATTATTTAGAGTCAGTTTAAGATTTATGTGGATTTTAAAATAATATACTTCTATTCTATTGTAGAAATAATCAAATTCAAAGAAAATTAGTTTAATGTTTGATAAATTTTATTGTTAAAATGTTGTCATAATATTAATTACCAAAATATACATAATGAATAGTGATGAATGAAAATTAATTTTAGATAAGTGTTTGTCTATATATATATATATATATATATGCACATATTACCTAAAAATAATTTATGAAAAAAATATAAAATTTTTAATTATATTTTTTAAAAAAATAAAAAATAAAAAGTAATAAAAAAAAAAAAAATATTTGGATTTTAATAGTTTTGTTTTTTAATAAAATTTAATTATTATTTTAGGGATTAATTTTAATTATTGTAATTTCAAATGAGTATATTTATTATTACATTTATAAATAAATAATTTTGTAAAATTAGATTACGAAAAACAACTCTTTTCTTACTTTTTAAAATTTGTTGTAAAATGAGATAATTTTAATAGAAGTAATTCTATAAAAAAAATTTCATTGAATATCTAAAATAACTTTTAATTGTTCAAAATCATTTTTATCCTCTTCAACAATAATTTCAATCGGCTCTTAATGCAACTAATTCAATTAATAAATTTTCTTGAATGTTTATATTAACAAAATGTTTCTTAATTATTTTAAGTTATGCATATTGTATTTCTATAATTGTTTTATGGATAATAAATTATATTTCTTATTTAGGGAACAGCAAAGTACAAAGTTGTTCGGATGCATTATTATAAAATGTTTTTCATTTTAAAAAATAAAAAATAGCAAAAAAAAAAGTTTTACTATATGTTTTAAAAAATTCATTTTGCAAAATAAGAAATTTTATTTTTTAAATTCTAACTTTTTGTTACATTTTAAATTAATTACATTTTTTTTACGATAATTACTCTTCATTTTAAAGAAAATACCAAATGCAATCTATTATTTTTTATTTTTTTAGAAAATTTTTCAATAAAATAGTAGCAAAATTTTTTTATTTGAAAATATTATTTTAGTTTTAAAATACAATTTTAAAAGCATTATCAAACACACTCATAGGACTTAAGTTATTTTTTTTAATAATTTTTACGATTTAATTATCATAAATAAGTTTATCATTTATAACCAGTGCAGTACTGCACAATCCGAGGACAAAATTGTCCTTTCATACGTGAGTTGTTGAAAAACAAAAATAAATAAAAGGAACCAGGCCCTCACCTCACCTCACCTCACCTCACCTCACCTCACCTCACCTCACCACACCACCAGACCTACTACTAAACAATCCAAGGACAAAATGGTCCTTTCAGAATTTGATAAAACTCTTTTTAAACCCCAAATCTCTCTCCCACCAACTCACCAATTTCTCATCTCTCTCTCTCTCTCTCTCAAAATTTCTTCTCCTCTGAATCCGCAAATGGATCCAGTAAACGTGTGGGGCAACTCTTCGCTCGCGACCGTCGACCCTGAAATTCACGACCTCATCGAGAAAGAGAAGCGCCGACAATGCCGCGGCATCGAGCTCATCGCCTCCGAAAACTTCACTTCCTTCGCCGTTATCGAGGCCCTCGGCAGCGCCCTCACTAACAAATACTCCGAGGGTATGCCCGGCAACCGTTACTACGGAGGCAACGAATATATCGATCAGATCGAGAATCTCTGCAGGTCGAGAGCTCTACAGGCCTTCCATTTGGATCCAACCAAGTGGGGAGTTAACGTCCAGCCTTACTCCGGTTCGCCCGCTAACTTCGCCGCCTACACGGCGGTGCTGGAGCCGCATGATCGCATCATGGGGTTAGACCTGCCGTCGGGAGGTCACTTGACTCACGGTTACTACACTGCTGGCGGGAAAAAAATATCAGCCACTTCGATCTACTTCGAGAGTTTGCCTTACAAGGTGAATTCCACTACTGGGTATATTGATTACGAAAAGTTGGAGGAGAAGGCTTTGGATTTCAGGCCGAAGTTGATCATTTGTGGTGGGAGTGCGTACCCACGTGACTGGGATTACGCTAGATTCAGAGCTATTGCTGATAAGTGTGGCGCGCTTTTGCTCTGTGATATGGCTCACATCAGTGGCCTTGTTGCTGCTCAGGTAATATTTGGATCTTCATTTTCCAATTCTGGATCTGGGTTTTTCTTTATTTTTACTATTATTTGCCATCAGATTCAGTCCTAGAATTCGTAGCTGCTAAGTTGTGCTTTGATCTTGTTAGTGTGACACACTTACATTTTCTAAATATGCAGGTTCTGAATCTAAGCTTTATGATTGAAGCATGCTATGCTTTGTGCTGGATCTTGCTTCGATTAAATATGAATGAGATCTTAGTGTCTTATAATACTATTTTGAGTAGCATTAGGTTGAATTTTGGCTACTAGTTTTCAGATCGATTGATGGGAATGTTTGATAGTCTCATTAACATTCTCTTTTGAGTATAAAATATGACCTACAATTTCAATCTCAGTTCTAGAGCTTGTTTAATGCTAAAGCATGCGAATCTAAATTTCAAATCTTCAGCAAATTCAATTTTTTATATTAATGCAGTTTTGGATTCTTAAATGTCTTTTGGTTGTTTGTTTCATATGTTATTAAATTGATTTGTTTATTTATTTATTTATTTTTTTTTTTTTGGTGCAGGAAGCGGCAGACCCCTTTGAATACTGTGACCTTGTGACAACTACTACCCACAAGAGCTTGAGGGGTCCTAGGGCTGGTATGATCTTCTACCGAAAGGGTCCTAAGCCACCCAAGAAGGGGCAACCTGAAGATGCCGTTTATGATTTTGAAGACAAGATCAACTTTGCCGTCTTCCCATCTCTTCAAGGTGGTCCTCACAACCACCAGATTGGTGCTTTGGCTGTTGCCTTGAAACAGGCCATGACCCCTGGATTCAAGGCGTATGCTAAGCAAGTCAAGGCCAATGCAGTTGCCCTTGGCAACTACCTGCTGAGCAAGGGATACAAGCTTGTTACTGGAGGAACTGAGAACCACCTTGTTCTCTGGGATCTTCGTCCTCTTGGATTGACCGGTAAATGACTTATATATTTAGTTGTTTGAAAAATTTGGCGGTTTAAATGATTTCGTAGGTAAAGTTTTAACTCTTTGGTGCCATTCTTTTGCAGGCAACAAGGTTGAGAAGCTCTGTGACCTTTGCAACATTACAGTGAACAAGAATGCTGTGTTCGGTGACAGCAGTGCCTTGGCTCCTGGAGGAGTTAGAATTGGTAAGAATCGCTATCTGAATTATTATATTGATCAGACTCTAACGTCTATCCTCTTCTGATATAGAAGAATGAAGTAGACAATACTTTCTAATTCTACATTGCAGCCTAAGAGAATGAATGATGGGATTTTTATTGACAGGTGCCCCTGCAATGACCTCAAGAGGTTTGGTAGAGAAGGACTTCGAGCAGATTGGAGAATTCCTACACCGTGCAGTGGAGCTCACGTTGAGCATTCAAAAGCAGTATGGAAAGCTTTTGAAGGACTTCAACAAGGGTCTGGTGAACAACAAAGAAATCGAAGCACTCAAGGCCGATGTTGAGAAGTTTTCATCCTCATTTGAGATGCCTGGCTTCTTAGTGTCTGAGATGAAGTACCAGGATTAGCCCTAAAAAACTACATCATTCACTTGGTTTGTGATGAAAACAAAAAACAAGAGCGAAACAATTGCATCTATCTGTGAATTTTCATCTCCGTAGGTTAAAAAGGTCAATTTTCTTTTGATTTATGCTGTTGGTAATACAACCGTGTATTTGTTTTGTTTTTTGTTTTTCTTTTTTCAAAAAAAATGATATGGATATCCGTTCTATCAATAAGCAACAAATATATGTACTTGAGATCTTTCATATAATGAGCAATTGAAAGCCTATCAGTTTTGTCCTTTGTTTAGTTGAAATTTAAAAGGAATATCAAAATTTAAACACAAACTTAATTTTAAACGTTTTACATTAGCTAGTTTGAAATATCAATAATATTTCAAGATTATGTGATTTTAATTACTTCTAGAAATATCAAAATTTTTAAGACATGTATGGAATTGAAGTGTTTGTTGGAATTAAAAATACTAAATAAATACTAATAAAAAAGAAGGTAAAACCCATTAGAAATTAATAATATTACTAACCCCTATTCTTTTACTTTCATAATTGGTAATTTTTAGTCTACCCCTAACTATTATTGATAAACATTAACTCAGTCTAATTTTGACAAGAGTTCTCACTCCACCCGCAAATGTTAACCTTAACTGTTATATTTAATTGTTGACCGCAATTAATTTTAGAAAATTTGATTTTATCCCTACTAAATTCAAAATTAATTTTTTTCTTCTTCCTTCCATGGTTGTTGCAGGCAGCCATTGATGACTACTTGTGATAGCCACCATCACCACTACAAGCAACCTTTTGTGGCTGCCTATTGAAAAAAAAAAAAAAAACACTAAAAAGAGAAGAAAATAAAAGAAAAGGAGAGGGAAGAGGGAGAGAAAGAAAACATTACTTTTATAAATATAAAATTATAAAATTATAATTTTACCCTTGTTATTATTTGAAATAATTACATAAGCGAACGATAAAATGTGAAGTAAAAACTTTTATTAAAGTTAGAGATGGATTGATGTTTGTCAATAATGATAGGGATAAATTGAAGATTACCATTCAGAGTTAAATAAAACTATTAGTATTAAACATGCCAATCTCGCAGATACCTAACAATGCCTAATTTCATTAGAAATTGAATGCAATTTAATTGCCATGAGAATAAGAAAAAAGAACTCTTAAATAAGAAAAATACTACTTAACTTGAATGTATTATTACTTTTTTTTTGTTTAAACGTAGAACATGAAATATATTAAGTAAAAGTTGAAACTCTAAATTAAATTTTGAAATTTTAAAACTTAAACCCTCCAACCAAAAGAATTAAAACATTTATCTTAAAATAAAAAAAAGTTATAAGTAACAATACATTGTTGTAGTTAAACCCAGAAGAATAGCATAAAGCGAAGATGATAGAAACAACATAAAACCATGGCTTCCTTCATCAACAAAGTCAAAAGGGAAAAAGCAAACAGAAAAAAGATGTTAATTAATAATAATTTTCTTTTTAATTATTATTATTTTTAATTTGATTTTGTATTCAATAACATCCTTAATTGACTTTATGCAGCATATAAAGACCAGGAAGAGAAGATTGCTGGTATAACTAAACTAAACTGATTCTCTTTCTCACTCTCACTCTATACAACAGAATGCATCTTCGTACAAATGAAAATTCATTAGCAAATCTTCAATCAAATATTTCCTGGGCTTCAATTATACTGTGTTGACTGCGAAAGACAGTCGGAGACAAGTTAGCCGATTTGAATGTAGAATCAAAATAAAAATCAAATGAAAGTCGAAGCTAAACAATAACCACAGAGCATAAGTGATGGAAGAAAATAAGCTTACTGATCATCTTTTGAAACCCGATAATATTTTTCTGCATGTTGTCGTTGTCCGATTAGTTGAGCAAATCTTTCATCGTGAGTAATTACAATTAATTGGAAGTTCTCCTGGCCCTTCCTGTCCTCCATGATTCTTCATGGAGGGGCAGACAACAAGATGAGTAAATGAAAAGAATCTTGGCGTTAATAGGTGAAAGATGTAAGTGCTTCATACCTGAGGAGAGCTGCTGCGAGACTCTCAGCGTTAGGGCCATCCAAGTTTGTAGTTGGTTCGTCCAATGCTAGTATTCCACAGTTAAGGCAAAAAGTCTCAGCTAATGCTAACCGTATGATAAGGGAAGCAAGGACCTGAAACCAAACACAAGCTTTGGATTGTACATCAACAACAAAAATGAAAAAGAAAGTTTTGAAAACACTCTCTCTCTCTCCCCCTCTTGCTGGGTGTATTTGAGGTTTACTCACCTTCTGACCAGCACTACATCTTCCTCTCATTTCTAGCTCTGCATCACCTGTCTGCATGAGAACCTGTATAGATTATAGAATACAATGGAGTTAATAACATTTGATGTGATATGAAAATGAACATCAAGAAGGATGCAAATTGTTTCGATACCTTGTAGCTATAAGAACGAGTCCCAGCACCTTCGGAATCTGAATGAATCCTAATATAATCTATATCTTGTCCTCTATATGTTTGCTGCCATAATTCTCTTATAATTTTATTTATTTCTTCCATTTTCATTGTGTGGAAACGCATGAGTGCTCTAAGGAAAACATTTCAAAAGAGGAGTAAGCTAAAAATTATAGTGGAAGGAATACGTGACAGCTGAAATGAAAGAGTTTAAACCTTTTTGATTGTATAAATGAAGGAAAAGTGCCAAAAATGTGAAAAAGGAAAACAAAAAAATGCTACAGAGAAGTCAAGGAAAGCTGCATCCTCACTTCACCGTACCATTTACAAAAAATGAATAGTGGTACCGTGAACAAAGAATAGATAACTTATTTGAATTGCTTACTTGTCAAGTGCATTGTAGTATCTATCCAGGTCCTTGTTTGCCATCTCAGTTGTCTGCCACAAACTTTCAAGTTAAAATTATACAATGGAACTAGTGATGATTGTGACAATAACTTGAAGCAATTGCAGATATCTCCTACCTTCAGCTGGATTAGCTGATCAAAGTACCGTTTATCAATGTCCTTGTATTGTGACTGTTTAAGATCAATTTTATTCTTTGAAATGTTGCTCTGATAAACAGACAACGTCCCATGGTACCTGTTTAACTGTTCGGAAGAAGGAAATCCACATGTTATTTTCTTTAAATGCAAATATGACATGAAACTATAGGTTTGACATGAAATAGCAGAATATATGAAAAGAAGAACATTTAAGCATAAAAAAAAATCTAATAGTATAGGTGCTTCCACAACTTTAAAAAAAAAAAAACTCCCCCAGTCTAACTAGGTTCTATGCCACCGAAAGCTTTTAGATTTTCAGCTCTTGGACTCTATTGCATTCATCATTAGCATTTGCAACGACAGAGCAAAAGCAAAATCATACACAGGATGTGTCTCCGTCCTTTCTCTTTTGTCATTTCTTAATCAATTTGTTATTCTTCTGACAGAATACAATACAGACATGTCCTTATTTCTTCCGATATATGCTACCACTGGAAAATCTTTCTTATTCAGAAAACTAACAGCCTAATCAAACAATTTCCCCTTCTCTCTGACAAGGTATACAACCAGATTCCTAATGTGTGCCATAAACAAGAACTATAGCTCCTAGATAAAGATTTGAAAGCTGGAAAAGGCCAACAGAATTACTCTACATCTATGAGAGTGATTACACTTGATGGAGAGAAATAAGATCCAATGTGGCTACAGTTGACATGGCAATGAAGGCATTTATGGAGTTAATGATATGACTGTCATAAGGTTTGGTGATCCTAGTAATTGCCATATATTTATTTACAACTTCAAAGTATGCTGTTTATTCTCCTCTCAACATCAGAACTGTTGTAGGCGTGTAGCTTAGGGTGGGATACTAACAATGTAAAACTTAAATCATATCAGAGCATCAAGGTTTAAGGCTCAAAATAGTTTAAATATGATGTTAAGTCAAAATTTACACCTCCAAGATTAAGAGGAAAAAAATTGAAAAGGCATGATAATTGTAAGCTACTGGGCCTGGAGTGCAGGCCCTTATAGGCTGTAGTGAAGAAAATGGGAGAATCCCCTATCGAAATGTCAATTTCATCCAAAAAATGTAATCAATTTATATAAGCTAGTTAAAGCCTAAAATACTAATAATACCTTTGGACCTTCTAAATCATGAAGAAATAAGCTCTGTCCATTTCAAAAATAAATCCCATCAATGGTGGCCTAATTGTAATCTCCTTTATAGAAATGGTTTTCAACTGAAACTTTTGTGGAATTGATTTCCTTTTTCTGTTTGGGAGTCTTTCAAAAGAGCCTCTATACACAGTTGGATATCATGTATCACCTCAGTGCAAGAAACACAAGTCATTCAGTTGGTACACATTAATACTTTCCCTTTTTATCTGTTCTGGGACACGATACTTCCACTACACACAGACTATGCTCTTTTTTTTTTTTTTTTTAAAATTTAAATTTGGATAGAAATATGCATCAGAAAGATATCAATAGGTATCATATTCAATGACAGAACAGATAACAGCTCATTTATTAAAGTATCTGAGCCAAGTTATCTATCCAAAGTTTTAATAGAACATGACCATGTAACTTATTGGTTCTACCCTTCTCATTAGCACACAATATACATTCTAAGTGGTTGCACTAACTGACAGAATAGGAATCTTTACAGAAAACTAAGGAGCTAAACACCGAGGCACAGTTAACCCTCTCCAATAACTTGCACTGAATCAGCTTGTCCTAGAGAGTGAAGCACTTCAAGAATACTGTTCGTGTCTTTAAGCCACAAAAATCTAGACCAATTTTTTCCATAGAATGTTAAATCTGTGTGGGCATATTTTATTTTTTATACTATTGATTGACACAAATTAGTCTCCACTTAGGACAAAATAAAAAGAAAATACAAAATAAAAATAAGAAATGACAAAAAACACTTAACCTGACAGTTTTTGCCTTTTTGTAGACACCTGGTCTGCTAAACACTTGTAATACTTTTCTTATATTTTAGGAATATTATTCAGAGTCTCATATCAAAAAACAAATAAAATAATGGCAAGAAGACAAAAAAAGAAAGCAAAATCATATGAACAAATTGCGGTTCCTCACAATAACTTATAGACCTGATTTTTTTCACTTATACCCGACAGAAAATAGCTAGCAACTGTTCAATCACTATAATAAATAACTTATATAGAACAATGCTACTTCAACAAAAAGGCAAACATAGGTGATGTCTCTAGGGACCATTTTTACCTCTGAAAGAAGTCTCTCTCTTTCTTGTGAGAGCTTTGCCAGTTCACTTTCAACTGCAGATATTCCTCCAATCTTCAATATTCTTTCTTCCAGAGATTCGATCTCAGAAGCAAGTTCATCGACTTCAGCTTTTGTCTTCCTGTAATTCAAGTTGTCTTCAATATTTCTTCTTAGCTGATCTTGATTCCTCATTAAGTCCTTGCTTTTGTTCAACTCAGCTAAAATCTCCTGCTTCCTACTATCACAACTTTGAAGTTGAGATTCTGACACAGTTTTCTTTTCTTTCAGTTCCTTTAACCTCTCCTCTTTCTTCAAATCATAATATCTGATAGAAAGAAAGTGCATGATTAAAATACATGGCATTATGAAAAACCCCTATATATCAATCCTGTACTTCGTAACATACTCTTTAATCTTAGAAGCAGTTTTAAGCAGTGTCTCAATTTCCTGTTGGTAGTTTCTTTTCTGTTCAGCCAACTCCTCATATTCACAGCTAAGTTTGACTTTCAAATCATTGTAGTCACCCAGTAATTTATCTTTCTCCTTTGATAGAGGACCGAGAGCCTCAGCTAAGAGCTGAAAAACCAATAAGGTCATGCATTATTCATGACAAAAGTTATGACAAGAAAAAGAAAACCTGTTATCAAGGAAATGGCTCAAATTAAAAACACAAATATGAATAAATTTTATCTAAAACAGTTCGTTATTGAACTTAAGTTGCCTAAATTATTCAAATTCAAATCCACTTAATTTTTGCTTGCATATGACAGGAGCTCTGTACTAGAAATACCTAAAATAATATCTGGACAGAATTACCTAGTGAGAGCTCCATAGTTGCAAGGATATATAACCTCAAGCAATCTTTTTGAATTCCAGTGTTACACAAATGAAAAGCATACTGGTAGTTATCACAGTTCACAGTTACATCATCAGATCATCTACTGAATTTTAACTGCTTGTGCTTAATAAGCGAAGCCCAAGCACCAGTACAATTGTTTATCAAGTCTGCAAACATACTCCAATCTGTCTAATTTAATCTTATGATAATAATATTTCATACTACCACCATAACACTTGGTACAAAACAATTTTAATTGTGGCACCAACTGCTACTTCCAGACAAGTTCTTACCGGAAAGAACATTCAAAACTCAGGTGCCAATGCTCAGATTTATTCACAGGAACGCATAAGCCATTTCCTAATCCTAGTGGAATCCTCCACATGTAGATTTTAACATTTACAAGGAATGTGCAAGCCACCACATTTTTGTCCTTGATTCTTTTCTGCTTTTCAACTGTCATTTACTGAAAAACATATATTCTTTTAAATGTTAATATCTTTGGTGCATGAAATTATTAATTTATAAGTTTAAAATAAAAAGGTAATGACAGCTTTCCATAACGGATACCAAATTAAACACAATCCTGCACTGCACTTTCAAGTTATAAAAAGAAAGTCAAACTGTGCAAGCCTCTACACTGCAAACAATTATCATATGCTATATTGCATTCAACATCAAAACAGAATAACAGTACCCAAAACTACTTACAGAACTTACAGAACAAAGAAACAAGTTTTCTAATCCTCACTCCATTCCAAACCACTGTAGACTTGCTCATATAAGTTAGTTTATTATTGTGAAAGTCAGGTAGGCCTACAAATACTGTGATATTGAAGTACGACTGTACACATGCAAACTAAATATTGTCCATTAATTTGAGCTCATTTTTTAGTAACGTGTATAAGCATTTGGGAGATGGAGTACATTAATATCTATATAAACATTTAGAATTAACTTATTGAACTGCAAGCATTACACTAAAAACAAGGAATCCTAGATTCACATCGTATAATGATGTTTACTCATAGGAGAACCTACACAAGTATCATATACACCTCATAACCACAATTATTCAACAAAAACATGCAATCAGATGATATAAAATCATACAAAGTAATGCCAATAAGTATGTTGGAAGAACAGACAACCTTCTCATCAAGATCAACTTGGCTTTTTTCTTCGGTCAAATGTTCCAACTCTTCTTCTGCCTTCTTGACATCCCACAATGTATTGGCTGCCTTAACTTTTTCCTCTCTTAGAGTGTGCCATCTTATTTGAATGTTCGACAAATCATTTTCCATGTACCTTTGTTCATCTCTTAACTTCTCCAGTTCATTTTGCAGACTATCCCTGTTGACCAATAGAAACAATAAGAAAAAGATTACAAAAAAGAAGAAAAAAAATTAAAATAGAACAGAAAAAAGATAAAGAGTAGATAGAGATAAACAAGAATTCAAGTCGACACACTAACCTACATGATGCACATACAACGTAATTTAGGTGATGGAGATGGGCCAACTGACTTATAACCATGAATATGAAGCTTATGTGATATTTTGTCATTTTAGGGGCATCTGTTGTCTTATTAAAGAATAATATTTGTTTAATTTAGTTTCCCTTTGGGTTCAGCCCGGCCTCCAGCTTGATGTATTTCTTTTAAGGTGACACTTGGCATGACTTGAGAATGTAAATCACTAAGATAAAAATTCTCTTTCTTATTTAAAATTTGAATTTGATTGAAATCTAAATATATGTAATTATATAAATAGTTCTACCATTTCCCTTCCCTCTCCTCTCTGTCTTTTCTATATCTTCTATCTCTTTGCCCTCCCTTCATTCTTTATCATTCTCTTCTTTCTCCTCTCTCTCAATTTATATATCTTCTGTATAGTAACGTTAGTTTATAATGTATCATTTCAGACTATGTCCAGAGCTGTTATGCCTTCAATTTGAGCATACACATGATACAAATCTATTTTGCAGGGATTTGAGGATTTTTCATGAAAGCCCAAAATCACTGAACTAGTCTGTGAATTAAATTCCATGAAAAAAAGATCACAGAATTTCGTGGTACAGAATAGGCCAAAACTGAAGAAGAAAAAGCCCCCAGTTTCTCTCTCTCTCTCTCTTTTTTTTTTTTTTTTAATTTTTAAATTTTTTATTTATGATTGCCATCACTGTTTCTTTTTTTGTTGTTTCCTCTCAACCCAAGGCACCTGTGGATGGTGAGGGAATTTACCAATTTCAACAGGTTAATTTTGGACTCACAATGAAATGGAAAGAAGTTGCAGCAACTATTCAATAGCCATGTAACCTATGTCCAACTTTTGAAATTCACAAAAATTTGAATAACGATTTAATCAACTTCACCATTTTTATTAGGTAAACATGCTATATATGTATTATTTCAATATCAAGAGATTTGTTTTTCTAGATGGATGGTAAAATATGTGTTCACTGTTTAAATGAAAGCTAGATTTAAAAATTTAAAAAGCTAAACAATAGAAACATAATATAGATGACCAAAAAAAAAAAACTAAGAGTGTTGATCATAAATCAACCAGGTTTACTGCCTATGGATCATCTTTTGAAATTCCAATAGCCAGATTGAAAAAAAAAAAAAAAAAAAAACCCACAAAACTAATAATTGGTGGATAAGTTCAAGTAACATACTTTGTGCTCTGAAAACCATTCAGCTCCTGCTGGATTTCTTCCATAGTTCTAACACCTTGTCCTCGAGAATCGAGCATATATTCCAAATCATCAACTTGCTTTTGCCACATTTGAATTTCTTGGAAGAGCCTGTCAGCAGTTTCAACAGGTTGCACCAAGGCTTCAACTGATTCTTTATCAGCTTTTATTTGAGCTAAAACACCTAACACCTACAGATAAAAAAGTTACCACATAGTTAAAATTAGATAACCACCAGGCCACATTAAATAATTAAACGGTTATATTCATATAGTACGGCAGGACCAAATTGTGTTTATGTTTGTTTTCAAGTCATGGTGGTTATGTGTAGCTGACAAGCAAGTGCATGTGAGGGGGCGTGTTAGGCTTATATACTATTGTTGGGCCCTTACCTAATAGTTTAAGTTTTAAGCATTAACTTAATAGAAAGAAGTGCAATTACATAGTTTACAAAATGTTTATGGATAAATTACAAGGACCTTTTATCTTTCCTTTTTTTTTTTTTTACCCCGGATAAGCAACAAAGAAAGGTTGTATTGACAAAGGGAAAAAAAGGGAGCAGCACGTGTGAACTATGTACACAAAGGGAAAAAAAAAATGGAAGGAAGACAATCATATACAACAAACATCCAAAAAACCCATTTATGAACTCCAACAACATCCATCCTTCCCTAATCCAAAAAGAAATCAATCTATACATTCAAAATTAAAAGCACTTATCAATCATAGATGAAAGATGAAAAGCTTAAATCAGATACAAGATGACTAATACAAATTTGAAGCACTTGTGTTGAGAAATGTGATATCTAAAAATTTTATGTAAAAAAATCCTACTTACATCATCAAAAGCTTGAGATTTCTGATCCAGCTCTTCAGTAAGCTCCTGCGAATTTTTCTCAGCAAGAGGGATTGTTTCCTTGGTAATTTTAAGATATTCTTCAAAAACCATTCGGAGCTTGTCCAACTGCTGAAAGTAAGAGTCGGCATTTGAGGACTCCAGAGCCAGCATTTTCATGTGCTCAGCTGAACTTGCTGCCTTCACTCTTTGCTGTAATTGACAAGAAAATATCAGCCAGCTTCACAAGCAACTAAAAGAAGCTCAGATAGTTTCTCAGATGAGTTAATAAATACTAATAGACATCTAAATGAAAGACCAAATGTCAGGAAATGCTTAAAGAAGTACCAGCATACAGTCATGCATAACCTACTTTAAAGATTTTATATAGAATTATGAAAACCTTTTTAACAAATTCATCTTCCTCTTCAGCGGAGAAGGGACGTTCACAGCAAGGGCAAACATGATGAGCACGTGCAACTCTTTCAAAGGGATCAAACATTTGTCGCATACCATCTGCAATGTTGTATTTACTGCAGGTGATGCACCAAGTATAGCATTAGCACCTTTGTAACCACAAAAAAGAACACTTGATCTTATCCTTTCATATGTAATTTAAGTCAAAATCAACAACCTTTTCTGAACATCTCTTTTCTCCTTGGCTGAGTCCAAGACTTTTGGATAAGAATCAATGCTGAAAATTTGCTGATTCAAGGACTGAAGTTTGGATTCAATAAATCTCTTCTTTGCTGCAATAAATCAGTAGAAACAAAATTATTATGCAATATAGACAAAGAGATTCATTGCTAACATGAATAAATTAAGAACACAATACTAGCTGACAGATGTAAGCCACAATTCATACAAATTTGGTATTCCTTCCTAATGTGGTTCTCAGATGCCAAATAAATAAGATATAAAATCATAATCAATCAAGTTGTATAGTTTTATGCTGTTGGAGAAAATAAAATTATATTGAACTCTCTTGAATTATAAACTAAGTATATAAACTAAGTATATGGACATGCTTTTATATGAGCTGTAGTAATAAAGCAACATAAATTAGAAATCGTCATAAACTTAGGAATTCTTAACAAACTAAGACAAGACTAATAATAAGTCTAATTTCAATTTTAACACTCTCCTCAAACTCAAGATAGCAGAGCAAGTTTCGGTTTGGAAGCTAATGCGATTTAGAAGAAAATCCCAAAACATCGAAAAATAGGAGAAAACCACTTGTGCCTTCAAGAGGTAATCTTGTGCCTTCTAAGAGGTAAGAAATACTTAACTATGCCTTTTTTTTTTGACGAGAAATACTGACTGTGCCTTTTTCTCTAGGCGTGATAAATATTTGACTGTATCTTGTGCCTTTCTATAGGCAAAGAATATTGATTGTACTTTTCCATATATGAGGAATGCCTTATATGGGCAAGCAGCAGTAGACAAACGAGCAGCCATAACAAGAACTACGGATTCGTGAACAGCACTCTGCTACAGTCGTGAACAGTATTCATGAACAGTCTTTTTTAGTACCTGTCAACAGTACCCTATCTGGATTAGGGTTCCTAGACTTTTTCTTTCTTTCTTTCATTTTTTTTTTTTTTTAAAGTTTCTAGAATTTTTTTCTTTTGCTAGAAAAGAAAATTATACTCAGTAACTATCTTATAGGGTAGCACATCATCGCACAAAATAGAATCATGTTCAATAACTACCTTATAGGGTAATACATCATCGCTATAAAAAATTTTCTGATACGACTTTCAAACCTAAGATCGAATCGAAACAGCTCTAATACTATGTTGAAGAACATAAATTATATTGAACTCTCTTAAATTATAAAGTAAGTATATAGACATGCCTTCATTTAGGCTGAATAATAAAACAACATAAATTAGGAATCCTCACAAACTTAGCAATTCTCATGAACTTAGGAACATTTAACAAAATAGGAAAAAACTAATAATAAGTTTAATTTTAATTTTAACATATGCAAAGGAATCTAGGCTTGTTTCTGTTTTGCCCCAGACCAAGCCATGTGGCCAATGTGCACCAGTAATGGATCTCCAATTAGCAAAGGTTTCATATATAAGAAAAGCTATAATACTATATTATAACTCAAAGCTATATAATGGTACTTACAGTCTGCATCCTTGCGATACTTGGACAGATTATCAGTAACTTCTTGTATTTTCATCTGCAACATATTTACCTCCTTCTCAGCTTCACGAGATTTTGAGCTTAAGTCGTCAAACTCCATAACAAGAGCCCTGCCCCAGCAAAAGCAATCAACCCACAAACTCAATGCTGACTGAAAATAAGTTTGGATCAAAATCAATGTAACAACTGCAAATAAGTATGGATCAAAACAAAGGTAACGAACATTCAATTACTTTGTCATATCCCTTTTGAGTAATAAGCTAACAGCAATCCTAAAGAATGATGTCAGATGAATATTAGGAAACAAGGGAACCTGTATCACTGGCAAAAAATGCACTGTAAAGATTTCAGAAAGATTAAACTTGAAAATGATGTTATGTTTCAACAGAAAAAGCTCCAAAATTCCTATCGAAACTTAAGGGCAAAACTTACAGTTGACTCAAACTAAGCAGTAAGCACGTGATTACCAAAGCTAACACGAGGTTCAGGTATGAAGGTTCATGGTAAGAAATTGACAAAATAAAGACATACTCTGGCTGAATTGATGAATAAACTGATAAAATCAAGAGAGCTAAAAACTTATTTAATGTTCTCCATGTTAAGAAATGATATCGTCTAAATTAAATGACAGCAACATTTAATGTCTAAAAATCCCGAGTATAATCCTAGTTGGTCAATACAAAGATTAAATAACAGCAATAATTTCAATTTTGCAAATTTTTTAAAGCATATGTCATGGTCTCCATCTGGGACTCCAATATTGACAATGGGGTTCCATGTATTGCAACCAAGTGCACAAGTTAAGTTCTTTTTTATTGGAGATGAGCATGTTAAGTGTTTGACGCACCAGGCTGTGCCAACTGAACTATACATTTGGTATTTTATTTATTCATTTTTTTGATACCTAGAAATCAATATACATTTGATAATTGATCAAATATAGATTTAATTCATTTCCAAAACATAAACTTATTGGATTTTGTTTCTGGTTAACATTGGCACATAGTTCATTATTGGCTTGGGGGGATTCAGAGAAAATCAGTAAACAGAACATAAGCAATGCAGTTTATAAACCACCCAGTTCGGCCGCTCTTAGTATTACACATCGAATAAAAGCAAGTTTACAAGAACAAAACTATGATAAGATCTCTGCTATTATTACATCCACGTGCATACAGAAGCATGGACGTACTAGCAAATTGGCAGACACAATCACATTTACTACTCATCACATTACAGCATAATGGGGAGATGCAGCACTGTGCAGTATGGTAAGCATAAGAATGCAATGGCAATGGGCTGGGGCGGGGTGGGGGCAGGTAGGCCTTCTCTGTTCCCCACCTCATTTTAATTTTAATTCCTACTCCCCACCCCGTTCCCAATAAATTTAATAGGGCAGTAATGGAGAATCCCTATATACGGAATGGATTCCCCATCCCCATTTATTTTCTTCATTTTCGTATTTATTTGTGTTGAGTACTAGATAAAAATGTCATTAATATATTATAGTATTATTCATATATAATAATTATTTTAAAAATATAAACTTGACTAATAAAAATTATGAATTAAAATTTTTTGATTAAATATTATCCTCATATATATATATATATATTTATTCTACAAATATGGGGATTAACAATATGGGGATTAATTTCCCCCATTCCCGGTCTCATTCCCATCACATTATCCCAATTTTACCCGATTTTAGACGGATCCCCATGAAGGCCCAAACCCATAGGAAATCTTGCATCCCTATAATGCAATAATGTTTCTTTACACCATTCTATGATCTTCCTTGGCCGAATTTATTCAAGGCTTGACTTGGATTAATCCAACCAAGTAGAGAACATATATTTGCAAATAACACACAATGGAAAAAAGAAAAGCTTAAAAAAAATCTCTGAACCAATAGACTACCAAAATACTTCTCCAAAAGTTCAAAGCTAGCCCAAACCAAACTGCGAGGCAAACCCACAGAAATTTCCTGACGTAGACATGAAAGAAGCTGTTGCTTTTTTTTTTTTTTAATTAATTTATAATAATGGTGAAAACATAAATCTTTATTGAAGCAACAAAGAGACATGATTATAAAAGTGAACTAAAAATCCACAAGAAAGAGAAACCTCCCTACTGTGAAGAAACCAAACTATAGCATAAAGGATACCCCAAAAATATGAGACAGAATCAGAAAGGAAAACCCAAAAAGAAAACAATACTACACATCCAAATTTTAAAAGCCTTAATTTGCAATCCTGTCCTGTATCTTTCCATCCAAGAACACTCCCTAAGTGACTAAGTATGGTCAAGTCAAATTTTAAGAGTAAATCACTCTCATTTTTGGGGCATGGACCAGTCAAATCAATAATAGAATAAAATTAAAAGAGTGCTGGCATGTATGCAGTTTTTATATAGTTTGCAAAGCCAAAAGACAATGGAAAAAAAAAAGATAAAACATAACTTGAGAGCAATTGCATATTTATATCTCATGAAATTAATCTAATTACACAGTCAAAGAATTCCTGCACAGATATCAAATATAATAAGAAAAACAACCTTACGGCTTGAGTAATTTCCTTTTTCAAATCCTTGTCAGGAGGAAGCCGCCCCTTTAGCACACCTCTGATTTTATCTTTGTATTCCTCAATTCTGGTTAAAATGAAATAAGAAATTAACAAAGTAAAAGCTTCAACAAATGAAGAAAAGTACTGGATTGCAAAACGGAGAGAAGATAAACCAATGAAACAAAAAGGAATTACATCTTTTTGTGTTTCTTCTTGTGATTCTCCAATTCTGCTTTCTTCAGAGAGAGTTTCACTCTGTCCTCAGAATCACCAGCCATTATATCTTTCTCTCGATTAAGGGTCTTAATTTTTTGCTCTATGCTGAACAACTCACTCTGCTTCTGGCGTATGTTTGATTCAAATTCTCTTTC